>CM040122.1:423967009-424567009 GCA_022559845.1 Amorphophallus konjac | reverse complement strand
TTTGATGCTTATAGTTGATGTTTTTCACTTTCTTCTTTTAATTCATTGGTGCACTGGGATTATTCATAATGTTTGAGAATTTTCCCAGGATTGTACTCAAGGAAGTTCCATGTCAGCTTTTCAGGTCCACCTATATGTATGTGGGACATATGTTTATGCGCTTCTTCATCGACAACTATTTGTTGGAGTCTGTATAATTGCAACCTATAACATGCAGATCCTGGTACCCTATTTTGAGCCTGTAGATCCCTTCCATCTTTTGCAGTCCTGATTCTTCCCATGTTGTCACACAACATCTACTACCTCTCCCATTTACCTTTGCAACCTTTCCTATTATGCTGATTTTCCGAACTTTTAGGCAACTATGGACTGAGGAGCTTGTGAACAAGGCTTATGATGAAGCCACCATGTTGCAATTGATCATTCTTGCGTTTATCACCAGCCGGATTGCTCATATGCAACAACACAATAGAAAATGCAGAAAAGAGGAAGAGAGGGGAGAGAGAGGGAGAGCACAGGTTTATCTGGTTTGGAGGCGCAAGCCTTCCTATGTCCAGTTGTCCACGGAGCCTGACCCCTTTACTGCCACCCTTGCACTATTGTTCTCCAAAAAAACACAAGTACAAGAGAGGTGCTCTTGAAGGAACGGCCACAACCTCCTGTGCGCCTCATATTAGGGCACGATTCCTGAGATTACATATATATAGCCCCCCAAAATCAAAGCCCCAAAATACCCCTAAATCGGACTGCATTGGGTTGGTGTCAACACCCCTTGACTGTGGTGTCAAAACCCCTACCTTCCAGTAGTGCACATCTGGATCTCTACAGGGTATCGACACCCTGTGTCTAGGGTGTCGACACCTCCGGCATGGTGTCAACACCAATCTCCTCTGGTCTGCCTCAGGGTTATACCATACCGCAGGGGTGGAATCCCCCCACAAGGAGAGGATTTCCAATGTGGCGCCTGTGGCACCATGGGAAAACCTCCCCTTACTACCCCAAAGTCTGAGATACTTCCTGAATATGAGATTCCCAACACTGCATTTCTTCTTCTAACTATTACATATACTATTCTGGCAAATTGTCGACCACATGCACATACAAGTTTAGATGCTATTGTGGTGACTGTTTGAGCAAATGCATGCCTCTTATGTTTGTTGTCCAGGAAACTTAACTCTCTGAGGATTCCTTTCCACGAGTGACCGTTGCACCCACTGTTTGTCTCGGATAAATTGAGACATTTCCCCGAGTTGGTCGGGGTTCAACATTCGGCGTATCGTCACTCCGTGGAATATTTCCATACGTTGGGACTCTGTGGCCCATATGTCACTTCAATTATAAACTCCTCACAGCAAGCGAGGTGGTCAAGAACCGGATTAAATCCATAACGATTGTCAGGATCGTGTGACTCCGGGCAAAACCCCGAAGGGGTGAAGTCTTTCTCCCTTGGATGTTCGGGATGAACGAAGGAAACCCCGCAACAAGAAAAGGGGATGCGAGAGATGGTGTACACACCGCTGAAGAAATCCAACTCACGTGTATCACGTCACTCGGACAAAAAAATAAATCCCCTCCTTTTGGCCTACGGCGCGGGGAAGACGACAAACGAACAAGAGGCGCGTTCTCTCCTCTCTCCTCTCTCCACGCGGCGTGCTGGGAGCAATAGACCCTACAAAGCCCAAAGGAGAGAGTTTTAAACAAAAAAGGAGGAAGAGAGACCCGTCCGGGGTCAGGGAGACCCGCGCAGGGTCGCCTGACCCCGGGCAGGCCCGCTTGCCAGCGGGCGGCCCTGCGCGGGGTTGTGCGACCTCGGGAGAGACCCGCCCGGGGTCAACCGACCTCCCTTTCTCTCTCAAAAAAAAAGAAAAAAAAGGAAAAAACACTAGAAAAAAGACCCTCTCGGGGTAATTTTCATCCCATTCATCCCGTACGGGTTAAATCACCCTCGGGTGGCCCTCCAACTTCTATAAATAGACCCCCGGGGGTCCAGAAGGAGGCATCTACGCATCGAGAGATCCACAAGAGGAGAGAGATCTACGGGAGAGCTCAAGGCACCCTCAGGAGCATTGTTCGTTGTTTTAGCCCATCGAGGGTATGTAATACCCCAGGTTTTGTATTTATGCCCCTGAGGACTATGTTTGTAATTATGTCCCTCTGAGGATCATGTTTGTAATTTTCTATGCATCTGGGACAGCTAAATTACGTAGTTTCACCCATATAATGGGGAATTACAGAAATACCCTCCTCGGGGTTGTGAGAAATACTAGTCCTGTTATTTGTTGTTTTACCCTGCAAACTTTTGTAATTAGGGTTATGCCCCTACGTCCCGCGTCAATGCGGAGACTCTTCATGTACAGTCGACAACTTGTCGACAACCCTTGTACTCACTTGGACCATAAATGTACTCAATGTACTCTGCAGATTTTTATATTGTGCACTGGTCAAGGGACAAATTATAAGAGAGCCCCCGACTTTCGAGAAATTGTATACGTACCCCTCCCTTTGTGAATCAACGCACGTGCGCCTTCTATGAAGCCCCTCATTGCTCCTTCCGCTTAAAGACATTGTCAGATCAGTCCTACACTAAAGTGTCACCTCTGACCTAGGTCCACGTGGAGTTCGGTAAAATTATCAAAATACCCCTATGACCTAGAAATGACCTAGTAGCCTCCAAAACTCTCCGGAAATGGCCTTAACGCCTCGGGGAGTCAGGGATTCTATCCCACCTTCTCTTCAACCTGAAAATTTCAAAAATGCCCATGGCCTGGTAAAATTATCAAAATACCCATGAAAAATCAAAATTACCAAAATGCCCCCGGAGTCTAGAAAACCTCCCGACACTTCAAAAATGCCCATTGGTCGCACAAAATTTTAATTATGTCCTCAAATCGTAGGGTTTCTTGCCCAACTTGGTGGCACTTGACGAAACCCTAATTCCGTTAACTCTTCGGTGGTGAGTGAACATTAAATCTGAGCCCTGCAAGCAAGTATGCCCTCAGTGTCAGGACCCTTGTAGAAGACCAAGATTTCTTTGACAGTTAAACAAAGGTGTTCAGACGTTAGGCCTATGTAAATCAACATTGACTGCGGTCAGTGGGGAAAGGTCCAGCACCCGAACCCAAATCGTCTGATACGATGCGCGTTCACGGAATAAAATCTGCACAGGCTACTTATACAACCCCTATATGTGCACCCCTCTTTATCCCTCTTTTCCTTCTCTCTTCCAAAAAAAAAAAAAGATGGTAACATATTTCCGTGATGCCCCACAGACTGGCACGCTCGGTGGGACCTTTCCTGCCTTTTTTCTTTCTGTCAAAGAAATCTCCAAACCTTCTTTAAGGTTCTGATTGCCCCTCTACCTCTTACAGGACGGGAAGGGGTGGACATTTCTTTGCTTACTTGAGGGCTCTTTGTGCATTTGCACGCCACTTCATCCGTGCTACGCACCACCACCAGCACCACCAGTGAGAGGACGATGGCCGCCGTCACGTTCGGACCCCAGGTCGTCGCCAACCACGCTAGGATCAGATACCTGGCAACCACCATCGTCTTCGGCGACTTCCCAGCGGTCGTCGGTTCGCCCTTCTTTTTGGGCGTCGTACCTGTGGCTAAAGCCAGCTCAGCCATGCCTACTGCTACAACTATTGGGGGTGTTAGGCCCTCTGCTTCGACAACCGGTCGAGTCCGCTCGGTCAACAAACCAACCACGGGGGGTGTCAGGCCCTCTGCTTCAGCAATCGACCGAGTCCGCTCGATCAACAAAGCAACTGTTGGGGGTGTCAGACCCTCTGCTTCAGCAACTGGCCGGGTTCGCTCGGCCAACTCTGCAACGTCCGAGGGTGTCAGGCCCTCCGTTCGATTAATCGGCCGAGTCTTCCTGGTCAACTCTTCAGCGGCGAAGGGTGTCAGGCCTTTCGTCTCAGCAATCGGCCGAGTTCACTCGGCTACCATGACAATGGCCGGAGGTGTCAGGCCTTCCGCCCAAGTAAATGGCCGAGTTTTCTCGGTCAATCAAGTTACTGTCGGCGTCGCCCATGCTCAACAGGGGCAGCGTCGTCGCCATAACATCACAAGTTCTGCTGCGGCCGCCCTCAGAGGAACTGCTCCTACGCAACGGGGGCAGCGTCATCGCCACAATGACATCGTGCCTACGGTAGGCGTCACTGGCGCCGCTCCTGCTCAACGGGGGCAGCCTCGTAGCCGCAAAGGCACAAAGCCTGCGGCGGCAACATCTCGCTTCGGCAGGACAATAATTGTCGGAGATCTTCGTATCCGGCTCGATGGAGGTGAGCCGATTATGCCTCAGGACCGGCACGTCCCAACTATCTCCACCTCCAACCGCTTCGAGCTTCTTCGGCAAGATCGGGAGGACGGAGCGAAATTGAAGAAGTTCACCGTATCGGTGGCAAATCAGGGCCCGGTGCAACGACCCAAATCGGTAGCTCCCCGATCAAAGTTAGGGGACAACCCAATTGAGGAGTGTCAGCTTCGCCTGAAGAAGAGATGGGTCACCAAGGAGGAGGCCCGAATTATCAAGCGGGCGAGAGCGGAAGGGCCATTCCACATGTCGGACTTAACAGATGCAAAGTCCGGCAAACATTGAGGCCTCGATAGCTCTGAGGTCCACAACTCTACCCCCACGTGGGTAGAAACATCCAGGAGTTGGTAAGAAGGTACGACCAACCTTTCTGTGGGCCAGTTCAACGCACATGTACGAGGATTGCTCAGCGTAGGCTTTCATGTCCCGAGTGTCTGTTTTTGACAAACTAGGGATGGCATCCTAGCCTAGTAGACAACCACCCAGAAAGAAGCGGGTGGTTCAGGTGACCAAATACACTGTCAAGGTGTTCACCTGCTACACGACCTCCACTGATAAGCAGCCAGAGGACACCTCGGGAGAAATGAACCAGCTTCTCCAGACTTTGAGGAGGTCAAGGCCCATCTCCCGGGTTCTCGCACAGATACAGCAGACGCCGGCCGTCAGAACATCTCAACCTGAGTCGGCGCAACAAGAAGAGCACCAAGAAGTCATCCATAGTGTCGATGGGGACAACAACCCAGGGCACGAGGAAGATCTTGGAAGAGAGGTTCAAACCCTCGCGTTGGAAGAACTACGACTTGAAAATCAAGAACTCAAGAACCTCTTGCAAGTATTATTGCGTGAAAAAGGGGTTCATGTTCATCCTCAAGCGGTGCCCACTGGGATGGAACAACAGCCTCTTCCCATTCCAATCGCGGCCAATGCCTCGGTTACTGCTGCAAAGTTACTAGTGGCGGTGGAATTAGAAGCGCCACAACATGAGACCAACATGCGATCTTCTGCCACTCTTGTTGCAGAAAGCCTCATGGCACAAAGGCAGATGATTGAGTGAATTGTGGAGGCGAAATTTGCTCAACATGGTGAGAGTATAGCCACCGTTGATTTGTACAACGTGCCCTATCCGCTTCACTATTAGTTCAAGAAACTTCCGCCTGATTGCCCCAAACCCCAAAACTCCAGAAGTTCAATGGGCAGGGCTCGCCATATGAACACTTGACCTATTACATGACGGCCATGGGTGAACAAGCGTTGGAAGAGTCATATCTACTGCGGTACTTCGCCACGTCTCTGACATGCACTGCCTTCCAGTGGTATTCTAGGCTAAAGCCCAACTCAGTGGCTGATTGGGTTGATATGCAGAAGAAGTTTGTCGACCGTTTTCAGACGGCCGAACGTAAAATCTCTCTGGCGGAACTCTGTGCCCTTAGGCAGAAAAAAGGTGAGACCGCATTGGACTTCATCAAGCGGTGGAGGGACGTCAGCATGCGCTGCGATAATCCTCTAACGCCCGAAGACGCGATCACCATATGCCACAGGGGTTTATCGGCGGAGGTTACTGAAAAGCTTCTGGGCTCAAACATCAGAAGCTTCGACCAGCTGAACATGGTGGTGGTGAAGATTGAAATGTTCTTCGCCGATCACCCGACACATGCTTCTGCCAAAGGCAAATCCTCCACAGATCGCCTGGACAGCGGCAATGAGGTAAACTCTGTGGACTTCTCCCCGACGAATGGAGACAAGGGGGAAGGAAAATCAAAGAGTAATGGCAAAAAGCTCGACGCCAAAGCGAATGCGACTCTATTAGCAGAGCGCACGAAGGCGCCTTACTCCTTCAGAAAAGAGCATACAAAGATGCTCTTTGACCTGTGCATGAAGGAAAAGCTTATCACTCTACCGGATCCACGAAAGCCCGCGGAGGTGGATAAAACAAATGACCCTACTTATTGTGTGTATCACCGAAGATTGGGCCATACCGTCGAGGACTGTTATGTCTTCAAGAACATAGGAGAGGAGCTCATTCAAAAAGGCCTGATAAATATGTTGGGCCATGCGGTCGACCCGTCGCAGCCTCATGCCTGGAGCCGATCGAACCGGTCGGCCAACGTGGTCTACATGGAGGCGATTGCTTCAAGCTCCAATGCCTCCGAAGCTGGGCCATCAAATCAACGGCCTTATGCTGGTCCGGGAGCCGCTCCTTCCTCACTTCCTGAATGCCTGGCACTGCGGAGGACCGTTCGGAAGATTCGAGGGGAGATCCGACAGGCGATAGCTGCAGTTGGAATAAAGGCGTCTGCTGCAATTTTTGAAGAGCATCGATGAGCAGTTGGCTACCTTCCCCTTTGGGCCATCTGCCATGGGACCAGCTCCGACCCACGTGTAGGGGGCAGGTGTGCCACCTGCCTCTCGAATCCCTCCTAGCTCGGGGGGTTGGCTCTCTGAGGAATCGTCCGATTCATCTGAAGGCGAGGAACTAGAGAAGTTATATTCTTTTCCTCGCGAGAAGACTCTACAAATTTTCTTCGTGTGTCGTCGAAAATGCCTACTAGACCTCCCGGCGTCACCTAGTCAGCAAGCAGTAGGCGCCGCATTACACCAGGGTTATTTCCCATACCACGAGGTTGTACGCCATATCATTCATGATTGTCAGGCTTTCAAGTACTTTGCTGAAGACTTGATCAGGCGAGGAGTGATTGATATGGGTGACTTCTTGGTCTTCCTGCCGCAGCCACATGGACAGGAGAGTTTGAATTTCTCCGTCAATGTCAGACATGCTTCGGCTGCTTTCCAACTCCCGGAGCCGAGAGAGGAACGAGTCAGTTCCCAACCGCCCAAATCCACATTCTGGTATCTAGGGTGGCGACCCTCTCATCAGTGTTCTTTCCCCATGGACACTGAGAAGATCTTTGACAGGCTCCTGGAAGAAGGTCGAGTGATGGCACGTAATCCGCCGTTCTACTACAATGAAACACCTAAAAGCCATCCCTGCTACTGCAAATATCATGCCAGGGTGTCTCACCCCACTGGAGAATGCCCGGAAGTCCAAGATTACATTGAAGCCCTCATCCAAAAAGGGGAGATCGATGCACAGGGGAATTCGACGGCGAGACGACGTCTCAAAGAGGTCGCTGACAAGATTCTCTGCCAATCTCAACGGGAGCAGGCCAAGCCACGAGTGACCAAGCCCACCTCTCAGCAGGTCCAGCCGGGCAAGTCTACAGGCAGCAACTCTCAGCCAAACCCTAAGGGCAAGGCTACGTGCCAGGGGCCTAAGGCACAGACCCCAAAAAGTCAAGCCGTGGGAGGAGGTTTCAACCCCCTTTCCAAGCTGAGTCACCCTGGTGTCGCTACAGGGGGAAACCTGCCGCTGGACAATGAAGGCAAAGCTAGGGCGGGGGAGCCCGAAGCCAGATCTTATGTCGAGCCAACAAGGCCGTCAATTGTAGAAAGACCTCAACAGCTCGAACAAGCAAAATTGCCAACTAAAGCAAAACCTATGGAATTGCCTCGGGAGCCCCATTTTGGCTTCGCAGAGTTCCAGGAGATGCCGCCAAAAATAATTGTCCACGTGATTAATGCCACCTTCCATGTGCAGTCAGAGGAAGCCAACTGGACTCAGGTTACTTCTCGAACGAGCCGTGGAACCAAGGCTCCTATAGAGCTGGCCCAGAGTAGAAAGCAAATTCCGAGGGCAAGTCAATCCCACCTCCGAAACAAAGTCCATTTTCTTCTCAAGAGGCGGCACGCCAAAAGAAACAAGAGAAGAATCGTAAGAAGAATCTGAAGAGGGGGTTGAAGAAGCAAGCCGAACAAGCAGCGGCTATGGAAGTCTCCAAGGAGCCAACTCCTTTACAACGGCTACAAAAAGATCATAGATGAGTTGGAAGAGTATACTCCATCTCGTCTCACCAGGGTCGTCACTCTAGACAAATATATTCCCTGGGACAAGTTTGGGCGTAAAGCGCGGCTTCTTCAATGGCTTCGGGAGATGGTCCACCGTCTTGAAGAGGGTGAAGAATTCCCGATCCCTGAATAGCTTTCCTTATTTTACAAGGACGAGGAACTCACTACAGAGATGCTCGAGGAAATGTTGCAAGAGCTCTCTTGCAATATGGTGGTGATCCTGCCACCCGATAACATCAACTCTCCTTCCAGACAATGCACTATGGCCGATAACCCCGGGGGCAAGGATCCCACAGCGACGTATCAACATCGCCTGGCGAAAAATAGCCAAGGTCGTGGCAGAGGACGAGGGCGCTGGCGTGAAGATCCCCTAACTCTCGACGAAGTCATACTGTTTAGAGGGGAATAGCCAAGCCATATCCCAGAAACTCAAGTACGGGGTATCCCCTTCATCCTCGAATCTCCAGAGGGTTCGGGTCCCATCCCGGAAGCTAGAAGATCGGGTGGCGTCCCTTTCATACTTGACTCCTCTGATGAAGAAGAAGAGCCAGCCAAGTCGCTAGTGTAGGACAAGGCGTCAGAGCAAGCTGGTCCCTCTGGCAGGGTTGAGCCCACGAGCCAGGCAAGTCCTTCTAATGAAGGCGAATAAGATGAACCCTTACCACCTTCGGAGGAATCTTTGGCACCACTATTCCAAGAGAATGGGGAGAGTTGGATCGAGGAACATCCTTCTAAGAGGGAGAAGCCTTACGGGGCACCGAAGACTCTGGCAGAGATTATCCCGTCATTTGACAAGACCCATGCTCGGGCGGACCGTAAAATTATCCATCATATGAAGCGGTTTCCAACAAATGTCACTATTTGGGAAGCCATCGCTTGGAGCAAAGACCTAAGGGAAGCTCTCATCAAGATACTCCAAGATCTGGAGGCCTATGAAACCCATGTTGTAGAGCTGCAGGCTCAAGCGTATGAGGTGTTTGCAGCTAACATTACTTTCTGGCTCATAAATTTGTTGCTGACCTTTCTTGGCATGTTCTTTGTCGGGACTGACTTTTTGTATGTTTGGACCAGTAGCCTCTGTTGCTTATTGCCCTTGTTGTTGAATGAGGTGACTTATCTTGACATGGTGTTTACAGAAGCAAGGATGCCCCCTGTCTACTTCTATGAGTGATTTTTTTGGTGTGTTTTCTGCTTATACATGTGTTCCTTTTCTTCTGAGGTTGCAAATTTGGACGTGCAGACGCCCCTAGTCAGTCGAAGACTAACCTTCAGGGCGAAGGAGCCCTGACACGACTATGTCCAAGGATTGAGAGGCATTAGTTGGCTTCTTGTCCACCTTTTTCGTTTGCCCTTGGGGGCAAGGAATTTGGGCATTTTGAGAGGCCTAGATTTCATCTTGTTGCTAGACTAAACATGTTGACATACCCTAGCTTTCTGATGGGAAGGGCCTCCTTTTTAGTGGTCCGTACTTGTTTAATTAGGAGCTGATGCTCCTTTACGGAATTGCCCCCTCGCTTGGGGCCTTGGGCTTAGGGGCTTTGACATTTTGTCGGCATGCTTGCTTCTGACTCGAAACTTGGGCACCGACTTCTTTCTAGTCCGCCTTAACTTGATGTATACGGTGATAGGATTGCCCCCTTGATTGGGCTTAGAGGCTTTGGCATTCGGTTGGTGTGCTTGCTTTTGATTTGAGGCTTGGACGTCCGCTATCTTCGATTCCGCCTCGCCTTGATGTTTTCGACAAAGCATTGTTGCAAGATCGACTCACCTCCATCAATGCAGGCACTTCATTTTCCAAAGGATGTGTGTGTGTGTGTGACGTCCGCTATCTTCGATTCCGCCTCGCCTTGATGTTTTCGACAAAGCATTGTTGCAAGATCGACTCACCTCCATCAATCCAGGCACTTCATTTTCAAAAGGATGTGTGTGTGTGTGTGTGTGTGTGTGTTGTATAGGTTTTCTACCCTAGCGGCGGCATTGCCCCCGGTTAGTAGGAACAACACATGGATATTGTTGGCACTTCATCTTTAGAAAGAAGCCTTCACTTTGATGTCCCCAGTAGCGGCAACCACGACCAGGTGGTGTTGTGCCCTACTGACAGGAGTAGCTCTGGGCATGTGTTATGTTGACATTTAGACTTCGAAAGGAAGCGCTTAATCTTGATGCCCCTGGCGGCAGTATGAACGGCCGAGATGGCGTTGCCCCCTATTAGCAGTAGTAGCTTTGGATGTGTTTTGTATCAGCATTTCGGCTTCAAAGGAAAACCTTCTCTTTGATGCCCCCACCGGTAGTAGCCATGGTCCGGGCAGCTTCAATAGTGAGGATATTTTGAATTTCTTGCAAGAGTATGAAGGAGTCACAACCTTTACAGAGGCAAGGCTTTTCTTTGACAGAGAGATGAAAGGCATGAAAAGTCTCACCGGACGTGCCAATCTGTTTCCACGTGAAAAATTAATTTTAATCTTCGCCTTTCCTCATCAACCGTAGTTGGTGTTTATTTACATCGACGTAAATTTTGAGCACCTTTAACTAATTCTCAAAGAACGCCTTTTTCCTAAATATCTGTTGTGATGTTTATGGTTTTATCAAATGGTCATGATCTAAATGATCGCCCATTAGATACATTGGCGGAGCCAGGGGGGGACAAGGGGGGGCAATTGCCCCCCCTTGACTTTTTTATAATTGCCCCCCCCCCCTTGCCCTCCGTAATTTTTTTTTGAGATGTTTAAATTTGTCCCCTTATATTTTGATATCATTACATTTTTACCCGGTGTCCTATATATGACTCACCTTTACACTGTACACACATCTTTCTACTAGATTCACCACGTTATTTGTTATAGTTGTTTACGATCAATTAAATCAACGATCAAGATTAACTTTTGCAAGTTGAAAATCTAAAGCCTTTGCTGAGAAATCGTGAGAACAAATGCAGCACAACTAAAATCGTAAAAGGAACAGAGTACGTATTACGTCTGAGAAACTCCGTGTTGGTTATTTTCACGGTTGAGTAGAAAGGGAAAAAAAGGACGACTGTGAGGCTGTACACAAGGTCGATTTGCAGTAAGTCTCTTCAATCCGCATATCCAATCGGATCGACCCTCGGCCTCACTCCACCTGGAAGAGTTTTTCTGTCAATGCGATGAGTTTTCCCCCTTGTTCGGTTCTCTTGTTATCTATTTGATGACTTTTTATGGAATCATAGGACTTTACCATAGGATTTTATTGAAAGCATTTGTTTGAGAGCTCTGATTTTATTTTTCTGTTTAATTCTTGCTTGGTGTATTCCCCATTACAGACATTTTACATACCTCAAATCCTCAATAGTTTAACCCGATTCTTCCCCTCAGTTATTCATGTTTGTGATTTTTTATTTCGAGAATATAATATAGAGTTAGCTCTCATTCGTCGAAAGCCGTGTCCCTAATTTTGAAACTGAAGCAATTTTTGACAAGGAGTTCATCACAGAATATGAGTGATCCGAGTGGATCTGATGTTTCTTTTATCTCCGAATTTTTTTGGGAACAACTTTTTATCTTGAGTCATTCTATATTTTTTTAGTATTTTTCTATATGCAATATTTGATTTATTCACCGACAATAATGCAACGCTTTCAAAATATAAAGACTCACCATGGATAACTCACTTGTAAAATACCTTTTATTTGAACAAAAATAAATAATTTTTATTATATTAATTTTATTTTGCCCCCTCTTCCAAATATTCCTGACTCCGCCACTGATTAGATACATACACTTTTCAAGAAATTTGAAGACTTTTCCCCTTAAACATATGTAATTTAAATTACAATCAGTCTTTTAATACCTTTACATTTGGTCCTGGGTATACGATCAGGTCTTCGGGTTTACATCCGGTCACAATCCGAGCGTCGTATATGCTTTAGTCTGCAATTGGACTTTTGAATTAGCTTCTGTCCATGATCGGACGGTTGAATTTGCTTCTGTCTATGATCGGACGGTTGAATTTGCTTTTATCCACGATTGAATAGTTGAATTTAAATTCCATTGAGATCAAACCACTGTATCACCAAGATGATCGCTATCAGTTCATTGGATCTAGTTTCGGTCATGATCTGACCATTAGATTTGTTCCTAGTCGAGATCTGACCGTTGATTTCAATTTTTACCCCGATCGGACCGTTAGATCGTCAATGTGATCACTATCAGGCCGTCGTAGTTGTTTCATGGTCATGATCACTCTTTTGATTGTGATCAAACCCTTAAGTTGGCTTGATACCCATAAATGACATTTCCACACAAGGTGGGGGTATATTTACAGTTTCCGACACTTTCTTTGTATTTTTGTAATTTTTGACCCTTGTTAGATATTTTTACGATTTTGTACCCTTTCTGGATATATCTGCGATTTTGGACCCTTTTTGAGTATATTTGTCATTTCTTGACAACTTGGAGCAATTATATCTTTCCTTGACTTTTTACGGTAGTTTCTGTCATTTCTTGATCTTCTCGGACATTTTCGTCATTTTTTTGACTTTTCGAGTATTTCCCTCATTTCTTGACTTTCCTGGGGCGTTTTTGTTATTTCTTGACATCTCGGGACATTTCTGTCATTTCTTGACATTCCCAAGTAATTCTGTCATTTCTTAGATATTTTTGTCATCTCGACTTTCCTAGGGTGTTTATGTCATTTCTTGACATCCCATGACATTTCTATCATTTCTTGACATCCTGAGATATTTTTGTCATTTCTTGACTTTTCTGGATATTTTCGTCATTTCTTGACTTTCTCAGGACGTTTTTTGTCATTTATTGACTTTCCCGGGTATATTTGCAATTAACATATTTTTCTAATTGCAAGACATGCACACCAGTCTTCATGCTTGGATCTCCTTGGCCGCCCCTTGATGCTTGATCTATGCTCATTTTTTTGATTTTGTTTCCTAAAATATCCCTTAGCACTTAAGAATAATTCATATAGGGGCATACATGCAACATCCCCTTTTCTGTATTTTTGTAGATGCACAAGCACAAGAATACTTTATGAGATAAGAGTGTCTTGGGCGGTCGGTTCTTCATGCTTGGTCCTTGGTGGATGTCTTCCTTGGGTGCTTGGTCTTTGGTGGATGCCTTCGAGGAACTTTTCTACAATTTCCTACAAATAGAGGTGAATTTGTAATTTTTTCACAACTGGGGATACTTCTGTATTTTTTGGCAGCAAAGGAGCTTATATATAAAATTTTAAAGTTTCAGGGTATTTTTGTAATTTTTCTGAACATCAGAGCTCTTATGTAAATTTCCCAAAAATAGGGTATATTTGTAATTTCTAGACTCTCCAGGGTTTTTTTAGCAATCTTCATGATCATTAGAGTTTTTCTGCCATTTCTAAAGAAATTAGGGTTTTTTTACAATATTCCCACAAGCAAGGGGTTTATCTGTAATTTTCTGAAAGATCAGGGTTTTTCCTCAACTTTCCTTGACATTTTAACAGTTTTTCAATGTTGCAGGGTATTTCTGCAATTTTGCACATAACAGAGTTTTTCCCATATTTTTCGAGACTTTTTCATGGTCTTTGGCTATTTCTGAAATCCACATGATTTTCTCATCATTTCAACAAATTTTATAACCGTAAGTGCATATCCCCAATGTTATGGGCGCATCATACCCTTTGTGGTTTTGTGCAAGCAGAAGTCCTCAAAGTCTTCCAGGTCTTCAAGGCTTCTTTGCGCAGGCTTCTTGTGCTCCAAAAGACTCCAAGGCGTGTGAAGATTCCCAACCCCCCCATCTTGGACTAGCCTCCCATCTCCAATGGCCAAGGCTTCTGATTATTGGAGTTTGGGTGAGAAGTGGAGGGACCTTCCCTTGGTAGCTTGCGTGGAGGAGGGACCTCCCTCCGGTTGGCCCTCCTTTTTTTTTTGTTTTCACCTTTTTGTGTGAGAGAGAAAAGCGGAGTGGGCTCCCTCCGGTTATTGTGCGACTGGAGGGGCTTCCTTTCAGTTGTACACAACCGGAGGGGCCTCCCTCTGGTGCTGCGCAACCGGAGGGAGATCCTTCCGGTTTGCCATGCTACCGGAGGGAGCTCCCTTCGGTTCTGCACAACCGGAGGGAGGCCCCTCTAGTTTTGCGCAACTGGAGGGGGTCCCGCCATTTTGCTGTGCTACCGGAGGGGCCGCCTCCAGTGCTGCACAACTGGAGGGAGATCCCTTCGGTTTTGCACAACCAGAGGGGGGGTCCCGCCCTCCTTTTTTTTAAAGAAATTTTATGACTGAACATTTTGCTTCTCACAAGCAAGGTATGCAAAATCGGACGGGATCGGATCGGATCGCCCGATCCGATCGGATTTCGGGCGGTCCGACCCGATCCCGAGCCAACCTTTCTCGATCCTTCACTAGGAGCATAGGGATCGGTCGGGATCGGCTTGACTCGGCTAGGATCGGGTTGGATCGCCCGATTCCACCTAGTTCCGGGCGATCCCCATGGCCGATCTGGACTGATGCTAGATATTTAAAAAAAAATCAGAAAGAAGAAGAAGATCGACGAAGAAGGGTTGAAAAAGAAGAAGAAGAAGAAGTAGAAGATCGACGAAGATAATGAAAATACTTACCGTCGCCGCCGTTGTCACTGCCGCCGGTCTTGCATCCTCTTTCTCCGCCTTGTCCTCCGCATCCTTCTCGTCGTGATCGGCCTCCCTCGGAAGAAGAAGAGGACGAGGACATGACGCTGCCACCATCGCCACCCACAGCCGCCGTCGACGCCGCCGTCGACCACCGCCTCCTCCCCCGTCGCCTCCGCGTCCTCCGCCTTTGTTATCCTGCAAAGGTGAAAGTGAAAAAGTAGACACGGGAGAGAATAGGTTAAAGAGGGAAGTGAAATATTAGAATAATATATTTATATAAAACCCCCTGAAAAATTTGGTACATAGGCAACTAACCTCGTTCGGTGGTGGCGGACGGGATCGACACTGAATCGCTCCGGGATCGGTTCGGATCGGCCGATCCCACCGATCCGAATCGGTTTTGGATGGACCGATCCGATCCCGATCCCCGAGTTTACCTTCCTTGCTCACAAGTCAGTTTACCTTCTCATTTGTTTTCCAAAGCGATATCATATTGACATTACCTTTTAAATTTGTCATGTATGTTCACAGTCTTTCCCTACCGAGACATTGTCAGTGTTTACTTCTCATATGTATGCATATACTTCTTACTGTGCACATATAACTGCTTGTAAAATTGGTTCTCTTTTTCTTTCCAGGGTGTTGCTATGCCAGCTATGAACAATTTACTCTCTAAATGGATCCCAGTATCTGAGAGAAGTAGATCACTTGCTCTGGTGTACAGTGGAATGTATCTTGGGTCTGTCACAGGCTTGGCTTTTTCGCCTATCCTGATCCACAGATTTGGCTGGCCTTCTGTTTTTTATGCTTTTGGCTCTCTTGGAAGTATCTGGTTTGCATTGTGGCAGAGTAAGGTAAACTTTTTCTTGTTGTCTTACCTCTGAATTTCCTCTTGCTTAATCTTTCCTCATTCACCCACTGTTTCCCTTGCATTTGTGGGTCTGTAAAAGTGCCAGCTCTCAGTTCATGTCAAATTTATTGCATGCAGTATGATTAAAAAGATAGGAAGATGGTTTACTTACACCATTCTATGACACCGGATTTAGCACTTGACGGCATGAATAGCCATATACTACAGCTTCCTTTTTTATGAAGTGCCATCTCAATGTCTACTGTCAGATGGTGATGTGGCATGTTTTTTTGTTCATGTCAATTTTAGTGCCAAGAAATGGTGTTAATAAACTGGTTTCCAAAAAGATAGCTTTTTGTTTCTCTTTGGCATATGTTTTATTTTCTTATATAGGAAAACCTACCATAGACCTTAAATGCTATGTTTCCATTTTTACCTTCAAAACAGCTTTGAAGATGGATACCTACAAATGAACTTCCCTCAATAATTTGTGCATGCCTCATATCATGGGGATGCAGTACATATTGTGAAGCATTTTCTTCAATGTTTATCATATCTTGTGTCTCTGACTTTATTTTTTTTCATTTTACTTTGGCAGTATATATTTTTAACTTTTCCTATTTTCTATTAGGCATACAGCTCTCCTCAAGATGATCCATATCTCGCTGCAGATGAAAAAAGGCTTATCTTAGGTGGTGGTTTGTCAAAGGCTCCTGTTTCAGTCATTCCATGGAGATTGATTCTGTCAAAAGCTCCAGTTTGGGCTCTTATAATCTCTCACTTCTGCCATAATTGGGGCACATTCATTCTTCTTACATGGATGCCTACATATTACAACCAGGTAAAAGATCATCTAATGCTGTATTTGTGCATACAATTCACATTCCTTGGGCTCACAGCCTATGAATCTGAGGATACCTCGAAGGAGCATTTGCAACTCCAAATGCTACATCCAAAAGACTATTGTTAAACACCTACCTAAGGGTGGGTTGGGTGTGAACAATCCAGGATCATGCCTCTCAGCCATATCTTCTACTACTCTTTGTTGACATGCAAAAGGTGTAAAAATAACACACTTTGCAGCCAACGTTTTCACATGGTTATCATATTTTGTGCTTATAACTCCAAACAGGCCAGCACACTATCTGTATGCGAAGGTTCTGTGGGTCTTTCTGCCTATGTGAACTTGTCAACTACAATATCTTTGTTTTTTAAAAATGAAATATATGCCAAATTTGTCAGGAATGTGCTTTTTTCCAAAGACAATTGAATAAACATATTTTATATATTTCAGCATTTGTAATGTAGCTTCTTGTTGAACCCCATAAATGTTCATAATTTCTGATAATTACATAAAAAAATCAGAAATTAAGAAAACCGATGCTCATCGGCATTTCATCAAACACCTTTTGAGCGATACAAAGTTATGCACACTCGCTCAAATCAAAACTTTACTCAACAAAGGCCCGCACTCACAAATAAAAGAAGGGTGAGCACTCGCTTAGGCTCACCATTGGCTGGGAAGGTGACCAGAACTCACCATGGCTACAAGAAGGTGGTGACCACACCCCTTCTTTTATTTTGACAAGTCCCCCCCCCCCAAGACATGTTGCCACCACCGGGGGATCCCCCCCTCTGCTGCCAGCTGCCACCGGGGGGAGGCCCCCCCGGTCCACCTCCTGCTGCCACCAGGGCCCACCGGGGGGAGGCCCCCCACCTGCACCCACCGGGGGGAGAGCCCCCCGGGTTTGCTCCACCGGGGGGGAACCCCCCCGCCTGCTGCTCCACCGGGGGAACCGGGGCCTGCGTCTGCCACCGGGGGAGGCCCCCCGGTCTGGCCCACCTGCAACCACCGGGGGACTTCCCCCTCCCTGCTGCACCGGGGGGAGGCCCCCCGGTCTGCCTCCTGCTGCCACCGGGGGGCCCCCCCGGCCCACCTGCTGCACCCACCGGGGGGAGGCCCCCCGGTCCCTCCTGCTGCACCAACCGGGGGGGAGGCCCGGGCCTGCTGCTCCAACCGGGGGGGGGGGGGAGGCCCCCCGGCCCCTCTGCTGCATCAACCAGGGGGGGAGGCCCCCCCGTTGCTGCTCCAACCGGGGGGAGGCCCCCCGCTGCTGCACCCACCGGGGAGGAGCCCCCCCCTCCACTTGCTGCGCACCGGGGGAGCTCCCCCCGGTCTGCTCCCAGCGGCGGGAGGCCCCCCCGCCACCTGCTGCTGCTGCTCCCAGCGGGGGCTCCTCGCCTTCCTTGCTCCTGCTACACAACCGGGGGAGAAAAAAGAGAAGAGGAAAAGACAGGGGAGATGAAGAGATAGGAGGTTACCTCCACCAAGCTCCGGGGGATCTCCCCCTTAGCCTCCTCCACCTCCTATAAAAGCCCAGACCCTCTCATTTGTAAAGAGAGGAGAGACTCGTGTGGAAGGTCGAAACTATGCTCAAAAGAAGCAAGAGAGAAGGCAACAAAAACTCCGGGAGGGAGAGGATGGAGACTCTCGTAGAAGATACTAAGCAAGAGGAGCAGCAGAAGAGAGGACTTAGAGAGCTTCTATGAGGCCCAAGTGAAGAAGAATGCAAAAGGGAAGAGCTGCAATAGGAGAAGGTGGCATGAGGAAAAGAAGAGCAACCACGGGAGATGAAGGGAACCCAATTCAAGGGTCTGCCCAGTCTGCATCCACAAAGGAAAAGGGGTTTTGGTTACTCTCTTTTACAGTGGTGACCATAAGTAACATCTCACCACCTAATGAGAGAGCAAAACTACTGATGAAGCTTGTTCTGTTTTCAAATCAGACAAAGACTACCGTAAAGACAAAAGCTACAAAAGTTAAATAAAGCAAGGCTACCTAAGGTTGCTAAAGTCAGATAAAACAAGGCTGTCATAAAGGCCTTGTTCTATTCAAAGGCTGTAAAGTTTGTGCTGTCTCTTTTTTTTGAAGCAAGAGATAAAAGAAACAAAAGAATGAAGACCTCCGTTGTTGCTGGGTCCCCTCCCACTGCACTTATGATGCTATTGCTGTACCCATAAGAAGACTAAAGGCAGGTTGTTGTTGCTGTTGAAAGACTAAGGGACGGCTGCCCCTGTTTAGCAGCAGGAGGAGGAGGGTGTGGTCACCATAATGACCCCCGAGTTCCAATCACCTTTCTTGGCAATGCTGAATTTAAGAAACCTTTCACCCATCTATTGTCTTAAATGAAAAGGATACTAGGGAGCAGCACAGGGGTGTCACCTCCTTTTTTATTGCTGCACAGTTCTCCCCCTGCTAAATAGCACCGGGGGTGGCCCTCCCTCATATATGTGCGCATGGAACAAAAAGAAAACAATGAAAAGGAAAGAAGAAAAGATAGGAGAAGATGAAGCCGTGGACAGAAAATTGCATAAATACTCCCAGTGGGTAGACAATTACAGAAACCCCCCTGATGGCGGGACAATTGCAGAAATACCCCCGGTGGGTAGAAAATTACAGAAATATCCCCGGTGGACAGAAAATTACAGAAATACCCCCGGTGGGTAGAAAATTACATAAATATCCCCGGTGGGTAGAAAATTACAGAAATACCCTCGGTGGACAGAAAATTGCAGAAATACCCCCGGTAGCGGGAAAATTGCAGAAATACCCCCGGTAGTGGAAAAATTGCAGAAATACCCCCGATGACGGGAAAATTGCAGAAATACCCCCGATGACGGGAAAATTGCAGAAATACCCCGGATGACAGAAAAATTGCAGAAATACCCCGGATGATGGGAAAATTGCATAAATGTCCCCGATGGCGGGAAAATTGCAGAAATACCCCGGATGTCGGGAAAAATACAGAAATACCCCCGATGGCGGGAAAATTACAAAAATGTCCCCAAGGGCAGAAAAATTACAGAAATACCCCCGATAGCGGAAAAATTACAGAAATCTCCCCGATGAAGGAAAACTTATAGAAACACCCATGGTTGTGGGAAAATTGCAAAAATAGCTCCACCTGTGGGGTCTCAAAATTACCAAAATACCATCATTATGGTTTACGCCGTTTGCACGACTCGGTGGAGCAGGACCACGTCCCTTCCTTGAAGCGGTGTGTGCTCTCCTGGGTTCGGCTTATGGCTAACCATCCAAATCTATATATCTTTTCATGAAGCCCTGATAAGCTCAGAAATTAAAACGAGGAATACCCAAGAAATCGAATAACGAGGTTATTCCTGACTAAGAAATTAAGACAAGGAATACCCAAGAAGTCGAATGACGGGGTTATTCCTGATAAATCCAGAAATGAAGACAAGGAATATCCAAGAAGTCGAATGACGGGGTTATTCCTGATAAATCCAGAAATTAAAACGAGGAATACCCAAGAAGTCGAATGACGAGGTTATTCCTGATAAATCAAGAAATGAAGACAAGGAATACCCGAGAAGTCAAATGACGAAGTTATTCTCGATAAGTTCAGAAATTAAGACAAGGAATGTCCAAGAAGTCGAATGGCGGGGCTATTTCCGAGAAGTCAAGAAATGAAGACGAGAAATACTCGGGAAGTCCAATGACATGGCTATTCCCGAGAAGTCAAGAACGCCCAGGAAGTCAAACGACGGGGTGATATATTCCGAAACGTCAAAAGTAATGAAAATGCCCAAGAAGTCGGGAAGTGACAGGGCTATTTCCGAACAAGGGTGGACATACCCAGAAAGAGTCAGAAGTTCCAAGAACATCCCAATGTTTGGAAAAACTACAGAAATACCTTGATGGAGGAAAATTATAAATATATCCCGTCTCTGGCAAGAATGCCCTTTATAGATGCCAAGACAACTTAGGGGTCCAATCACAATCAAAAGAGTGATCATGACTATGAAGTAACCCCGATGGACCAATAGTGATCATCTTGGCGATCCAACGGTCCTTGTGATGGAATTCAAATTCAACCGTCCAATCAGGGGACGAAAGTCGACCCGATCAAGACGAAAGCAAGTTCAAATATCCAAATGTAGATTGAAGCAAATTCAAAGGTTCTGATTGCAACTTGATGTAATCCCGAAGACCCGATTATACAATCGGGACTATATGTGAAGGTCTTGAAGGATCGATTGTAATTCAAATCATGTGTTCAAGAAATGAAGTCCCCAAATTTCTTTGCAAGAGTATGTACCCGTAATGGGGGATCGTCAAGATCATTTATGTCACAACTAATAGAGGCAAAAGGCGTTCTTCGGCAATTAATCAAAGGTGTTCGGACTTGTCCGATGTAAATTAACATCGACTCCGGTCGGTGGGGAAAAGTCTTGTACACAAACCCTAAATCGTCTGATAAATCTCAAAAAGCGCGGAATTCACAAATATGCCCAAAATATACGCATATCCATCCGACGAAATTGGATGTCCGAAAATTCCGCGTGCAAACACTTCTCAAAAGCACATACATTGATATTCATGTATGCATGCACGTACCACACAAAAAAATTGCCCCATATTCTCCCGCCATCGTCATGAACTGTTCTTTGCAGCAATTTTCTTCCTTGGTCATATTTCAACATGTAGTGTGGAGGGCCTCTTTGAACCCTCTATTCTACTTACATTGATATATCTCTTGCCCTCTCCTCTTTTAGGACTTTTTTTAGTTACTTTCCAAGGGCAAGGGTGCCCATGAATGCTACCAAGTCGGACGAGCCAATTAGGCCTTTTAACACTAAGCGGTGCCTAACCGAACAACTACCCTAGCATGCAGATGGTGATCCTTGAGAGTGTCACATAGCAATGTAACCTCTTGAGGTGACTACATATCAATTTTGCTCCTATCTACCACTGCAGTTGTTTCTCCAAAATGCCAACATCCTTACTGTATGGGATGGAAGGCCACGGTGGCTGCCATTCTTTGTACATGCCTCATAGACATGGGGAGAGAATGAAATACATATATAGATAGATTTTTGCAGTTTTAAAGTCAATTATTTTGTTTTAAAAATGTAAATAAGTTACATATATCCATTCAGGTTGATCAGGTGTTTAACACATGGAATTAAATAAAAATTTAAAAGGGTGTTCATTTATTGAACAAGAATGCACATTTATAGCTAGTTAAATAGCATGCACATTATTAATTCCTGAATTTGATTTATCAGATGATTTTGGATTCGTGTGTTGAACCTTTTCCCACTAACCGTGGTTGGTGTTAATTTTCAACGGCATAAAGTCCGAACACCTTTGATTAATTGTCAAAGATACCTTTTTGACTGTTTACACCTGAAAAAAATGTGAACACCATCGGGGGTATTTATGCAATTTCTCCACAAGCAGGGGTATTTATGCAATTTCTGATATTTCAGGGTTTTTATGCAATTTTTCACCATCGGGGGTATTTCTGTAATTTATGGATCTTCCAAGGTCTTTTCTACAGTTGTCCACCTTTCAAGGGTTGTTCTGCAAGTTTTTGTATTTCAGAATTTTTTTGAAACTTTCGGACATCAGAGGGTATTTCTGCAATTTTTCCCTTTCTGGGTTTTTTCTACAATTTTTTGATCATTCCTGCAATTTTCTAAAAGATCAGGGTTTTCCCCCAATTTTTTTGATCATTTCTGCAATTCTTCAAGGTTGCAGGATGTTTCTACAATACAATTTCTGCACATAATTGGGTTCTTCCCATGATTTTCAAGGTTTTCTTCAAGGTTTGCCGTCCCGGGCGTCTCGGCCATCTCGGTCACGGCCCGGGACGGGACGATACCGTCCCGCTCCGTCTCGGTCCATCTCGTCAAATGTCAAAATAAAAAAAGACTCTTTATATGTATAATATATATAAAATAATACAACAAAATTCTTAGCTCAGTTGGTTAAGTGATTTGTGTGCTTTGTTTAAGACGTCTTGGGTTCGAATCTGTTGAACACCCTTAAGATTTTGAGTTTTTTATATGAAAATCTTAAAAAGAAATCAAAATAACACATGTAATTGGTGAGTTTCGAACCCAAACCACCCCTGAACCGATGAACACACTTAACCATCTTACCTATAAAATGTTTTATATTTAAAATAAAATATTAAATATATGGAGCGTCCCGCTCACGACCCACGGCCCGGGCGTCCCGCCCACCGCCTGGGTTGGGTCGGGTCGTGTGGGTCGGGCCGTCCCGGACCGGGATTGCAAACCCTGGTTTTCTTCATGGACTTTGGTTATTTCTGAAATTTAGATCGTCTGTCCATCATTTCAGCACCTTTGCTTAACCACAAGGGTATTTCCCCAATGATAGGGGCATGTATGGAACATCCCTTATTGGGTCTTAGCAAATGGACAAATACTTCAAGAAACTCAAAATCTTCAAGGTTTCAAGCTTCTTTAATGGGTGAAAGATGCAAGCCCTTCCTCTTCCTTTCTTGGGGTTTCATGCTTCATGCCTTTTCTAAGATAAGTCTTCACATAATTTTCTGATCTTCAAAATTCACCCACATGAGGGCATATGCATCATTTCTATCTTATGATGATAGGAGTATGCAATATAAAACCTTTCTTTCCAATCTTATTTATATATGCACAAGCAATAAAATATTTGAGCAATCCTCCTTCTTGGGCTTCATGCTTCACACTTCATGGCTCATGCCTTCTCAAAAAAAAAAACAAAAATCTTCAGCCTTCTTGAACCTCCTTGCGCAGGACTTCTCCTTGGTGTGCCAAGCTTGAAGTTGTGTGAATCCCCCTTCCTCCTTGGCCAAGGCTTCCTATTTATAGTAGATGGAGGAGGGAATACGGAGGTGGAAGCTCCTAGTTTGCTCTTGCCCTTTCGCCTCCCCCTTCTTTTCTTTTATTTTAGGGAGAGAGAGAGCGTAGCAAGAGAAGGCGGAGGGGGACCACTAGGTTTGCAGACCCGGGGGGCCTCCCTCATGGTTGCTCTTCTTTTCCTTTTTTTCTTTTGGCCTCACTACCCAGCAGGGAGAGAAAGAGAAGGCGGAGGGGGCTCCACCGGGTTTGTAGACCCAGGGGGTCTCCCTCCTAGTTGTTGTTGTTCTTTTTTTTTTTGTAGTGGACAACAGGGAGAGAGGGGGAGAGACCCGGGGGTGATCCCTCCCTGGGTTGCACAACCGGGGTGCCATCTTCGGGTTGTTTTCTTTTTTTCTTTTTTTTTCTTTTGGCTTCACTGCACAGTAGAAAGAGGGGTGAAGAACCCGGAGGTGGCCCTCCCTGGACTGCATAGCCGGGGGTGGTCCCTCGGGCCTGCAGAACCCGGGGGTGCCACCTCCGGGTCTGTATGACCCGGAGGTGCTCCCTCCGGGCCTGTATGACCCGGAGGTGCTCCCTCCAGGCCTGCATGACTCGGGGGAGCCCCTCCTGGGTCTTCTTGCGCACCTAAGAGAGGGAGTGAGAGGGGGAGGCAGTCCCTCCTAGTCTTCTCATTCCAAAAGGGTATAAAAACCCATGGATTTGCCCTTTCCCCATAATGCATTTTATTTTCTGAAAATATCAAAAAGATATTATGAATTTTGTAGGGTTCAACACTGAGCTCTACAATGACTATTGTGATATTGTGGGTTTTGTCTAATGTATATGATCTTGATGATCATTCATTAGAGATATACTCTTGCACGAAACTCGAAGGCTTTCATTCTTTAAAAACATGATATTTGGATTATAATTGGTCTTTTGAGACCTTTACATTTGTCACCGATTAGGCAATCGGGTCATCGAGTTTACATCTGGTCACATTCCAACCAAGGATGGTAGTATCGGTTTCGGTACCGGTTTCGGCCGGTACCGAAACCGATACATATCGGTTTCGGTTTCGGTTTCGGCCGAAACCGGTTCAAAACAGTCAGAAAAGGCAAAAAATGTATTGAACAGGTCTGGTTTCGGCCGAAACCAGACGGTTTCGGTCCGGTTTCGGTCGGTTTCGGTCCGAAACCATTAAAAAAATCATTTTCTTTGGTATCGAACTTGCTACAGTGACAAAGCCCGTTTCGATTTCGGCCGATACTGCCATCCATGATTCCAACCGTTGGATGGGATTCTGCTTACACTTGGGTCTCTGGATTTGTTCCCATTGTCGATCAAACTATTGAATTGGCTTCAGTGCACGATCAAACTATAGAATTTACTTCTATCCTCAATCGGACGGTTGGATTTACTCCCGGCCACGATCGGACCGTTGAATTTGATTTTGGTTAAGATCTGATTGTTGGATTTGAATTTCATTGAGATTGGACCCTTTTAGGGTGTTTCTACAATTTTAAACCCATCCTAGGTATTTTTGTAATTTTTGATCCTTCCTGGATATTTCTACCGTTTTTGACTCTTCTTGGATAATTCTGCAGTTTTTAGCCCTTCTGGGTATTTCTACAATTTCTGAGCCTTCTTGAGTATTTATGTAATTTTTTACTCTTTCTGGGTATTTTTATAGTTTTCCGGTTCTCCTAGACTTATGTGTCATTTTTTGACTTTTCAGAGTATATCTGCAATTTCTTAATTTCCTAGACATCGTTGTCATTTCTTGACTGTCCTGAGTATTTCTGTCATTTCTTGACTTTTCAGGATAATTTTGACATTTCTTAACTTTTTGGGATATTTTTGTCATTTTTGACATTTATGGGTGTTTCTATCATTTCTTGACATGTGTTTATGCAATTTCTAGACTTTCTAGGGTATTTTCATCATTTCTTGACTTTCTTGAGTGCAATTTCTAGACTTTCTGGGAGTGTATTTGAAATTTCTTGATTTCCTGGTCATTTATGTCATTTCTTGACTTTCCGGGGTATAGTTGTAATATCTTGATTTTCTTGATCTTTTCTATCATTTCTTGACTTCCCAATGTATTTATGCAATTTCTTGGGTTTTCTTGGTCTTGTCTCTCATTTCTTGACTTTTCAGGGTATTTCTACAATTTCTTGGTTCCCTTGGACTTATTTGTCATTTTGATTTTCTAGGGTATATTGCAATTTATTGATTTTCTTGGGCTTATCTGTCATTACTTGACTTTTCAAGGTTTGTTTGCAATTTCAACCCCTTTCTGGGTATATTTGTAATTTTTAGACATTTCTAGATTTTTTGGGTCTGACGCTTTTGAGCTTTTATGGCCATGAAAAGGCACATGGATTTTGATGATTAGCCTTAAGCAGAGTTCACCGCTTTAGAGAAGTGGCATGGTCCTGTTCCATTGAGTCGTGTAGAAAGCGTGAACATGAGCAAGAGTATTTTGGTAATTTTGGGACAAAACAGAAGCTTTGTGTAATTTCTGGATTAGGCAAGGGTTTTTATGTAATTTTAGGAAGATCAAGGGGTTGTATGCAATTTCTGGACATGCCAGGGATTGTTTGCAATTTTTGGACAGGCCAGGGGTATTTTTGTAATCTCCGGGCAGACAAAGGGCATTTTGATAATTTCTAAATAGAGAAGGGGCATTTGGTAATTTCTAGATAGACCAGGGGCATTTTTGTAATATTTGGACTGAACAAGGGTTTTTAATGTAATTTCTGATTGTTTCAGAAAATTACAATATTATCTCCCCACGAAATTATACAAGACACAACCACATGGGCATATGTGCAAATACATGGCATATATGCAACATAGTCTTGTTGGGCTCCAAAAGCAACACAAGGCACACCCTCCTTGGTGGAGATACGCAAGGCACAAGACACCTCTGGAGATTGCTTATCCTCCTTGGGCTTCCATCCTGCACTTGTCACCCCCACGTGGTTATTTATAGGCCAAAAGGACCTATCCGGACCGGATAGGCTCTTTGGGAAGCCTACCTATCTGGACCGGGACGGGTAGGCTCCTTGGGGAACCAATCCAGACCGGATAGGCTCCTTGGGGAACCTATCAGGACCCACTTGGGCTTTTCCCGTTTCTTTTTTTTTTCTTTCATTTTTTTTCAGGGTTCAACATCAGGCTAACTGAAGGGTTCACCCAAGACAAGTTAGAGGGCTGGGTGTGTTCAAGTTTGATGCCTCAATCCTAATGAACTGATCATGTGCACGAGTGGCCAACCTGACCCATTGTGTGTGGTAATGGTTTGGCAGGTCAAACTCGCTGTTCTATACACAAAATGCAGGGAATCTAAATTGAAAATTTGATAGTACAATTCCTAGCAGACTTTGATTTAGACCATCGCCTCTTGCATATCAGCCCATGAATTTACATTATACGATGAAGAATTAAGGATAGGTTTCAGATACCTCGACAAAATGGGTTTGAAAATTATTTCTCCCAACACTACCTGTTACAGGAAAGCTGCATTCATATTTTTCAGTGATGTTAGTACCCTGCTTTGTTATTTGAACACATACATAAATGTCTATTTTGTCGTCGGATTGGTGCAGGTATTGAAGTTTAACCTTACTGAGTCTGGACTATTCTGTGTTCTACCATGGTTAACCATGGCAGTGTTTGCAAACATAGGAGGGTGGATTGCAGACACACTTGTGGCGAAAGGTTTTTCCATAACCACAGTTAGAAAGGTAAACAATGAACTAATGAAGCACTGATACACTAATTTAAGAGAATTGGCTGATTTTAGATGTGGCTGATTGATTCTGCAGTTTCTAATCATATGCCCGTCATGATTTCCATTGATTAAGTAAATAGGCAACGGGAAAAATGTTTACCATTTGTGGACAGTTAGTTGTTTTTCTTGGATTGGTTCATCTGTTTATATCTCCATAATTGATATCTATGTGCATGTTAATGCAAAATCACTCAAAAGAAATGATTAATGCTCCATTCTGTACATGGAAAACATGATTTAAGTTGTATCATGTTGCCTTAATTGTATTTCAAAAGAAGAAGACGGGTTACAAAAATCATTCTAGTTATAAGACAACGAGTGAGAACTTAAGAGAAACCCAAGTAGATGAACCAAGTGAAGTGGAAAAACTGCATAATTTTGTGAATTGATTTCTGTCAGCTCAAATTTGATCAAGAAGGTACATTTAGTAATCTATCCTATACTTGCAAAATCTGATTTATCATATTGCTTTTGTTATATTTTAGAAGAACAAGGTGGATTAACCACATAGTTGTAGATACAAAACAAACAATGAGATTACTTAGAAAGTTTACTCAGTCTTGCAACTCAGTTTGAAAAAGCAAGAAAATATGAATCAAGGGAGGTAGAAAAGTCTCATAATCAGTAAGAAGATTTCTCAGATCAATTCAGGGTGACATTGCATTGTTTCTTCATGTATACTCTTTACTTACGCCCTTTCTTTTCTCACTGGACATATTGTTGGTTTATTATCCATCTCTACAAGCACAATGCCTTCACTTCTCTGGCGATCTCATGTCTTTGGCATCCCCAATTTGCCAGCTTCATCAGTCCTAGGAGAAGTCTGACCATAAATTTCCATTTTTATGCTCTGAGTGTCCCCGTATTGTTTTTGGTCTCCTGGTATCGGGCTTGTTCTGTACTTCTACCTTTAGTAGTCTTTCCCTTTAGATTCTTTATATGAAAATGTCATTTTTGTCATCATTGAGATGGTGTTAAATCGTTGGGGATGGTGGTGGGAGGTTATAGTTTCCACAAGGAAATTGCCATTAAGGCTACATGTCAGCTCAATGTTAGAAAAAAAAATTGTGAAACTGATGGAAAATATCATTTTCAAACATTCTGTAACACTTGTTTTACATATTGCAGATAATGCAATCAATTGGGTTTCTTGGACCAGCATTCTTTCTCACTCAGCTTAGTCATGTTCGCACTCCAGCCTTGGCAGTGCTATGCATGGCATGCAGCCAGGTAGGTTGGGTTTTGTTCACATTTTATTTGATTTATCTTTGTAATGTTTTTTAAAGCTTTATACTACACATTTGAGAGTTCCTGTCTGTCATGACCATTTATTCTTCCAAAACCAAACATTAGATTCTTATCTGATGGTAAGATGGATATGGATCTGCATTTTTATAGAGGAACTGATCAGTGTTTTCTTTATACAAGAATTAATCATTCAAGATTTCATGTCCGTAAGCAAGCAAACCTGCTCTTTAATTTACCATTACATGTTGTCAAGTTCAAAAAGTGATAAGCTATGGACCTTTTTATGCTGGATGATTTTGTCTCTTAACTTTCCTCTTTTCACCTGCAGGGCAGTGATGCTTTTTCACAATCCGGTCTCTACTCCAACCATCAAGACATTGGGCCACGCTATGCTGTAAGACCGATGCTACTTTGTGTCACTGCATGATTGGTATCTTAGTCTCATTATGCTTTGTGAACCTGTATAAAACATAAGCCCAGGATATCCAACAATATTGTGAGATCATCAGGAAATGCTCAAAAAACAACTTCTACAAGCTGATTTTGCTGCACCTTTGTTTATGAAAATACAAAAGATGAAGAAAAGGATGTGATATGAGCATAGCATATTCTTGGTTCAGCTTGTCTCTCCTCTTTACCAAAATTAATGGCGTTAGAGAACTCTCCTGAATCAATTCTGACTTTTTACATAACCCAATCAGGAAGTTTGCTTTGCGTATGAGTTCTGTCATGTCATACTGTCTTTTTTGTTTTCATACAGACCACATCAAGCTTCTAGAGCACCGACACTGTATGAATATCACCAGTTGCCTCATTAACATTTTTCTCCATGTAGAGATCAACCAAACCTTTTCCCTTTTTCTTTTAGAGAAAATTTAATATTGTGTAGAACGTTATGTACTTGGATAAAATGTCAGTTATTATTATATTTCTGTGCATCATAGAGATCACATATCCAACCACCCACATACGTGGGAAGGGAATGGGGATAAAAGGAAAATGTTGGTAAAGAAGTTATGCCATGCCATAAGATGGTGTTTGGAGGTCGCTTGACGGTAAACAGTGGATGGTGCTTGAATCTCATAGAATCTAGTTCAAATCATAAAGTCAATCTCATGTTAGTGAGGAATGATAATGCTGCTTCAGCCAGCAAATAATAGGTTTTATGACTGTAGTTCTGTCATCTCTGAACAAAACTACGGATCACCCTTATCTTAGCATCACATCAATTTTGGCAAATCTTCTTCCAGCGAGTACAAAGAATCTTCTTCAAGACACGGGCTTGTTTTCATTCACTTATGGTCTTGAACCTGCAGGGAGTTTTGTTAGGACTTTCCAACACAGCTGGAGTGCTTGCTGGTGTCTTTGGTACCGCTGCCACTGGATATATCCTTCAACGAGGCATGACAATTGAGTGTTTATATCAGCAATACTTTTAGCAACTTAGCTCTTGATGTTGCGATCCATATTGATTTATTTATGTTGATTTTTGTCAGGTTCCTGGAATGATGTCTTTAAGGTGGCTGTTGCTTTGTACATTGTCGGAACGTTTGTTTGGAACTTCTTTGCAACTGGCGAGAAAATTCTTGACTGAGGGGAAATAAATAGCTCTTATCAACAATATTTCTCAAATATTTGTAGAGAAATAGAGTGAAAATAACAAGAAAAGAGAATGAGAGAAGTCATATCTGAGCTGAAGATGCTGCTGGATTCTCCATGGCTAAGTTGCTTGATCATAAAAGGTCAAGTTAGAAGGCTAGATACTTTTAGATTACAAATTAAAGATGGCGCCCAACAGCAACTTTCTTTTTAGCCCTAAAAGGTCAGCAAGGTAGTACACCACAGATGGTTGACTCTATTCTCACACACCAGTTCATTTGTTCCTTCCCATTTTTAAAACTTCTGGTCAGACTCCCCCCCCCCCCTTTCTCCCTTTTTTCCCTCTAGAATGTTTATGATGTTGATCAGACATCGTTGCGCTTTTGCAGGCTGCCGTCTTCCCTTTGTTTATTACACGATGTTTTTGTTTTGTCCCGTTAAAAGTAATGAGAAAATCAGCAAACGAGCATCATCTGTTCAGTTTTCATTTGTGGGCCACATGATGAAGTAATAAAATAATCGGAACTTTGTGAGATGAAATTAGGATTTCCCTTACCATATTTTCTGCGGAAGTTATCAACTATTTTTGGATCTTCATGCTAAACAAGAACGTCTTCTGAGATATAAGCTTCTAGGTATATGCACCTGGGTGCATTTCCTTGGAATTTCGTCAGTGTCTTGACGTAAGAACTGAGAAGTATTCTTGTCGTTGAATCAGGTATTATAAAAGGTTTTTTGCATGGTAGCCATGGTTAAATTTGAATTTCATAAAAACCACTCTTATAAATGTATTATCATACATATCATTATATAAATTTTAATTATGCTCATTTATCGCCCGAGTAATCGCGCGTCACCAGCCGTGGATTTAACTACGGTTAATGTTGACTAGACTTAGTAATTGATCAAACTATCCTTAGTTAATTACCAAACTGTGGCACTCTGCGCTGTTCCTTCTCCCTCCCTCCCACTTTCAACCCACTTCTGTCCCCATCTCCAATCCATCACTTGAAAATCCTAGCACATGAGAAGAATGGTTCGGTTCGCGAATCTTTGTCTCTCCCTACCACCTTCAACACTCTCCCGTCCCCAATCTTAATCCACCTGAAAACCTTAGGTTTTACCTGGAAGGACACTGCCGTCCGGCTTGGAGCGTCGTCCGGCTCGGGGAAGAGGAGGCGAAGGACACTGCCGTCCGGCTTGGAGCGTCGTCCGGCTCGGGGAAGAGGAGGCGAAGGAGGTGAAGGACACTGCCGTCCGACTTGGAGCGTCGTCTGACTCGGGGAAGAGGAGGCGAAAGAGGCAAAGGACACTGCCGTCCGGCTTGGAGCGTCGTCCGGCTCGAGGAAGAGGAGGTGAAGGACACTACCGTCTCAATCCACCTTCAACGTTGGTCTCAACATTTAAAAGGCAACATGGGACCATTTAAGAGTTCCTTCCAGGTAAAACTTTCTGATCCCCAATCCCAATCCCAATCCCCCTACACCTCTCCTATCTGCGAGGTAAAAGGCGAAACCCTTTTTATAATGCCGTAGAGCACTAAACAAACAAGATTTTTTGTGGGTTCAGTTCTGGAGGGAAGGTTGTGCATTTAAAAGGCATTCAGCGCCATCCGGTCTGAGTGGGAGGGTGAAATCCAGAGGACCCTTTGCAGACATACAGAAAGGTGAACATTGTGGGCCAGGTTAGTTTTCTAATGTCTTATTTATACAGCTCATGATTCTACACATGTGGGGCACAGTATGGGGTGATGAAAATAAATGTTGGTTGCATTGTCAGATGCCTATTTTTAAATGTGCAGGGTAGTGGGGCTCACTAGTAACTTGTCCTTTTGTATATGTTTGCATAATCTTGGACACCGGAGCTTTTAAATGTGTTCTTGTTTATTAGGAAAATTTGTGAGTGCATGTGTATTTTTTGTCGTATTACATTTCTCTTCTATAATATTAGGATGGATGAAGAGGTAGACCTCTACATTTTGCTCGTCAAGTATGGGGGATATTGGAAGACTGATAAGAATGATCCTTCTAGTCTATGTCACTGTCTGATGAAGTAAAAAACTTTTACGATATATAGGGATTATACTAATCTGAATGATTTGTTACAACTTGTCTGCACATTGATAATGTGGGAGAAAGATGATATAGTGAATATCATGTGGAGGGTCCCCAAATGTAGACCTAAGAAGTACAAGACCATTGTGAATGATACATATGTTCTTATGATGTTTGATCATTGTGAACCGAAAGGGACTATAGAGATTGTCATCACAATAGAGTCTCTGTCCATTCATACACAGTCAGAAGGTGACACTGGAAAGAATGCGAGGAAGCTACATGCTAGAATGAAAAAAAAAGGAGAAGCAACCTGAGGTTGAATCACAAGCTGACTTTGTAGACTTAGATGCTGATGATTCTCCCTATGATATCAGAGAGTACCTGTCAGTTGGGGATGCATTAAACACACAAGTTGCACAGTCTGTAACTGTTGAAAAGGCTACAGAACAGAGTGACATGGGTGATGTGGTGCAGGGAACTAGTGTCCCCAATCAACAAACATGCAGGCAGGAAGAGGCTGAGAGCCAGGATGAAAGCAACATACAAAATGATGATGAGGATGATAATTCAGACTCTGATTTTGAAGTAGAATCTAAAAATAGCTACCATAGTCTCCCATCAAGTGATGGAGATGATGATTCTTTCTATGTACACGAAGGCATGAAATATGGCATTGAGATATTAGAAACTAATGATGAGTGCCCTAACATAGAGGTGGGTGCCAGATTTCAGAATAGAGAAGCACTTAAGTTAGCAATTCAGCAATATTGTGTGAAGACTGAATGCTATTTGAGGACTTACATGAGTGATCTAACAAGGCTTATACTATAATGTGGCCATAGAAAGTGCCAATAGAGATTGCATGCATCTAGGTTGCCCGATGGGGTAACTTTTGAAATCAAAACAATAAGGGGGGAGCATACATGTCCTGGGAATAATATGGCCGGGAATAAGATGGCCACACAAAAATAGGTAGCAGCCAAGGTGAAGGCATGGTTAAGGGTTGAAGTGGACATTGCCCCTGGAGAGCTGCACAGAAGACTCAAGGACAAGTATCATATTAACCTGCCATACCATAGGCTTTGGAGAGGAAAGGAGCTGACATTATGACAGATTCATGGTTCATGGGAAGAACTGTATGGTCGGGTCCAAGATTTAGAAGAGGAGCTTCTGACTAAGAACCCCGGAAGTAGAGTTAAGTTTGTCACTAATGATGAACATAGATTTCTCAAGTTTTTTGTTGCCTTCAAGGCTTGCACATTTGGATTTGTCAATGGTTGTAGACCATTAATTGGGTTAGATGGGTGCCATATTAAGAACAGATATCTTGGAGCTATTTTGAATGCAACTGCTTTAGATGGGAATGATGGTCTCTTCCCAATTACTTTTGCTATTGTAGAGTCTGAGAGTGAGTCTAGTTGGAGCTGATTTCTAAATAACTTAAGAGAATCCATTGGAGATGATAGGCATGGCCTTATTATAATTTCAGACAGACAAAAAGGTCTTGAAGATGCTATCAAGTTACATTATCCAAATTGTGAGCACAGAACATGTGTAAGACATTTATACAAAAATTTCAAAAAGAAATTTCCAGGGAAGTTTCTAGAAGGGTTAGTCTGGAATGCAGCTAGATGCTTTACACAATATGGTTTTGAGGAGTACATGCGACAAATAAAGGAAGCAAGTGTTGATGCATATAACTACCTAAACTCAGCTACTACTAAGGGGGAGAAATGGAGCAGATGTATGTTTGGAAGGCAGGGTAAGTGTCATTATGTCACTAATAATATTTCCGAGTCTTTTAATGCATTCATTGGGCAGGCTAGATATAAGGTGATTTTGGATTGCATTGACTCCATTTGGTAACAAATAATGAAGACAATGGAGACTAGGAGGAGGAAATCAGGAAAATGGAAGGATTTACTAGTGCCAAAAGCCAGGACTCATATTATGGAAATAAGCAGAGGTTTAGGGGGGTTTGCAGTCCAGAAGTCCACACATTTCTTTGGTGAGGTGAGCAGTCCAAATGAAAGGGCAGTAGTGAACATTAAAGACAGAATATGTTCTTGTCGGAGGTGGCAACTGACTGGTCTACCATGTGTGCATGTGGCCTGTTTCCTTACCACGTGCAGGGGAGTGAATTGTGATGAATTTGTAGATCCATGCTATAGGACTGACAAGTATAGAGTAGCTTATTCCCTTCATATTGCTCCCATTCCGGATAGAAGCATGTGGCCAAGACTCACACTAGAACATCCAATATTGCCTCCGAAAGTAAGAAGACCACCTGGAAGACCAAGGAAAAAAAGAATCAGAGATGCAGACGAAGCTCAAGTGAAAAGGACACAAAGACACCACAAATGTAAGAGGTGTGGTGAGTTTGGTCACCATGCCAAGAAATGCAAGAACCCATTCAATGTAACCCCTCTTTAATCCAATCAACCACTACCTACTAGGTATTCGATATATTCCTACTATATTTAAACTTGCTATTCCTATAATTCTTGAATGTTCAACTTTCCTTACCTTCATATTGACATTGACCACAACCCCCCCGGCCGTCCAAGGAAGGATGGTAGCTCTTCAAATACAGCTTCTCAATCCGGTCAACCTCCTAGTGCCAGGTAAATGATATACTCCATTGAGAAATTTTTTGCCACCAAATGTTATACTAAATTTAAAATGGACAGGCCCACAAATGTAGGCACTTCCTCTAACACTGGCCCTCAGGGTACTCAAGCAGCGGTGACCAAGCACATGTAATTGTAATGCTTAGCACATGCCTATTTACTTTCTTTCCTTCTAAATTACTTTATGTTTGCCTTAAATATTGACATTGACCACAGGCCCCCCGGCCGTCCAAGGAAGGATGGTAGCTCTTCATCTACTGCTTCTCAATCCAGTAAAGCTCCTAGTGCCAGGTAAATGATATACTACATTGAGAATTATTTTGCCCACCAAATGTTATACTAAATTGAAAATGGACAGGCCCACAAATGTAGACACACAGGGAAATACTGGCCCTCAAAGTACAATGGACATGCCCACAAATGTAGGCACTTCCTCTAACACTGGCCCTCAGAGTACTCAAGCAGCGGTGACCAGGCACATGTAATTGTAATGTTTAGAACATGCCTATTTACTTTCTTTCCTTCTAAATTACTTTATGTTTGACTTAAATATTGACATTGACCACAGGCCCCCCGGCCGTCCAAGGAAGGTTGGTAGCTCTTCATCTACTGCTTCTCGATCCAGTAAACCTCCTAGTGCCAGGTAAATGATATACTCCATTGAGAATTATTTTGCCCACCAAATGTTATACTAAATAGCACAGTCAGGTGCAATGTCAATCTAACTTGAAGGTTGCATTGTGACAGGTGCAATGCCAATCTAACTGTGCCAAGCATGACTATTTTTGCCCAAGGTTCCTCTTCTGTGGCCGGGTTGCCTACTGTGTCATCTTCTACTGTGGGATCCCAACCGTCTTCTGTCAGTTTGATTGTGCCTGTTACGGACACACAGGGAAACACTTCTACCTAGTCCAGGGTTTAGAAGATGTTGTTGATGTAATGACCATCAAAGATAATGTGTATTTTGATGTAATGAATTCTAAGCACAATGTGTATTTTGATGATTAAATGTATTTAATTAATGATTCTTTCCGAAATGAGCTCAAAGGAATGTTATCACAAATGTATTTTGATGTAATGACTTTTAAAGTTTATGTTATCAGTTCTTATGATGTAATGATATTGTGTACAACATCTTATGAGTTCTTGGTGTAAAGCTTCATATGTTATGGAAAGAGTTGTGTTGCATGGTTTTCGATTACCATTCCAGTCAAGCAGGTGTATTTTACAGTGGTGGCTGCATAATGCAGTGACCCAACTCTCACAATGTTGGAGGAGAGCAGAGAGCCTTCAGGTTGCATCCAGGTGGGGCTATTGGGATGAAGCTAATTTTTGGTGTAAAGCTGAATGTTGCATGGTATTTAAGTGCTGAACTTTGGTGTAAATTTTGGTGTAAATTTTTGTGACTGAACTTACCATTCCAGTCAAGCAGGTGTATTTTAGAGTTGTGTTGCATGGTATTTAAGTGCTTATGAGTTCTTGGGTAAGCTCTCGCTTTAATTGCTATATGCAATCGACAACCATAGAAATCTTCCATGAGACAAATGTTACAAGCGCAACAACTACTACCATGGTCTTGTTGTATGATCATTTTTCATTCTCCCTCCCTCCTCTGGCAGGGGAAGATTGCACTCATTCTCCCTTCCATCTTTGAGGTCTCTGCCATGTCGAGAAAACTTGTGTCCATCAGCAACAACTACATAAACACCATGGTCTTGTTTTGTGGGCTATATCTTGTTGCTTTTGGCAGTGGGGGCATACATTCATCTTTGCTTCCCCTTGGTGCAGATCAATTTTATGATGAGAATCAAATTGATAAAAAAAGAAAATCATCATTCTTTACTTCATTCTATTTATGCACCGTGGGAGGGAATCTTGTTGCAAGCACTCTCGTAGTCTGGATACAAGTTAATGTAAGTTGGGCATTTGGATATGGCCTTGGAACAATATGCATAACTCTTGCTTTAGTAGGATTTCTACTGGGGACCCAAATTTTCAGGTTGGTGAGGCCTAGTGGGAGTCCATATCTTGTCATAATGCAGTGATCAACTCTCAGCAACAGATTACTTAGAGCAGTCCCCCTCATAACTTCCTATTGATTTTTATCAATTCTTCATATCTTCTTCTTATTTTTGTTTCTTCTATCCATTCTTAGTTAGTAACCCAACTAGCCTGTACACAGTTCATTGCATTTGGGTATCCAATAATTAGGTAAAAGTCACTGAAAAACATCTATCATTAACCAACAGGCAATACATTTGGAAGGGACAAATACATGTCATTAACCAAGAGGATCAATGCCTCAGTACCAAATATTTAAACCCTCATGACAAGATACATCAATAATATGAAGACTACTATAATGATACATCTCTTGAGTAAATCTCTTATGGATTCTATCTTCTTCTGTAAAGCTTCATTTTGCTTTTCAATAAGTTCTTGCAAAGCTTGAACTTGATACTTCACATCCACGGTGGAATGGTGAAAATCATCAACCCAGTTGAAATAATCGCAAGCATTTGCAGCCTATACAAAAATCAGATATTTAGTGATCAATTATAAAAATTAAATCAAAATAGCACCCTAAAATTAAGAAAATAAATACGAAATTGGTGTTTATGTTACCCCCCATCTAGAGCATCCATAAAATCGTCGCCCTTTACTTCTTTCCCGGCTAGAGTTGAAGGTCCGACATGGTCGGTGGCAGAAACACATGGGAGGTTCAACTTGTACATGGGGTGGCCGGAATGAAGTGCCAATAGATGAACTCTGGCTCATGTTCGCGTTTAGGGCAGAATCTGGTGCAAGGAAAAGTAACTTGGGATCAAAAGATAATGACTGCAGAGCATCAGTGAAGCTAGTGCAGATCCAACCACCTTGCCTGCCGGAGATGAAGATCGTGCTGGGCTGTGATGAAGAACCGACTCACTGGCTGCTTCAACGTTTATCACGGCCGAGCTTCAGCTGCAACCGCGCCTGTGTGGGGGAGGGGATGAGAGGAAACTCGCTTCAGCTGCAACCGCGCCTGTGTGGGGGAGGGGAAACCCGCTTCACCTTCAACCGCGCCTGTGTGGGGGAGGGGATGAGAGGAAATCGGTGAACGCGCCTGTGTTGGGGGCGTGGATGAGAGGAACCCCCCCTCTCATGAACCCTGAAAGATGGCTGCCGGTTAGAATGATAGGCATTTGGGTCATTTAACTGCACTTGGGAATAATAGAATCTCCGTCGAATATTCGAGTATGCGCCGACGGAAGTTAACTCGGGTGATAAATGAGCATAATTAAAATTTATATAATGATATGTATGATAATACGTTTATAAGAGTGATTTTTATGCAAATTCAAATTTAACAATGGTTACCATGCAAAAAACCCTATTATAAATGAGCTTTTGCAACTGGGACTGCTATTTTTCTTTTGAAGCTAGGGTGTGTGTGTGATCCTTGTGGTAGTCCTCATAATCCTTGTCACAAATTCTCTTTCTCGGTGTTAACGAGACTTTGGTGCCTAGTGTGGTGATGTCTATGCACAGCTTAGGCTCCTACTTTCCTAAACCGCGTGATCCATTGCAACCAGCATCCATTCATTTCAATTAATCCTTGTATTCTGGTCGGCTGTTCAGCCGAACCAAGCAGCGTTGCGGAATGCTTCCTCAAATTGCAGGCTGCCAGTTTTTTTTTTTCTTTCAAAAGGCTGTTGGAGTTGTGCGGGAGTCCAATTCTTTGCGTATCGTTGATAACATTGCAAGATGCGGGATCCTGGCATGCCATTTCGCCTGATAAATTACGGTGCCTGTCCCACTCTCTGTCTACTGTCATTAAACGCCAGCAGCCAAGGTTCTTGTCGCTACCATGTGAGAGCTTCCACCCCACACCTCCCCCACAACCAACGAGTATGGTTCTGTTGATTTGAAGGGTGTGTCTGAATGATCCATGGACAATGGTTTGTAGACAAGACTCTTGACACACTTTTTGTTGGGTTGTGCGTCTTGTAAGATGAGGATGGGTTCAACGGCCTAATTCTACTTGTGTTTGTTCTATAGCTTTCTCGCTGTAACTTCTTTAGAAGAGCCTGAGGATAACATGTAAGAGAGACAAGAAATGTTCGGTTCTTGTGTGTTTACATGTGAATCTTCCATAGTATGCGTGCCCCCCACACCTTTCGGTTGTGAATCGTCCATGTCTGGGCCTATTGGAATTGTAAGTTTGGATCCCATTTGGGTTGTGACCACCCAGTGAAAGAAATATGGCCCATCCTTTTACTCTCTTTCTGTCAGCATTTTATCCTCCAATTCTCCGTGCTTGTTAACTCAAAATCGTAAGGGTGATGCTACTCATACTCCCTTCCTTAAGGTATTCCTCCCATCATCGCTCTAGATCTACCAAGTGATCCTTAATCATCATGGGAAAAAATTCATCCTATTAATAAATACAGGTGAGTGGTTGAGTCACAAGGAGTGACTTAAGGGAGTGCTCTAATAATAAAGAGTACAAGTATCACTTCCCAAATCTTAATACATCGAGCGAAGACTCATATCATATGATAATTGCATTCTTCTTACTCATATCATATTCTTATATATTCTTCTCTAATCAGCCCGACATGTACACCAAATGGCACTACATCGAGAGCAGCCCAACTCTCCCTTCCACGTGCCCTTGGCTTGCATGCCTCTTAACAAAATTGGTGTGGCCCTGGCCTTCTGTCTTCTGTACTCCCATGGAGCACACACCGGCCTGGCCTCTCATCCATAGACTGACTACAAGCGAAGGAGGGGTACAAAACAGGGGTACTAAACCAACTAGAGTTGAGTCCCTCCCCGCTTGCATCTTCACATTATTACTCTACATACATAAGATGCTCTAGTTCTGCCACGGTCCAGAGTCCCATCTGATCAGCTACTGCACCGATTGGGCCTCCTAGATTTCTCACAGTGCATCACTCCCCGTGGTGACGGGGTTCTTGTCGCCATGGTCGGGCAGCTTGCGGGACTCGAGGAAGCTCTTGCCCGTGGACTCGGTGGAAGAGAGGTGGGCGAGGAAGGCAGCGAAGTCGGTGTCCATGTAGCGCCTGGGGTTGTCGGCACCGACGAGCTGGGGCGCGGGGCTGACCAGGCTCGCGGCGGGGAGGCTGTGGAGGGTGGCCACGGAGATTCGGGGCTTGGCGGAGTTGACGAGCACCCGGTGCAGGACGCTCTTGTACTTGCCATTGCTGAATATCTGAAAATAAAATAAATGTCCATGAAGCGGGTCAGTCCGTGACCCACTGGCCCATGGCCGAGCTGGATTCGGATGTCTCTGTCCTCCCCCCCCCCCCCCCCCCTTTTCATTTTTGAATGTTTGTTTCTCCTGACCCATGGCCACCCATGAGGTCGGTTCGGATGTCTTTTGTTTTGTTTGTTTCTCGTCATGCAGCTTGACACTGGGTGAGTGAGTTGGGAAAAAGAGATGCCCTTGAATCGGACGTCGTTAGATTTGAATTCAGGTCTCTCGTTCATCATCTTTTTGGTAAATGATGTCCTAAAGTCATACGATATATTTACAAATGGAAAACTCTTCGATGGAATGAGAATATGTAAAATAATCTCCATATAATTAATTGTTGTAGACGCATATTATAATCTCCTGCGCGCTGTCTTAAAAACTACACAAACGGACGTAGATGCTGTTTATTTTATTCTCAAGGACCTTAAATGAAACATATATATATATGGCATATAGATATATATATGGCACATAAAATATGATGTTTTATAAGATTTTGCGATGTGTTACGCCAAAGCATGCCGACTGCCAGACCATTGTACTACCATGATGGTAAGAACCCAAACAAATGCAGCACAGGCTTTGGTTAGACCCCTCGGAGACCCGACACAACTCTACTGGCTGAGGACTACTATCTAGGAACAGCTAGTCGGCTGCTGCGTCGCCCACGGCCAAAGAGCCCACCCCGCAGTCTTATCATCGCGGCCCCCGCAGTCTTCGCATAATGCCATGCTGGTATTACGCCAACAAAACAGTGGGCCGGTCTTCGGGAAGGCTAGAATCTTCTCTCTCTCTCTACATTATCATTATTTCCCGTCCCCATCCCATTTTGTGGTGGATATTCTCTTCCACCAGTACTCTTCGCATAATTCCATGCTGGTATTAGGCAAACAAAGCAGTGGGCCGGTCTTTCGCCGAAGGCTAGAATCTTCTCTCTCTCTCTCCATTGTAATTATTTCCCGTCCCCATCCCATTCTGTGGTGGGTGTTTCTTCCAAATAGCAATGGGGTCTCTCTCTTACTCTCCACATGTGCATGGTCAACTCGAGGGAAGGTGGCCAAAGATCGATGGTGGTGGTGGGCTTGCATACTTCATTCTTCGAAGTCTTCCTAATTTTCTTGAGTGACCAACTTCCAAAGTTCAATTCATGGGTACGTGCTGCTTTCAGCTTCATATGACAAATGACAGAGATACCCCCTATATCCAGTCTTATGTTTAATTTGCGCATATATATATATATATATATTATGAGAAATATTCACGTGGAGCCGACCCCATAGTTATTTATCATGGGGCCGGCATCTGGGCCTTTAATTGCATGGGATCGGTCCCATGCGATCATTGATCCCATGAGATGGAGGGCTCAGATGTCGACACCATGACAAATAGCTATGTGACCGACCCCATGTGAATATTTTTCTCTCTCTCTCTCTCTCTCTCTATATATATATATAAGGGGAGGGGGGGCGATGAGAGAGGGGGCGGGCGACATCATCAGGTGATACAGACATCACTTGATCGCCTCCCATATATATAACTCTACGATTGCTTGTCGCGTTTATCCATCCTTATATGACAAGCCCCCACCTTGCGGAGAGGGAGTGCATGCAAATGAAGTACATGTATAGATGATTCTAATTAACATTTTATTTTCTTGTTCCCTTATTTTCCACTTATTATATATGACACACTGATCAGCCTTCGAGTTGCAAAAATCTTGCTAGCTAGCTAGTTAGGTTACTATATATATATATATATATATATATAGTTTTGCTCCAACTAGGATCATTTCACTTGCTGCAAATGATATGGTTCCATCCATGGCAAAGTTGCACAATTAATGTTGCATGTTCTATTTCTTGTTTACAATATGGTTTGATCAGTTATAATTACATATATACTTGGCCGTCAAAATACACTATTTTAAGTAAGCTACGCCGTTTACTCTAGAGTACATAGGTTTTGCGATTTACATAAACTGACTGATTAGAAATTTTAGAGTGAGGAATGGTTTTGAAATATTTGAAAAATGAAACACACATGTTTCGAAGAAAACCCAAACAAAAGGGCAGCATGCATGGAAGTGTGCATTTTTCTTTCTTTTGCACACCCGGCATTATAAGTAAGTCTTAATTAATCTGTCTGGCGCGCAGAACCCCTGTATTAGCGACAACAACATGTGATCAGATGAAGACATATATATGTATGTATATATATGCACCACAAATTAATAACCTTGGGCAATGATTGATAAACTACATTGATCACCTCTTGTCATTCAAAAAAGAAAGGACCCCTACTAGTTAAAAGAAAACTTTTAAACAATATTATTTTTTAATTCTCTAGTTTGAAAATTGAGCTCTAATTTAGAGTCTTGTTGAAATTTAAAACACTTTGTAAGTCTATAACCTATATATTAGAAGAGACAATCTAAAAGTGTTATCCGGTGATTTATACTTCAGTTGGAAGGGTTCATTTTACATGCCTCTTGTTACCTTACACCTTAAATTGTGGTGTTTTCCTTGGAAGACATGCATGTCTCGGATGTTAATCTGATTTTTTTTTAAACTTAACTTGATTAATGCTATTCCTTTTGCCTAAGATGCATGCCTTGGAGTTGAAACTCTCAAACAATCAGTAGGAATGTCATGCCTTCATTCTTTAATGTTAAATTGGGCATATTTATCAAATCAATAAGGTATGAGCAAGATTTCTTATCGTTGATAACCTCTGAGCATAAACTTAACCAGAGTGCGAGGCATACCTTTGCAGCAGAAGTAGTGGATCCATGTAGTATCGTGGAGACGCCAAAGTAAGTTACGAGAGTCCATCCCAAATTCTCCACAGTACTCTAAGATCCAGTGACGAGGGTGATGTCCCTCCAAAGATATAACTGAGGCTGTCGTTCGCACGACCACCATGTAACTGAGCACCGCCTCTTCGGTGGGGCGCTATAGCAGAGAGGAAGACAGAGAAGAGAGAAGAAGAGAGAGGATATGAGAGAGAGAGAGGCTGCGGCGGTTGCTAGATTCATGTCGCTGCTCTCTCTCTCTCTCTCTGTCACTGGGTCTCTGTCTCACACACGCAAGGGGTCTAGGGTGACCTCTCTCGTTGCTCTCCTCTTGTTTAGCATCCCACACTTCTCTCAACCATCACATCTATTTATAGGGGAGAGGGTTCGAGGTACGAAGAAAGGGAGAGGGAGAGAGATGTCGGTCGGGGTCGAATAGGAGAGGGAAGATGGCCGGCGCGATCGCGACGGAGTCCCGGTGGGACTCAACGATGGCGAGAATCACGATCTGGGCTCCTTGACATATATAAAAAAATTGGGCAATCTCTACTGTTAATTAACTTTAGCAGGACCTTTTTGTCGTGTTCTGTTTTTGACGTAACCTATACATTGGAATATACGAGAAAGAGTGTTTAACAAATTATTTCTTAGGATGTATATCTTCAAACAATCATGTTGTCAGAAATATTTTTATTACGAATATACACGCTCACTTAACTTGTAGTTCTAAAATCTAATGTCCTCCTGTCAAAGTAAATAACTTGGTCCACGCACACACATATATATATATATATAGTCTTGAGTAACTAGCTAGGAGGAGCCTGACGTTAAGGAGGTTCTGAGTAACCGGTGCCGAATTCATCACCCTAATAACTAATTAATTAAGCCCTCCCGAAGAATCAGCAGCAGCAGTTTGAAACAAGAGAAGAGGGGGGTAAAAAGAGCAGAGAGGAGGAAGCAGCAGAGAGAGTACCCACCTCCAGGTGGTCGCCGACGTTGACGACGAGCGAGTCGGCGGCGGCGGGCTCGATGGTCACCCAGTTGCCCCGGTGCTGGATTTGGAGTCCCCTGACGCCGTCCTGGAGGACGAGCGTCAGGAAGCCGTAGTCGGAGTGGGGCGGCATCCCCAGCGTCAGGTCGGGCTCGGGGCACGCAGGGAAGAAGTTCACCACCATCATCTGGGTGCCATCCCCGAACTCTTCCATGATGGGGATGTCTTCTACTCCCAGCGTCTCCAGTATGGCCCCCATGAGCACCAGGAACAGGCTCCTCGTCTGCTGCGCATATGAGATGGCCGTCTGCCTGAGACAGAGAGAGAGAGAGACAGAGAGAGAGTGAGAAGAAGAAAAGCTAGAAATAAGTAACAGGGGGTGGAAGGGGGCGCATACAAGTAAGTCAGAGACCTGTTGGAGTAATTTCCGTACAGTTTATGTACCGTTTAGGAAGATTATATATATGCATGGGTTTGATTAAAAAAAATTAGTACCGTCATTCTTCTCGTAAATGTTTCTAACCTTCAGTTCGATAATCTAATGAATGCTTACATCAACATAGGGATATTATATAAATGAAATTAAAAACTCGGGATAACTTAGGCATGCGCCGCCCTTTAATTAACCGAGGGATCGATGATATGTTACAAGGCCACGTACGGTAACATATACTGAAACATGAACAGAGTCAACAGACGCTTTTCTGTGATCTGTGTTGGCCTCGTGATGGAAACGATAACCAGAACCCAAAACAAGAGAAGCAAGCAAACAAACAAACTTGAGCGCACTGATTTACCCGGCCGGCCAGCAGCCTCACGCCATCTGGTCACCTGCTTGTGGCCATGAATGAAAGCAAACAGATAGCCGGTGGTCCCATGCGTCGCCCCGCCACACGTCGTAAGACTTGTTCGCCGGCCCACACACACACACACACACACACACATATATATATATATCTATGCCTGTGCATGCACCTGTCCCACACTGCCATGTGTGTTGGCTGTATGCACATCTGGATGGGGCAGGGCTGCATGGATTCTGGATTGTTCTGTCACTATCTTGCCGCAGGACCTGCCCTCTGGTAATAGTTGAACAAAGTTTTATAGTTTACTTAGTTAATTATAAATATGCCTTATGTTTGTGAAAGCTTTTAATTATAAGGTTGTTAATTCGTCCTTCAACTCAACATTTGAATACATTACTTGAATAGAGAATAATTTTAGATTTATTTATTTTAGTCTTTATTAATTTGACGTGAGATTGACTATATATTCTTAGCATATCTCTTGATGTACAATACGAATGTACTACTTAATTAAGTTTTGTCACGGAGATAGTAATATATAAACACCAAGCACACAGTTAGTTAAGATCATAATTATGAGTTCTGATGACATGTTAAAGTTATGTTTTTGATTTATTTTAGTCCCCGCAGAAAAGAAAATAGAGTAATTCTCCTCCCCCTAATTAATTTGAGAAGCTGATCCAAGACTAATAAAAATTAAGGAAGCAACACTTGTTTTAGGGACTGTTCTTAACAAAAGTCTTTGGACCTCACGTTACATACTAATTATGAGATTGTTCATTTGTAAAATATTTCATCCGTTTACTCAAGTTCAATATATATGCTGGTGGCCCCTTCCCTCGACACACTTTCGGTGCATGCACCCGCCTGCCGACGTCTTCACCCACCTTGCTAGCTAGTTTTGGGTTCGTCGAGTCTAATTAATCCGCCCGCTGACTCGAATTCTGATCAGTTTACAGGCCGGTTTAGTAAACAGAATCAAATTATTCTACGGGATTGGTGAGCAGGGTCTCCTTTCCTGCAGCCCATGGAGTCGGTCATTCATTGGGTAATTATAAATCCCGATCTGCAGCTTTGTGGTTTCTGTCATATATATACCCATTTCACAGTTCGAGTTCTGCAAGTGCAAATGATGGATGGGCAATGGGGGTCTCTCTCGATCGAGTAGACACACTCGTCTTCCTTCTCCAAAAAGCTTAGAAAAGGAACATGCATACATGTATAGACATGTGAAGCTCACGGAGAGTTCTCACCTCAAGTCCGCGGGAGAGGAGGGCCAGTGGGGGAGCACCCCGGGCAGGGGATGGCAGCTCAGCTTCAGGAAGTCCCTCCAGCAGAAGACCCCGTCCGTGGTCTGGTTGAAGCTGGTGCCGTATCTCACCGGCGCAAATATATCCGGCGACATCAGCCTGGCCCTCTCCTCGAAGGGCTGCTCGAAGAAACTCCTGCTCACATTCACCATGCTCCTCAGCACTTCCCCAGCGACCCCATGGTTCACCACCTGCAATAGAAAAAGAACACCACCCAGCAGCCAGCTCCACTTAATTAGCAACTCGACTAAACCTTCATTACATACATGTATATATATATATATATATATATATATATATAGATATATGCATATATATACGTATGTGTGTCCACTACATGCTCTATATACTGCAGTTGTACATTAAGCTTGCACCTGAAAGAACCCGTGTTCCTCGCAGGCGTGCGCCAGGGACTGGAGAACTTGGGGGCGGTTGGAACCTTGCCGGAGCTCTGAGAGGTCGATGACGGGGAGCTGGAGGTTGCTCCCCGCGGCTGGGGAGCTCGCCCTCCCCTCGGTGCTGGGCCGGTCGGGAATGGGCAGTATGTACTTGGTGGGGACCCTCGTGACCCCACTGTCGCAGAGGTGTCTCACTCCCTTCATGTACATGATGCTGTCCAGGGACTCCTCCTCCCTCCTGTTCTCCACCACATGAAACTGCATCGCCATGGCGGGAGGCAGAGGTCGGGGGAAGCAGAGGTTTGACTGGCACGGGAGGTTCGTGCACAAACAGTGCAGGGTTAACTGTGCCGTGCCGGGGACGCGAAAAAGAAGAATGGGTCCGAACTCCGAACGAAGAGAGAAAGATACGGAAAACGCAAGCGAGAGAGACGCGAAGCAAATGGTAAGAGAGGACTTGCAGAAACGAAAACGCGTGGTTGTGGTGGATCTGGGAAGGGGAGGTGTTCGTCGCAGGAGGCCTGTATGGGGGGTGGTATATTTATAGACGAAACCATGGCCGGTTAAATGTTTTAATAAAACGGGGAAGGGGTTGGGGGGGGGGGGGGGTGGCGTGGGCCGTGGGGGCATCAGCAGCTGCAACAGGTTGGAGTGTGGGAAAACGGGGTTTTGGGGTGGGTTCCAGAGTTGACCTTCTGCAACTGAAGTCATCCCATAGTGTATGTAGTAAGGCCCGTGGTTCCTACCCTTCCCCTGCCTTGGTACGTTACGAGCTGACTCTAATTATCTAATAAGGATGGACTATGAAATCATTAAAGAACCTACCTTCTCTCTCAAATGTCTCCAAAGCATATACAATTAAACTAATGGCTGACTTCAAAGGCTTATTGATTAATCTGGCGTGGATTGCATCTAATGAAAATTGTAACGTTTGACAATAATTTCCGATCAAGTATCCTCACGCCATGGGTGATGAATAGTGTCATCCACTTCCCTTCCTTTTTAACTGACTTTAATGCTCACTGTTTCTGATTTTTGTGTTTCAAATGTTTTTGCAAGAATGTGTTTCAAGTTGGTCAATTCACATCTTATTTGAGAAAAATCGATGGGTTAGGTCACCGACATGGTCTGGGTTTTCTTCTTAAAGTGGTAGGGGGGGAAAAAACCCAAAAGAAGAGTCAGACCGGTATACTATACGGTACTGTCAGATGATTAGACCTTTTTATTTGCTTCAATTTAAAAAATCTGGTTCACATGCATTAATGATGTCAACTTGATATAAACATCACTTGGTGGAAGTTAACATAAAAAATGTGGACATTCATTTCAATCGTCTATTCTAAACTAACGTTGCAACAACCGCTGGTCAGAACTATTCATTCATTATTATGTACACCAGGATATTTTTTATTGATCAGAGACAGTGTACCATGGCACGTACTCTTATTTCCCTCTTATATATGGATGAGTAATTAATGTTTGGTGCACCACAGTGTCTTTAATCACGCCCGTGAGTAAGAGGTACATTAGCTTTTAATTTTTTTTTAAAAAAATAAAAGTGAAGTAATACATCATTCTCTAATTTACTGTATAAATTAATCTTTGACTTACACGACAAATTAAACAAAAATAAAACGAACTCTGTGAATAGTCAGTATGTACAAAGTGTTTTTTTCTTTTAGTTTTTTTGGGCCATGTGGGTGATTGCCGTGCACAACAAAATAGAGGGAGGTGAGTCCCATCTAAAAATAAATAAAAAATATATAAAACTTGATTCAACCTTAATTAAGAGTGTAATTAGGGGGGGGGGGGTTGCGACAATCATGACCCTACATGTATTTCTCCTCCTCTGACGGACCCCTATGACGTAACGTCCCCATCCTAATAATTCTTCACAGTATAACAATTGAGAATGGGCGTCCCACAAAATTGCACCACTATACCTTTAACCAAACAGCTCCACCAACTGTAGGCAATATTGGCACAATGACATGCACATCGTGTGATAGAAAATTATTATTAAATAAAAATTTATAAAACATATTCTTATAAATATATTAACATACATATCAATGTATAAATTTGAATTGTGTAAAATATCATATTTATTTATAGGCATATCATTTTTTATAAAAAATTGTAAAAAAATCATACTTAAATATCATTTATACGTTATTTAAATTAATCATTGATATGTCTATTAATATATTTTTATAAATAATTTTTTATAAATTAAACTCTAACAAAAAAATCATGAAAAAATCTCATAAATTCAAGATGATCATCGGTAAGAGGACTGAGTACTGCTCCACCTGTTGGGCATGTAGCATCCTGGCCAATCGTTCATCACCGGACGTTATATTACTTAACGTGGCCTGCCCGACATAATGGAAGTGCTTGCCACCATATTCTCCTTTCCTTCCTCGATACCGTTGTTTGCTTCTTCTGATCGTTTGAACAAAAGTGGACACATTTCTCTTCTCTAATCAGGTTTCAGTTAGGCTCTCCGATCAAGTTTCAATTAGGGCTGTTAATGAGTTAGGTTCATATCTAATTTAGATTGATTCGATCTGAATTTGACTCATCAATTTTAAAAGTTAATTCAGACTCGAGTTCAAACTGTGTCGGGTCGAGTTGGGTTGGACTCGACTTCTTTACAAGCTCAACTTCGACCCGATACGACTTGACCGGATAAATTAAAATAATAATAATAATATATAATAATATAAAATTTATAATCGCACTAAATTTATTAAAATTTTAGATATTAAATTATTTAAAAATAGAGTTTTTAATTAAATAAAAATAAGATATATTAATATTTTTAATTATATAAAATATAATTTTAAAGCGAGAAGAAAGAAGAACATATCGGGCTGACCCACAAGCCGAACTCAATGCTCGGGATCGACTCGCGGGTTTAATCGGGCCGAACTTTTATATTCAACTAAAGGCCCACGGGCTTAAAAGAGTATGACGGCCCGATTCAAAATCAGATCATACCTGCGGGCTGCGAGCATATTAAATCAGTCCGACCCATTGACAACGCTAATTTCAATGTACATGACTCGAGATACGAGTGAGCAGCATAACTTCCGAGCCCTATTGGTAGAATCAAAGATGAACTGATGTCAGCATATTAAGCTGATCCTATCCAGCCATGAATCCTGCTATGGGGGATATGAGGTCAGGCACTCGCTGACTATGGATTCATGTAACCCGACCTTTGTTGGTTTAGTACCTTCTTCGACTTAATGACTTCACACATTTTATCTCTTACATTAATGGAGGTCATTGTTTGATCAGACGATCAGATTATTCTCTTCAGTAGGATTTGGTATATTATTTTTTATGTATAAATTATATATCCAATGAGAGAGACGTAATTAAATGATCAATGAAACCCTAATTATTGCAATCCTCTCTTTTTCTCTCTCAAGTTATACAGTGCTTAGAAGCAAAATTCAGTCATTTTCTCGTCGACCCCATTCTCAAAAATATTCCCCTTCTCCGTTCTCATTCTTTATCTTTAAACAAGTTTAACTGATAAATTAAAAGGCATCCCTCTCTTTCACGTCGTTCTCGTTACCACTCCAGTTTCTCTTCATGTTTTTAAGGTCTCATTTGGAAGTAATGTTAATAATAATTTCAATCATTAAAATTCTTATAAAAATAATAATATTTTCAAATGTCACGAGATTACGTCAACTTGCGTGCTAAGTAGATGCAGAGAACTTGGAGAGTGCAGACAAAATTGATGACGCTCTTTCAAATTCGCAAAAACACCCCGAGGAGAGATTATGAGTGGTGGGCATATATTTTTTTAAAAAAATAAGAAAAACACTTACTACTGACGGTGTAATTATTAAATACAATGCCATCGACTTTACTTATTATTTTTTAATTATTTTATTTTTTTCATATTTTGATTTTTTAAATAAATATATATATATTGACAAAAGTCAGTCACACGACTAACGCGTCCCCGAACGCGGCCTAAGGTACACCAAAGTCCGTCCACTCTCCAAGATCTCTTTGGCGATTCTTTGGGGACTTTTGTCGTGTGAAACAACGGAGGGGGGAGGGGGGACTGGGACCTTGGGATGATGCCTGACCCTCACGGACACCGGAAACCGCGTGCCCCTCCCCACCCACCCCAGGCCAAAGTTTGCGTCAAATTACCCGCGGGCTCAAGCAAACGTTAGACACACTGTCGGTGTCCGCCAATCATTTTCCGGGCATTTCTAGCCTACACACGTCACGTACTCATTAATCCGTGGCGAAAGACAGCAAAGCTATTTGATCCGCGGAGGAGGGGTGTCTGCAGTTGCCTTACCAGGACCCGACCCTAGCCGCTGGGAGCCAATTCTTTCCACTTGTCATGGCTCCATGTCTTCACCCACTTCCCCCATCCTACGTGTATACCCTTCGGAAAGACGAAAGGGCAATACCACCCTGGTTTCCTACATTGGGCATGGGAAACCACACACGTGAACCTAAAATTCTGACCCGATTTTGGTAGTTTTTATAGGATTCAGATGCATAAGAACATCACTGACAAGTTGTCAGAATTGTTATTCGGATAAGATCGTAGGACATCAAAATCGGAATAAGAAACTGCACTGCATGTTTTGTATCCTGTTTTCGATTCACGATATTGCTAATATTTTTAGTATTAAATCATTTTTAAATAAATAAATAAATATATATATATATATTAGTTTAAAGCTAGCCTTTAATATTTTGACAAGTTCAGAGGGCCGGTGCCTCTGGGATAGATTTGTTTTTTTAAAATTTTAAAAGAGTTTGAAATTTGAATAGTACATAAAATATAATTTTAAATGAAAAATTTCGAGAGTGCTAATATTCTGATACTGATCAAAAAAGGGTATCAAAATCGGAAATAGAACGAAGTTAGAAACAGATATCAGAATTGGAATCCGAATCTTGATCTTCTTACTGGAATCGAAATTGGGATATGTTGATTCCACATTTGATTCTGTCCCCTTTCCAGCCCCATTGACGGTGCTTGAAAACTCAAAGATTTATGGTACTTCAGATATCAAAAAAACAACAACAAAACAAATGGTGGTACTTCGTACACTATTTACTTCATTTTACTGCATAAACTGTACCAAAAATGACCCAGGATGCTTCTAACTCCTGTGCATCAATGATGCAGGTGCCCCGATAACTATTGCTACTGATTTTAAGGGGCTTGATTAATTTGAGTTCGAACAGTAGGAACATTGAAGGTAAAGAGATTGAAGGAGATTAAATTATTTCCGATTTTGAACCTGCTCACTGGCTACAGTGTGAAAATTTCTGCTATGGTTGTTGGTGTTTTTGTTGCATACTCATTATTGTTAAAAAATTCTAGATTTCTCTCTCTTACAGATACAGTTACTTATTAAGAGATTAGCTTCAGATTTCCTTGCTGCAACATAACATCTTCTTAGGTAGCCAAAATTGGGTTAATCTTAATTTAACCATAGTTTCAAGTGTCGACAAAACTGGCTGATGTATTACATGTTTTCCATCTTTCTTTTTACACTTTTCTCCCTCTTAGAATTAGAAATAGTTTGGATCAGAATACGGTTAAAATATTCTCTGGGTGAAAAATGGTACTCAACAAAAAGGTTAAATCTAAGAGTAATGCATCGTGCATTGAATCTGATGTACAAAGTAATGTCATAATGTAACGTGTATTGTCGTTGGCTTCTTAAAAAGATGAAAAATACCTTTTCTGCGTAGATGAAAAAGACCTTTTCTGCATAAAAAAGTACGTCACCATCAGACCCGTACGAGATATGTTTTTACGCATTAAAGATCGAGTCCGCTCGACGAAAAAATATAAGACTAAAATATTTTATAGTACTGAAATATTTTGTTACATAAATGAAATATTTTAATATAAAATTAAAATATTTTGTTAGATTTCGTTATTATAACAAAATGCTTCATTTTCGTAATCTTTTAACTTTATAACAAATGTTATGTCCATGTAGTAAAATGTTTCATTTGTATAAAATATTTTATTAATTTATTTTTAAAGTCAAATAAATTATTTCATTCTTATAATAAAATATTTCGTTCCTATAATAAAATATTTTAATATTATAAAATATTTTAGTGATATATTTTTCCGTCGAACAGACTCAATCTTTAATTTGTGAAAAAATGCACGATATAAATCTAACGGAGATATATTTTTCTACGTAAAAAAGATCTTTTCACTTTTTTTAAGAGGTCAACAAGAATATGCGTTATATTATGACATGACTTTATACGTCAAATTCGGTGGACAGAGCATTACTTAAAATCTAAAGCTAATAATTATCTCACACAGGAACTTGCAATGATGGCACTTCTGCAATCCAGTTCACAAACAGTCGTGTACGTGCAAGAATCCTATTAATTAAAAGGTCTCGGAGATCCCAAGACACCATGATTCGGGTCAGAACAAGGGGGGAGGGATAAACAAAAAAAAAACAGTTGAAATATTATTACTTATCTTTCATCAGCAATTAATTAATTACTATAAATTTGCAACAAGAACAAGCCTACTCCACATCCCACGCGGGTCATCCTCCTAACTTAATATAGGACAGGAAGCTCCTAAACCTAAAGTAACGGCGTGCGTGCAGAAAAATGCATTGACCCAGTCTAACATCAAGTAAAAAATATTTTTTAAAAGTATATATATATATATATATATAAAAGTGAAGATATACAAATTTAGAATATCTTATTTAAGGTATTATCCCTATTGCGTTAGGAGACGACTAAGATTTTATCATTTTTTACTGGTACAAAAAAACTCTCAAAAGAAAAGACTTAGATCATCAAAGGTGGGCTTACTTATAATCACCTCTACATTAACCCTCCTCCATCAAAGGTGGGATTTGTACTTATTGGACCGGGATTCTCACAGACAGCGTCAACGAATTGGGGTCTTCTTTGAGATATTATCTCTGCTATGTCTGAGAGCAACTAGAATTTTATCTTTTTTTTGTTGGTAAAAAAGTCATCAAAAAAAAGACTTCGAGTCTTATTTATAAATACACGTCTATCTTTATAATTTTTAACGTGAAATCTTTTGAGTCCCCTTCTTTGACCTCTACAATAAGATTGTACCTTTCTCCACTTATTATCTTAATAGATTAGTTAGCCCCCAAGTTAAATATGGTATCAGAGTCTTGATCCTGTATTTGACACCATCTTTCCTTTATATCACAATTTTCTTCTTCTTCTGTTACTGCTGCTACTGCTCTATTGTTCACTCCTTAGTTCCCCAATTTGAATTGCAATTTCAGTGTGTGCAACGCCGTATAATTCCATCTTAGTTCATCGTAAGAAAGGGTGATGACGAAAGCGGTTTAGTCTCCTTATCGGATGTTCACGAGTCACTCTGCAGTTATATCAGTTCTGGACTTCTCTATCACTAATATTTTAAGTTTAGGATTGACAGTTCGAAACAACATCATCTTGCAGAGCCCATGATTATTATAAATTGGATTGTACACCTAATATAGTTATATTTGTCATTATCTGCATGATAAGATCTGAAATCAACTAGTATATAAGATGACATGTCAAAGTGATCTCACGACAAGTGGGAACTAAGATAAAAAGAAGACTACAGTACGATACACTATAACAAATCATACTTGTACCTATGTTTTTGAAGTCTCGGTATAGGAGTCGAAACCGTACGTAACAATGGCTATGGCTATAAAGTGTCGGGATAGCTCACGCGACTATAGTCTATACCCACATTGTTTTGAACCGATGGTATAGGCGGACCTATATCGTCAATTTAAAATCGTCATTAATTATAGTCCCAAAAAAATGTGGATAAAAATCATTTGTATACACGGTCACGGGAGGATTTACCAATGGTTATGAAGCGTGGGTATTAGATTTAGTTTCGTTTCACTAAAACCGTGGGTATACATTTAAATGAATTAGTATCGCTTATTAACAACCGTAAGAAAACAAAATAGTGTTGGCTCATAATAGCCGTAATTAATTATCTTTCTTTAATATCAATTTGTTATGCACGTTTTCATCACCTGTAATAGTACCTTCTATAATCTTTTTAAAGTTCACGTTCAGATTGTACCAATCAATCTATGTTCATCCACACAATAGTCATTCTTGCCCATTCACAATTCTCATTCTGTAATTGAATAATAACAATGTACATAAATGAATGTCATGGTACATATATAATTAACATCCTTAGCAACAATAAAATGGCCAAAAGAAGTGTGCACATTACACACTCTGTCTGGAGAAGCATAAATGGCTGTATGTTTGAAGTAAAAATCAACCAAAATTGACAACATATATATCCTCAAATAGGATAACTATTGAAGAGGCGTGATCTCGTGTTGAAGCCTTAGCCGTACGATATTAGATAGATACTGATCGCCGTCACCAATGATAAGGATTCTGCGAGATAGGAAGCGGATCATAGGAGCTTAGGATTATGACCCCGGAAAAAATCCTTCGATGCCTAAGTCAGCAAATTGATAGAGCGTAGGTGGAAGGGATGTAGGAGAAGGGCACGAGATGGCTCTCCACCAACAGGCATGGCTTTGAGTGCTCAAACTTGTTTATCTTTCTGGAGAGTTTCTTTAGAGTTTATATAGTCGTTCACCCCGTACTAGAGTCAAGGAAGCTTGAGGGACTAGGGGGAGTTACGTCCTTGCTGAGGGCTTATCATCGCTTGAGGACTCTTAGCCTCCCTTATCCCATCGAACTTCCTGCTCCTGGGTGGCAATATAACATCCGCCTGGATAAGCGCCCGGTGGACAGTCCGGGTGTAGGGCACCTGTTTAGGACTTTTCCCGGGCGACGGAGGCATCATCGGTCGGGTTACGCTAGGATCCCGCTTGGGATTCTCCCGAGCGGCCGTTACTCAGTCTTCCGGGCCTGAAGGCCGCCTATGAAGTATTGGGTCGAGCAAGTTTGGGCTTCAAGATAAGTGGGCCCGCTAAGTGGGGCTATCACTTGGGGAGTTCGGCCTGGTTAGGTCAAGTTGGACCAAATTGAGCCGCTCCGGGCCACATGCGTTTTGGGCCGCTATTTTACCCCTCTCCAACTATATTCATCAGAGCTAACAGTAATATACATGAAGCAAGTGTTGGGCTATGCTATTCTTCAATGAAGTTCTGTAGGTAACTTCCATGTGTTTTGATTCTCATTTGCATCTGTCTTTGTACCTAGAAAAACATGATACGAGGAATTCTTGATTGAGCAGCCTTGGAGTTTAGGACCGCCATTTCGCTCCAGCGGCCCTCTCCGGGTCCCTCGCGGCAGTGGATCGCTAAGGTGGGGGGAGTTCCCGGCGAGATCTCCCCCCCCCCCCTCCAGGGCTGGAACTCTCACCGCCTTTGGCGGTGGCTCCCTCGCCGGATCCCTCCGGCGGCTCCCTCACCGACGTCTTCGTCGGTGGATCATTGGGCGGGGGGAGCTCCCGCCGGGAACTCCCCCCCTTTTTCCAGGTACCCCCTGCTCCTCCCTCTTCGTCTGCCCTCCCGCCCCCCCTCTCCCACCGCCCCTCTCAGTCTTCCCCCCTACCTCCCCCTTTTCCTCCCCCCCTTTTTTCATCTTCGTCGCCGGCTCCTCCCTCCCCGCCGGATCCCTCCCTCTTCCCTCCTTTCCTCCGCTCTAGTCTCCCCTGCGTCCTCCATCACTGCCTGCTTTCCGCCCCCTCCCTCTCCCCCCCCTCGCTCCACTCCCTCGTCCCCCCCCCGGCCTCTCCCTCCCCGCCCCATAGGCACCCTTCCCCCCCCAGCCCTCCCGGTTCCCTCCACTGACCTTTACTCCCATCCCCCCCTCTCCGCCGTTCGCCTGCACCCCCCACCTCCGTCACCCCCCCCCTCCGTAGCACCACCGCTGCCCCCCCACTCCCACCCTCTCACCCCTGTCTCTCGCCCAGCCCTCTTCTCCATTCCCTCCCCTCTACCCCCCCCTCCTCCCCTCCGAACCTCCGCCTGCTCCACCATCCCTCACCGCCCCCTCCGCCTCCCTCCCCCCCACCCGTCCACCTCCACCGCCCCCTTCTTTCCCCTCCCCCTCCGCCACATCCCCTCCCCCTCCGTCCTGGCTCCCCAAACCCCTTTTGAAACATTCTGTCTTCGCGGTCCCTCTTCCGTCCCTGGGCGGTTGTGGACACCAAAAATTGCACACCTATGATATTCTACTCGGCCCAGTACCAACAACAGCCCTAGTGAATAAGGCCTGGAAGAGACTATCGTGAAGCCGTCTCCAGGAGTTACGACAGTGAAGAAAAGCTAAGCACAAAGAGCCCCCACAATCCGTGGGCCTCAAAGAAAGCCAAATAGGCCATGACTCGTGTCCATAGCGGGCTCAGAACGGGCTCAAAAACTCGCCCAATTTGACCTTCAACGGCACGCCCTGGGGTGCTCAGCGGCACGGCCCAGGGCCTCCAGCGGCACACCCACTGGGCTGTCCAGCGGCACACCCCCAGGGGGCTCAGCGGCACGGCCCAGGGCCTCCAGCGGCACACCCGCTGGGCTGTCCAGCGGCACACCCCCCAGGGAGGTTCAGCGGCACACCCCCAAGGGGGGGGGGGGGGGGGGTTCTTCAGCGGCACACCCCCGGGGGGGGGGGGGGGGGGTCTCCAGCGGCACACCCATCCTGGGTTTCAGCGGCACGCCCTAAGGGGCCTCAGCGGCACGACCTGAGGAGGTTCCAGCGGCACGCCCATTTGGGGCTCCAGCGGCACGCCCTCAGGAGGCTCCAGCGGCACGCCTTTTTGGCTCTCCTGCGGCACGCTTGTTGAGCCCGTCAGCGGCACAGCGGGAAGCTTTTCAACACCAGACGACCTGGTACCCATACCCTACGTATCTTCGGCGCGCAGTGAGCCGATCCAAGGTGTCGACCGACGACTGGGCCACGCAGGCTAGTCCCCTGACAACCCAGGATGGGGCAAGTAAGACGCCATCATCACAGGCGCTCCCCGCCTTCAACGGCTGGGCTCAAAGTTCCCGCTGCTGGAGAGTATAAAAGACTCCCGTTTTCAACAGAGGAGGAGACACACAGACGAACAGAGAAGAGGCGAAGAAGAGAAGAAGAAGAGAAGAAGAGAAGAAGAAGAGGGAGAGGCTCCCCCCTGCGGCCCCGTCCACCATCGCCGGAGAAGAGAGAAGAGAAGAAGAAAAAGAAGAGTGAGAGAAGAGAGGAGTGAGGCTTGGGAGGGGAGGAGGAGCCCATGCTCCGTTCCCCTTCCCCCTTGTATCTTCATTTCCCTTTCTCCCTTTCCTTTTCGTTGTTGTTCCCTTTTTTTACTTATCCCTACGATGTATTGGCCCTCTGTGGCCTTTTCTTTCCATGAATGAAAATCCCTCTTTTGGGTGTCTTGCTACCGTGCTTGGTTTGTGCGTCTTAGCCATTCACCCTCTGTCTTGGCCCTTTTCATGAGGCCTCTGGCCTTAACCGCTTGTCTTCGCCTGCCTTTGCTTGCCGTTTATCACCCCTAGCGGCACACCCTGTTGGTGCCCCAGCGGCACACCCCTTATGGTGCCTCAGCGGCACGCCCTGATTATGCCTTCAACGGCACACCCTTTTGACCCTCAGCGGTACACCCCGTTGAGTCCTTGGCCAGTACACTCTTTGGCCCTTTCGGCCCTTCGCCGGCACAGCCCCTGGCCCCTCCAGCGGTACACCCCTGGGCCCCAGCGGCACACCCATTTGCCCTCAGCGGCATGCTCCTATTGGCCCTCAGCGGCACACCCATTTGCCCTCAGCGGCACGCTCCTATTGGCCCTCAGCGGCACACCCATTGGCCCTCAGCGGTACACTCACCTTGGCCCTCAGCGGCACACCCTTATGGCCCTCAACGGCACACACTTCAGTCCCCCAGCAGTACACTTCTTGACCCTGCCCCGAGCCCCATTCCTTCACGTTTTCTAAGGCTCTATAAAGGTGTTGCTGCCCCCGGGTGCCCACCTCCAGTTGTCGGGTTCCGCCACTCCATGTGGGCGCGTTCCCTTTATCTCCCTTACGCCCCGGGTCAAGGGGAGATGCTGCCGAATTTTTGTGAGAAAATAGCATGTTGAATAAAGCAAAAGGACGCAACAAACGAATAGAACAATCAACGATAAAACGTTCCGACTAATCGAGTTACTGCCAGCACCGTGACGAGAACTGAACTGATTAACTACCTGACAGCCCGAACATCCGACCTGCGAGAAGAGACGGAGCAGAACAAAGGCAAGGGAAGAGTTTGTATAAAACTACTTGGAAATCAAGATAAGAAGAAAAGAAAAGCCTTAAAACAAATAATAAAAGAAAGAACCTCCACCGGCATGCCTGCCCTTACCTCCCACTCAGATGGACCCTCACTAGTGCACTCCTTCCAGCCTCTGACGGCACGCTCCCTTTTAGCCCCTCGGACCCCCCAGCGGTACGCTCCTATTGCCTCCAGCGGTACGCCCCTTTAGCACCCGCCGGCACACTCCCATGGCCCTCAGCGGCACACTCCCATGACCCTCAGCGGCACAACCCCTGACGCCCCCAGCGGTACACCCTTTTGACCCCCAGCGGTACACCCCCTGGCCCCCAGCGGCACACTCCCATGACCCTCAGCGGTACACCCCTTGACCCTCAGCGGTACAACCCTTTTGGCCCTCAGCGGTACACCCCCTGGCCCCCAGCGGCACACTCCCACGACCCAGCGGTACACCCAAAATAATGATATTAATAGAGATAATAAGCTAAAATAAAACATAGTAAATAAATAAATAGTGACACAAAGCTCAAATAACGATAATAACAACAAATTCAAAAGAAAATAGAAAAATAATAGTAAACAATAATGGCAAGTAGCAGTAATAAGTGATAATAAATTCAATAAGGCGAATAAATAAATAAGAACGATAAGGGAATAAGCAATGATAACAATAAGCTTAAAGGAAATAATAATAATGATAAATAAACAAATCAATGGCCACCAAAATAAAATAAACAACAATAACAAACTTAACAAAAAAGACAAGCAAATGAATGATAATAAAACGAACAAACAATAAAAACAAACTTAACAATAACGATAATAAATGAATAAATCACGAGAAAATAAATAAATAACAATAACGAACTCACTCAAAGGTATACATAAATCAACAAATAATAATAGTGAAATTTTAAATAACAATAAAACAATGAGACCCACATTGCAGCCCCATCTCTCCTGTGACCCGATACTCAGGGAACAATCATGTCGCCCTTCCAGGTTGGGCCTGAGTCTTGAGAATTATCCGGAAGTGGCCATGACCCGACCTCACCTCGGGCCGACATTCCGATTAGACCGGACTTGTTTCTCTGGCTGGATCCCCTCCGAGCCGCTACTAAAATTACCGCACGTTCGGCAGACATTTGAATGGGTTCACCTTGATTCCCGCCGTGTTTCTATTACGGACCTGCGTTCGAACATGAAAAGGCCCGCGAGCGACCTGCATAGCCGGGGGCTCCTACCCCGATATGGTTGTGAGCCGGCATTGCTCCGGGCCAATAGCTCACCAATTCCGGAGTTGTTCCAACGGGATTCGCTCCCGCTCTTTCATTGAAATTGCCGTAAACTCGGCACACATTTGTACGGGGCTGTTTCCGCCCACGTCGCACTTTCGATATGGGCCCCTGCCCGAACATGAAGAGGTCCGCAAGCGACCGACAGAAACGGAATGAAACAAGATGGCCCTGGCCACCCCCGGACTCCTTCCGTGGGAATATCAATAAGACCTCCATGGGCCACACTCAGACCTCGGCTCTGTCTCGATCATGGTCATCGTCTGGCTCATACCCTCGGTCTATAGCCCGCTCCTTTCGAACGCGTTTCGGTTTTGAAATCTAGTCCCGGGACTCTCCCCCGTTGCCCCCGGGCACCGGGAATATTAATGATGCCCACGCAAGCCCTGTTCGGACCACGGGAGGCGCCCCCAATATGGTCCTGACTCGATCTTGCATTGGGCCAATAGGTTCACCGGTTTCCGGCTACAATAACCGAGATTCAACCGAATGTTTTCAGTGTCTCGGAATAATATACTTGTCGTATCCCAGCATGCATATGCCCCAGGTCCTCCCGCGACGATTACAATATTCTGTAGCTGGGCCCCCGTCCGAATATTAAATGGTCTCTCGAGTGACCGACATGTTTCGAACGCCCGCTTCTCCGAGACACAGGGCTCTTCAGCCAATTCAAGGGATACTCCCTCGCCGCCCTTTGGCACCGAAAATATTAATGACGCCCATGCAAGTCTTGTTTCGACCGCGGGGGGCCCACCGCAACATGGTCACAGTTTGCTCTTGCTTCGGGCCAACAGGTTCACCGGTTTCCGACCGCTCTAACCAAGGTTTAACCGAACGTCTTTCGTTCTTCCGAACAATAAACTTGCCATACCTTGGCATACACACGCTCCGGTCTTCCCGCGACGATCGCATTTTTCCCGAGACGGACACTCGTCCGAATATTAAATGGTCAGCACATGACCGACATGATCTCAAGTGGTTTTCTTCTCGCCCTTGCGCGGGGACTTCGATCCCCCCCTAATAGACCTTTTATACAATCAATCTCTTGGCCATGAGGCCCTGAATCTCGGGGATTAATCAAGGGTGTTTCCTCGTATGGGGTATGTAAATGACGTCGTGACCTTTACGGTGCGGCGGGTTTTGGTCCCGACACGAACCACACAATCGTCTGACGAAGTCAGATCGAGCGCACCATGGGCTCTTCGGAGCCCGAATAAATTGTCATCTCGGTGACTGGCACGCCCACGCACTTAATAAACGAATAAACCAACCAGAGAACACCAAGTGAAAAAGTGCGTCCACAAGTCTGGCACGCCCGGTGGGACCAAACCACCCTTCATCTCTTCGCCGGGATTCAAGGCCTCATGGCCCCCTAATAAACGATGTTTGCTTGCTTTGATGAATTGCAGGTGCTGTCTTCGCTAGCCCTATGGGGAGAAAATCCAGACTCGGCGCAGCTGCCTTCGCGGCCTCGAGGACGCTGCTTCGAAGCATATGCAGCTTCTAGGAATCATGGGGCTGTTATTATTAAAAAAAAAGAAAAGGAGAAGAGAAAGAGAAGAGAAGGGAGGGGAAATCAAGCCCCCTTTGCTCAAGAAGAAAGAGAAGAAAAGAAGAAAAGAAGAAAAGAAGAAGAAAAAAAGGGGGAGAAAAGAAAAAGAAGAGAAAGAATTGACAAGAGAGGGTTGCACGGCCACGTCCATCGAGACCCGTGCTAAATAAAGATTATCACTGTGGGGTTGATGCGGTGGAGCGAACCACTCATCCCCTTTCTGAGGGGGTGAGCGCTCTCCTGCACCTCCGCCCTGGTCAATCATATAAAAAAGAAGAGAAGAAAAAAAAAAGAAAAAAAAGAAAAAAAAAGAGAAGAAGAAAGAAAGAAAGAAGAAAAGTTGGCCAGCATCGCCGACCAAGAGAACAAGAAGAAGGACGGCATCCAGCCCGACTCTACGAGGCCCCGAGCCCGCGGTGCTCTGACCCGGCCCGTTCCTCCTCCCTGCTGCCTCTATCCGGCATAAGACGGCCCCTTGGGTGGTTGTTAAAAGACCCAACAAGCCGCAACTGTAGCTTGAAGAACTGCTGCTTGCTGTGCGGAATGCTTTATAGCAATGAGGCCGAGCACGGCCACCATCCCCGAAGAGAGCATGCACATACCCCGCCATGGGGGATAAGAAGAAGAGATATACCCCGCCATGGGGGCATAGGAGGCAAAAGAAGATACACCCCACTCCTGGGGGCACATGAAGAGATTCTATCCCGTCCGGAGGCACAACAGACAACAGTGCTACCCCCCCCCCCCAGCTCGGGGGCCTTCGAAGAAGAGAACATACCCCAGTCCAGGGGCATAGAAGCAGAAGACATACCCCGACTGTGGGGCACATGAAGAAAAACATACCCCACCTTGGGGGCATAAGAAGCAACATAGTTTCACCCCGATCTAGGGGTATAAAGAGCAAAAGAATACACCCCGACTTAGGGGAATATGAACAGAAGCATACCCCGCTCCGGGGCATAAGAAGCAGAACCCACGCCCAGACTTAGGGGAATATGAAGAGAAGCATACCTCGCTCCGGGGCATAAGAAGCAGAACCCACACCCCGGCTTAGGGACATTCGAGGAAGAAATATACCCCGGTACGGGGGCATATAAAGCATGCATCCACCTCGTCATGAGGGCATAAGAAGCCAAGACCATACCTTGCCACGGGGAATAAGAAGCAAGAATTCGCCACCGACCCGGGGGTACACAAATAAAGAAGCAAACCCCGCTCCAGGGGGCACATAAAGAGAATACGCCCCGCCATGGGGGCACATGAAGAGAATCCACCCCAACTCGGGGGCACATAAGGCGAAGGACTACACCCCGGCTTAGGGGAATTTGAAGAAGAAACATACACCCTGCCCCGGGGAGCATAAAAAGAGAAGAATACACCCCGACTTAGGGGCCTTCGAAGAAGAAACACATCCTGGCCTCGGTGTCCATGAAGCAACATATATTCCCCCCCGGGGGGATCTGAAGCAAAACGAACAACATCCCACGGCTCAGGGAAGCATATGAAGAGAGGAATACACCCCGATATGGGGGCACACGAACAAAGAAGAAGAATTCATCCCGCCTTGGGTGCAAAAAAAAAAAAGCAAGAACTACACCCCGCATCAAAAATGGCAATACACCCCACCTTGGGAACACAAGAAACAAACATTCCCCCCGGTGTGTCTGGGAAGAAGAAAAGAATTCACCCCAGCCTGGGGACACCTGAAGAAAGAAGTACACCCCGCCATGGGGGCACATGAAAAGAACCCCTCCCGTCTCGGGAGTATAAGGAAGAGAAGGATATACCCTGGTCTGGGGGCTTTTACAGAAACAACACACCCCCTCCATGGGAGACAAAGCTGCACCCCGACCTAGGGACACGTGCAGAACATCCACCCCGCTCAGGGGGCACAAAGAGACATAATCCGCCTTTGGCGCATAAGAAGTAGAAGCATCTACCCCGACCCGGGGCACAGAAACAAAGAGACACACAGCCCGATCTGGGAGCATGAGAAGGAAAGTATACTCCACCCAAGCGGCATTTGAAGAAACGACATATCCTGTTTCAGGGGCACAGGAGCCGTAAAGAGATATACCCCAGCTTGGGGGGGGGGGGCATATGAAGAGAAACGCACCTCGCCCCGGCGGGGCGGAAGAAGCAGAATAGTACACCCCCACGTCGGGGGCATATGAAGCCAAAAAACACACCCCTGTCTTGGGGGTATTTGAAGAAGAAGTCTACCTCGCCTCGAGGGCCTAGAAGCTATAAAGAGCACGCCCCGACTCAGGGGCATATGAAGAGAAGTTCACCCCGGCCTAGGGGCATTTGAAGAAGAAACATACCCCGCCAGGGGGCATAGAAGCCATAAAGAATACGCCCCGGCTTAGGGGTATTTAAAAAAAATATACATCCCGCCTCGGGAGCATAAGAAAGAGAAGAATACATCCCGTCTTAGGGATATTTGAAGAATAAGTATACCCCGCCTGGGGGCATAAAAGCCATAAAGAATGCGCCCCGGCCTAGGGGTATTTGAAGAAGAAAGATACCCCGCCTCAGGGGGCACAAGAAGCAAACTGCACCCCACTCCATGGGGCACATAAAGAGAATACACCCCGCCATAGGGACACATGAAGAGAATTCACCCCAACTCGGGGGCACATAAGGCAAAGGAATACACCCCGGCTTAGGGGAATTTGAGGAAGAAACATACACCCCGCCACGGGGGCGCAGAAACCACCAAGAACGCACCCCACTTTGGGTGCACAAGAAGCAAACGTCCCCTAGTGTGTCGGTGCAGAAGAAGAAGAAGAATTCCCCCCGCCTCAGGGGCACAAAAAGCAAAGATACACTCCGTGCCTGGGACGTATGAAGAGAAAGACACCTCCCTTTGGGGGTACAAGAAGCAAAAAAAACATACCCCGCTCCGGGGCACAGAAAGCAGAAGCCACACCCCGTCTGGGGGCATAGAAGCCATGAAGGACACACCCCGCCCGGGGGTGCGTGAAGAGAATACACCCCGGCTCTGGGGCATTTGACGAAGAATTCACCCCGCCCTGGGGGCATAAAGAACAAAAGAATACACCCCGACTTGGGGATATTTAAAGAAGAGACATACCCCGACCCGGGGGCACAAAAGCCGTAAAGAGACACACCCCCGCCTCAGGGGGGGGGGGCGTAAGAAGCAAAAGATACACCCCGGCTTCAGGGCGGGGCATAAGAAGCAAAAGATGCACCTCGGTCCCTGGGGCATTTGAAGAGAGATATGTCCCGTGCCAGGGACATATGAAGAAGAAACATACCTCACCTCGAGGGCCTAGAAGCTATAAAGAACACGCCCCGACTCAGGGGTATTTGAAGAGAAGTTCACCCCGGCCTAGGGGTATTTGAAGAAGGAACATATCCCGCCAGGGGGCATAGAAGCTACAAAGAACACGCCTCGGCTTAGGGGCATTTGAAGAAGAAATACACCCCGACATGGGGGTACATGAAGGAAAAGACATACCCCGCCATGGGGGTATAAGAAGAAGAGAATCCACCCCGACCAGGGGACACATGAAAAGAGAGCACACCCCGGACTGGGGACATACAAAGAAAGAAATCCACCTCACCTCGAGGGCATATAAGCTACAAAGAACACGCCCCGGCTCAGGGGCATATGAAGAAGGGTCCACCCTGGCTCAGGGGTATTTGAAGAAGAAACATACCCCACCTGGGGGCATAGAAGCCGTGAAGAGTATACCCCACCGTGGGGGCATTTGAAGAGGGCTACACCCCGCCTCGGGGGCATTTAAAAAAAAAAACACGCCCTGGTCTGGGGACATAAAAGCTAAAAAAAATAATAAGTATAATACACCCCGCCCGGGGGCACAGAAGCAGAGAGGCAAAACACACCCCTCAGGGGGGGATGCACACCCAATGAAGCTACACCCCAACCTGGGGGCCCATTAAGAGAAATACGCTCCAGCACGGAAGCGCTAATGAGAAAAGAGAAAAAAAGAGACATGAGGCAGACGTGGCCCTCGAGCCCGCCTCACCAAACAAAAGAAGAGAAGAAAATGAAAGAAGAGACACATGAGGCAGACATGGTCCTTGAACCCGCCTCTTCACACAAAAGAAGGAGAGCAGAACCAAAACAAGACGTATGAGGCAAACGTGGTCCTCGAGCCCGCCTCATCCCACAAAAGAGGAAGAGAAGAAAAAAGGACATGAGGCGAACACGGTCTTAGTACCTGCCTCTCCATAAAAGAGGAAGAGAAAGAAAAGATCACGAGGCGAGCATGGTCTTTGCACCGGCCTCTCTACAAAAGAAGAGAAGAAGAGAAAGAATAGTCACGAGGCGAACGTGGTCTCTGCACCCGCCTCCCCATAAAAGGAGAAGAGAAGAAGAGAAAGAGCAATCATAAGGCAAACATGGTCTCTGCACCTGCCTCTCCATAAAAGAAGAATAGAAGAAGAATCATGAGGCAAACATGGTCTTTGTACCCGTCTCTCCACACAAAAGAAGAAGAGAAGAAAAGAAAGAAATGATCATGAGGCACACATGGTCGTTGCACCGGCCTCTCCGCAAAAAAAAAGGGAGACATGAGGCAGACATGGCCCTCGAGCCCGCCTCACCAAACAAAAAGAAGAGAAGAGAAGAAGAGAAAGAAGAGTCACGAGGCAGACGCGGTCTTTGCACCCGCCTCTCCATATAAAAGAAGAAGAGAAGAAGAGAAAGGGCAGTCAGGAGGCGAACACGGTCTTAGTACCTGCCTCTCCATAAAAGAAGAAGAGAAAGAAAAGATCACGAGGCGAGCATGGTATTTGCACTGGCCTCTCTATAAAAGAAAAGAAGAAGAGAAAGAAAAGATCACGAGGCGAGCATGGTCTTTGCACCGGCCTCTCTACAAAAGAAGAGAAGAAAAGAAAGAAAAGACATGAGGCGAACATGGTCCCTGCACCCGCCTCTCTACACAAAAGAAGAAAAGAAGAATAGAAGAGGAAAAAAAAGAATCATGAGGCGAGCATGGTCCTTGCACCTGCCTCTCCATAAAAGAAGAAGAGAAGAAGAGAAAGCACACATGAGGCGAGCATGGTCCTTGCACCTGCCTCTCCATAAAAAAAGAATAGAACAAAAGAAGAAGAAGAAGAGACACACGAGGCGAGCAAGGTCTCTGCACCTGCCTCTCTAGAAAAGAAGAATAGAAGATGAAAAAAAAGAGACATGAGGCGAGCATGGTCCTTGCACCTGCCTCTCCACAAAAAAAAAGAATAGAACAAAAGAAGAAGAAGAAAAGACATGAGGCGAACATGGTCCCTGCACCCGCCTCTCTACAAAAGAAGAAGAGAAAGAAAAGAATCATGAGGCGAGCATGGTCCTTGCACCTGCCTCTCCACAAGAAAAAAAGAATAGAACAAAAGAAGAAGAAGAAAAGACATGAGGTGAACATGGTCCCTGCACCCGCCTCTCTACAAAAGAAGAAGAAAAAAAAGAATCATGAGGCACACATGGTCCCTGCACCCGCCTCTCCACAAAAGAAGAAGAGAAGGAAAGAAAGAAAGAGTCCCGAGGCAGACGTGGTCTTCGAGCCCGCCGCCCCATACAAAAGAAGAAGAAAAGAAGAGAAAGAAGGGTCACGAGGCAAACTTTTACCTCCGACCTCCTGACAAACAGAAACCAAATAAACCTTCCGCCAACGGGGCGTTAAACCGACTAGACCTTCCGCCGGCGGGGCGTTAAACCGACTAGACCTTCCGCCGACGGGGCGTTAAACCGAATAGACCTTCCGCCGACGGGGCGTTAAACTGACTAGACCTTCCGCCAGCGGGGCGTTAAACCGACCAAATCTTCCGCCAGCGGGGCGTTAAACCGAATAGACCTTCCGCCGAGAGGGCGTTAAACCGACTAGACCTTCCGCCAGCGGGGCGTTAAACCGACCAAACCTTCCGCCAGCGGGGCGTTAAACCGAATAGACCTTCCGCCGACGGGGCGTTAAACCGAATAGACCTTCCGCCGACGGGGCGTTAAACCGACTAGACCTTCCGCCAGCGGGGCGTTAAACCGACCAAACCTTCCGCCAGCGGGGCGTTAAACCGAATAGACCTTCCGCCGACGGGGCGTTAAACCGACTAGACCTTCCGCCAGCGGGGCGTTAAACCGATCAAAACTTCCGCCAGCGGGGCGTTAAACCGACTAGACCTTCCGTCGGCGGGGCGTTAAACCGACTAGACCTTCCGCCGGTGGGGCGTTAAACCGAATAGACCTTCCGCCGACGGGGCGTTAAATCGACTAGACCTTCTGCCAGCGGGGCGTTAAACCGACTAGACCTTCCGTCGACGGGGCGTTAAACCGACTAGACCTTCCGCCGGCGGGGCGTTAAACCGACTAGACCTTCCGCCGGCGGGGCGTTAAACCGACCACACCTTCCGCCAGCGGGGCGTTAAACCGACTAGACCTTCCGCCGACGGGGCGTTAAACCGACTAGACCTTCCGCCGACGGGGCGTTAAACCGACTAGACCTTCCGCCAGCGGGGTGTTAAACCGACTAAACTAAACCGACTAGACCTTCCGCCAGCGGGGTGTTAAACCGACTAGACCTTCCGCCGGCAGGGCGCTAAACCGACTAGACCTTCCGCCGACGGGGCGTTAAACCGAATAGACCTTCCGCCGACGGGGCGTTAAACCGACCAGACCTTCTGCCAGCGGGGCATTAAACCGACCAGACCTTCCGCCGACGGGGCATTAAACCGACTAGACCTTCCGCCAGCGAGGCGTTAAACCGACTAGACCTTCCGCCGACGGGGCGTTAAACCGAATAGACCTTTCGCCGACGGGGCATTAAACCGACTAGACCTTCCGCCAGCGGGGCGTTAAACCGACCAAACCTTCCGCTAGCGGGGCGTTAAACCGACTAGACCTTCCGCCGACGGGGCGTTAAACCGAATAGACCTTCCGCCAGCGGGGCGTTAAACCAACTAAATCCTTCCGCCGGCGAGGCGTTAAACTGACCAAACCATCCGCCAGCGGGGCGTTAAACCGACTAGACCTTCCGCCGACGGGGCGTTAAACCGACTAGACCTTCCGCCAGTGAGGCGTTAAACCGACTAAACCCTTTCACCGACGGGGCGTTAAACCGACTAGACCTTCCGCCAGCGGGGCATTAAACCGACTAAACTCTTTCACCGACGGGGCGTTAATCCGACTAGACCTTCCGTCGACGGGGCGTTAATCCGACTAGACCTTCCGCCGACGAGGCGTTAAACCGGCCAGCTTTCAGCCATCGGGGCTTCAAGCCGACAGCTACCCCTTCATCGGCCTCCGGGTCGACAGCTATCTAATTATCGGCCTTTAGGTCGACATCTACCTCTTCATCGGCCTTCGGGTCGACAGCTATATCATCATCGGCTCCTAGCCGACAGCTACCTCATCATCGGCTCTTAGCCGACAGCTATCTCATCATTGGCGTTCCAGCCGACAACTTCCCAGTCAAAAAATAGACCTCTCACCTTGTTTCGGATCCTTCCCCGGCCAGAGAGTAAGAGAATAAACCTTCCACTTTGGTTCGGATCCTTCCCCGGCCAGAGAATAAAAGAGACCCTTCTCTTCGACTCTCACGTCCTGCTACCCGACGCCCTTCCGCTCAGCCACGTCGGCCAAGGCCCACTATCAGGATTAATCCATCCGCCCCACCGCGCTTCCCAGAACGTCGACCTTTCTGGCCCGCTTCCCTAATACCCTTTCAGTCATTAGTGGTCTGCTTCCCTAATACCTTTATTACCACTACACTTATACGTAACAATAATATTTTCTTATGTAAAAAAAAAACAACAACAACAAAAAAAACAACACCCAAAACAAAAAAGAAACAAAACAAAACAAAACAAAAAAGAAAACAAAACAAACACAAAAACAAAAACAAAAAAAAGAAAATGGAAACAAAAAAAGAGAATGCATGATTTCCTTGCTTGCATGGTTGCTTAATATAGAATAACACACTTCCTTGAAATTTTCTAGGACCGTATTTCCTTGCTAAATAATAATGTCGCCCTGTTTCTGGATGCGCGCGCGTCACGGCATACGCTCGAAGGAAACCCAATTATGGCGAGTGCACACGTCAAGGGGAAGAGTCATGGCTGAATCGCTAAGCCCAACTCACAAAATAAACCTGAGGCAACGCTCCCACACTTAGCACTTAATGTGCTCAATGGCCTTCCACTATAGAGATTACCCAAATTTCTTCTTAGCACTCTACGGAGACTTGAATTCCTACACTCGCGTGAAAGGTAATCGTGAGGAAACAACTGCCTACCCCCACTGTAAAAAAAAAAAAGAAAAGAAAAGAGAGAAACACGTGAATCCGAGTAGCCGGGAATCCCCATTGAGACACATGAGGGGACTCGCGCGAAATGGTGAAGCGAATTACAATTAGGATGAAACCTATTAGCCGGGAATCCCCATTGAGACATATGAGGAAACTCGCGTCAAACGGTGGAATCCGTAATAGAATTATAATAAGGATGAATCCTAGTAGCCGGGAATCCCCATTGAGACACATGAGGAGACTCGCGCCGAACGGTGAAATCCGCTACCAAAATAAACAGATGGGGGCTGTGTGAAGCTACCGAAAGTCGAAAGCCTGAAACTAATGTGTAGGCGCTAGAGTGATCCTCGAGTGTCACTAGGAAAACCTGCAAATCCATATGGTTAGGGCTCTTTGCTCACACATTTGCACTGCCGCGTCACAGAGAATTGCCTCGGGTGAGATGCGTGAATTTAGGCTATGCATGCAAGACGTGCAATATCCTCTTGACGGGTGCACCACACCTCGATTGTATCTCACGGCCCACACCGCATCTATGAATTACGGGCGATGTCCCTATCCTATCCCCTATAAGGGGAGCTGCCTTACTTATATTTATGTTGTGCCTGCTAATGAATGCTTGCATGCTTTTCTAAAATATATATATATATATATATATAATGATAAATAAACAACAAAAAATGGGGGTATACAATAAACTCAGTTTCGGCCGTCGAAGCCTACTTTCCCCAGCTCCGGCTCGTAGAGCCCAATATTGGCCACCGTGGCCTACCTCTCGCCCCGCGGCCCATTAATCTCCAAACTTCGGCTCCTGCAGCCCGCTTCCAGCCTTGGATGTTTTGGCCTCCCTTATCGGCCCCTGAGCCGACAGCTTTCAATTATCGGCCTTCGGGCCGACAGCTTTCAATCATCGGCCTTCGGGTCGACAGCTTTCTAATCATCGGCCTTCGGGTCAATAACTTTTCAATTATTGGCTCCCATGCCAACAGCTTTCTTATCATCGGCCTCTGAGCCGACAGCTTTTCAATCATCGGCCCCTGAGCCGATAGCTTTCACTTATTGACCCTTGGGCCGACAGCTTTTCAATTATTGGCTCCCATGCCAACAGCTTTTCAATCATCGGCCTTCGGGTTGACAGCTCCTCAATTATTGGCTCCCACGCCAACATCTTTTAATCATCGGCTCCTAGCCGACAGCTTTTCATCATTGGCCTTCGGGTCGACAGTTTTTCAATTATTGGCTTCCATGCCAACAGCTTTTCAATTATCGGCCCCTGAGCCGACAGCTTTCAATCATCGGCAGCCACGTCGACGACTGTCCGGGGTTCTTCAAGAGAAAGAAAAAAAAACAAAAGAGAGAAGAAAAAAAAGATAACAGAAGAGAGAAAAAAAAGGAGAAGAGAAGAAGAAAAAAAAGAAGAAAAAAAAAGGGGAAGAAGAGAAAAAAATATAAAACAACAAAAAGAGAAAAAAAAAGATGACAAAAAGAGAAGCGAAAAAAAGAGAGAGAGACAAAGAGAACAACAAATCAGGCCAGCACCCGACACCCTGTCGACACTGGCGAAGAGACTAAGAGAACAACAAACCAGGCCAGCTCCCGACACCCTGTCGGCACTGGCGAAGAGACCAAGAGAACAACAAACCAGGCCAGCTCCCGGCACCCTGTCGGCACTGGCGAAGAGACAAAGAGATCAACAAACCAGGCCAGCTCCCGACACCCTGTCGGCACTGGCAAAGAGACAAAGAGATCAATAAATCAGGAAAGAGACAAAGAGAACAACAAACCAGGCCAACTCCCGACACCCTGTCGGCACTGGCGAAGAGACCAAGAGAACAACAAATCAGGCCAGCTCCCGACACCCTGTCGGCACTGGCGAAGAGACCAAGAGATCAACAAACCAGGTCAGTTCCCGACACCTTGTCGGCACTAACGAAGAGACAAAGAGGTTAACAAACCAGGTCAGTTCCCGACACCTTGTCGGCACTGACGAAGAGACAAAGAGGTAAAGAGACTAAGAGATCAAAGAGACCAGGCCAGCTCCCGGCACCTTGTCGACACTGGTGAAGAGACTAAGAGGCCACGAACCAGGTCAGCCCCCGGCACCCTGTCGGCACTGACGAAGAGACCAAGAGATCAACAAACTAGCTCAGCTCTCGACACCCCGTCGACGCTGGCAAAGAAAAGAGAAGACTGATACATCGTGTCAACCCCCGACATCCTGTCAACACCGACAAAGGGAGAAGAGACAAGGACACCCACGGGCACCGCCCGGCTCATCCTTCGCCTGCGCTACCCGTGGGTGGGGGGCATTTGTGGACACCAAAAATTGCACACCTATGATATTCTACTCGGCCCAGTACCAACAACAGCCCCAGTGAATAAGGCCTAGAAGAGACTGTCGTGAAGCCGTCTCCAGGAGTTACGACAGTGAAGAAAAGCTAAGCACAAAGAGCCCCCACAATCCGTGGGCCTCGAAGAAAGCCAAATAGGCCATGACTCGTGTCCATAGCGGGCTCAGAACGGGCTCAAAAACTCGCCCAATTTGACCTTCAACGGCACGCCCTGGGGTGCTCAGCGGCACGGCCCAGGGCCTCCAGCGGCACACCCACTGGGCTGTCCAGCGGCACACCCCCAGGGGGCTCAGCGGCACGGCCCAGGGCCTCCAGCGGCACACCCGCTGGGCTGTCCAGCGGCACACCCCCCAGGGAGGTTCAGCGGCACACCCCCAAGGGGGGGGGGGGGGTTCTTCAGCGGCACACCCCCGGGGGGGGGGGGGGGGGGGGGGGGGGGGTCTCCAGCGGCACACCCATCCTGGGTTTCAGCGGCACGCCCTAAGGGGCCTCAGCGGCACGACCTGAGGAGGTTCCAGCGGCACGCCCATTTGGGGCTCCAGCGGCACGCCCTCAGGAGGCTCCAGCGGCACGCCTTTTTGGCTCTCCTACGACACGCTTGTTGAGCCCGTCAGCGGCACAGCGGGAAGCTTTTCAACACCAGACGACGTGGTACCCATACCCTACGTATCTTCGGCGCGCAGTGAGCCGATCCAAGGTGTCGACCGACGACTGGGCCACGCAGGCTAGTCCCCTGACAACCCAAGATGGGGCAAGTAAGACGCCATCATCACAGGCGCTCCCCGCCTTCAACGGCTGGGCTCAAAGTTCCCGCTGCTGGAGAGTATAAAAGACTCCCGTTTTCGACAGAGGAGGAGACACACAGACGAACAGAGAAGAGGAGAAGAAGAGAAGAAGAAGAGGGAGAGGCTCCCCCCTGCGGCCCCGTCCACCATCGCCGGAGAAGAGAGAAGAGAAGAAGAAGAAGAAGAGTGAGAGAAGAGAGGAGTGAGGCCTGGGAGGGGAGGAGGAGCCCATGCTCCGTTCCCCTTCCCCCTTGTATCTTCATTTCCCTTTCTCCCTTTCCTTTTCGTTGTTGTTCCCTTTTTTTACTTCTCCCTACGATGTATTGGCCCTCTGTGGCCTTTTCTTTCCATGAATGAAAATCCCTCTTTTGGGTGTCTTGCTACCGTGCTTGGTTTGTGCGTCTTAGCCATTCACCCTCTGTCTTGGCCCTTTTCATGAGGCCTCTGGCCTTAACCGCTTGTCTTCGCCTGCCTTTGCTTGCCGTTTATCACCCCTAGCGGCACACCCTGTCGGTGCCCCAGCGGCACACCCCTTATGGTGCCTCAGCGGCACGCCCTGATTATGCCTTCAACGGCACACCCTTTTGACCCTCAGCGGTACACCCCGTTGAGTCCTTGGCCGGTACACTCTTTGGCCCTTTCGGCCCTTCGCCGGCACAGCCCCTGGCCCCTCCAGCGGTACACCCCTGGGCCCCAGCGGCACACCCATTTTCCCTCAGTGGCACGCTCCTATTGGCCCTCAGCGGCACACCCATTTGCCCTCAACGGCACGCTCCTATTGGCCCTCAGCGGCACACCCATTGGCCCTCAGCGGTACACTCACCTTGGCCCTCAGCGGCACACCCTTATGGCCCTCAGCGGCACACACTTCAGTCCCCCAGCAGTACACTTCTTGACCCTGCCCCGAGCCCCATTCCTTCGCGTTTTTCGAGGCTCTATAAAGGTGTTGTTGCCCCCGGGCGCCCACCTCCAGTTGTCAGGTTCCGCCACTCCATGTGGGCGCGTTCCCTTTATCTCCCTTACGCCCCGGGTCAAGGGGAGATGCTGCCGAATTTTTGTGAGAAAATAACATGTTGAATAAAGCAAAAGGACGCAACAAATGAATAGAACAATCAACGATAAAACGTTCCGACTAATCGAGTTACTGCCGGCACCGTGACGAGAACTGAACTGATTAACTACCTGACAGCCCGAACATCCGACCTGCGAGAAGAGACGGAGCAGAACAAAGGCAAGGGAAGAGTTTGTATAAAACTACTTGGAAATCAAGATAAGAAGAAAAGAAAAGCCTTAAAATAAATAATAAAAGAAAGAACCTCCACCGGCATGCCTGCCCTTACCTCCCACTCAGATGGACCCTCACCAGTGCACTCCTTCCAGCCTCTGACGGCATGCTCCCTTTTAGCCCCTCGGACCCCCCAGCGGTACGCTCCTATTGCCTCCAGCGGTACGCCCCTTTAGCACCCGCCGGCACACTCCCATGGCCCTCAGCGGCACACTCCCATGACCCTCAGCGGCACAACCCCTGACGCCCCCAGCGGTACACCCTTTTGACCCCCAGCGGTACACCCCCTGGCCCCCAGCGGCACACTCCCATGACCCTCAGCGGTACACCCCTTGACCCTCAGCGGTACAACCCTTTTGGCCCTCAGCGGTACACCCCCTGGCCCCCAGCGGCACACTCCCACGACCCAGCGGTACACCCAAAATAATGGTATTAATAGAGATAATAAGCTAAAATAAAACATAGTAAATAAATAAATAGTGACACAAAGCTCAAATAACGATAATAACAACAAATTCAAAAGAAAATAGAGAAATAATAGTAAACAATAATGGCAAGTAGCAGTAATAAGTGATAATAAATTCAATAAAGCGAATAATTAAATAAGAACGATAAGGGAATAAGCAATGATAACAATAAGCTTAAAGGAAATAATAATAATGATAAATAAACAAATCAATGGCCGCCAAAATAAAATAAACAACAATAACAAACTTAACAAAAATGACAAGCAAATGAATGATAATAAAACGAACAAACAATAAAAATAAACCTAACAGTAACGATAATAAATGAATAAATCACAAGAAAATAAATAAATAACAATAACGAACTCACTCAAAGGTATACATAAATCAACAAATAATAATAGTGAAATTTTAAATAACGATAAAACAATGAGACCCACATTGCAGCCCCATCTCTCCTGTGACCCGATACTCAGGGAACAATCATGTCGCCCTTCCAGGTTGGGCATGAGTCTTGGGAATTATCCCGAAGTGGCCATGACCCGACCTCACCTCGGGCCGACATTCCGATTAGACCGGACTTGTTTCTCTGGCCGGATCCCCTCCGAGCTGCTACTAAAATTGCCGCACGTTCGGCAGACATTTGAATGGGTTCACCTTGATTCCCGCCGTGTTTCTATTACGGACCTGCGTTCGAACATGAAAAGGCCCGCGAGCGACCTGCATAGCCGGGGGCTCCTACCCCGATATGGTTGTGAGCCGGCATTGCTCCGGGCCAATAGCTCATCAATTCCGGAGTTGTTCCAACGGGATTCGCTCCCGCTCTTTCATTGAAATTGCCGTAAACTCGGCACACATTTGTACGGGGCTGTTTCCGCCCACGTCGCACTTTCGATATGGGCCCCGTGGACGCACTTTCGGTTCCCTTATTCCGCTGGTTGGTTTATTAAGTGCGTGGGCGTGCCAGTCACCGGGGTGATAATTTATTCGGGCTCCGAAGAGCCCATGGTGCGCTCGATCTGACTTCGTCAGACAATTGTGTGGTTCGTGTCGGGACCGAATCCCGTCGCGCCATAAAGGTCACGACGTCATTTACATCCCCCATACGAGGGAACACCCTTGATTAATTGCCGAAATTCGGGGCCCCGCGGCCGAAAGACATAATACTAATTGCACGGGAGAGAGATGAATGGTCAAACTAAGGGTTATATTCAGACCGCAAGCCGTCGGCCATGTCGGTCACTCTTAGACCTTTTCATGTTCGGACACAGGTCCGTGATGGAAATGCGGCGGGAAAACCGGGACGAATCCGTTCAAATGTATGCCGAGTGTATGGCAATTTTAATAACGGCCCAGGAGGGCCCCGGGGTGAGGAACGAATCCGGTCTAGTCAGAGTGTCGGCCCGAGATCAGGTCGGGGCCTGGCCATGTCGGGATGATTCCCAAGATCCGAGCCCGGCCTGAGAGGGTGGCGTCATTGTTCCTTTTATGTCGGGTCACGGGGAGAGATGGGGCTGCAATGTGGGCCCTGGCATCTTTTATCTGGGATTTTCTTAATTATGCGCTCCTCTCTTTCCTCTATCGTCTATTACTTCTTTATGCATTTAGTCCCGAGTGATTTCTCTTCTTTTATCTATTATTATTATTAGTATTTTCTTACCCTCACCTCTTTTATCATTATCACTGTTGCACATTCGGAGTCCTCTAGTTAGCGCAATTTTTATTAATTCATTTGCTATCGTCAATGTTATTACCATGCTATATATATATATATATAGTGTGCCGACGAAGGGAGTATAGGGGCGTACCGCTGGGGAATGGAGTGTGCCGCTGGGTGCTAAAAGGGGTGTACCGCTGGGCGTTGAAAGGGTGTACCGCTGGAGGTTAAAAGGGTGTGCCGCTAGGGGCAACAAGGGTGTACCGCTGGAGGTTAAAGGAGTGTGCCGCTAGGGGCAACACGGGTGTACCGCTGGAGGTTAAAGGAGTGTACCGCTGAGGGTTAGGAGGGGTAGAGTGTGCCGGTGAAGGGCTAGATAAGTGTGCCGTTGAAGGTTGTTGGAGCGTGCCGGTGCAGGTTAAAGAAGGCGTGATGAAGGTGCATTTCTCTGTTGTTATCCTTAAGGCTTTTCTTTTCTTCTTATCTTAATTTTCATGTAGTTTTATATAAACGTCCCCTTTTCCTTGCTTTGTTCTGTTCGGCCTCTTCTCGCAGATCGGACGTTCGGGCTGCCAGGTGGTTAATCGATTCAGTTCTTGTCACGGTACCGGCAGGGACTTGCTTAGTTGGAAGGTTTCATTGATTATTCTGTTCGTTTGTTGCTTCCTTTTGCCTTCTTTAATATTTTGTTATTTTCTGATAAAAATTCGGCAGCATCTCCCCTTGACCCGGGGCGTAAGGGAGATAAAGGGAACGCGCCCACACGGAGTGGCGGAACCCGACAACTGGAGGTGGGCGCCCGAGGGCAGCAACACCTTTATAGAACCTCGGAAAACCCGAAGAAAACAACGAACGGAGGACTTCCAATACTAGACGGGATGGACTGGGGCCAGCCAAAGCGTACCGGCCAAGGACGAGCTCAGAGTGTGCCGGGCTAGGGAGGCTCAGGGCGTACCGAGGCACAACGGGAGAAGGTGTACCGCTGGAGGCCACTACGGGGTGTACCGGCCAAGGGCCAGAGAATGTGCCGCTGAGGGCCACCGTGGGTGTGCCGGCGAAAGAAGATCAAGGATGTGCCGGGGAAGGCCATTGGGGCCGTGCCGGCGGAGATCGCCCAGGGCGTAACGAGGAAGCGAAGTTGAAGGCGTACCGGTGAAGACCCTTACAGCCGCACCGGAGACATGAAGGGGTGGTGGCCAGAGGCATGCCGGCGAAGGCCGTGCCGAGGGAGAAAAAAAAACAGGATGGGCTAGTAGTAGCCGGGTGTTCGGGAAGAGGAAGGGGGTTTCTCTCCCGTCAGGTGGATAGATACAACTGATGGCCGTAGAAGAGGGCAAAGAACACATCGACACGGAGACTCCAAAACAAGAACGCCGGAGAAGTGGAGAAAATGAACAACACACCATATACCATACATACTCGCATGAATTAACAAAGGTGATAAGAAACCCAAGAGGGGTGATTTTCATTCATGCACGAGAAGGAACGACCACAAACGGCCGTCTACCTCACAAAACCCACAGACAAAGAGAAGGAAAGAATCATGGAAATGCAGGAGGGGGGAAGAAAACGGGGGACCGACGAGGTCGAACAGGGGTGACTACCCCCTGCCCTTTCCCACTCCCTCCCCTTTACATCACGCTCATATTTCCTCCCTTTCCCCCTATTCCTTACTCTCTTCTCTCGGTGATCGTCGGAGGGGGGGGGGGGTCCTCCGGCGTAATCCTCTTCTTCTTCTTCTTCTGCTCTCTGTTTGTCCGTCCGTCTCTGTCCTCCTGTCCCCTTTCCTTTTTTGCCAAAGTGGGAGTCATTTATACTCCCAGCAGCGGGAGCCTTCGAGCACGGCAGTCGGAGGCGGGAAGCGGCTTGTGATGATGGCATTCGACCTTCCCCGTCCTGGGTGTCAGGGGAGTAGCATGCGTGGCCCAACAATTGGTTGACACCTCGGACAGCTCACTGCGCGCCGAGGATATGTAGGGTATGGGCTTCACGTCGTCTGGCCGTTGAAAAGCCTTCACGCTGTGCCGCTGGCGGGCTGAAGAAGTGTGCCGCAGGAGGGCCCCGTTGAACATTGCCCAAGCGTGCCGTGGAGGGGGACAAAAGGCGTGCCGTTGAAGGTCCAAAGAAGTGTGCCGCTGAAGACCCAAGAAGGACGTGCCGCTGAAGGCCAGAATGGGCGTGCCGTGGAAGGCACCTTAAAGTGTGCCGCTGAAGCTCTTGCAGGTGTGCCGGCCAAGGATCACCTGGGGTGTGCCGGCCAAAGAGGCAGCAAGCGTGCCGGGTGGAGGCTCTTACGGGTGTGCCGGCCAAAGACCACTTGGGTTGTGCCGGCCAAAGAGGCAGCAAGCGTGCCGGGTTGAGGCTCTTAGGGGTGTGCCGGCCAAAGGCCACTTGGGGCGTGCCGGGTATGTCGGCCGGGAGCGTGACGGCTGCAGCAAGTAGCAGGCGTGCCGGGTGGAGCACTCGGAGAGTGTGCCGGTGGAGGCTCTCCCGGGTGTGCCGGATGGAGAATGGATGCTGCCAGATAAAAGACATAAGAAATCTCTGATACTTATGGAGGGAAGATTTGCAACATCTAGAGTACGAATTGCCTCGCAGAATGTGTTTACACTCCCATGCCGATCTTTGTGCATGCTTTCTATGAGAGGTCAGGCTGCCCTTTTGCTTTCTTTCGCTGATCTGCTTTCTAGAATTATCAGACTGACGACTATTTAAGTTCCCATTTTTCTTGATTGTCGCTTTGTCTTTTCACACCCTTGGGAAGAAGTATTTCATCGCCATTGCTAAAGCAAAGGGTACCAAGGGGAGACATATCTTCTGGTCCATGGGTGCTTGGCCCCACTGTGGTTTCATGTTCATCGACGTCTCTTATTAACCAAAAGGAAAGGACAGAGTGTTGGTTTTCCATTTTCATCAACAGAAACCTTTTCCTCTGACCTGGCTACAGCGACTGTGCTTTTATCCCCCGGGCTATTAACTAAATCTCTGTCAATTTGGCGTGCAGTCCTCGGGTCTACATATACTGGATGTTCTTCACATTTGAGTGGAGTCTTAGATATGGGGTAAGGAGTTATATGTACGTGCTTCTTAGAAGGGACTTGTCATAAATGCTCCAGCTATTTTCTCATTATTCAAATTTGATTTGATTTTTCCCTTTCTTTGAAACGTTTTTTTTTCTTGCCTGTACCTCAAGATGATTCATTCTCTTATTACCTTCAGCATGGACAGAGCATTTGTTGACCGATTCTTTCTGTGTGACGGAGATATTTACCCCCTGCTGCCATGTTCTTATAAATGGTCACCAGGTTATCCACATGAGGAGAGGGGCGACTATCTCTCCGGTGATATGGAACTTTGCCAACGGGGGCAGTTGACTGCCGGCTTCATGGACTTCGAGATGCAAGCACTGTAGAAAACATGATTTCAGATGAGTGAAACCGCCGACCGCCGTAGGCTCCAACAGATGGGACACTTGAGCTTCCGACCCATCCTCTCCATATGCTCCATGCCCGCCATTTCCCAGCTCTTCGCGGAGAGATTGATCCGGCACAGTGCATGCCCTGCCATCCGGCACAGTGGGTGTGTGCCGCGGGAGGTGGCAGGGGTGGAAGTGTGCCGCGGAGGAGGGTGGCCCGGTGCGGTGGGTGTGTGCCGCTGAGGAAGTGGCGCGGGAGTGTGCCGGGTGCGACGGCTGGGGAGCGTGCCGGGGCGAAGCTGCTCGCGGGTGTGCCGGTGAAGGCGTTCGCGGGAGCGTGCCGGGGCAGAGCTGCTCACGGGCGTGCCGGTGGTGGCCGCTTGAGGGCGTGCCGGGTAAGGGGAGGTCTTACCGGATCGCGGAGGACACTGCCGGACGGGAGGACATTTCCGAATGGGGAGCTCTGCCACATGGCGGCGGTGATGCCGTATCAACAGGGTGATGACGAATGAGGCAGGGAACCTGCCAGATGGAGGCCCGAGGGGGAGTACCGGACGGGCTGGATGGGCCCTTGGAGGAGCGCCATGTCCCTGAGGGTTCACGAGGGCTGCTGCCAGATGAAGAAGGGAGAATGCCCACCGGATGGAAGAGCATGCCACCGGATGAAGGAGTTGCCACCGATTAAGAGAATTCTCACCTGTTAATCTACAGGGAGGGTCCACGGCATCACAGTCAACATGAAAGGCTACCATATGAAAACCCGTGGCACCATCAACAATGGTGTTAACCAACCCACCCATCCTGGCACACATAGATGGCGCCCCATACTGCATCACCTGCAACTGGCACATTTAAGCAGTGGAACGGGAGCAAATTGCTCTGTCAGCTCAAATGCATAAGCTAGATTTATGGCTTCAACTTGCCTTCCACTGTTTGAGAGCACTTCAATCACATCTGTCATTCGATGTGAGAGACCAAGTGATCTGCATAAATCAGCTGTCTGACAACGACGAGAAACAGATGGGATGAGATAGCATATCTCATGTTGATTAAATTCAGAAGCAATACCAAAAGTGGCCAAAAGTTATAGGAATGCATGTACTTCCAGGGAATTTCCACCACTGGCATCAATATCAAGGTCATTCAGTCTGGACTTCCACTCATCAGCAATAGCTTTCGCCTCTTGTTTAATATAAGAGGAAATCATCAGCTTTTTTTTGGAACATGATCCAGTTCTGCCAACAACTGGCCAAGAGTCTCCAGTAGCATGAGACAAGCTCTTCGTAGACCTAACCAGTCTGCATCTTCTTTCCACATGTTTCTGGCACTTCCAGCCTGTAAAAGTTTCTCTTTCAATGAGTCTAAAACCAAGTTAAGGGGGCTGGAAGAGCTTCTCAGTGCTGTAAGAATTTCTCCACGAATTGATGCAAGATTTTTACGGTTTTCTGAAACATTTCGTTGGGCCTTTTTGCATCCATTTCGTGACAAAGTTTCATCAGTGGAGAGCATGGTTGAAACAATGAGACATCAATAGGAGGAATGAAAGTGTCACACTCTATCTGCCTCAATGTCTGTAAGATGAATAGCATCACGTCCAGGTGCAAGTAGCATCGGTTTCTCTGGGAAGCCATTATAGATGTCATTAATAATTCCCTTTAATGTGATGACATCAGCAGGATATTGGTCTGCTCCAATTTTAGCTCCAACTCCACTTCCACTCAATTCATTTCCAAACTCCCAACCATGGACGGTATACCCTTTGTTGACAGTATAACGAATAATAAAAGCAGGATTAGTATAATTCCATGGCCCAGCAAATGAACCATCTGACAGTGGCGCTCTCCCATTAGGTGCATTTAATCCACAGATGATCATAGCTCCGGCTTTTCTAAAGAAATGGCTGAGTTCTTCCCATCGAGACATGGGCAAACAGTCTCGGGTGAAACCAAACATCTCCGAACTATTTTTTCACAAACGGTGTACAGTGTTCCTTCGGCCCCCCCCCCCCCCCCCATGTCGTATATGATCTTATCTTGCAGTGAGCGCCCCCAACCGAAGCTTTAGAGCAGAAAATGCTTTGACAACACTCAACAGCATGGGGTACCTCCCGTCGACCCGTGCAGTCCCTTCGATGACTCCAGCAACACCCGAGCAGCACCATAGAACAGGTCCGGCAACCCCGAGGAAGAGGAAGAGAAATGGAACGGGTAGCCCATCGTTGTACGCGTAGGTGGTGACGAGGTGGTTATCCGGCACGGTGTGAGCGGGCTCACCCGGTACGGTGGATGTGTGCCGTGAGCGCGGGGGTGTGCCGCGGTGGAAGGCTTAGTGAAAGGTGGCCATCCGGTGCTGCTTGTGTGCCGCTGGAGGTGGCGTGGGGAGGCTATCCGGTGCGGCTTTTGGGGTGTTACCCGGCACAGTGGGTGTGTGCCGGGGGGCTTCACGCGGGAGTGTGCCGCGGGAGGAGGCGATTGCACCGGTGGGGGAGAAAATGAGAAAGAAACAATGAGAGAGAGAGAGAGAGGGCTTGAGGCACAAGCGGGAGGGAGGGGGGAGGGGAACAACAGAAAGTGGAAACGTCAGCAGGAGGCCAACCACTGCGGGTGGGTTGAACCACAGTGGGACCTCCCCTCCTATTTATTTATTTATAATCATATATATTATTTATATATATATATATTATTTCTTTTATTCTCTTTTTCTCTTCTCTTCTTTTTTTGTTTCTTCATCATTATTTATTCTTTCATTTCTAACCTTTTTCTTTTTCTCCGCCCGCTCCAAAATTATCGGAGTTAGAATGCGCTCGTTATCCGCGAAAAATTTTGAGTGTCCACTAATGAGACCGCTCCAAAATTTATTCTCCGCCCGCTCCAAAAATTTATTCTCCGCCCGCTCCAAAACAAGCCAGGGCCATCTTTTTCTCCGCCCGCTCCAAAATTTATTCCTTCAGTGTTCGTTATCCGCGAAAAATTTTGAGTGTCCACAGGCCCCTGCCCGAACATGAAGAGGTCCGCAAGCGACCGACAGAAACGGAATGGAACAAGATGGCCCTGGCCACCCCCGGACTCCTTCCGTGGGAATATCAATAATTACCTCCATGGGCCACACTCAGACCTCGGGCCTGTCTCGATCATAGTCATCGTCTGACTCATACCCTCGGTCTATAGCCCACTCCTTTCGAACGTGTTTCGGTTTTGAAATCTAGTCCCGGGACTCTCCCCCGTTGCCCCCGGGCACCGGGAATATTAATGATGCCCACGCAAGCCCTGTTCGGACCACGGGAGGCGCCCCCAATATGGTCCTGACTCGATCTTGCATTGGGCCAATAGGTTCACCGGTTTCCGGCTACAATAACCGAGATTCAACCAAATGTTTTCAGTGTCTCGGAATAATATACTTGTCGTATCCCAGCATGCATATGCCCCAGGTCCTCCCGCGACGATTACAATATTCTGAAGCTGGGCCCCCGTCCGAATATTAAATGGTCTCTCGAGTGACCGACATGTTTCGAACGCCCGCTTCTCCGGGACACAGGGCTCTTCAGCCAAATCAAGGGATACTCCCTCGCCGCCCTTTGGCACCGGAAATATTAATGACGCCCATGCAAGCCTTGTTTCGACCGCGGGGGGCCCACCGCAACATGGTCACAGTTTGCTCTTGCTTCGGGCCAACAGGTTCACCGGTTTCCGACCGCTCTAACCAAGGTTTAACCGAACGTCTTTCGTTCTTCCGAACAATAAACTTGCCATACCTTGGCATACACACGCTCCGGTCTTCCCGCGACGATCGCGCTTTTCCCGAGATGGACACTCGTCCGAATATTAAATGGTCAGCACATGACCGACATGATCTCAAGTGGTTTTCTTCTCGCCCTTGCGCGGGGACTTCGATCCCCCCCTAATAGACCTTTTATACAATCAATCTCTTGGCCATGAGGCCCTGAATCTCGGGGATTAATCAACGGTGTTTCCTCGTATGGGGTATGTAAATGACGTCGTGACCTTTACGGCGCGGCGGGTTTTGGTCCCGACACGAACCACACAATCGTCTGACGAAGTCAGATCGAGCGCACCATGGGCTCATCGGAGCCCAAATAAATTATCACCTCGGTGACTGGCACGCCCACGCACTTAATAAACGAATAAACCAACCAGAGAACACCAAGTGAAAAAGTGCGTCCACAGCGGTCCCCTGGGCATCCGACGAAGAAGAGATCTGCTTGGCGCGTTGCAGGCGACGAGTCCCCCCCCCCTCGGCCCATCCAGAGTTCGGAGATCCTACGCATATCCCCCTTGCATCTCTCCGGATGTTTGTCACCCGAGCGTCTTTCTTTCACTGCTACTCGCAAGAGCGGTTCGGTAGCCTTGTGCTCCTCGAGGAAGGAACTGATCACCTTCAGAAGCGACAACGGTCTCCTCATCGTGTCCAGGAGGTCCCTGTCTCTTTGGGAGCAATTGATCTCAATGTTTCCTTGTTCTTTCTTCTTGTTGCTCGAAGGGTTATTGTCGGTAAGGGTCAGAGATGGCCGTTCCTGCTCAGTTTGGTTTCTTCATTCTCCTTGTACCTTGTCTTTAGTATGAAATGAATGCATATCCTTTATCCAAAAAAAGGAAAAAAAACATGGTACGATGACCTGAATTAACATCTACAGATGGACCATGACTGATCTTAAAATGAATGTAAGGACATTAGGAATTTAAGTAATGTTATATGTAAAACATATTACATAGGTAATCTAAATGCATATGGTCCATAATACCAACTAAAAATGTTGTGTTGGTATTATGCACCATAGTTTTTAGTTGTTACTCTATCAAAATTAATTTTAAGACTACAAGTTAATAAATCTGTTTTTAATATGAAGTCTTTCTTTATCTGGGATGTAGCCCAGAGGAGAAGAAATCATCGTGGATAACCCCCGACCATGCTATTCAAATGTGACAGTAGTTATCGAGATAATAATGAGGTACCCATGACATGAGTATGGATAGCAGAGATAGTGGATCTAATAAATGTAATCTAATAGCTCATATCCAAATAATTTTTTTTTCAAATAAACTTCTTAAATCATTTTTTACGTTGTGAGTAAGGTGAATTAATGTTATCTAATTCGTAAATGTGGCAGGAGGAAAAGAAGTGAGAGTAAGTGAAAAGACACAATACTAATCAGCATAGCTCACATTAACTCCCAAAGATCGCCAATGTGTTGATTCATGGAGTGAAGAGACGTGAGAGTTAAGTGGAAAGACATCATGGTGATCAGCATATCTCACATAGCCCTGGTCATGACACCATCTTGTGCGAAAAAAGAAAAAAAAAACTCCGCCAAGGCATAGACTCGTGAAGTGAAGAGAGGTGAGAGCAAAAATGAAAATAGGACACTTTTGCTGAAGAGAAAGAGTTTGAATAAATAAGGTTGTCTTGTAAGTTGTGAGAGTGGGTGAAAACTGAAAAGACACTGTTTGAAGAGAAAATCTCATATTAACTTCTAAAGATCGTCATGACTAGGGGTGAGTACGATTTGGTTTGATTTAGTTTGAAGAGGATTTTTTTCAAAGTAAATCAAATCGAATTAAGATTTCAACCCGAATCAAATCAAACTATTTTGAAACCAAATCAAATCTAATTCGGTTTGGTTCGATTTGGTTCGGTTTGAACCATATTCATCTCCTATTTTAGAAATTATATTGGATTTAAACAAGAGCAAAGAAAAGTAGGGTAGAAAATTTTTTACCAAATAAAGTAAATATTAAAAATATAACATAAAAATTGTAACTTGTAAGAATAAGCTCCATAATATTTTCACATGAAAAATTAAGAACTCCAGTTACAATAAAATAGAAGGTGATTTGAAACCTATTTCATAGAGTCGGAGACCCCATCAAGATGGCAGAGATTGGACTTTTTGAATTAGGGTTTATAGTTACATATACACTTATATTAACTTGACAAAAATATATTTAAATTCGGATTATTCGATTTGATTTGATTTCCTAAATTTCAAAATCAAACCAAACCAAAATTTTTAATACGATTCGATTTGAACTCAAATCGAATTTTTTAAAATTTCAACTCAAGTCAAATCGAACCAAATCTATCGATTCAATTTAATTTTCGAGTTGAACCCAAATAATAATCACCTCTAATCACGACTTCTTGATCCATCCCATTCTTAGGAATAAATACTTATCAACTAGAAAGTGCTTCTGTACGAGGCCGGGTATGTTTGCGTGAGAGGGTCTTCGGATCCCGTTCTCCGCCCTGTACCGAGGGTCCGGTAAGTCTAGGCTCCACGTCCTCGTACAGAGTGACCTTTCAGGTCATACTCTCTGCCGTCTTTTCTACATCCTCTTTTACGCACGCGTTTTCATTTTCATCATTTTTACCCTTTCACTCAGAGAGAGAGAAATCCCATCTCTCTCTCTCAGTCCACCACGTGACGCGTTCACAATAAAAAAAACAGAAAATGCCATCATAAAAATCGATTCATCTTCAAACCCTCACCACTATAAATAGGGGGGCATAAGGAAGGCTTCAAAACCCCATCTCCATATTAAAAGAGTTTCCTGCTGTTCGATCACCATGGTGTCCAAAGCACCATCTCCAAACTCCCATAGTGCAGACACCTCCTTCTCTGAGTCCGACCTGGCCTCTCCTCTCCCACAAGTTTCCCCTGCTTCAACCGTGGAGGAGAAGAGAGAGCTGTTTGGCGAGTGGCTCGAACGCTACCTCCTCAACGGATGCAAGTAAGGCGTTCTGCTTGCAGCTTACTACGACTTCCTCCATCACTCATAGCACTTCCAACTGATGAAGGACAGCCACGACACCATCAACCTCTTCGAGTTTATCAGCATTTGTGTGGTGAATGGGTGGTACACAAGGGCTAGGTTCCTGACCAATGTAGTGTTGAAGGGCAGGTGGGACACGGGAGAGACCACGGAAGACATCATCAACTACACCCTTCCATTTGAGGCATGGTAGTTCAATTGTTCAACTTATGCCCAATATTATTAAATAAAGATATGAATGATAATAATTCTTACATATGAAGGAATTTAACAAAGATATATATCATTAAATGTTCATTGACTAATGGAATCAAATGCACACTAATGGAAATAGTATTTAATTTGTATACCTAAGTTGTATGAATGCTTTATTTAGATCAATCTTATCAACACCAATCTACAAGACATAAGAAAACATGTGATGAACCAGTGAACCAACAAATTTCAAATGATTTACCATATAATAACATGAAATTCCTAATAAAGAACTAGATCATAAAGATTTCAAGAAATCTTAAGAACAAGGAAGAGACTTATCTATAGTGAAATAAGCTGCTAAACACTCTGCAAAGGCTGATAAAGCATATAAACTCATAAGAAATAATGTTATATGTGCCCATTAACAGGAGCAAGTATCCAAGCATGCTCAAAGGAAAGATAAAAAGAAAGTGAAAAAATAGAGAAAAAAGAAAGGTCATGTTATCTTATATTAAACTCCCCTAAAATCTTAAAAAGGGAATAAATGTTTGTTATCCTGAGTCTACCACAATTTTGAAATGCAACAATAATCATTAACTCATCTGATGCCTACCAACACTTCAAAGTCATTCTCCAAGGATCTCTTAATATACTTTTGAAAGTCAAACTTGCTATCTGGAGCTAAATGAGCTTATAAGCTAATTGAGAATCGGTAAACTCAACAAACAGTACCATATACATCGTGCAGCTCCTATATAGATGCAAAAGAGGAACTTCATTAAAGCATTTATCACCGCACCTATTACAAACTTTATCTTACAAAGTGCCAACTAAAGTTAACAAAAATATTCATTTGTGTCCCTACAAAAATATTTCTTTATTTGTGTCCCTACTAAATCTGATCACACTATAATAGGAGTTGCTATTGGGCTGTCCAACCTACTAAATCTCATAAATGATAAATCAAATGCATACTAATGGAAATAACATTTAATTTGTATGCCTAAGTTGTATGAATACTTTGTCTAGATTGTTCTTATGAACGTCAATCTGCAAGACAGAAGAAAACATATGATGAGCCTGTGAACCAACAAATTTTAAATGATTTACTGCATAATAATATAAAATTCCTAATAAAGAACTAGATCATAAAGATTTCTTGAAATCTTAAAAACAACTCTAAGACATTAGATTTTTTTTAATTGAGATAATGATGGCACAACATACAGACCTTTTACTGCAAGAGGCTTGTGGCCTAGTAGCATAAGGGCTTATTAAACCTATATCAAGTTCATCGAATGGGGTTTCGATAAAATGAAACACTAAAAACAGACATTGAAAGAAGATAATTAATGGACTCCTATTGTTTTTATCTTCCCAGGTAGAGCACAACATAGCTAAAAAATACTAAGTCAGATTTACGAAATGCACTTATTTTATTGTCAATAATGAAATGCACCAATTTTATTGTCAATAATTAAATTCAACCTGATCAATCTAAGGGTAGAAACCCTAGCTCCTTGAGTTCATCTGCATAGTAGCAAAGCGTGTTACAAGTTGTAGCTTTCTCCTCCATGACAATCTTAATTCCTATTCTCTTATCACCAAGAGTGATGGTCTCCCATGTCAACAAACTACTAACAAAGTACATGCCAACCAACTACTGACAAACTAAGGAGGTGTGTTAAGCTCTCAATCATCTTGAAACCCATATTCCGCATACAGAATTTGGACTTCCACATCCTATGCCCCAAGTTACTGCAATAAGACATTATGAAGATGATATATTATGATGAGAATGTCGGCGCGCAAATATCAAATAAGGATTCTAGAATTGAACTCAGATGACTCAATAAATCTCTTTCATCACTTAGTATTATAGTAAACTAACGAGGGGTTCTGTGTGCAGGCCAGAGGTAGATGTTTGAGACAGAGTAGGCACCAAAGATCTATTAGCGTTCATGAATCTCTGCACAGAGCAGACAAACAAACAAAATGTAATCCCTTCTTTTCCTCCACCGTGAAGATAGAAATCCTAATACACATTCCGCATGTGCATGCACACGAGGATAGGATGGAAACAAAAGAACCTTGAGTATTATTCAATAAAGAATAGTGTTACACATTGACTCATAAATTCACAATAAAGTCAACACATCGGGATTTAGCGAGTCCTCCAAGTGGAGCGCCCTACTCGATGCTAGAGCCATCGTCTGAAGGAAGAGCTAGCTAGATGAGAATGATGGAGGATAGTAGGAAAGTTAGAGGTTGGTGGGAGCAAGCCTTGCTTTAGAGACCTACGACTGTGGCTCCGTTGTCACTGCGTGGGTCGCTCGTCACCGCTGGCAGACTCGATGGCGTAAGGAGGTGGACTTCCCCGGGAGAGCGAGAAAGAAATGGATGTAGAAGTTCCCACATGCAGTTACCATCGTCAAGGAGGTGTGGGAGACCCTCGTTGAGCTCGTCCACATGAGCCCCAACCGGTGGTGAGGATGAACCTATCAAGACGGTGAGTCCTGAGCTCGAACACACAGGCAGTGGGAGGGAAGGGGAGTCCATACCAAGGTAACGTCCCCCAGGGCTAGCATCGCCACAACTCAACATGGCCATGAGAGTGCTTTGCCAAGCATCTCCCTCTTTTTGTGGATCAGAAGAGGGGTTTTGAGAGAGCCTTGGCAAAGCCTCGGTTACACCAAGGCCTTCCCTAGGGTTTGGACCATTCCGAAAGAACACCCAGATACTTAGGCTACCTTTCACTTGCAAGGATAAGGGGCGAGTTGTAAAGAGTTGAAGGAAGTAGAGGCTTAGGTGAGTACCATGCTGGAGGCAGAAGAAGGTGGCCATAGTGACAACTATGTAATCCTTTTCCCCTATCTCTATTCCTATTTCTTTACCTATTCGTTCACTTTAGGTTGCTCTGCCCTTGTACACTGGGAGAGCCTTGTAGATCCCTTTTATAGACGTTACAGGAGACTAGGAACAATGGATCACAGGCTTAGGAGGACCCTCTGCACACACAGCGATCGGAGCAACTGCATAGGGCTACTTTAGGTGGCGTGAGAGTTCACTGACACCCTTGGGAGTAGCAATGTTATGAGAAACTAACAAGGGACCCCGATTTGGCAGGATGGTAGTCACGAGATAATTAACACTGGTAGTGCATGTGTGATAGAGTAGTTAACACAATTGAGCTCTCATGAACTCACCAGGAAACGGGTACACCCTGGAAGCATACAGAGAAGGTGCATCCCCGACAGCAACCTACAAGTGAATGGAATAATTAGCGAAAATACCCAGGGCAGTTCTGGATCATCCCCGTCAAGGCACCTCTGCCTGAGTGCATATCCAGTCAATAGACTATTGTTTCCCTAGACCGGAGGGAGGACTCAGTCAAGGTGTCAGGATAGAATACTTGGGGGCAATAGAGTGTTCCTTCGGAGGGGGATGTCCCATGTAGTGGTAGCAACCAAGAGATTGAGAGGAATAGGTGCAAGGATCAGATGTTTGAGACAAAGCAGGCACCAAAGACATATTAGCACCTATGAATCTCTGATAGAGCAGGCAAACAAAGAAAATGTAATCCCTTCTTTTTCTCTATTGTGAAGATAGAAATCAACCATGAGAAAGTCTTCATCATGCAGTTCGCTTACCTATACAGGACGATGTCAGTCCCTAGTCGATCTGCTCTTTCTGATCCTTTTGATCGTGGTTGCTCTGCAGCTGCTGGAGCTACTGATTGATAGCAACAGAGAGCAAATGGAGGTGGCTAATCAGTATATGCAAGAGAAAGAGCCCGTTCTGCGACTCAAGTTGCAGGGGAGATACTAGAATCGGTGACATAGTCACCCCCCTGTCCCTGCTCACAAGAGACACCCCCCTCGTCCCTCTCCTCTCCGGCCTACACACAGAGACCCTCCCCCCATCATCCCTCTCCCCACCGACCTGCACATAGACCCCCTACCCTCTTCATGACGGGAGGCGAACAAGAAAGAGGAAGAAGAAGAGGCGAAAGGAGGAGAAAACCAAGCAAGTCTGTCACTACCGGAGAGAAAGAGGAAGACAGAAGATGGAGCCTAAGGGTGAGGAAGAAGAGGAGGAATAAGGAGAAGATGAGATTCCAGCCACCGGAGAGGAGAAAGAAGTAGACGATGGGATTCCGGCCAGGTAAAGAAGAAGAGGACGAGAAGAAAGAACAGATGCGATTTGGGGGCGAGAGTCGAGAGTGAGTGAGATTCTGATCCAATCAGGGAAAAAATGTCGGGCGCCAAAATTTACTGTACATTCCTGCTTTCGGTATTTCAATCTATTCCCACACTTTTTTTTATTATTTTTAGCGAAACAACATATTCCTACATTGAGAGAGAAATGAAACAAATCTTAAGATTTTTTCCCGTAATCACTCAAAAAGCATAGGTACACGTACGTTGACTTTTTCGACGTTTCGTAGGAGACCAATTAAATAAGTTGGGTATGTACATGTATAAAAAAGAACCGTCCATACTTAGCTATGGAAATTTTAAAGCATCAATCATAGTGATATTTATCCATGCTTTACCCAGCTGCAGGTAAAATCCGTGGGTATAGGTCCGATTATATAGCATTGAAGACCTACAGACTACCACGCCAACATCCCCGGCCAGAAAGTTGATTTTCTAATCCATGGTGCAGTATTTGCTTGACGATGTCTCTGTAGATCTCCAATTATTGTTGATGCCTTTCAGTACTTCTGTTGGCTCACGGTCAAGATGGGCCGTGGATATTAATTGGGTAGAGGTGGTAATATATGGAGTTGGGTCCATGACCCGCTCTAATATCATGTTGAATCCACAAAATCACGATATTGAGATACAAGGGCCCAGGAGTCATAAGCACATGAATCATAACATATTTAACCAATACGAGACTATTACCCAGGATAACTATGGCCAAACACCAACAGCTTCCGTCCATAATCATATCTATGTTTTCTTCCTTCCCTTGCTTGGCAAGCTAGTCTGCCACTTTGTTACCCAGTCTATATATTAACATGGTCAATTTTTCACAATACTGGCATCGGGAATAATAGCTGCAACCTTGTCCAGCACAGCTTTAATATGAAGAGAAACGTATACGATTAACCATCTGAACTTCTTGAATGGCACTTAAGCTGTCCTCTTCTACCCACAGTGGTATGCGGGGCAGCTTGTCTAACTGTCAGATAGCTTCAACGCGTTTCCACAATGCTACAGCCTCCGCTTTCAGAACTGAAATCTTCCCTAGATGGAACGCTCCTGCAAACATGATATTCCATCCTTCATCTCTGAATTACCCACCGGTGGGTGTTTCCATGACAGTGACAATTGGCCAGGCTTTGAGAAACAGCCAGCTTGATTAATCCCCACCTATTCCATAGATGCATCTGTTACACATTATATATCTACCCATGCTATGGAAATGAGGTCTTCATTAATGAAGGGTTTTGCAGCTGGAATGATATATATTATATACATATACATGCTCGAGTCCCAGGCATGGAGTCGGTAGTACGTACGTTGCGCCTGTGATCCCTTCAAAGCCAAGCGTGGGAATTAAATTGGCTACCGAAATTTATCTCCCATGCATGCCACCCTCCGCCTTGCTGGAGCAACAGTACAATCCGTGAGATACCGCTTGTCCTTGGCTCCCCATCATTCGCTGCACAGATTTAGATATCCCCCCACCGGCACCCGCCGCCGATCATTGGCCCTCCCTATTGTCGACGGTGCCCCCCAGAGACCTATAGATGGCAAGCTGGCTACTCTTCTAGAGACAGTTGCATGCCCAAAAGCCTTCTTCTATATAGTCCTCAGCCCATGTGGGGTGGGCTGGCAATGTTTCCCACCGGGAACAGTGATGATTATTAGTCCGCCGGTTGATAGGAGGAGACCTGTTATATTAAGAACAGTACTGTGGGCTCCCTGGCTAGCTACACAGAGGAACGTGCATCGAGCGCTAAATATGAGAAGACGGGTACTAGCTAACAGGTAGAGGAGAGCATTGTACGTACATATATATATATATATATATATATATATATATATATATATATATATATATATATATATGGGGGTGGCACATTGTTTGCACACTTTCAACTGAGCATGCAAGAGCTTGATATATATCACTTATGTCTCGTTATCCTAATTATCCTTGAAACTCTTCGCAAATGAAATTATCATAATATTTCTTTATCCTTATCCTTAAAATCCTCGCAAATTAAATCTTGAAAGTTAGCAGATAGGATATGGGTAACATTGAGATACATTAGTTACTCTTCTGATCGATAGGTTTCAGTATCCACCATAAACTATACATATATTTTCCTCTGGATCTCCGTCCGGATGGAGAAGAGGTAGCTCCTAAGAATAGTTCGTGAGAGCAGAATCACCCATCAGATCTGTGCCTCAATACTTCCATATCAGGTTTCTGGTCTGTTGGCATTGGCAGTGACAGCCAGTACAATTACAAAGCTTTGCTTCCCTTCTATATATCATGTGGTACACAAAAATATTATACCCACGAAGTCTTATGACTGTTGCAATTGCAGCATATCACGGTCATTTCAGATTAATAAGCATAATTCTCCTAGTTCACCCAATCAAAGGGCATTTTTCTCCAATGGGGCAAAAATAGGTACCTCTAGGCTCTAGATCAGTTTGAGGTGTCATTTTCTCACTCAATGATGGCAATTTGGAGTTGAGGAGTTCCCTAATTAGAAAATTTGGGGCCTTATCAAGGATTAGATCATTGATTGGTTTTAAGGCTCATTGCAAGGCGACTAGGCCTACCGGGTTGGGACACCCTTAACTTAATTTCTAGTTGAATGCCGAACCATAACTTGGAACTCGAGACATGAGCCGTAATTCTTGTAGTTCGTTTGGCTTGCAGTTGTAGGCTGACCCAGTAACAAGAGGGCCCAAAGACGGCTGGGCTGTTGACCACGGGCCATTGGATCGGCAATGTCCTTGGAGCCAGATCGATGTCTTTGATCCATATTTGTATTTTGCATCTATTTCAGCCATATACATGGATATATGCTTCGTAGTCCACTTAGAATGTGGATGCCGATATTTCTTCCTGATGCTTGCAATTTCAAAATATTGATGCTTAAAGATAAATTATAGATGCGTCAATCTGAATTCAAGTATTATTTTTAAGGAGGACGCGTCGCACGTGTTGCAAGTGTTCCCGAGGGCTCCTAAAAATGTTATTTTTCATTTTGCTTTAATCTTCATACAAATGTCCATAATATAACGTTTTTATTGAATTACATAAAACATTATATGACAACAATTTGTTTACTGATCTCATCATCTAAATTTGATACCTGACACGCCCACACATACGCGAATCCACCCACTAGGCATGTCAATTATCCGTTTAAAATTCGAATCGAATTTGAATTCGTATTCGTTTAATCGGATAATTATTCGAATAAAATATCCTACGGATAATTTAATCGGATATCGGATATCCGATTATTAATCGGATGCGAATTCGGATATTGAGATATCCGTGTTGGATATTATCCGGCCGAATATGAACCCATACATAAAAATCTAAAGATACGCATATTCTATATATAATTAACTCAAATCTTATTATATTGTTTGATTACTCTATTTATCTTTTTTATCTCAAAATATAATTTAAAAATAAAAAATCCACTTACGTCATTTTGGTAAGTTATCTCTTATCTTATAAGATGAAGTCTAATCTTTTGATAACATCTCTCAAAATAATAATAACTTTCACTCTTCTTTTTTTTTTTTTGAGAAAACAACATATGACGCTCTCGCACGGTTCACACAACTCACCCCTAAGTAAGCTTAGCAATTATCCGTTTAAAATTCGAATCGAATTTAAATTCGTATTAATCCGAGACTTATTTGAATAAAATATCCGAAAGATAATTTGATTACTAAGCAGATAATTTGATTATTAATTAGATACGAATTCAGATATCTCAGGCTATCCGCTTCGTATCCGATCCATTTGCAGGTCTACCACCCACCCACCCACACACAGATGCGGCCTCTCACTTTCTCATCTAATGTCCAAAGTGCACTTGGGTCAACGAGGTTCCTAGGGCCGCTTTGAGAGCGGCTTGGTCGGGCGACTGTCGGCGGATAAGTCGCCCGCGGTTACGGTGGACCCCGCCTCCCCCTCACACAAATGTACCTAATCGACCTCGAGTGACTTAATCGACCCTTCGGGTCGATTAACCTACCCTCACCCGCTTATCAAAAAGGGCCCTACTGATTACATAGCCCCAACTAGACACAATCCCCTCCCAAAATCTCCTATCTCCTTAACACTCTTGTTATCAAATGGTAGCTGAGAAATTTTAATCACTTCTGATGTTGTCCTTGTTTCGAAAGACGTTGGAGGGTATGAATAAGTCTTTCCGAGGGGAAAATTAATCGTATTAATTGGCAGTCGTACCCATAACGTCTTGCCACAGTGTGCAATGGGGTGTGGGTTTAAAAGTGGGCGTTGTGTGACGGGTAGCATATCTTTTATTATTCCCCGGAGGGGTACGACATGAAAATATGGCAGCATCAATGATGGCAGCAATGGACAGGCGAAACCTGGCCTGCTTTAAAGGGCCCGGGCTTCGCACTTCGCCTCCTGCCGACCGTGGACCGCTTTGGCTGCCCCTCCGCGTCCCATGCGTCATCCGTTTCCTCCGTCCATGTTACGCTACCCAGGGATGATGCCCTCTGCCGTCCCTTCGCCTTCCCCTCTTTATTCCTTCTCTCTATGCTGTTGCGATCCGGACAACAAGAATAACACACGAAATGCTGCGACGGCGGCTTATGTCTGAAGTTGTTTACCCCCTACCCTCTCTCTCTCTCTCTCTCTCTCTCTCTCTCTCTCTCTCTCTCTATATATATATATCTATATATGTGACACACACACACACACACACAGTGAATTCGCGATGTCATCTCATTATTCTTATTTATGTCAAAAGTAAAAAAAAAAAGGGGGGGGGGGGGAAGTCGGTCACGTCATCCAATGCTGATCGGAGATCGTTAGATGCCAAGACTCCGAGGTTTCATTGACCTTTTGTAATGGTGAAATTCCCATATTGACAGCACCTAATCATCTCAGTACTTATGCCAAGATCATTGCAAATTCTCGTAATAAGGATTTCGCCACTAATTTCATGCGTCGACAGTATCCGGACTCGGGAGCTCGATCAGAAACTAACCGATGCCATTAATGATCTCAATTATTTCGCGATCTAATTCTTCAACACACTGTATATATAAGAACTTATGACCCATGCATTAATAAATGACCACGAGTTGGGTCGTCTCCCAATCCTTCAACACGCGCCATCGTTAATTACGTGCGAATGGTAAACGTTTTAATTACGTGCCATATATATTTATTACACAATCCAACGATCTCGAGAAGCCGATCCGAAGTGAGTTGTTGAGATCACATGCATTTGCCGTCAGATGCATACGTTCCTCAGAGCTGCAGCACACTTCCCTTGGCCTCCGCAGTCTCATGTGAGAATTATAGGTTGAGCTAGAATCTATTCAGAGTCCTTGTGGAACGAGATATCACATCTTACACCGATCGATACGATCAGCCTATGTGAAAGTCCACCGATCGATAACCATCGCAATTTTATGTACTTGGAATCCCGAGATGGATATATGTTTCTTCTTCAATAAAAAAAAAGTTTAAAACATTGCAGAATTAGGTCACCGGCGCAGAACCTGCAGCCCAAAGGAGTAGGGAACGTGAAAACAGAGAGAGAGAGAGAGAGAGAGAGAGAGAGAACAGCGGTGATGGGTGGTGCAATCGTGTAACTAGAACCCGTATACCCTATATATATGGAGATGTCTCTTCTAACATCGCTAAAATATGGAGCCCAAGGGCCCCAACCACACATATCAAGAAACGTAAAGAAGGATGTAGGGTAGGAATAGAGAGAGAGAGAGAGAGAGAGAGAGAGAGAGAGAGAGAGAGAGAGAGAGAGAGAGATTTGTTTCATTCTTCGGTAGGGCAACAGCGCTTGCGCTTCTTCGTGGCCGGAGACGTCGGAAAGCAGGCCGAGATCCGCGGTGGCGGGTCAACAGGCCGGAACAATCGCCATAATTGTTCGAGATCAACGTGGAGCAATTCCAGCTGTGGCATCCTACCCTCGCAGGAGACCGCCATCCGTCTCCTCTTCTTCGGCGCCGGGGGGCAGCTGGTGACCGTGGGTATCCTGCTCTCCCTGCACGGCGTCCGGCACTCTCCAGTACCCTCGTCCTCCTCAGCCTCCGGTGATGTTGATCGCGCTCTACGACAATGTTCTACCGACGGGAGGGTTGGGAACGTCGGTTCCACTGCCAACTCCGCCGGGGATGATGGTAGCTGCCCTAGCTCCGGGGTGTCCGCCATTAAGAGCGAAGAAGAATCCAGATCCGGTGGCTGGAGAAGAGTTGGATGATAGAGAAGTGGGGAGGAGGAGGGAAGGGCTGCGCTTTAATTACATGTGGGGATTGCTGGGAGAGGGGGTGGAGTGGGAGGCTGAGGCGTACATGAGAAGGCAATGCCAAGGAGAGACAGGTATTCCTTATTCACCCACACTCTCTCTCTCTCGATCTCGACAGGTATTCCTTATTCACCCACACTCTCTCTCTCGATCTCGACAGGTATTCCTTATTCACCTACTCTCTCTCTCTCTCTCTCTCTCTCTCTCACACACACACACACACACACACACACACACATTTTCGCAGATATTTATGAATTTAAAATTTAAAAAATAGATGAGTCCCCCACTGGTGAATTGAATTAACCACCATAATTTGACTTGTTACACATCAAGGGTGCCCAAGCCTTTAAATTTTTTTAAGATGTCTTTCAAGATATCTTAATTTTAGATGTAAGTCACTATCTAATTATCTAAAAAAATTAAAAATAAATTAAGTTAATTTTTTAAAGAATAGACTCAACATTATTTATTTGATCTATTTTTTTATTTTTTAATAATTTAATAGTGACATGACTTGTATATCAAATTAGAGTATTTTTGAAGTCACTTCAAAAAAAATTTAAAAATTAAAAACCCTATATATATGAGGTGTGCAATAAACTTGGATGTGTAGTGAGCCTCACTCTAATCACAACTTCCACTTAATCAGCGCAGTGGATATCCACAGAGATGTTTCTAGGCTTAAAAATCAAAGACTCGGAGCAATTTATGATGACCGATATTAGATCGGGTCGGACTTGATTTTGGGTCAATCCGCAATGCAAGAAACAAAGAAGATTTTTAACCTGAAGGGTCCTCGAATCTACGAAATTATAAATTACATCAGATTTTACAGATGACAAGTAGATCAGTTGTGGATCAAGCCAATCCGTTTGCAGCCCTTGCTGCGTAGTATTAGTACTCTTGTTGCTTTAGTTGGGCCGTGTTTGATGTAACACAGGTATGATCATGGGCCCCTGGGCCCATTGGGCCAGGAAAGCAGATCCTCTCCGTGTTAATCGGATGACGCTGACGTGATGTCCAACTTCCTCACTGTAACGGTGTAAAGTCGACCTCTGTCCCCAAACCATTAGATAACCAGTTTCCTTTTGGCTTGGTACGACGTAGTTTCTTAGGTTTACGAGAGCATCGGTGAAACAGACGTTAATGTGTTAACAGGCTTGGCTTTGGACCAAATTCGTCGGCATCCAAGTCTTGTGTAGCTACCAGTTTTAGGCTGTCAGGTAATTAAAGTAGAGCAGAAAACATTTGTAACATTGTTCATAGGACCGTAAGATTGTCAGCCGTAAAATTAAGGACAATGCCAACTCTCAAAAATAGAAGATCGAATTGGCAAATCCTTCGAATATCATTTTCTTTTACTCTCTGTTTACAAATGAGTTCCTAAAAAGAAAAGAGAAATATCAAGTTCCATGAAAACTTGGTGTGCCCTATCATTTTGTTCCATTGGAGAGAAAATTGGCTACTGATGCAGAAATATATGCAGTTCCTCTCCAGCTCCCGAAGCTGGGGTGTACTGTCTGTCGCACACTGCTTCAGGTCCTCCAAGTTTAGGCACGTTAGACCGAGCAAAGATATTTGGGCCCCCATTTGCAAATGGGCCAGTCCAACTTACAAGAACCCAAAGGATGTCAGAACTGTCGCCTCCCAACTGGTCCCGCCCGGTTCGAAGTCGAGGGCAAAAAACCCCTAAACAGAGTGTCCACTAATTTTGGGCTTGACCGAACTCCGAATTAAGACCTGTTGGGGGGGGGGAGAGTATACGGACAATATTAAAAGTTTCCAAAGATATACAAGTAATTTGCTTCTGGGCAAGATTAACTCCTGTGTTATAAGTCCTTAGGTACCTGTATTTATTTTATCTTAAATAATAGTTTTTTTTTTCATTGTTGTGACCGCTCCACGATCTTCAGACAACTACTTTGGGCGTAAGACTTTATCATAGCAAAAGAAAATTATTTTTTTATGATTTTTACTATTTGCAAAGGCTAAAGAGTATGTTAACCTACACCCCCGCGAATTCACCGGACAAATCCTTCCTTCCACATAATTTCCAAAACGTGAGATCTGATACTAAAATCTTCCTTCCGAGTCCCCAAGAGGGAAGGGCCTGATGCTGTTGAGGCACGAAACTGTCGGTGGACAAGATTCCTACGAACAAATGGACAGGAACTAAAATTAATGTGGGAAAGAGTTGGCGATGGCATCTGTTGGGTTGTCTGTGGATCTGTCTGCTCATTTTGGTCTCCTGATGTCATGCCCACAAAGTAAACCTGGGCTTACATGAGCTCGCCGGAAGTGTTGTTTGGCGTATATCTTAAAACACTATAAAATATGATACTCTTTTGTATGTTCGGGGGTGTTTCGAGCAGTGTTATCAGAATCAGATCAGATTGGTCGATCGGATCGGTCCGATCGTGAATCGATTTAGAAATCGATATGATTAAGGCCGATCCGATCTAATATTAAAGCATCACACGAATCGCGAATCGACCGGTGAATCGGTCCGAACTAATTCACCTTTAAAATAAAAAAAATAAACGTAAAAATATGTAAATATTTAAAATGATATTTACGTGTGAATAATTAAAATCATCTTATTATTATTAATTTATTACTATTTATTATTTTATTTTAAATATATTTAAAGTTTAAAATTTTGAAAGAGCATAGATGTCAATTGTGAAGAGTGAAGACCGATAGAATATTACAAAATTTTAAAGTCAATTTATTTAAATATGTTATTATTATTTTTTTACTTGTATAGTTACGTAAGCATGACTAATGAGCATGACTAATGATTATACATATATATATTTTTATTTTGATCATTATATCTTATTTCTTCTTATCTTCGGTTATAGAATCGAGTCGGACTATGTATCGATATTACGATGACGTCACGGTTCAAATCGGTTCAATTGAACAGTCCAACTGATTCGAATCGAACCAACTTATTGACCGGTTCAGACACCGATTCGATTCTGATAACATTAGTTCTAAGTTATTTTTTTTAAAATTTTTTTATTACTTCTAAAGCGTAAAAAATTATTGAGTTTCAAATTTTTATCGGCTGTAATATTGTCCGTTGTTATCTGATTCAGAATATCAAAAACGTTTCTACCAAATTACAATCGTAGAGACATACCCTCAATTGTGATATACTTTGCTTTCCAACGCCTCTGTCAACTTTGACAGCTCTTTTTAGTGCCAAAATGTTGGCGTCCCTTTAAAACCAAAAAGATTATGACGATCCTATTTTTCTGATTTTGCAATAAATAATCTCCCAATTTGATAATGTACCACACTTTACATTAATAACTTGTTTGCTTCATCGTGAAATATTATAAAACTTTATGATTGTTTCATTTATAACGTTTTTTGGTTGTTTTGTAGACTATAAAATAGTGTCAATAAGAGTACTACCGAAGGTGTTGGTTCACGTGGCATTAAAATTTTCTCGCTTTGATTTCCATGCTGTATAGTGTATACATAGAAATCAAAATCAAAGGTGAAATAATCTAAAATTACATTAAACAAACTAATAAAATACCATGTTTTAATTTCATGTATTTTCCATTCTTCCGAAAAAAACACCCTCTAAGTTTAAAATCAAAAATATATATTAATGTTGAAGCCAAAAATTGCAGAAATAGGGAATTACAACATTTTACGGCAAAACACAACACCTAAATCAATCGAACATCAGATCTGAGAAAAACGTTTTCGGGCCGAATTTGGTTTCACTCAATTACATAGAATAAGCCCATGGAAAAAAAATAAATTAGGTCCAACTTCCGAGTTAACCATAGAGAGGTAGAGTTTTTTTTCGATAATTAACATTCTTTTTTTAGCGGGAAGTAGTTTTATTTTTTTAATGGGAAGAGAATACGAACCAACTGTGCACTAGGCACAAAAAGGTTGACTTCGTATAATTTACACTCAATGTTTTTACACACTTGCGGTCGGATCGGTCCGATCGTGAATCAGTCTAGGAATCGACCGTGAAGTCGGCGTGTGCCGTGCATCTATGGATCCATTACACATCCCCATAACAGGACAAGACCTAGCGTCATCATTGCCAGCGTGACTTCTGCCACCGCCAGAGATACCTTGCGTGCCAAGCAACCCTCGAAGCTACCAACTCCCTCCGTACGAGGAAATCGTCTTCGGATCACACCCTCTAGAAGAACCCTCTCTTGGGCTACTCTCAGTCCCCTGTGAGTGCTCGGCAACTAACAATAGGGGGGGAAGTGAGGAGGGTAAATCCGGTTTGACCCAGAAACGGCCCACGCACGCGTGGCCCGTTGAGGTTTGGATGTGCTAGGACCAAGCAAGGAACGGACATACGTGTCCGGCCCAATAAGAAGATGACCAGCCCAACAAGGCATCGGATTCCACGACGCTGATGAGGCCGGCCCAAGCACAGTTCTCGCCGGAGGACACTCCGACGACTGACCGTTGCCCCCCACGACGTCGGCCTTGACCCCGTAATAGGCGAGCACGCGCCATGAGTGCCGTAAGACTCGCCCAGAGAACGGCCGACGCCAGGGCTACTGCCCTCCAATGGGAAACTCCCGCCAACATAGCGGAGGAACGTTACTCTACTAAACTGACGCTTCCCTATCAAGGGATGAGGCCCTCGCTCCAGGACAACCCATATAAAAGGGACATTGACAAAAGAGAAGAGCAAGATAGATTCTTCTACTAAAAACCCTAGGCTACTACGCAAGAGTATACTCCTTTCCCAGAGCTTTCTACTGAGAAGAGAGCAACTCGATTAGCAACCACGACGAGAGGGACGTCCACTACATCCAGAGAGCTTCTTCCTCCTGTGTGGTCTTATCACCTAGCGAGCACTCTCCGAGAGCCCACCGGGAACGGCGAGCACGCGTGTAGAGGATCTACACGTCTCCTGCATCGACGACTACGGCCCCTACTTCTCTCTCACCTTGCTCATCTCTATTGCTCATTAATCCCTAGTTGACTTAAGTATCGGAGGGTTGTCCCCTGGAATAACATCTGGGACTCCTTCTGACGCCCTTCTGATTTCTTGGTGTGTGCAAGTATCCACGGGTGCGAGACGACTTCTCCAACAAATAAATAGAGAAGATGATACATGACCTATGAATCATTTTCCTGCCGCTACAACGTTCAAATGTATTTACACACTTGAGATACATAGAATGTCTGAAGTTTTGAAGAGAACGGCCAAAGCGAGAATTACTATACATAGCTGATATATTTGTGCTCCAAAAGCAGATTCCAAGTTTAAACGGCTAACCATAGTTATCCCAAAACTTGTAATTTTGCAGTCAGGTGGACGTCTGGTCTAGACAAAGTGGAACCATCCACGGCCTCCATTTAGTGGAACCATGTCAAGATCAAGGGGACTTGGCTTCCACTTCCATCAAGTTGACGACAAACTCTAGTGAGAGGGAAGTCGGTCGATTTTAGGGATGGCATAAAATGTCATCTAAATCGATCACGCTTCGGAGTTTATTCCTTCGCATTCCAAAACTGATAAAACACACAAAAAGAAACACCAATGTTTATAATTTATTGGAAAGAGACGAAATATACATATGTGCCTCAGGAATCGTGCATCTAAAGATCACGACGCATTTGATTCAAACCTGGGAATCTTTCTAGAAGCCAAATTGAACTATGGTCATTCACTTTTTTTTCAAGGTGTTTACAGTCTCATCATGATAAAGAGAGTTCAAATTCAAACAATTTCAAGCATTTTCTTTAAGTAGAAGTATTTTTTTTTATTGTTGCCATTTTTTCAGCTTATTCAACCAATTATCCCAAGTGTAGGGATTCCACTATATGAAGTAATATCTTCTTTTATATAAACTTATTATTTATGTCGGTCATTTGATCTTATGATTGAACAATAAAGATAAAAGTGTCAAAACTATGATGTTATAATATTATTCCTAAATTTTTAAATTTTTTTTAATCACAGAATGTGAAATTTGAATCTAATAAGACGTGGAGTGACAGAAATAAAGGCCCAATGTCATCTGGCCACTGGCTCATGGGCATGCAAGACTTGCATGCTCCCCGAGGAGGATTTCGTCTCTTCTCCAAGTGCCCACCGTCCCCTTCTTTCCCTGTTATAAAGCACGGTCCTCTGACCACACGCCATTCCCCTTCCAGCCCGGGTCCCCCCCCACCCCGCCACCGCACTTCCTTCCGCCATGCATTTATTAGTTAGTTTGACACAGTCGGCAGTCCCCACCCGTCTCCATCTCCGTGAGCAGTTCCATGTCCAAGGGGCATCGAAACAACGGGACCTTTTGATGCGCCATCACCACCAGAAGCAACAAGAACGCCGGCCATTGACAAACGACACACCCTCCATACCAACACAGCGGCAGAAGAACAAGAGAAGGAAGCAAGACCCAAGAGTGCATTGCTCTCGGGTGTCCCTCTCTCTGCGCCCCCCCCTCCCCGTAGTGGCTTCGGTTCCATTGTCACATCAAGGGGTCACCCTCTCCTTCCGCTCCCCGGCTATTTGCTCTTCCTAAATATCTTCCCTCTGTTTCCAATCCCAATTGCTCACACCCCCCCCCCTCTTCACAACCCAGGAAGTTTCCTGTGCAATCTTTCCATCCTCTCCCTTTATATTGAAGGATTGGGTTGTTGTCTGGCTGGCAACACTCTTGGTGGGTGGGAGAGTCCTCTTCATACTCTGGCTATGGGGAGATCGCCGCCACCAACTCCTCTCCCTCTTGCTCAATTCCTGCCACTGCTGCTGCTCGCCCTCCCCCTCGTTGGCGCCGCCGGCACGGGGGATGGATCGGAGGAGTGGGGATACGTGCAAGTCCGACCCAGTAAGCAAGTTATTGCTTAGCCTGTGTGTGTGTGTGTGTGTGTGTGTGTTTGGTCGCTGTTATTAATTTCTCAGATTCTGAGAAGGGAATCGTTAATGGGTATCTCTTCTTCTTCTTCTCTCTTTGCTTAATGCAGAGGCGCACATGTTCTGGTGGCTCTACCGGAGCCCGCACAGAGTGGACAACGCCTCGACGCCATGGCCGACCGTACTGTGGTTGCAGGGCGGGCCTGTAAGCTCCCTCTCCGTCGCTGTTCATTAATAACACACGAGCAGCAGAGGACCCTTACTAATAAACGGACCTCTACAGTACCTTGTCTTGCAGAATTAACGAGTTCTCCTGTGAAAAGTTTGATTCTTTTTTTCCCTTCTTTGTTGTCTCTGGCGAAGGGGGCCTCTGGTGTTGGGATTGGGAACTTCCAAGAGATCGGACCATTGGATACTGATCTGAAGCCTCGGAAGTCGACCTGGTTGCAGAAGGCCGATCTACTCTTCGTGGTGAGCACCCCCTCCACACCACATCTTTACTACCCATCTCTCTCTCTCTAACGTTTCTGGGCAAATCCAGGACAACCCAGTTGGAACAGGGTACAGCTTCGTCGAGGACACCCATGCACTGGTGAAGACAGACGCGGAGGCCGGGGCAGATCTTACCACCCTGCTGAAGGAGCTCTTCAACGGGAACGAGCAGCTCCAGAGGAGCCCCCTCTACATCGTCGCAGAGTCCTACGGCGGGAAGTACGCCGTCACCCTCGGCTTGTCCGCAGCCAGAGCGATCCAAACCGGGGAACTGAAGCTTAAGCTCGGAGGTAACAGATGAACTGTCAACCTTAGAAGCTTATAAATCCATTATGTCTCCATCTATACTTCACACAAGTTGTTCCCTTCCATGGCGATTGCAGGGGTTGCCCTGGGGGATAGTTGGATCTCCCCGGAAGATTTTGTGGTAAGTCTCTGAGAGGAATTGGATCGATTAACCAGTTGGGCATGGAATGATCAGAACATGAACCCATCTTTTCTCACCCCCCAAAAAATTGCAGCTTTCATGGGGGCCGCTGCTCAGAGACGTCTCAAGGCTCGACAGCAACGGCCTCGAGAGAGTAAACAGGTAGGATTCTGCAGCATATCATTTCTGCACCACAGCAATGGCCGCTAGCTTCTTCTTAGCCTGCGTTTTACGCTCCACAGCGTGGTGGCGAGGATCCAGGAGCAGATAGTGGGCGGGCAGTACCGGGACGCCACCAACTCGTGGGACGAGCTCGAGTCGGTCATCAGCAGAGCCAGCAACTCTGTGGTAAGTGGTAACGGAGAAGACGACTCTTTTCTTCCCCACCATCTCCTCTCTCCTCCAGCTCCTTCAAAATTACTATGGATATAGAGTGGCTTATAACGACTCAATATAAGGTCAAACGACTCTCGCCAACAGCCCCATCTCCCCCTGTAACGAAATCAGAGTGAAGTCATATAGTAAATGGTTCTCACTGAAACTACAGGTCAAATCAGATAACCCGATCTGCACAGTGGCACTGATTCCATGTTACTAATCAAACCGGCAACCTAAAATTCAAAGTTAATGAATAACAAGGATTCAAAAATTAGAACTGATATAGATAATGGATTGACTTACGAATATATTTCAAACTAATCTGTAGGACTTCTACAACTTCTTACTCGACTCGGCGAAGGACCCGGTGTCTTCCACCGCGGCGGCAGCCGCGGAGTTGACGAGGGGCGTGGCCATGAGGAGGTACGCCAGGTACCTCAGCTCGAAGGACGCCTCATCCTCCACCCCCGGCGCCGGCGCCGGCGGCCTCGGTGGCCTCATGAACGGCCCCATCAAGCAGAAGCTCAAGATCATCCCCCAGAACGTGAGGTATGCAAATTGCAAAACGTCCCCGAGTTTTGAAGCAATCCGATTGGTGGGTTTTCCTTCGCGTAATGTCCGGTGGGTGTTCATGGTGACCTGTGCTGCAGCTGGGGAGGGCAGTCCGACCTCGTCTTCGACGCCCTGTCAGATGACTTCATGAAACCTAGGATCAACGAGGTACGCAATCTCCAGAATTCAAATCAGAAATAGTCTAGGGTACTCGTTGAAATCCTTGGAAACGCGTAGAAATTAGAGAAAAAAAGGGGGGGGGACTTCTCTGCATTGATCAAGAGGAGTGTGTGAAACCTGTGCGTCATGCATGTGTATAGGCATCAAAGTTTGCTCCTTGTCTTTTTATTTTTTTTCACACCAAATGCCGGTCGGTGTCACCTCATGTCGTTTTCTGTCTGCACGAACGTGATTGTGGTAAAATAATTGGATCTCATGTGTGTGTGTGTGTTACACTGTACAGGTTGACGAGCTCTTGGCTCGCGGGGTCAGCGTCACCATCTATAATGGGCAGGTATGGATTCCATGATCCCTCCATTGGTCGGGTGGGTTGACCTCTCTTTTTATAATTCTTGTGCAGACCTGTGATGAAGACCCTTTGCGTTGGCAGGGAGGAGATCCCAAAACAAATTTTTTTTTTTGCTAATAGATATTGTGTTGTCCTCCAAATTGGATTAGAAAAAATATTGGTAAAAAACTAACTAGATGAATTGCTGAAGGCGTCAGGATCACAGAGTTGAAACTATGACAGTAGAGAATTTTAGAGAGGTTATATATGGCAAAAAAAATCATCCTCTTTTTTCACTTCGACCGTCCAACCCACTCTGCCTTCAAGTTTTACCTGGTAACATGGAAAGAGATTTTGAGTAGAATGGACACAATATATTATATTCATATTTTGTCTCTTATGAAATCATCTTTACAATCACATACATATCTCCAAACGACAAGATATTCTCTTGCCCGGAGTCAGTTTCGATGCCTTTCTCATTGTCATTCTGTAGACCATGCCAGCCATTTCTTTGAAACCCATATTATTAGATATGTCAGTCCAAATTAGTTGACTCATGAGTTGATCACACTAACACACGCGCAAACAAGCACTCTCTCTCTCTCTCTCTCTCTGTCTCATTCTTTAATGATTAAAGTTGGAATGGTGTTCTTCAATGTTGTTGTCACATCTACATCATTGAGCTTAGACGAACTCCCGCAACGTGCACATTATTAGTTGCATAGAAAAAAAATCACTTGTGCTGCTGTGCATATATGTACGCGAGTCCGAAGAGTGCGAGTCAAACAACTCAACTAAGTTGATAGAATCAAATTAGATAACCAAATTGGGTGATTAATCTATTAGATAAGTCCCATAATTATCACAAAAGATGATGGAAAATATTCTTACTGAAATCGCAGATGATATGTGTCGGAAAAAGTCTCATAATATTAGACCGATCGTATGATAAATTTGGTGACCAAATTAACTATTCGGTTGAGGAGGCCGCTCCACCGTGAAAGCAAGGGGGGCAAACACGCCGGGAAAGGAAATAGAAGTCAAAGTTGGGCCAGTGGGCTTTTTATCGATGAAAATCAGCAGATGCATGCTGGATAACAGTTCTCACGACGGTGACATTTGCTTTGTTCTGGTTTTCGTGTTGCAGGTTGACCTGATTTGCGCCACCAAAGGTGCAGAAGCATGGGTTCAGAAGCTCAAGTCAGTACTGAGAGATCTACCTCAGTGTTCTCTCTCTCTGTTCTCTCTCTCTTCTTCTTCTGGTTCTTAGTAATTAAGTTTTTTTATTGCGCAGGTGGGAAGGGATGAAGAACTTCGCAGGCTCCGAGAGAACCCCCATATACTGCGGTGGCGACGGGTCTACGAGGGCGTTCACCAAGTCCTACTTGAACCTGCAATTTTACTGGATCCTCGGGGCTGGACATTTCGTGAGTTCTCCAAACATCCAAACCCCGGACCACAATTATCTCTAGGATTCAAATTCTAGCTATTTATAGGGGTTCCCAATAAATGTTAGTAATTTAACTCTGTTATATATACATTATATATATATATATATATATATGGGAAGCGATGTCACGGTGTCAGTATTAAGTGATGTCGTCGTAATCACTTCTTATATTTAAATTTTAAATTTTAAATTTTATTTTTTATTTTTTTTTGAGATAGGAGACTTTGAGTGTAAGTCACACTATGAAAATATTACCTTAGAATGTAAGAAAAAAGAAAAAGATGGACACAAATCACTATTCACTTTTTTTTTGCTGAGTCTTAGGTAAAATAGGAGACTTTGGATCACACCTTAATTTTTTTTAAATATAAAATTGACTATAAATATGAAAAATGATCGTGACAACATCAACTAGTATGTACCGACATCATGCGATCACTTCCCTTCTCCCCCCCCCCCCCCACATAAATAAATAAATAAATATATATATATATATATATTAAAGTAACATGTGATACTGGCCGAATTTAAATCGACAAACATGAGGGAAGATCTGTGGCCGTGATGCCGTTGTTCTTCACAGAACTCTGTTGATGCCCGAAGAGTTGACTCCTTAAGGGCGAGTTAGATAACGGGTTAGGTTAGGGGCGGATGACTTACTCGGGATGGCCCACCCGACCTCTAACTTTAACTGTGATGGATTAACTCATTCCACCTATTTCTTAGGAACTAGTTAATCCACTTTAACCGTATCAGATCTCGGTTAAGAAAAAAAAATATCAAACAAAGAATAATCCACCCGACCTCGGTTAACCTATCCAACCCGAGTTTAACCGATAAACAAACATGGCCTAAGTGGTTTGAATAATATTTGCTGCTAACCGGAGTTTGTAATAATATTGCAAATCTTATTTTCATTGGTCCCACGATTCAAATGAATTGATTGGTTTCAGATCCCATAGACATCTCCACGCTGTTGTCAACGAGTGTGTCACCACGATTTTTTTTTTTTTTTTTTTTGCTTGCGATGTAAGTGTCCAGACATTCTATAAGCCGTGGGCTTGCACCTCTCCTAATTAACAAGTGGGGTTAGTCCAGAGTCCATTATTCTGATGGCCACTCAAAATGACATCCGCCGTGATCCATGTGGACGGACCGTGTGGTTGACGCGTATGGCTCCACGAGGCTGTCCCTTCCACTGACCCCTTTCCTTCTTCGGCGTCATCCATGCTCGGACTCACAGAAAGCCCGGTTAGCGTTCAATAAAATATAAGGGAAGGCTGGTTCTGGGTGTGTGTAGTGTACACAGGAACACTGCACCGAAAAAAGGACGGGTCCCACCCTTCCTTCCCTATTATGTACGTATGTACTTACTGTAGCCTTTTTTGAGGCATTGAGAAGGCTTTTAATAAAGAAAGGGGAGCTGGTTGTGTCACGGGGTTGCAGAGTTTTAACCCAAAGGTTTGCTTTTTGATCTGGTCAGGTCCCCGTGGACCAGCCCTGCGTTGCGCTGAAGATGCTGAGCGAGATCACCCAATCGCCTGCCGCCGCTGCCGCTGTATCCCATGTCAGATAACAGAACAAGAAAGGGGAATAAAGATTGGGGCAACGGAGAAATGAGGATGGAGGAGAATGGCAGACGAAAGAACCAGCATTGAATGGGTCGATTCTTCCTTTCTGCCATTTGCTGTTAGAACTGTTAAATTTGTTCAGTTTATTCTTTTACCATTGGTGGCAGCGTGAGAGAAGGATTTGCTGAGAAGGGAATTTGCGATGTCCTCGTAGATGGGGTAACTCTCTCTCTCTCTCTCTCTCTCTCTCTCTGCTTCCTGTGAATAAACAAACAGTTGTCAGGGCATACATAAAATCATAAGCACTATTGGCACGTAGATTCCATATTAAATAACTGATGATGGGACGTTGACAATGTTCCTAGTCTTGCATCTAATCACCTAACTAAAGTATCATTTAAAATCGCTCGGGCATTTGTCATGGGAACACTTCCCAAATAGAGAGAATATAGAAGTGGTTCTTTCTGTACGAAATTAGACGATTTCATACGCGCTCATGTTGGCGAGTTCTGACGTGAAGTCGGCGTGTGCCGTGCACCTATGGATCCATTAAGTGTGCCAAGGCCCCCCCGTGCGTCACCGATGAGTCCACCAAATTTTTCTCTCTTATTAGAAAGTCATATTGGGCACCCTCTACGAGAAAGACTCGGCGCACACCGAGTGTGATGCACACTCAGAGTGAGTGACTGAGTGTGTACTATTTTTAAATTTTTATAAAAAAAATAAAATATCTTTTAAGATATTCTAATTTGAGATATAAATCACGTCATCAATAAATTATCTAAAAAAAATAAAAAATCAGATTGAATGAATAATGTTAGACTTGTTTTTTTAGAAATCAACTTTTTTTGTTGTGGAAGCAGAATAATGTTAGACTTGTTTTTTTAGAAATCAACTTATTTTATTTTTAATCTTTTAAAATAATCAAATGATAACATGCCTTATATCTAAATTAAAATATTTTAAATGCCACTCAAAAAAATTAAAAATATGGCACACTTTAACATATACAGCACAACTGAATATGTAGCACATCTTGAGTCTACAGCAAATCTTTCTATCTATCTCTCTCTCTCTCTCTCTCTCTCTCCAATGTCCCGCACAAGTGTGCGATACCGTACGCTTGGAGTCCCCCTCCCATGTGGGGTGGCCATCAGTCAATGTCGAAACATCCAAGCCTCGGAAATGCTCAACTTGACTAAGGTGTACTGCGAGGTGACTTGGTGTACCGTAAAAACTAACAGATTTTCCATTTTAAAATCATTACTTTGTAGTGTAAGATATTTTTAAACTTAAAATCAAAACGCAAAAAAGAACCCCCCCCCTCCCGGAGTAATTAGCTGTCAGAAGTTGATTTTCGATTTTTTTTTCTTAAAAAACTGCCTTCTGAAGTTTCCAAGAGCGGCCGGCACCTCTGCAAGTACATCAGCTCCGAATGCTGACCGAAAAATCCATCAAATTGCATTGTTTTACTTTCAGCCTACCAACAAGTGACAGTTGTGCAACACAAACACAATGGCATCATCCATGATGCACTATAACAGGGATCAGCATCCCACCAGAAAACTCACAGTGATTCAAAATTACCCACCATGATTTGGAATGTACAATGATGGTCCCTATATAATACCAACCACAAAGATCCAATTTTCATGGATAGAAGACAGAGACTTATAAAATAAGTGCACCTGGGTGAATCAGATTGATGGAAAGTAAGACCCTCAGCCATGACAACACCCAGACAACTAGACATCGCAAACACTTTGCAACCAGGCACATATGAGGTTGCGACCCTTCTTCGTTAGCTGATGATACCATTTAACGAGAGCAGATCACCACTCCATATATGCATCCCAACCTACACTCACTTAAAAAGTGAGATGCGATTATTTACTTTTAAAAGTTCTCATTCCAACTGATGGGAGGAAATTTGGGGAAAGGCAGCAAGAGGACCTGATCCGAATTCCGAATACATTCCATATGATGTGTCGCAGACTATACACCTCTTACATGACTCAAAAGCCGGAGACCCCGCGCAAAGTACAAACTAAGGTGCTATTTTCTGCACAGAGCAAAGGCGCTCATTTACTGTTAACGATACCACAACTTGCTGTTCCACATAAGCATAGGCATTGACATAAAAAGTCAGCTCAATTTAGCAGAGCGTAATTTTTAAGTCATAACAGAATAACTCAACCGTAATGTCAAAAATTATGCTAACCATAAACATTGACATGCCAGAAGGCAAAGTGTACATTTCTGCTAAGTTTCTATCTAGGGGAGGGCTTAGTTCACTACCACAGTCGCATTCGGGCAACTTTGAAAGGCTCATCGCAGTGGGAAATGTCTGCAAAGAAGAAGATACTCATTCATTCAGCCTATTTATTCCTTTCTCCCATTTAAGCCCAAACATCTGGCGTCCGAAAGGAACGATGAGATTGTACCTCATAATCTGCAAAGAATGACCGGGTGAGAAAAGTTCACGGCTCCAATGAAAGAGCCAGCGAAAGCATAGGAGCTGTCAGTAATTGCCAATGTGTCTGTAGCCAAGTGACAAAAGGGCCCATATGCTAATTTGCAGGTTCATATCCAAGGCGAACGCTAGAGAAGCTACTACTACTAATAATAATTAGGAGGAAAGAAGAAAATGGTTTATTACTTCATTTTGTAACCATATACCCGAGGTTTTAGATCATCTAATCCACTGCCATTTGTATTCCACTTCACCTCATTGGTTGACCTCTTCTGACATTTACTAATTCATTTGAATCATGAAAACCAAAACCCGTGACAACAAGAAATTATATAGTGGACAAATGAGATAGGGTGGCGTATCATCGTCAGAAAAGTGGAGAATACTACTCGAATCTCATGGCAATACTAAGAAAATTGGAAGATAACAATCAATGTATACCTTGTCATTGATGTCTCTCATTTGCACTTTCAAGCGCTCGGAGTCCTCAATCCACTTTGTGTCTCCATCACTTAGTCGGTTGGTCCAAGCATTTTTCATGGCCAGCCGCCACTCCACGATCTTGGATCGTATTTCCTTATTGAGTTCAACCCACTCTGGTGCACATCCATTTCTTGAAAGGATTCTGTACAATGTGTCTTCAGCAGGATCCGCATGTGGGTTTGTGTTGAGGTCAAGAGGTTTCCCCTTTCCTGGTAAATCTCAAAATGGCCTTCTTCCATGGAATGCCATATTCTTTGCTCAACTACATTTATTATGTCGGTCTCTGACCTGTGACAAAAATAAACAGGTCTGAAGTTGGAATGGACAACAGAACTGACAAGAACGCTGACAGTCACTGACTCTTGTTACAATTCCAATATAAAAATTGTTAATGCTTAGTCCTGCACTTTTTTCATTGCAATTTGCGCACACATAATTAATTAAATACCAACTTGAATGAAGGTTTTGATGAACGAAGCGGTTTAAGATCAGATCCGCTACAGGTAACAGGAAGACGAAGTGGTTTAAGATCAGATCAGCTACTGGTGACAGGAAGGTAAAAATGGGCGTGAAGAAAATGATCCATGCAGCAACTTCAGAACAGCTAAAAGACTGACAAGGTTGCCATATCAGCACATCAAGTAAAGACAAAGTATCCTGAAAACGTACATATGAACGGGCAATGGCAACAAGCAACCAGAATTTCTAAGTTTTCTAAAATGATAATGCTTCATATATCCAAAAAGATAGTAGCACATTGTTTTTTATTCTCATTTTCAATTCCTGCTGTCAAAAACCATAATCACTGGTCAGCATAGTCAATCATATGCGACATCCATAAATATGGGAAGGTATGCATCATCAGAGGTGTAAGTGAGCCAGGCGAACTTCTTCAGGGGTAGAGGGAGCTTATGAAGAAAGAATGAACGTGGATGAGTTGAGGGAAAGCCCGTTGGCATCCTCAAAACTTGAAATTGATACTTCGACCTCATGTACCTCCTGTCAGATTAGAGCGTCCATAGAGCAACATTTCTGTATCATCTAAACATATATTATCTTTATGAACTAGGCTTTTGATATTAACTGGCAATGACAACAAGGAATCGGAATCTTTAAGTTCTCTAAAAGCATAATCCTCAGTATACCCGAACAGATACTAGTGCATTTGTTTGTGCTTCTCATTTTGAAATTCTGATGACAACTATAATTAGTGTTCAATAAATTACAAGCCAAATCTCATCAATTGAGGAACCATAATATAGTAATAGCTAGATTGGCTTTAGTGGTTTAGGTAATGCTGACTAAAAACCATTCTCCTAGGTGCACGAATGTAAACATTACATTGACATACAACAGGAACTGCAATGCTTCTGAAAGGGAAACATAATACCGCTCGTTAAGGGCCCTTAAAACCTGAATGTGCACAGAGATACAAGACCATCACGAATGGCCAGGGCAGATAAATTTTGAAAATCAAAGTTTTCATGTAAGCACATGTAGGAACTGAAGGACAGATATTGAAGCGAACATGACATGAAAAATAAACAGTGGTAAGTTAGTAATTGCTCACTTTCTGGGAATATTGAGCACCATAATATACAAAACTATAAAGATGATACTACATTATCTGACACTCTAATCAGAACAAATGCTGCAACAATCACAAATCATCTCAGGTGTTGAAACTATCATGATTGCTCTGAGATCACTGGTAACCCACCATCAGTTGGCACAATCAGAAAGTAGGTTTTTATAGGTTAAGGCGGCTAAGATAACCAATATACACATAACATACGTGGAGGTACCATGGTAGTATCCTAGCATGGGTCTGGAATTGTCCCTTCTTTCCAAAACAGATAACTGGATTGACTTCTTCGCAGTGAGACTTCTTTGGAGGCTGTGTGGCAGCGGGTGGCAGACCAATGGTGAATGCAACAGCAGTGAACTTCTTTGCAGATGCAACTATACGCTTTCTCTACAACTAGTAAACCTCAATTATATCACCTGAAGTCATCTCAAGAGTCAATTTGATTCATTTCGGCGATACAAATATGTTACAATTCTTCTCTGTTTCTATTAGAAGCAGGGTATATTCACCTTCCAGAGAAAAAGATGCACCGTATATCTCAAGAGTGTACTTGATCATACTTTTAAAGAAACCATTGGAAGTACATCCCGGAACTACTCTACAGCAAACAAAGGGTTAATCAGCACCCGAAAAGAAGAGTTAACAATCCGATTATTAAACAAGTCATCTCTCCAATTTCTAGTTGGGTTTTATCGTTTTTTTACTCCTTTGAAAACTAAGAGATGAAATCTGGTAGGGATCGTTAAAAAAACCTTATTAAAATCAGCTTATGCGCTTCTTTTGGGACGAATTATTACGAAAGCGGATCACCTAAAATAATCACCATCCATGACCGGTTTCAAACAGGAGCCAATCTGAGTCCTGTCTAAATCATGCGATTCAAGATGCGAACAAAACCAGTAAGCAAAACATAAGAACCGCTCGTGTACAAAATGGCTTCAGAGGGAGAAGGCAACCTGATGGCGTTGGCACGGCCTCGGAGTTCTGCCGGAAGCTTCCGCTCGTTAACGGCGTCGACGACGGAGGAGAGGCGATGGGCCACCTTCTTCCGCTGGGCCTTCGACTGCGGGGTGGCGGAACAAGAGGTGGATATGGTGACGTCGGGATCCGCCCAGGAAGAAGAAGCAGCCCACCTCGGCCGGGGCAGTCCGCCCCGGAAGAGAAGGGCGGGGACCCGCGAAGCTTGGAGTCGTCTTCCCGCCATGGCGACCTCTCTTCCTGCTGCCAGGCCGGGTTCGCCTTCCGCCGACGGGTTCCATTTTTCGATCCGAGGACGCCGCCTTCTCTGGCAGCCACGAGGCGGACGCGTGGGTGGAGCCTGTCCAATTGCCCTAGGGGAGAGGCGCTCGTGGGATCCGTTAAGGTTTCGGAGCTGATTTGTGCTGGCAAGCCGACCCGAAAGTCTTCTTGTCCGAAAAGTCCGACAGATTGCGGAGTCGTGCCCTCAGCTAGTATTTGGGGTTTTGACCATGATAAATGATGAGTCTATTTCAGCTAAGTTAATAAGTTAAGATAACATATTTTCTCCTTTTTAGATATTCAGTAAGAAGGTATCAGTAGAGGATATAAGTAAAAATCATTAAAAATAAAGAATTTTGTAAAAAAGTTATTTTAAAAATAAAAAATATAGATATATCATTCATATATTTATATTTATACAATTACACACATCAGTCATATTGTATTACTAAGAGATTAGTACGATGCGTGATACACAATTAGTATATTATTAATATTTTTTTAAATATCCTATATTTTATTCTATGTCAAAATGTCTTAATAGGCGAGTTAGTTGAAATCACGTTTTTATACGTGAGGTTGAGAGTTTGAAATGTGCAAAGAGCGCTCTTTTTATTATTATTTTTATATTTTTTAAATTAAAGTAAAAAATCATGACACTTTTTAGATTAGAGCCCCCTACCTTATCGTTTAAATCACACAATTAATAACTAATTGAGTTACATATAAATTTTTATAATATTTTTATTATAATAAATATTTATAAAATAATTTTTCTTCTTGACATACGACGGTTCGATATGATATAACATCGTAACATATCGTATCAATAAAATATCGATAGGGTCGATACGACTAGACTTGCAAACCTTGTTCGAAAAAGGTCATACTTTGTTGGTCCATATTTTAAAGGAGTAGTTAAAAGTGCTTTATTTGTATTATACAAAATATAAAATCAATCCCATGCCCATACATTTTTTTATTGGGGCCATGTTTGTAGCATCTTTCAATTGGAACTATTAATCTAGAAATTTTTGACTCTGGTTGTCTTAAAAAATATTTATGCAATTTAAATTATTTTAAGATTTTAATTATAAGTTTCAAATGAAAACCTTTTGGACTAGAGTTCTAAAAAAAGGCTGCATAAAAAGGTGACGTGTATGACCACTAAAAAAACATTTGCAATTATTAAGGCAAGGTTAGTGAGATATATAATTGAATTTAATTTATGATTCATATTTTAAATTATAAATATATTTCACTAGATTTTGATTAGATTTTGTCTAAGAGTGAAACTCTTAAGTTAGTCAATTAAGTGATAATTTTAACTATAAAATCAATTCATGGATTAATGAACATGAGTTTATATTAAAAAAATATGTCTAAATGGCCGTAGAGTTGAATTCTTACCTCTCTCAGGTGTGAATTTAATACCCTAAAACTCTTCTTTAATCTTACTTGTAGTAATAATATTAATTCTCAGTGTAATACGATTTCCAAATGAGGAGGGAGAAATTCACACGGCCCAATAAGACCCAACACAAATCAGCCCACAATCTAATATGCGGCCTGTCAAGGCACGCAAGAGGACTGGTCCGAGGTCTAGACCCCGTACACTACGTGCACCCTCATCCTTCGGCTGTGAGTGGTGCACGCCCCCAACAACCATCACTGTATTAATGACGGAACAACTCAAATGACAAAAGAACGGCGGGTCAATGCCCACGTCTCCTCTCCCCTGTTAAGCGAGCCAGTAAGTGACTCACGTCTCCACGGTGAGAACAACCCCACCGTCACCAAATCAGAGGGCGAGAGTAAAACGGAACGAAGTCGAATAGGACTTTATAAATAGGACCTTGGTCAGACGACCAAGGAGATATAAAATCAACGCCCCTCAAACTCTCACCTCTCTTGAGTCTCTCACCCTTCTCTTACTGGGCTAAGTCTTTACCTCGACTTCCTATGGATTGACCCTCACGCCTTTTCTCCTCCAACGCCCAATCTGAGCACTCTCATTCTACGCAAGCTCCCACTCCCTCTTCATCCGAACACTAAAGCATTACCTCCGACCCCTACGTGCCTCTCCACGAGTGCTCCCCCTCTATACCGATGATTGTCTTACTTAAACGTCAAAAAGTTATCCTCTGATATCTTTCACAAGACTCCTAACGTTTTCCTGTGTTTACAAATTTTCCTTGATGCCGACCTCCTCCCTCACCAAATAATTTTTGAAGGTAAAACTCGCAATTCAAAGATAACACATCTCAACCTCTACCCCAATTAAACAAGGATTCACTAATAATAGATTTTAATTTCCTTACCTTAAAGAATTACATTACACGAAGGTATAAGTCCTAATTCCCAACTAAACATATACGAAAGGTACCCATTTCAGCATTATCTTCAAAGCCCCTTTCCCTTTATCAATCGAATTATCCGCCTTTGTCCAAGGTAGAAATCCGAGGGCATCTTCTCCGATGACCCGATCCAATGCCGGTCTGGCGACCCTTACCAGCCCTCTCTTGGTGATGAATAGTCACAGGCTTCCAGCTAATGTTCACTTCGAGATTCTGGGAAAAATCGATTCAAGGAAGCTATCCAACTTCCATTTCTCACTAGCATTAAAAGTTGTTTGGTTTGACGTAAATACCAGAAGACATATTTGTTTGACACGAAATACAGCATTTTTACAATATATTACGGGAAATCAAATGACCCCTTAATCAAAAGAAAGATCATGCATTTAGCAACAACACTACTTGCAAATAAGTAGCTAGCAATAAAAAATATTACATAATTATTTCGTCTCAATTACAGGTGTCACACAACAAGGAACCGGCACTATAATTGGTTCTTAAGAAACCTGTAATTATACCATTGCACATATCACCTATCATTTATAGAGCTTTACATCTCATTAAAACAACTTTCATCGTCATTGTCGCCATCATTGAGTACACAATTCAAGGAACTCTCTGATCATCTGTCGTTCGCTCTTTGACAGATCAACATCGTCGCTCATCAGACGGTTTCGTAGCTCCCTGACCTCAGAATCAGAATCGTCACTGTGTACCTGTGAATGTTCAGTAAGAGAACCAGTTGACTGAGGTCTTGACATCGCCAGAGTGGACAACAAATCGCATTATCTGGACCAAAAAAATCCCGAGAGAATATACTTACATGGACATAGTTATTTACATGATCATCACCATTGGGACTTGTCAGCAACTCATATTCATTGCATGTCCAATCACCGTCAACTATATACTTGTACTCATACTTCCCTTCCTGCAACAATCGGATAAATGCTAATGAATTCTCATCAATGAAGTCAAGACTTTTTAGATGTTCCTGTGCAATTGGAGGTCCATGCCATGAGCCTTCATGAACAAAATACATGTTCTATGGCCATAGTCTAAAGAGCAGTGATAAAAGTTTGTGCATTCACATACAACTATGTTATTTCTCTCTCTCTCTCTCTCCCACCCACACGTGCACACACACACACACATATCAGACTCATCACCTTTTTCCTCGCTTCTCTGTTAACTCAGGAGCTCGGGCTGTCCAGGTTCAAGACGAGAAAATGTAGTGTCTTCAGCAAGGCTCCCTCAGAGCAAGCTTCAGATAGGCCTAGACAGCCCAATGCTGGCCCAGTCTGCTGCCAGCCCCATGCCCAGTTGCTAATGTATTAAGCTACATGCTGGTGTGAGTGAGTTTGAAACAGCATCTGTGCTTACAAAATGAATATCATGCAAGAAGAGTCTACGTAGAAAAGGAGGGAAAGAAAAATAAACTCCATTCTATGTTAAAAATGACTGGGAGGTTAGCATTCTTCCACGAAGTCCAAGATGATGTACTGGGAAAATAATCGAATGAAATAGAATGACAAGGATGATGCACAAATTTTATGTATTATTCTCATTCGAATGGTCAGCAAACAGAATTTGCAGTTACATGGTTTAACGGTCAACCATGAAGATAAACATCTCAAATATTTAATGTTGAGCAATGAGTGAAAATATATAAAAAAATTCATTAATCTATGTTGATGATACTCACAGGCAATTCTCTCTTGAGTATCCAAGCTCCTTGCTTGTTGTCAAATTTCAAAGGAATTCTCTACATAGAAGAATAATGTAAATAGCAAAGATAAGAATACGTTTGATATAGACACATGAATACATGACTAAGAATGGAACAACAATAACTCTGCATGCTTAAGAGTCCAAAGTCCCTTTTCTATCCTTCATCCACTTATAATTCTATCGTTTCTCCTTAGCTGCCACTCTCCATACTCCTTCAATATCAATATCAAAATATCGAAGCTAATAGTATATCAAAATTAACACTCCAACAAAATGGGGCACTATTTATGCCATAGTTATGTTTTGGACAGTTCTACTGTTTCTAGAACCAGAGGATTATAACCAATTCATAAATAGTAATTATCCGTGAAAGATAAAAAACAGTAGAACTATGTAGGCCTTTACTCAGAAAGATCGTTCATGAACTTTTCTGGTTATCTGAAAATGCATGAGACTTTGGAGGGAATGGATACATCATCTCAGGCCAAAAGAAATATCTCAACAGAAATCAGCTATTCAGGATTCTTTCGACCAGAAACCTCATTCAAAATTTTCAATGAGATGAAATTTCACTATAACCAGGTATTCAATGGTCGTCACCTGTCCCCATCCAATATCAAGTCCAGAGACTTCAACTGAGGCACATTTGTCATCTCCCCACGTCAAAGTGACAAGACTCCTAGATACACCTGTGAGCTGCAAAGAGGAACTGACATATTGGATGGTTGAACTATGCAAAAGGATGTTATATTATGGGCATAGAGCATACAGAACAATGGAGTCTTAGAGCATATTCTATGTTAAGATGATGCTTAGTATGATGCCCTAGGCCCATGTTGAACAAGCACGGGTACCAGTGTTGGTATCAGCTATGAGAATGATGTCTACTTCAAGAAAGTTTAAAATGTAGGACTTTGAGACCCATCTAATTATTAATTGTCATAAGTGCCCGGAGCTTCATCTTACATGCAGATAACATAAATCTTAGATTTGTTATTCAAACCACCATATTCAAGTATCATACATAGATTAAGAAACATGTCAGTAAAGTTATTATCAATACTCATACATGCATTGTTTTTGAAATTATTTTTAACAACAAATAAAAACCTTCTACACTTTTCATAAGCTAATCCAATAACATGGATTAATCCAGAAATCTGATGACATCAAGATTATGGATACAAGAGGGTCACTTTCCTCGTATTAGAATTTAGAATTGATCTCAGCAAGTATACAAGCATGGACATGCACTGAAACAGAATTCAGCTCCCCATCCACAGACACGAAACAAAGCATAACAAGATCATAGATCTGGCTTCCAGCATAAAATTATAGCTCGGCTCAAAAGTATTGAAACACTGGATAGGGGAAGTGATCTGCCACTTTTTTTAAAAGGCAAGCTGGCATGCAGTAAATGTTAGAGTGTGGAGTCAGAACTCTTTTGTTCGTGCGCCTCTGCACGGGATCACGCTCTGCCTCAGGAGAGCATCTACTGCTCCAGGGGAGCATTCACAGCATCAGGGAAGCATGGCGAGCTTATGCCATCTCCAGGGGAGCATCCACTGCTCCAGGGGAGCATCCTCAGCTCAGGGGAGCATGGCGAGCATATCGCATCTCCAGGGGAGCATTTGCTGCTCCAGGGGAGCATCTTTCAGTGCCAGGGAAGCATTCGTTACTCCAGGGGAGCATATGCTGTCCGGGTCTAGCAGGGAAGCACATGCTGTCTCTGGAGGGCATTCATTGTCTCAGGAGAGCATCACTGGCGTCAGGGAAGCATGCATTGCGGGTTCAAGGCAAGTCGATATCACTTGGAGTGCGTCGACCTTGCCTTGGCAATGCGTCGACGCATTGTCTTGGCAATGCATTGATCTGACTGATGGTGGGGGAGCATTTGCAGCCGCTGAAGGGCATACTCGGTCCCATGAGAGCATCCGGTGGGACAGGCGAGCATGCGCGTCTAATGTATCCAGGAAGAGGGTTTCTGTTTATCAGGGGTATTATTGTCCTTAATGCCCTGATTAGTGACGCCCTAATCTCCTAGTATAAAAGAGTGGACTGTCTCTTTGTATTGTAACCTAATCTGGTTGGTGATTACTAGTGGAATCCTGTTGCGGCCGTGGACGTAGGAAGGCATCTTGCCTCCGAACCACGGAAAAATCCCTGTGTGTTCTTGTGGTTTGATTCTTCTTCTCTCCTTCTTCCTCCTCTGCTTGTTGTCCCCCTCGTCTGGGTACTTCGTCTCCGGTCCATATATATCCCAACAACTGGTATCAGAGCCTTGTTCTGGTTCGAGGGAGTAGTGGGAGCAATGGCGGCAGATGAAGGAAAGGTGAGGATCGACAAGTTCGATGGCAAGGACTTCGGTTTCTGGAAGATGCAAATCGAAGACTACCTGTATCAGAAGAAGCTGCATGAGCCGCTTCTTGGAACGATGCCGGAAGGGATGAAGAAAGAAGATTGGGATCTACTAGACAGACAAGCACTCGGAGTTGTTCGCTTGACGTTGGCCAGAAACGTCGCCTTCAACATCGTGAACGAGAAGACCACGGCAGGATTGATGAAGGCGCTATCAAATATGTATGAAAAGCCCTCAGCTTCAAACAAGGTATATTTGATGCGTCGTTTATTTAATCTGAAGATGGCCGAAGGTGCTTCTGTTACAGACCACATCAATGAATTCAATGTGATTACAACTCAGTTGAGTTCTGTAGAAATAAACTTTGATGATGAGGTTAGGGCCTTGATTATTTTATCCTCCTTACCTGAAAGTTGGGGTGCAACTGTGACGGCTGTAAGTAGCTCTTCCGGTTCAAATAAATTGAAGCTCAATGAGGTTCGAGACTTGATTCTAAGCGAAGATATTCGCAGAAGGGAATCAGGTGAAGTCTCAGGTTCTGCCTTGAATACAGAGAGCAGGGGAAGAACAAAACAGCGGGGTCAAAATAGGAGCAGATCTAGGTCCAAGAAGAAAGGTCAATCAAAGTTTGGTGGTGATGGGTGCTGGAATTGTGGTAAAAAGGGGCACTTAAAGAAAGATTGCAAGGCTCCAAAGAAGAAAAACCATAATGAAGAGTCCGCCAATGCAACTGCAGCAGAGCAAGTTCAAGATGCTTTAGTTCTTTGTGTTGACACTCCTTTAGAGTCATGGATTCTTGACTCAGGTGCGTCATTTCACTCTACCTCACATAAAGAAAGTATGCAAAATTATGTTGCTGGAAACTTTGGGAAGGTTTATCTTGCTGATGATGAGCCTTTAGATATTGTGGGGAAGGGTGATGTCAATGTAAGGACCACAAATGGCACTTTGTGGAAGTTAAAGAATGTAAGGCATATACCTGGCTTGAAGAGGAACTTGATATCTGTTGGACAGCTTGATGATGAAGGTTATGTCACAACCTTTGTGGGTGGATCTTGGAAGATCACCAAAGGTGCTATGATTATAGCACGAGGCAACAAGATGGGTACTCTCTACATGACTAGCAACAACAAAGATATAGTGGCAGTGGCAAATTCAGGAGTTAACTCCAACATATGGCACTGTAGGCTTGGTCACATGAGTGAGAAAGGGATGAAGGTACTGCTGTCAAAAGGTAAATTGTCTGGCTTGAAATCTGTGGAAGTTGGTCTTTGCGAAGACTGTATTTTTGGGAAGCAAAAGAAGGTTACATTCTCAAAGACTGTAAGAACTTTGAAGACACAGAAGCTAGAGCTTGTACATACAGATGTATGGGGTCCTTCACCAGTACCATCTCTTGGAGGCTCACTCTACTATGTCACTTTCATTGATGACTCTACTCGCAAGGTATGGGTTTATTTTTTGAAAAGGAAATCTGATGTATTTGTTAGCTTCAAAAATTGGAAAACCCTTGTAGAGAATGAGACAGGTTTGAAGGTGAAGTGTCTGAGATCAGACAATGGTGGAGAGTATGACAACAAGGAATTCAAGGACTTTTGTGCAGCTAGTGGTATTAGGATGGAAAGAACTGTTCCAAGAACACCACAGCAGAATGGAGTTGCCGAGCGCATGAATAGAACCTTGAATGAACGGGCTAGAAGCATGAGGATACATGCTGGACTGCCTAAAACATTTTGGGCAGATGCAATTAACACATCAGCTTTCTTGATAAACCGAGGACCATCTGTCCCTTTGGATGGTGAAATTCCAGAGGAGGCCTGGACAGGGAAAGAGGTAAATCTTTCACACTTGAGAGTCTTTGGCTGTGTTTCATATGTGCATGTAGATTCTAATGAAAGGGATAAGCTAGATGCTAAGTCTATAAAGTGCTTTTTCATTGGATATGGTTCTGATGAGTTTGGATATCGATTTTGGGATGATGAAAATCGAAAAATTCTCAGAAGGAAAAATGTTATATTCAATGAAAATGTCTTGTACAAAGACAGGGCTGTTGTAGAATCTGACAGTGCAGGGAAACAAAATGAGAATGGTGGACAGGTTGAGCTAGAAGAAATTTCACAAGATGATGTGAATGATAAGATACAGGATGTATCTGAAATAGAAGCACAACCTTGTACACCGGTACAACTGAGAAGATCTGCAAGAATACCTAGGCCTACACAAAGGTATTCTCCATCTTTGCATTACCTACTGTTGACTGACGAGGTGAACCCGAGTGTTATGATGAAGCAATGCAGGTTACAGATTCTGTTAAGTGGGAGTTAGCCATGGAAGATGAGATGAACTCATTGCAAAAGAACCAGACTTGGGAGCTAACTAAACTCCCTAAGAACAAGAAGGCATTGCACAACAAGTGGGTTTACAGAGTCAAAGATGAACCTGATGGCAGTAAGAGGTACAAAGCAAGGTTGGTAGTGAAGGGCTTCCAGCAGAAGGAAGGTATAGACTACACTGAGATCTTTTCTCCAGTTGTGAAACTAACCACTATTAGATTGGTGTTGAGCATTGTTGCTGCTGAGAACTTACATTTAGAGCAACTAGATGTGAAGACAGCTTTTCTCCATGGTGACTTGGAGGAAGACATCTACATGTTGCAACCGGAAGGTTTTTCAGTCCCAAGCAAAGAAAACCTTGTATGCAAGCTTAAGAAAAGTTTGTATGGTCTGAAACAAGCCCCCAGACAGTGGTACAAGAAGTTTGATGGATTCATATGTAACAATGGTTTCATTAGGTGCAATATGGACCATTGTTGTTATCTTAAGAAGTTTGATAATTGTTATATCATATTGTTGTTGTACGTTGATGATATGCTTATTGCAGGATCAAGTATGACAGAGATTAACAATCTGAAAATACAATTATCAAAGGAATTTGCTATGAAGGACTTAGGAGCAGCAAAGCAAATTCTTGGGATGAGAATTGTGAGGGATAGAACAGCTGGCACTGTGAAGCTATCTCAAGAAGGTTACATCCAGAAGGTGTTGGACAGATTCAACATGCAGGATGCAAAACCAGTTAGCACTCCTTTGGCAAGTCACTTCAAGCTGTCTAAAGAGCAGTCACCAAAGTCTGCTGAAGAGCGAGAGTCCATGAAGAAAATTCCTTATGCATCAGCTGTAGGAAGTCTGATGTATGCCATGATTTGTACCAGGCCGGATATAGCACATGCAGTGGGAGTTGTGTGCAGACATATGGCAGATCCGGGCAAGCAACACTGGGAGGCAGTGAAATGGATTCTGAGATACCTAAAAGGCACCTCAGGCAAGTCACTTTGTTTCAGGAAAAGTGATGTTATTCTACAAAGTTTTGTTGATTCAGATCTTGGTGGTGATCTGGACACCAGAAGAAGTACCACTGGCTATGTTTATATCTTGGGTGGCACTGCAGTAAGTTGGGTTTCAAAACTTCAGAAGGTTGTTGCTCTCTCAACAACAGAAGCAGAGTATGTAGCTATCTCTGAAGCTAGCAAAGAGATGGTATGGCTGAAAAATTTTCTGAAGGAGTTGGGCAAGGAACAAAGTAATAGTGTGTTGTTTTGTGACAGTCAAAGTGCAATTCACCTTGCCAAGAACCCAGTCTTTCATGCAAGGACTAAGCACATACAACTGAAATATCACTTCATTCGTGGTCTGCTTGAAGATGATGTTTTGCTGCTGGAGAAAATACTTGGTGCAGAGAACCCAGCAGACATGTTCACCAAGGTGGTTACCACAGAGAAACTGAGGTTGTGCCAGTCCTCAGTTGGCCTCCATGGATGATTGATGGAGGGATGCCGTAGCAGTTTATTTCTACTGTTATATTGAGCAGGGTTAATACATTGAGATGTTTGCTTTCTTTGGGGTTCAGACTCCAAGTGGGAGATTGTTAGAGTGTGGAGTCAGAACTCTTTTGTTCGTGCCCCTCTGCACGGGATCACACTCTGCCTCAGGAGCGCATCCACTGCTCCAGGGGAGCATTCACAGCATCAGGGAAGCATGGCGAGCTTATGCCATCTCCAGGGGAGCAATCGCTGCCCCAGGGGAGCATCCTCAGCTTAGGGGAGCATGGCGAGCATATCGCATCTCCAGGGGAACATTCGCTGCTCCAGGGGAGCATCTTTCAGTGCCAGGGAAGCATTCGTTACTCCAGGGGAGCATATGCTGTCCGGGTCTAGCAGGGAAGCACATGCTGTCTCTGGAGGGCATTCATTGTCTCAGGAGAGCATCACTGGCGTCAGGGAAGCATGCATTGCGGGTTCAAGACAAGTCGATATCACTTGGAGTGCGTCGACCTTGCCTTGGCAATGCGTCGACGCATTGTCTTGGCAATGCATTGATCTGACTGATGGTGGGGGAGCATCTGCAGCCGCTGAAGGGCATACTCGGTCCCATGAGAGCATCCGGTGGGACAGGCGAGCATGCGCGTCTAATGTATCCAGGAAGAGGGTTTCTGTTTATCAAGGGTATTATTGTCCTTAATGCCCTGATTAGTGACGCCCTAATCTCCTAGTATAAAAGGGTGGACTGTCTCTTTGTATTGTAACCTAATCTGGTTGTTGATTACTAGTGGAATCCTGTTGCGGCCGTGGACGTAGGAAGGCATCTTGCCTCCGAACCACGGAAAAATCCCTGTGTGTTCTTGTGGTTTGATTCTTCTTCTCTCCTTCTTCCTCCTCTGCTTGTTGTCCTCCTCGTCTGGGTACTTCGTCTCCGGTCCATATATCTCCCAACAGTAAAGACCTACCATTCGAAAATTCTCAACAGGAGTGTTCTGTTATAGCTTTCTCTTGTTCTTTTCCGGGATATTTGCATGAAGAATTGTTAAAAAAATTTATTAACATAAAATACCTCATGAAATCATGATTGTAAGAATACCCTCCTTAAAGAGCACATCATGAATGTCTTTTTAAATTGCATGAACACCCCTTTAATATTAGCATACTTGACACATGCCCTTCAAAAAGGTAATCATCACATTTTCTCCCGCGATGTGGGTATTCACACAATTATGATTTGAAGAGGTATACATAAAGAAAATTTTATCGGGGTTCTCATGCAACAATTCATTCTCCTTTTTTTTTGGAGAAAGTGGATACTAGCACAAATTTAGAAAAAGAAGAAAAAAAAGGATGTATAAGCATGTTCTTCATCATAATCATCATCATCTGAGCCTTATCCCATTATTTGGGTATAAGCATGTTCTTCATAAACCCTCAAAAATCCCCAGTACAAAAAGTCAAAACAGAGAAGAAACCTACAACTATAAGGTTTATCAGGAGTTTCAACAATTTCCCTCCCTGGTTAAAAAATGGGCGAAGGCATCATTTAGTATGAAGAACATCAGTAAAGAATCATACACAACTGATTAAATTGTGACAGCTTTAAGGAAATTGGTGAAAAACAATTTTATGATTCAATTTTTTTAGAAGTTATTGATCTAAACTGCACAACATATGAAACTATATGTCAGACTCCTGGCCACGTGTGGATATTGGGTTCAACTAGCTAAATTTTACTAGATATTTAATGTCATTAATGAAAATGATATTGCTTTTTGGAAGGAAAGTGGTGATAATACTTTCTAGTAATGGTAAAAAACAGATTAAATGCTCTATAGTGGGGATTCAAAAGATATCCCTGCCTTCAAACTTCAAAGACAAAACACTGCTATACATGACATCTGCAGAGCCTAAACCAAAAGAACCGTAAGGCAAAACAGAAGCAACATCAGAGGATAAATGTCTCCAACCCCTTGAGGAAACAGGTATCCTACATCAACACAGCACATATGAGGTCAAGGTTCCACATGCCATAATCTCTTTGAAGAGCTTGAGTTATTCCATTTACTTGGGAAACTTTGACAAGGTTTAGAAAACGATCCAGTTTCGACCAAAATAAGAAATTTTGGACAGACCTTTGACCAAACAAGACTGTCAGGCTTTGTCAGTCATAGAACTAGAACGAGCTAAAAATAATTAAATATTCTTATGAATCTTTTTACGTTTTAGGGATAAAAATATAATTTTCAAAAGGCAAGCTTATAAATGAAAAAGACTATAAATTTTAAAGGTGCATTATGATCATCATCATCATCAGAACCTTATCTCAATTATTTGGGACCATGTATATGAATCTTGTCCCGGTATTTTTAATCTATCCAATGTCACACTTGTAGTAAAGCCTAGGAAGGCTGAGTCTTTAAAACTGCATTATGATGATTTCTACATAAGGAATCATTCTTTAAATTTCTTTTTCCTTCTTCTAATAGGGGTTTTGTGATGCTCATCCTTGGTGAATGAGTAAGAAAGAAAGAGGGACAGAGGGGAGGAGAGCTCCGACACATCACCTCCTGCACACCCCTTGTCCTTTCATCTTCTCCCCCCCCCCCCCCCCCCGCACCCCATTTGACCTTTTTCCCATGAGGAAGCATCAGAATGAATGCAGCTTGCCAAACCCAGAAAAATGCCGGGAAACAGCAGATGCTGCTTCTTGTTTTTAATACATTGCTTTTTGACATCATCAAATGGTTGTAGAAGTTATGGTTACTAACTTTTCTGTAGTAACAAGATAACCCCAAAGTTGAAACATCAAATACAAACACAGTGTAAAGTGCAGAAATAATCTACTTCAAAACCCAATATACAATTCAGAGGGTACTACCGAAGCATCATTAATGTAAAGGCACACAGAATGCGGGAACAAAAAGAAGCCACCTTCTCCCTTCAACTTTTGACAATGTGATGGCATGGAGCTGTAATTGCTTAAGAGATAAAATTATGAAAAGAAGCAAATATTTTTTTTTGCTGCTAAAATGAACAGTTAGTAGGACTCACTATATCGGCGGTTGCACCTTTGATAGCTTCCAGCTTTGGAAAACAAGAACGTTTACTCTGTGGTCAAAGGGTAGACCAAAGAAACACATCATCAGTGTTTCCCATCATAAAACTGAATACAGATATAATGCATGTTGGATTAACTTGTAGAGACAAAAATGACATGAATATCTGAAGCCTAATTCACCCAAAAACCAATCTCCATCTGGTAATAAAACACACGTTGTAGCAGATTCAAATCATAACCCATAGCAAATAAAATGTACATACCAACAGTAACTCGTGTCCTTCACTAAGTTTATATCCCTGAACCCAGAACATGTACGCCAACTGCAGTTTGACAAAAGAATCAATCTATCCACAAGACATAATGTTAAAGCAAAAATAAATCATCCAGATTTGAAAACCTGTAGCATAGCCTAGTAAATTCATTCTCTAAGTCTAAAGCACTACGCTGTTGATGGTCACTCCAAATTGATCATAATTATTGGAAACATGAAAACAACCAAAACTGAATCTACTGTGATTTGACAGCAGGTAGTCTCTTCAACTTTCACTCTTTTTAAATTTGTGCCTTCGGATTTTCTTTCTGGATTTTGTGTACTAGTCTCCATATTGTTGCCTAGCATTGACATATGGATAAATTAGGATGTGGAGAATACAAAGTTGTTTTTTTTCATGATTGATGGAATCATATTCACAAAAAATAGCAATGACAACATCAAACAAAGGTACATGAAAATGAGATACATCTTAATTTAATATATTCATAGTGATCATAATGCTGTGCAGATGTTGGATGGTTAGACAACAATCCATATTGTATACATAAAATGCTGCTAAATTTTGCATTTACACATTTGATTGAGATAAATGAACATAACAACCCCAAACAATTTAGCATAAAATAGGGGTTTTTCACAGGAATTAGGAAGAAAGAAGAATCACTACGATCTAGATCATATACATTTGTTGTCCAAAAATCTAGAGTAACCTAAAAAGGAGATAAATAAAGGAAAGACATCCCTTCTCCCTTATGCAATAAAAGGTCCATAGTGAGGGGTTTTTTTTCTTCAAGCCTAATTAATTTCATTTTTCATCTGTTACAAACTTTTATGAACAAACCTGGTTAGAGGTAGACAATGAAAATGATAGTCCAAACCATTTCCCTGTGTTGGATTTAGACAACAAAGACAGCTTGCTTTCGGCTTTAAGAAGCATAGATGAAAAGGTAAAAAGAATTCATGGACCTTAGGCAGCAGGAGATAATATTTTGGCAAAAAGTGGAATTCTTTAGATAACATGGCAGTAGTATCTAGAACATCTTGACATGTTTTCTCTCTGGCACAATTTTCAGATTCCAGTCCAGAATGTGGGAAGACTTAGCAAATGTTCTCTCCACACACCAAGGCCATATATTAAAACTGAGAACTTTAAAATTCATTTTTGTTTGCATAATGTAGCAGCAGATGAGTTCTTGTTTGTCGAGCTGAATTATGATCAGATCCATTTGAGAAATAAAATGGCCATACCGCAACAGCAGGAGCTCTTCCAAGCCCAGCAGTGCAATGGATATATGTGACACCACGATTACGATTTATAGCCTTGTGTAATCTGCTTACAACAGCTGGAAGCCTCATCCTCAAATCAAATGCATCAAAGTCCCTGGTTCATATCACATCAGATCCTATATCAGGCACTAAAAAAAAGCAACATAAGTGTTTTTGGTGCAGAAGAAGATCCAATAACAGAACTTCCTATGTGGTAAAGAAAAGTGCATTCTAATTTTATTTTGTCATATTATATGTTACACCATACTCAAATCTAGTTGTTACAGGCTAAACAGATGTATTGTCTGGACACAGTTAGCAATGAAAACACTTGTGAGTCAAGGAAAGGATGAAGACAGCACGATGATAAGCTACAAGCAATGAATAAGCCAAAAGAAGGCAACTTCTTGCATTGTAACAACCGAAGACAATACACAAGCGCACATGCACTTTTTTGTAACAAAATACAAATCATCCAGAAGTGATACCACGTTTGTAGTGGTAAGATCTGCAACCTATGTTTTACCACACTATATCATGTGATTAACATACAACTGTTAAATTTATTATCAGACAAAATATTCAATTGACTAGAATTTTGTATCAAGTATTTTATAATTATAAAACTCTCCTAGATCTGCCAAAGATAGGGATCACAATCGTTTCTATCATGGTATATTTGTAAGTACTCATTCTAATAAAAAGAATGTCAGTCCACTTTCATTTTTTTCACTTTAAAAAAATAAAAATAAAAAATTTCAGTCCATCTGCCGAGTAACATCATACTTAAGCTCTTCAATTAGAAATATGAACCTTTAACAACTTGATGAGTGCATAGGTTTTCTCTTTAATGTATAACAAAGACATCATCATCATTGGAGCCTTCCACCATTTGGGAGTGGCTATAAACTATAACAAAGATATATGTTGCTTTAATCCTCCTTCATAGCTGATATATAATTCTGATGTCACAAATTTACTGCAAATGAAGTGTCATTAAATTACATATCATAGTCTCTGCAAAATGAGAGTATAGAATCAAAATACCCAAAAAGCATTAGCAACATAAAACACACCCTCCTTGTTTCTCATCCAGGCTTGGGACCAACCACAGCAGAATACACATTTTCTGCAACTGAGGCAAACTCATGAATCGTTTTAAACTGAACTATGATGAAAATGGAGAGACATACATAGATTAACCTGACTTCAACAGGATCTATAATCTATCAAACCCTGAAAACTAAACAACTACCAAATTAATCAAACAGTTCATCGGTCATCATCATCTTCACCATTCAATGCAATGACGAGTCCCAGAGTTAGTCATGCGCAAGAATATAATGCCACTTCCTTACCTGATCTCTGCACGACAATGTTCTATATCGCCACACTGCTTTGCATACTCTTGTATGGCACCAATGTCAACACCAAAATATCTAAATACTGCAGTAAAAGATTACATTAATAATGCAGACTCCCACAGTCACATAGCATGTGCAGAACATTTCTGCAGTTATTCGTTAACCAACATCATAATTTGGAAGTTCTCAAAGCATGCAACAAAGCTGCAATTGACTTTATATCTAATTTAAAATCCTTGGAACTTCAGGATACTCGAGATCTGGATCTTGTTGCAAACAAAAAATAGTTTTAACTCCAATTTTGCGGAGCTTGTCAACATCTGCAGGAGTCTGCAGACAAAATATTAGATCACACAGGTTCCCAAATCACAGTAAGATTGTAAAAGATGGATAAGTAATAAGATTTACGATAGACAAGTGATCAGCTTTACCTGAAGACAAGAGCCAACAATCAAATCTGGACGAATGAAATTATAGTTCATCCCTAGTTCATGTCTATATGTCAAAACTGCAGCATAATGTCAGGGAAAGAGTGATCTATTAGACTTTGGATGTCACATCTAAAGGAAGAGAGTTTTCATGATAGGAAAGACAGTGGAGCGATATCAATCCGTAGAGACACTTGTACAACAAGAGCAAGACAAGAGCTTTACCAGCACCCATTGCTTCTGTCATATTCTGACTATATATCTCAGATATCTCCTCCTGTTCTTCAGCACTACCCTTGTCGGTACTGGACACGGGACTAGAGGATGCCTGAAAACACAATAATGATCATCGCTTGTACAAAATCAGTGTGACAGTTTAGAGAAAAGATCATTGTGGATCTCAATCATTACTTTTGAAAATTTTAGCAACATATAAGTTTACGCTCACAAAATAATAGATCTATAGTGAATACAAACAGTTAATTCTTTGGACAAGTAGGAGAGCATAAATCTTGTACATCAAGATGATAGACACAGTCAGTGACCTTTTGGACAAAAGCTGTTGGATAGTGTGCACCATGGACTGGCAGTTTTAAAATGTTCATCAAAGAATATATAAGTAACCTAGACATTTAGATGATAGCCATCAATGCCACCAGTAGAAAAAAACTACCCATGTACATGTGCCAAAGATATGTATGAGTACATAAGGCTTCACTTGCAGATCAGAAAGCAATGCATGTGTCTTCTTTTAAGAATGATGGGTACCAGTCTACAATTAATGAACAACAATGCACATGTATTATTATGCATCATGATTCATGTCTTTCAAATTAACATTTATGTCAGTAAACAAACTAAGCAAAGTCTTTCTTGGAGACATAATATCAGAAACTAGTGATGATGAGTGGAAATTCATAGATTTCACTTCTTTCCATAGAAGAATACTTGAGAAAATATTAACTTCTATCTAAATCAAATCAAAATGCACCACATTTTTTGAAAACATATTTGGCAATGTTTGTTTGTTTATCATTGCAACTAAAAGTAATTAATTACAGAAGATGGAACTGAAACAAGTGAAAGTTCCCTGGGAAAGCTTAAAACAAGGAAATCATTGATTTGGGCTGAAAACTGAGGAAGAATGGAAGGTAAGAATACACATAATTTTCAACATGATCTCATGGTGGATACGGCAAAAAAGTGAATTCAAGGATTCTGATGATGAAGAACACTCGGCATCTCATATTTGTTACATCTAAGCGGAATTATAGTTCATCTCCTAATATCTCCACTATACACGATTGAGAGAGTTCTCTTCTCTACAAAATGGACCTTGACTATGCTGGTGATGCAGTTCTCACAAATATATAAAGAATTCTTGTTGTATGAAAACAAATACATTTCTTCTTCTAAAAGAACACGCTCCTCATCAACAAAAGAAAAAGGAAATCCAGCTCAAACATGGCAAAATTTTAAGAGGAAAGAGTATAGAAAAGCAAAACCACACATAACATAACAATATGGTCGCACGTGAACTTCAGCTCTGATGTGTAAACGTGCAGAGCCGTGCAACTATCTTTCTCTTTGATTCCATGCACGTTCAGTAATCAAAACGACCGCACTGAAATCAGTTGGAGGATGATCTGTTCAACCAGTCAACTCTTCCAATGAACTCATAAGAGAAAAAGATTGGGAAGTGACAATTAGAAGGGATAATATTATACTGCATCAGATGGTATCAAATTATCGCCGGAACAAGCGCAAAATCTTAGTTGAAAGCATCCGATGCAGAAACAACAAATTATGAGAGAGCGAAGAAACGAGAAGTCATCCGATTCATCTCCATCTACGGAACCAGAATTGCTGAACAGCAACGAATCAATGATTCCACCTTGCTCACCTTCATGGCGACTCTGCGGTAGAGACGGGCCCTCACTGTCACCTGCAAGGCAATAGAAATCAACAACACCGACCGACAGCCAGCAAACGCCTCCCATTTGACAAAGCAATGAGCAAATTCGACTCCAGCAGAACAAAAACCGCAAAACAAGTACCAAGCTACAGGTCAGAGCTCTCATCGCGTGACCTTCGAGTGCTCGCGGAGGCAGCCAGGAAGAGCTGAGATCGACGCGAAAGAGATCAGAATGGGCAAACAAAATCAGAGAGATGTTGGGGTGAGGAATCGATAAATCGAGCACACCTGGGGAGATTCTGGAGGCAGTTCATAGCGGCGAGGCCCCCCGAGGATCTCAGTGGGCTTCCTCCTCTCCCTCTCTTGGAGCAAAAGTGAGAGAGAGAGAGAGAGAGAAGAGAAGCGTGCCTTCTTGGACTTCTATAAGTTTTCTTATAGAAATCTCCTCACCTTTTCGCGATCTCCTTCGCGGGATCGGGACGGGCGCAGATATTTGTAGTTGCTGCCAAAAAGGCCATGTCCTGGCGAAAAGGACTCATGGCGAAAGCGGAAGTGGTATATATAGCAGAGTTCACCGAGGGTATGCGAGTTGATGAGAGAGGGACAGCGAGCTTCGTCGCCCATGTGGCGACAATATGGAGCAGCGAGCCTCGGCAACTGTTTGATCCGATTTGGTCACTGATGCGCGTTCTGCGGAGCACATTGCGACGTATTAGAGATCGGTCCTATGGACTCGGTTTGCAGGGGTGACGGGGAAGGGATTTTAGGCGTAGCCGTTTGAACGCGGGGCTGTCGCGTTCGACACTGTTACGAGATCGATTATCTCCTAAAAATCCATTTTTTTTTGGCGGGGGAGGGGAGCTGATCATGAACAGTTTCTCCATATTTTCAAATATTTTTCCCTTCTTTCTATCTCTCTCCTCCCATGTTTTAAAATTCGGCCCGATCCGACTGATCCCGTCACCCGATCTCAAAATCGAGTTAAAACAATGGTTAGATCGCCCAAGACTTAAAATCTGTTCAAACCCGGTTAACTCGGCCCAACCCGACTAACCCGGCCCAACCCGATAAAATCAGTGTGACCCAGGCGGGTCAGAGACATATTTTCTATTTTTAATTTCCTTATCATTAGTTTAAATTTTAATTTTAATTTAATATTTTCACTTTATCATTTAATGATATTAACGAAGGATTAATGTAACTTTTAGAAATTGAAAAGATTTGGACTATAACCTTCCAAGTTCTAGTCTTTATAATTATAGTTTATTTCCTACGTGAGTACGTGCAATCTGTAAAACAATAGAAGGAATAAGATGAAGACTCGAGAATGCTCGGAGATGAAAACATGGAATAAGATGAAGGTCCCCTGACATATGAAAATTTAGATAGAGAATAAATTTGACTTCACACACTATGAAACTTTTATTTCATGAGATACTAATTGTAATCGATAAATTATCGTATGTAATATTTATTTAATATATTTTTACTTATTTTTTAAAACTATCTTAGTGGTTGTTTAATGAATTTATTTTTATTTTTATAATATATATGTGAAAGTGTATCTTTCGTATTTCTAACTTAAGGTATATTAAAATTTTATGACGATAAATAATATTAATATTTACCATTCTAATATTGCGGGGCACAGATTAACCGTGACCCACTAACTTGATCGGGTCAAGATTCAGGTCGAATTTTAAAACATTACTCTACTCTTATAATAAATTTTTTTAACAGAAGTTTAAATAATTTGGACACGTTTGCTAGCACTTATGTCTAGAAATTTTCAATTATACAGAGGGAGAGGCGCGAACCCAGTGATATTTATCTGAGTGGAGCATCTTTTTTGGAGGACCTCAAATTTGATAATATGGAGAAGGAGAAATGTTAAAAGGCATTTTGATGCTGCCTAACTTTATTCCAATTAGAGCTATTTGATTGGGATTGGATGACTCTGAATTTTTTTATAAAAAGTACTTTAAAAATGGAGCGTTGGAAGAGAATATCTAGATTTGGGAGCCGGTTGTCTAACGGCGCTAGAGGATATACGTTCTTCTCACATAGGCCCGGATCTAAAATAAGTCACAAAAAATTTTGTCAGTTTTTTTATGGGGACTCTTAATTCACTTGGATTTAAACCAATGAGAGGAAGATATCAATTTAAATTCCTCCAAAGTGATCAGACGAGGCGTTTTTTTGTCCCTCCTTCAAAGTGTTGTCAATTTTATTCGTACTGGCAAAGTCACTATGGTGTTTGCTGAAATGTATGCATTACGTCAAGTTCCCCGCCCTCCATGTGAGGAAAGGAAAAAAAAAATTAAGGTTGAATTGGAGGACTTTCACTAGCCAAAGTCACACAAAGTGCCCTCGCTGCATGGTAACCGTGTGGTATAATAAGTACTCTCGGGGAAAATGTCCTAAATTTTCCATGATATATGCTCGATGTTTTTAGTATGTTTAAAACGTTAAAAATGTGCATTGTTTGGGTTGATATTTGGCATGATCCTTTGCTACGTAATGTTTTAACCGCCACACTAGCATACACTTGATTTTGTATGTATTAAAAATGTTACATCATTCGGGATATTATTTAGGAGAATCCTACGGTACAAAATGATTTAACTATCAAAAAGGAGAATCTTATTTTGTGCTGCATATTTTTGGATGCGTATTATTTAATTTTTATTGTTTGTAAAATAATCTCCAAAGTATTTTAATTTGCCTTTCTTTTTCCACTGCAACTTTCTTTGAGGATGGTGATACTTTGCTGCAAACAATATTATACCGCTGTGATACTCATCTTACGAAATGATGTATGAGTGGTCAATCTACTTGAAATGACAACATGGTTGAAACAGATCAAGTTGATAGCTGTCAATTTGAAGTGACTGTTGATAGACTGATGAGATCACTAGAGTCGTGTTTGTTAATCGAGCATGGTTGCCGTGCTCGACTCCGGAGCTCCGGAGAGTCGAGCACGGTAATCATCCTCGATTAATTTTTTTTGTGTGAGAGGGAGACGGGTCTCACCGGGGTTTCTCTCTCCCCGATTCCCGACAATCATGCGACCACCCCGCTATCAAAGCGAGCCTAGAGGTTCAAATATGTTGAGTTGGTTTTAAAGAGGTAAATTTGAAGCTTGGGTTGGGCTGGAAATCGAGGTTTTTTCTAGGCACGGGTTGAGTTAGCGTTGGTATCAAGCCGACCTAACCCATCCCAAATTGAAGAACTGATTAAGTAAAAAATTCTATAAACCCCCCCTTTGTTTCAGGATTAAAATTATCTCAGATTAAGTGATTTAACTAAACTCATTTTTATTCTCATTTTCTTTGTTTATCTGTCTGATTAAGTTATCTCACTTGTAGAGATTCGATAAGTTAATTCGGATTAACTTAATTTTAATCTGATTATCTAAATTTATCTCCGTCGAACTAAAATGGGTTAACTTTAAATTTAAAAGAGCTTAATCCAAGGATAACCCTTAAATAAACTGGTGTTAATAGTTTGATTTTTTTCTTCAAATAAAAATAACGATTTTATTTTTTATTTATAAATAATTTAAAAATTATTTAAATGACTTTCAAAATGTATCATTTTCTCTTCAAAGTGTTTAAATTGAAATACACGGGAGGTCAGAGTTACTTCCAATTGAAAGTTGCACCTAACATGACTTATGAAAATAATGCTAGGGAGATGAGATTCCTCCCCCATTTTCATCGAACCCTCTCAAAATCAAAGTCTAACTTAAGAACTTTTCCGAAGGTTTACGAATGCAAGTTAGTGTAAAAATTAGAAAGAAGACTAATCACATTCACTTAAGTCTATTTTGATAAGTGAACTGTCGAGACGTTGTCAGAATTTCGTGGGGGCGAGCCTATCTCTCCTCTCACATACATCGTCTTAATCGACTTTGTTTGACTTTATTAATCAAACAAGTCGATTCTAATCGACTTTCAAAGGGGGCGTTACAGTAGACGAGCAAAATTGTGAGAATTCTACTTGCTACAGTCTTAATCATGTAATAAAAGTTCACGTAGATTGCGTCGCACAATCGAGTGGTGCCATCTAGGTAGCCCCCACGTGAAGTTGTTCATTTCCCGTTTGGAGTTGTTCAAGCCATTAAATGCTCTTGGCATTATGAGCGCATCAGTGCATGGAAGGGTGCACGATTTTTTAAAAAATTGATTACTTTTTTTTTGACATACACTTTAGGCCCTTTCTGGGTACTTGAGAAAGGATAGAGACCCAACGTATTCTGAAAAATATCTACATCCTGTCAAAGTAATAAGAAAATGGGTGGATATTTTTATAAAATTGGGCTCCCCATACTTTGATGTGCCGTGACAGGGGGATGTCGTTAATAGTACCATCAGTTTCATGTGAAGAAAGCCAGATAGTACCGTAGAATTGCACTGACAATCTTCGTGGACTTATTACGCCCTCAATGAAGCAGCAATTTAAACATTTACTGAAGGAGAGTTTGATTTGTTGCACGCTCGGGATACGTTGCATATTTTAGATGCGTAATATTTTTAATTTTTATTAATTTTTAAAATATTTTAATTTAAGATATGAATTACGTTACCATTTGATTATCTAAAAAATTATAAATAAAATAAATTAATTTTTAAAAATAGATCTAATATTATTCATTTGATTTATTTTTTATTTATTTCTAAGTAATTTAATAATGACGAGTCTTGCATTTTAAATTAAAATATGTTAGAGATCATTTTCAAAAAATTTAAAAATAAAAATATTATACACATAGGGTCACTTTGATAACGGGGTGGGTTAGGAGCGGGTAAGTCACCCGAGATGACTTACTTACCCCTAACCCACCCCGGATGATTTATTCCATCATTTTGGTTAGAGTGAAAAAATCTAAACTTATCCCTAATCAACCATGATTAAGATAAAAAGAGTCCATAAGATGTGCAGCACACCCGAGCGTGCAGCCAACCTTAACCTTACTCGGGGAAGTAATCTTATCTAGAGCTGTCAATGGCCCGGGTCCGGGTCAGGCTTAAGTCGGCCCGACACGGGCACGACTTATCAATATTAAAGCCCAAGCTTGACCCGGGCTCGAGCTGTGTCGGGCAGGGTCGGGCCGGACCCGACATTATTAAAAAATTATAAAACTCGACTAAGGCTCGACTCGGCCCGACAACTTAAATAAAAAATAATAAAATTTACTATATTTAATAATATAAAATTTATAATCTCACTAAATTAATTAGAGTTTTAATATTAATTACATAATTGGTGTAAAAATAGAGTTTTAATTTTTTAATTAAGTAAAATAACATAATTTTAACTAAATAATTTTTAAAATTTACACGGAGAAAAAAAAGAGAATAGATCGGGCCGACCTGCGGGTCAAACTGAAAACTCGAGCTTGACTCGTAAGCCAAATTTTTAGGTCCGACTAAAAATTCACGGATTAAAAAACATCTTACAACTCAACTCAAAATTGGGTCAGGTCTGACCGGCCCGATCCATCGACAGCCCGATTCTTCTCATGTTACCGTTTTCCAAAAATGAAACCTTGTGCATACTACCGGTCCAATCCCGATGGTCCCGTATGTTGGTGGAACCCAGCCCAAAACCGGCTCACGACGTCGACGCAATTACGAAGGCCACGAAGGGAACCCACCGCCCCGAGGCTGGCGGTGTGGGCCCACGGATCGGTCTGCCTATAAATAACCAACCTAACCCTAAAAGATGTCTCCCGTCGCGTGGCCGGGGTTTGGAGGAGCGGAGAAGAAGAGTAAGCAGGGAGGGCGACGAAGAAGAGGTGAGGAGGTCGTGGAGGAGAAGGGAACTCTGTGTCAGGGTTTCGAAGCGGGAAGCGAGGAAGAAGGCAAAGGTCGGTATTCTAGCAGTTCAAAAGTTTTTCTGAATCAGATCGAATGGGAATGATGTGAATGGAGGTGTAGATAAGATCCGAAGATTTTTTGTTTTTTTGGAGGGGGGGATTTCCTCTTTTTTATCGATTTTTATTTGTCGGCCTGGCGGCCTGGAGATGGATCAGCACCTTTGGTCGGTGCTAGAATGAGATCTGATCGAAGGATTCGTGTGTCAACCAATTTTGGGGGTCTCTGGCGACGATTTCTTCTTTTTTAGAGTTTTTTTTAGGGTTCTATCCATACTCGTGGGGTTCTGCCCACTTCAAAGTTATCAGCTTTGGCGAATTTACTGTTTCTTTTCATTTTTGTTGGCGGAGAGTTCTTTTCCTTTATCCTTAGGCTTCTTTAGGGATCCATTCTTTCTTTTGGAGTTTGCATAAGTTTTCCTTTCAGCATGATGAGTATTCTGAGGTTTGCTGAAGAATCATTTCTCGTCATTACCACGATTTGGTCGTGCCGTCGTTTGGAGTTTCTTTTGAGCTCGTCTTCTTGTCGAGGTCCGAGAGTGATACATATAGTGATGGGGTTTGGTTGATACGCTCTTCACGTCGGGCTTGATCCAATACTTAACGAAAAAAGGGCTTTATGAAAATTCTGTTTTTGTCAACCTGTGAACGCGGGATATTTTTGTTCGCGTTCTTGTCTTATGCACTGGCGAAGAGTACATTTTACATTTTTCTATGGCTTTTTCATTGCCGATTGGAACCTTAGTTTCATTGGAGTATGTGGGATGATGGTGTGACGCTAGCAGTGAGGCTCGGGAACTTGGGTGAATTTTGCTGTTTGACGTTGGTTCAGGTCCATTCATTTCGTATTGAGCACGGTAGTCGACAGATTCTTGTAGTTGAAGTTGTGTTATTTGAAGTTGACGGGTTTGTTGGTGGAGGGTCATGTTGATGTGAGATGGAAAGCGTACTTTCTGCATCAGATGGGGCCTTGTTGTTGTTGTTTTGGGATTTTGGGTCTGTTTGTTTTACGGGAGAGTGCTTACTAACATGGACTCATGGAGGTGGTTTTGGGTGTATGGCTGAACTGTGGACAGGGAGGAGGTTGTGGTGGTGTTTGTAGTGGTGCATGCAGTATCAGTATTGAAGATTGGTGATTGTTGAAGGTCAAGTAACAAGATGAGTCAGAGCAGCCGTAGCCCACCAAGGGACCGCAAAATCCGAACTGAGCGTTTCTCCTACCGTGATGCACCATACAGGAGAGATTTCCGTGGTTCCAGGTTCCTTCTCTACTAATGTATCGTTTAATTATTATTTTTTGGGGATATTTATTTCTCTTGTTACGTGATCCTCACACAAACTTAGATTGCATTTGCTTTTGTTCTTTATAGCTGTTGCTTGGTATTTATGAACTTATGCCTTCATTCAAGATTTGTGTCTCTATTACATAATCTGTCAGTTCATTGTTTTCTCCGTGTCATAACACAACCCTATTGTCTTGAGACGTATCCGAGAATTATTTATGCTGATGCACTTAACATCTGGTTAATACAAGACATGGTTTGCTGTAGCAGATATCACATCTTTTAGTTCATTTGAGATGTGATTCACGGTTTAGGTGCTTTTCTGCTGATCAGTAAATGCAGCTTTGCCTCCATTAATTTCACAAATCCATGGATTCTGTGTTTGTTTAGAAAAGTTGTGAAAAATGTTCGTTCAGAGGGCAATGCCATTTAAATATATTCATTGAAGTGCTTCCTAAATTTTCTTTGGGAAATCAAATACTGCAAGATTACCAAGTCAGTGAAAAATGGAAGTGTTACAAGCAAGAACGACAATACAGAAAGTTTGTATTGGAATTTGGCTGCATATTACATGAAGTTGAATGTTTTGGAACTTCTTCTGCAAGTATAAGACTCTTTCTTTAATTGTCATATGACTGCATGGCTTCTGCAAGACATTCTGCTCTTGGTAGTGATCTAAAAGTTATTTATGCTTTTATACGTGATGATAGATAAACTAGCTATTAGCTAACCCTTATAAGGCATGTAGTCTTGCTCAGTTCAGTAACATCTGTTAACTGGAATGCTTTTTATGTTCAGACGACCAGATTTGTGCAATAATTGCAAACGACCTGGACACTTTGCAAGAGAATGTCCCAATGTCGCTGTCTGCAATAACTGCGGTCTTCCTGGGTAAGGAGTTACTGCAGTTCTATTTGTTCACATTTCTAATTGTTGTTTTTTAAATTTCAGTGGATGAAATGTGTGCTTCCGTCATTCCTGTATTTCTTGTTTTTGGCTTGATTTACATTCTTCTGTTTGCATAGAAAGCTGGCTTGTTTTGCATTCCTCACCCAAATTGAGGTAGGAGAATGTAACCTCATTTACCCAATCCTCACGGTCTCCACCCCATGTCAAGGTTTACATTTCTGATCTCATAAAATTTGAATTAACTGTGCACTTTAACTTTCATTATACCGCTCTACAATCAACCAGCTGATACAGATCTTTATGCATCTCCCTTCAATTTTTTTCCTTGAAAAAGGGCACCATAAGCAAACTATAATTCTTTCTTTTGGCATGTGCATATTGCTTATGAAAAATCAATTATAAGGTAAAGCTGCATTCTTATTGTGGTGGGCTCCTCTAAACTCTATGCATGTATTGTTGCTAGAATTCTTTAGTTTATAGTTTAAATACCTTATTCCACCTGTAAGTGAGTGAGTGATCTGAATTGTTGAAGCATATTGCCCAGATCCAGATAAGTTTTGTGGCCATTGTTCCACCTTCAATATCTCTCTCTATCAATACCACTGTACACGCATGAAGCTTTTTCAATGTATAACACATCAGTACATGCTGTTTTTAGAGGAGGCAAGAAAGGTCGGACAGCTACTTTAATTATGGTTCTCATGGTTTGGAGGAACTCCCCTTCCTCCACCCTCTTTTTCAACACCCGCCCACCCCCACCCGCCCAAAGGAGGAAAGGAAGGAAGTTTGACCTATCATCTTGATATTTGTGGGTAGGAAATAGGGAGGAAAAGTGCGGACAAACTAACGGTTATATACCGGTTAGGGCTGTCGTGTTTGGATTGTGTATGGTTGAGAAGGAGAATGCAGTAGAAAAAAACAAACCCAGGAAAAAAAATGTAAGATCGATCCTGTAGCCACTCCTCGTTTGGTCCGTCACTCTCTGTGGTCGTTGATTCTGTCTCAGTCAACGCAATGCAAAAGCAAATGTTGTTCCTTTGATATTAAAGCTCTTGGTTGATAATGGGCTTCAGATGAATCTGGTTGGGGTCGTGCAGGTCCGGTATTGCACCTTGCTACCTAGTAGCTATCAAATGACTTGGAGTAAATGTTCATTCTTTATTTGTTGTGATGTACCTCATAGCCATTGTTTAGCCATGCATTCTAGACTTACTCATGCAGAGTGACGAGTTCTCTGGTTATGCTGTCAGCCTTGGACAGACCATTTAAAGTCATTTTCTCAGCATGCATTCTTGTGTAAACTAACTTCAGTACTTCTGAACGGCTTTTGGACAGACATATTGCAGCAGAGTGCACCACGAAGGCCTTATGCTGGAACTGCAAGGAGCCTGGCCACATGGCCAGCAATTGTCCCAACGAGGGCATATGCCACACTTGTGGCAAGACTGGTCACTTGGCAAGGGATTGCCCAGTTCGGGAGCGTCCGCCTGGTGACCTGAGGCTGTGCAATAACTGCTACAAGCAGGGCCACCTCGCTGCAGATTGCACCAACGAGAAGGCCTGCAACAACTGCCGGCAGACCGGGCACCTTGCCAGGGACTGCCCCAACGAGCCCGTGTGCAACCTGTGCAATGTCGCCGGTCATGTGGCGAGGCAGTGCCCCAAGGCAGACGTTCTAGCAGACAGGGGCGCTGGTGCTGGCGGCGCACCCTTCTACCGTGGCGGCGGTGGGTACAGGGATGTGGTCTGCCGGAGCTGCAACCAGGTGGGCCACACGAGCCGGGAGTGCATGGGCCCCATGATGATCTGCCACAACTGCGGTGGGCGCGGTCACCTGGCGTTCGAGTGCCCCTCGGGGAGGTTCATGGAGAGGGGCTTCCGGAGGTACGGATGATGGCGTTAGGAGTGTTACTAGGAAGGCGTTCCTGACAAGTCGTCGTCTGGCGTCTAGATTTAATTTGTCGAAGAGCTTTCTATTTCGTTTAGTTGGTTTCCTCGGTTTATAAGCCGCCATGGGTTGCTCCATGGAGCTCGTAACTATTGCTGAATCTGTTCTATCATGTTCTCCGTCTTGGATATTTTTTTGTTGTCCCGTGTTCGAAGTTTGAACCTTTCTGCCGAGAGCTTGGTATCTAATATTTGCCGTGGATTAATTTGAGATTATTATCTTTGGTTCTGCTGCAAACGTTGTCTCCCACTTCGATCGTGAGGGGGTGTTCGCAACTCGTACAGAGTTATTTGTTGTTTCCCAACTGACCCGAGGCGTTGCTTAGTGGTTGAATATGAAAGGTTAAGGTAATTTTGAAATAGTATCTGTTGCCATATCAAATATTTTTTAAAGTATGGTATATATGTTGATATAGAAGGAGAATCAAGGAAGTAAAATATAAACATTAAAGTGATGGAAAGGAAGAGATCATTTTTGGACTCTTGATATTTACATTGTATCATTTATAATGTAGGTTTAGGATTTGTAATAGATTTGATATGGTATTATTTTCTTAACATAGTAGTATTAAAATTGATAAAGATATTGATGGATATAAAATTTGGTATACGGGTAATAATAACTCTAGAAATGGTGTGATTATAATAATAGATAAAAATTTAAAAGACAGAGTTGAGGAAATAAATAGATTGGGGGATAGATTAATGTTAATTAAATTTATCTTAGGTGAGGATATTTTGAATATAATTAGTGCATATGCACCTCAAGTAGGATTAGAAGAGAGCATTAAAAAGTAATTTTGGGAGGCTATTGATAGTTTGATCCAAAATATCTCTAGTGCAGAGAAAATCTTTATTGGAGGGGATCTTAATGGTCATGTGGGTATAGATAATAGAGGCTATGAGAGGATTCATGGAGGGTTTGGTTTTGGCAATAGAAATGATATGGGTAACATTATTCTTGATTTTGCTGTGGCCTATGATCTGGCAATTACTAATACCTTCTTTAAGAAGAGGGACGAACACTTAATAACATACAAGAGTGGAACATATATAAGTCAAATTGACTATTTTCTCATTAGGAAGGTCGATAGAGTCTTATGTAAAGATTGTAAAGTTATTCCTGGTGAGAGTCTAGCCCCTCAACATAGGTTGTTAGTAATGGATGTCACTATCCCTAAATTCAAAAGAAAGATCATTATAAATAATTATTCCAAAATTAAATGGTGGAATTTAAAAGGTAAAAGTTTAGAAACATTTAAAAATCATCTATTAAAGAAAAATATTTAGAATTTAGAACAAGAAACTAATGTAATGTGGAATAATGTTACAAATTGTATAACGAGGGTTGCAAAACAACTCTTAGGTGAATCTAAAGGTAAAAAGAATTTAGACAAAGAGACTTGGTGGTGGAGTGAGGAAATCTAAAATACCATTAGAGTAAAAAAGGAATGCTTTAAAGTTTGGCAAACTAACAAAAATGACCAAACCCTAGAAGCCTATAAAATCGCTAAAAAGAGAGCCAAGAAAATAGTTAGCGAAGCTAAATCAAAGGCCTTTGAAGATTTATATAATAAATTAGGAACTCGAGAGGGTGAAAAGGACATTTTTAAATTTGTTAAATTAAGAGAAAGGAAAACTAGAGATTTAGATCATGTTCGGTGCATTAAAGGTGAAGATCAAAGGGTTTTAACTAAGGATCTTGAGATTAAAGGGAGGTGGCATAGCTATTTTCAGAAGTTACTTAATGGAGATTCCGTCAATGATTTATCTCTAGAAGGTACCCAAGAGTCCACAATATTTGATAAATATCAATATTTCAGGCGTATTAAGATGTCAGAAGTGGATGATGCTTTAAGGAAAATGAAAATGGGCAAGGCCTTAGGATTCGATGGTTTACCTATTGAAGTATGGAAAGGCCTAGGAGATATTGGTATTCAGTGGCTAACTAAATTTTTTAATAAAATTTTAAAGGAACGGAGAATGCCAGAAGTTTGGAGAAAAAGTGTTGTAGTTCCTTTCTATAAAAACAAAGGAGATATTCAAAGTTATAATAATTATCGTGGAATTAAGCTTATGAGTCATACTATGAAACTTTGGGAAAGAGTAATTGAAAAACGCCTCCGATGTATGACTACTGTATCGGAAAATCAGTTTGGTTTTATGCCAAATAGATCTACTACAGAAGCTATTTTCTTACTACGGCAGCTAATGGAGAAGTATAGAGAGATGAGAAAAGATTTGTATATAGTTTTTCTTGATTTAGAGAAGGCGTACGATCGAGTACCGAGAGAATTGATTTGGTGGACATTAAGAAAGAAAGGAATCTCTCAAGGATATGTTGATTTGATTAAAGATATGTACGACGGTGCTATTACTAGTGTTCGAACTATTGCTGGGGAGACAAGTGAATTTTTCGTTTCTATAGGTTTGCATCAAGGTTCTGCACTAAGTCCGTATCTCTTTGCCTTAGTTATGGATGAAGTAACTAAACAATTGCATGAGGATATCCCTTGGTGTATGCTATTTGCGGACGATATTGTTTTAATTGATGAGAGTATTGATGCTCTAAATGCTAAGTTAGAGCGTTGGAGACTTGCCTTGGAGTCTAAATATTTTAAAATTAGTAGGAGTAAGTCAGAGTTTATGCACTGTAATTTTAGTAATGGGGGAGTGGTTCAGGAAAACATGGATCTAATTGATGGACATAACATTCCGAAGAGTAGTAGCTTTCGATATTTAGGGTCTATCATACAAGAGAATGGGGAGATTTATGATGACGTTACGCATAGGATTAAGGCAGGCTGGTTAAGATGGAGAAGTGCATCAGGTGTCCTTTGTGATCGTCGTATGCCTGTGAAACTCAAAGGGAGGTTTTATAGAACGGCTGTGAGACCTGTTTTGTTATATGGTACTGAGTGTTGGGCAGTACGAAAGGAACACATCCACAAAATGTGTGTAGCAGAGATGAGGATGTTGAGATGAATGCGTGGCAAGACTAAGAAAGACAAGATTAGGAATGAGCGCATCCGTAAGGACTTAGGGATAGCTCCAATTGATAGCAAAATGAGAGAAAATAGACTCAGGTGGTTTGGACATGTGTTTCGTCGCCCTAACTCAACGCCGGTTAAAAGATGTGACCAAATCTTAGTGGATGCTAGTAAAAGAGCTCGATGAAGACCTAAAATGAGATGGTGCGATGTTATTAGGAAGGACATTAGTTCCTTGAGTTTAAGTATGAATATTACACTTGATAGAAATTTTTGGCAGAACAGGATTCATGTAACTGACCCTAATTAATTGGGATAAGGCTCTGATGATGATGATGATGATGAGTAGTATTAAAATTGAGTGAGCACAATTAAACATTCCCCTACCAACATCAACGTCAAAAATGATAATAATAGAGGTATTTTAGGAGTCAAGTGTCTCCTAAAATGTACGTGCTCGAAGGACTCGTTTATGAGGAAGGTTTGATTGTTGAAGCCGATGCTATCTTTTTGTTGACGTATTATTTGATTAGTACATTATCTTTTTATTTAGTGGTGTTAAACCATCGTCCAAGCTGGCATTTCCTGCATAGTCAAACGATAAGCTCCTAGGCTATCATCCCAACAACCTGCTAAGTCATAGCCCACATCTGTATATGTAGATGATCCTCTTCTAGCCAAATACGCGTGTAATGCCTATAGATCAGGTAACACATCGAAGAGTCCGATCTTATTATCACAACGTATATTTTTACACTGAGTGGGACTCAAAACGAAGGAAGTCACCACAAGTTTTCACCAAACTTCATTCTGTTACATGGGGTACTTGTTTTATTGTAACAACCATAATCTGCTGACCCGTCACCCGTTAATTGATTCCTTCGGTACTTTGTTCTCGCATAACCAGATCGTATTATCTTCGACAATTTTAAGGTGCAAACAGAATTCGAATAAAAAAAGCTACGACAAGATTTTAAACCTAATAGTTTAGACACACCCACAAATATAAAAAAAGTATCTAAAGAGAGTATTTTACAAGGCTGTGCAGTAAAACTGTCGGTGGTTTTTCCTCGCCCAGTAACATGGAGGGATGGACTCAAAAATTCTCCAATCATGAAATATCGGTTCACCCTTAAAACTTTTGTTATCATTATGTACAAGTGCTTCATACACGGTTAAATGACTAAATTGAACTAGAACCCAAGAAACTTGAGAGAAATTGGTTCAGATGCCCTTCCAACTCTACAAATAGCGCTCTACATCAACGCTGCATGGACTTGAAGAGCAGGGTCAAACCTGGAGGACGGAATCTCTGAAGCAGATTTCGCTTTTGTAAGTTGCTTCTGACAGATACCAGAACTCCACAATTCACGTTTCATCCACTTGTATGTCAACCTTACCGCTTTGCGGACTGCACATCAAAGGGTAACTTCTAAGGCGAGCAATCAGATATGGCCATGGACCTTCATGTGCCAAGACTTGCAACTTACCATCATTTCATGGTCCCCCATTATCTCTTCTATGACCTCCCCAAGCAGCTTGTTTGCGCTGTTGGGAACCATGGCTGAAAAAACAGCTGGCTCTAAACCTGCATGGAACAATTTGAATTCTCTAAATTGAGAATATGCGCTTCAGGGAACAAGGATAAATGGCAGTTGTGAGAACATTGGACATGGTTATCTTAAAATATTTCATGTCTAAATTCCTACTATGTTGATCTAGGGGAGAATTTCTACATTTATCGTCATTCTATTGTCTGGCAAGTCATACCTACAAAGGGACTATCCACATTCAAAGATAACTTTCCTGTGATCTATACAACTCTACAAGGAAACTCAACGGTATTATATCTAGGAAGATAGGGAGATCCAACTGCTTCTCTCAATCATTATTCCTCAAATCTCCTAAGGTTTCTCGCAGTTTGACCATCGACCATATTCAGATTGCGGAAGAGCCTGAAGATTTCTTTTAATTTCTGCAGATTACCAAAATATTCTCGACTGTGTCTCCCAATGGGCGGCTATGAAAGATACGGTGAAGATCTAGAGAGTAAGTGTTGTGTGGTAGGTATATCCATAAGGTGGTTATGACAACCGTGAGAGGATGCTGAATGATGCAAGATCAGAGTCTGTTACCTTGGGACAGGATCTACAGGTCTTCCCTGCGTTCTGATGTCAATCACTGTTTCCACTCTCATTAACGCCTCTCTCTCTTCCCCACACCCCTCCCAAATTCCTCCATATGCAGATGGATAGAGTAGAGGGAAAGTGTTTCTTGTGGGATTGTAGATGGTCAATTACGGACTGTGACAAGGGTAAAGAATAAAGCAAGAGAGGAATGAGCAAAGGGCTTGAGCAAAGACTGGAGAGGGAGATGCTAGAAGAGCAAAATGGAAAGAAAAGATATGATCAGATGAAAAGGATGAAAAGAGCAAAATGCAGGGAAAAAGGAGACTGAGAAAGTGGGATCGGTTGGGTTCCATGAATCGCATAACAGGAAACTACAGAAAATGGAGAATGGTGCAAGGACTTCCCAGAGTAGGTATCCTGTCTTTTTAGGAATGGCTTATGGCTATGGTAGCCAATGATATGATGCGATGCGGCAATTATGCTAGACAAATCTGCTTCTGCAAGACCCAGGATTACTGTGAATGACTTGAATTCACTCTTGTTGACCTATAGTGTTTAAGTTAGTAATGGCATCAGAAGCGATGTCTTCAACAAATACTCATAATACAGCTAGATGCTTGCTCAGAAGCAGTGTGGTAAAATACCATATACAACATAACCATCCCATTCTTGTTCCTCCTACTACAGCACTGAAGTCAAAAGGAAACAATTTATTCTTCATACATTACTTTATCAGCAAACAAACTTCCGAACCTTCTATTCCTTCTACAAAAGCACAGGAGTCAAAAGGAAACAACTTATCACAGCTGACATTATTTTCTTACCACACTCAAATTCCACTCCTTCTATTTTTTATTTTTCCTTTTAGTGCTAAGAGAGTAAACTCTTAGCCATGTGGCCCATGTCCCTACTCCCTAGGTATGGCACCCAAAGTGGAGGTGTTAGGACACAATATTTGGTTCCATCAAATAAACATCTGAAAGTGGGATCCATTAGGCGCTTAATTTGATTAAGTAACTATATGCATCAGCAGCTCACATAGCCAAGATATATGATAAAATAATAAATATCTGTAATGGTTAAAGAGTATACCAGTTTCTGGAAATGCATCAATAAACATCATCATCTCCTCACCACTCAAGCCAGATAACATGCATATTCGAGGCAGTGATTCCACTTTCTGCACAAAAGTAGCAGTTTGGAATAAGAAAAATCTTTTGCATGCCTACTAATATTGATAGATTGAAAGGCAGAAATTCAAGAAGCTTTTAATATTAAGAAGGCAGAGCAAGCTCAGGTATAACCTCTCCTATGAGAGTATACATACATGATGCATTTAAGTCGAGTGAAGACAAATACCTGGGAAAGAAGATTTTGAAGATGAATATTCTACACAGAATAACATGCTTAGTGTAAATTTTTATGGCATTTTATTAACAACACATATTTTTTTTCACTTGGATTCCTCACAGTAACTCTCATCCTGTTTCAAGTTTAATTGTCTGATTCATTTTGAAAACATCCTTCATGTCAACATAGTAATTCACTTTGTGCTATCTGTACATTTTTTTTGCGAGGAATTTAAAGGGGAAAAAATTGCATCAAGTAACACATTTTGCATTGAATGTTTTGACACTTGTAGCTATATATCTAGAAAAGAGACTCTAAGACAAAGTTCTATGAAATGGAAGTACAAATATTGAAAGAATGAACTGAACTTTATACATTGGGTACCAGAGGAGACAGGCATCACATATGCCTGCATTTTGAAGATGCATCTGGTACAGCTACAGTAGACTATAAATTACTCAGGATTAATAATCATGCTAATAATTATGCACTATTGTACAGGCACATATATTGTGATTTCCTCCAACGCATGTGGACAAAGTAACGGTGTGTATACATGGTAAAAGGTAAACAAGATCTGTTGACCTTTAAAGCTTCTACTTTTGGTTGCTGTACATGCATTGCATCCCAGACAGTGAGTGAAGTCATGTCCTCGGTACAGTGAATAACCTATGAAAAAAAGAAAAGAAAACTTGAGGACAGTTTTCCGGAGAGGCATAAATAATATACAAAAGAACAAGGAAAGTTTGTCCATTGAGTAAATTCGAGTCCCCAGAGTGTGAAAGCATACATAATAATGACAAAAGTGATTGCCCTAATGTACATAACTTCTGGAACTCTAAGAATCTTGTCGAACATCAAGGTTAATGGGCCAAATAATAAGTTCCCTATCCAACATGTTTGATTAGACAAGTTAATGGCCTTGAATCACAATAATGTAATGTGGTACATTATCATGTCCAATATTGTAATGTCTCATGTACCGGGTATCTGTTTATTATTGCTGTCATCTTTATAGGATTTCAAGGCTTGTTTAAAGCTTCAACATGAGCTGGCTGTGGACTTGATCCTCCATCCGTGGACGGACATCTAGTGGTTGACATGTCATGTCACAGTCATGTTACAAGACCTACTGTGTAATATATTGTATGTAGTGTATAGAGTATAATGTGGCTACCTCACTTCCTCTACTTGGGGTGATGATACTTCTGAAATAGAAGCAAGTTTACATATTTAAGAGCATATAAAGGGAACTGAGACATGGCATGCACGGTACATGTCATAAGATTGTTTACATGTCCAATTCCAATGGTTCAATAATGTTTGCAAAAAAGTAAAGATATGTACTAATGAACTGACGAAATAGCAGCACGGAGGTTACCTTAAGAAACTCACCATCCAAATCTTTCAGTAACTGACGTATCTGTAACAATGAAGTAACTAATTAGCTTGATTACTTAGTGTGACTTCTGAGAAGGTCAACAGGAAAAGATCATACTGCATCTAAGTAAGCTGTCTCCACATCAACATTAATTTATTCTATATATTTCATTTTGAAAAGGTTACAAAAGGGGAAAAAGTATATACTTACAAAGACAACAAAAATTTGTTAGTAAAGGATCACAATTTGACACAAGGATAGAACCTAAAGGCTCTACAACAAGCCTTACCTTAATGGGAAAGAATAAAAAAATGCAGAGAGGATCTACCTTGGCTGTTTCATTTGCTTCAAAGCCAACCAGAAGTAATGCCTGAAACATGAAAACATTAGGTTAAGATATGTAAAATGAGAGGAAAATGGAGAGAAACAAGGTAGCCTACCTGTAGAGGGATCTTGCCAATTGCACCAAGACTTGAGGGCTTGGGACCAACGTGAGAGTGGATAAAAAAAAATAGGATTGCCTTGTTTTGACATGAAAAAATTCATTGCATTCCTACAATCCAAAATACCAGGGGCATGCCACCTATTTCTAGCTAACTTGATCAATGTGGTTGAAATTGGATACCCAGAAACAATTGTTAATTTGAATGCTGAATTGTTGGGGCACTAAGGTTTCATTCTTTCCTGTAAAGTACTTAGTCCTGCTTTTATACTTGGGTTCAATTAGAAGGGAAATATGGAATGCCATCGAGCTAAAGATTGAAAATGGATGAAAGGAATGCATTTCAAAAGTTCTCGCAGCAGGTAGTAGATGGACAAATTCCAAATCATACCTCTGAGATGCGGCAGTGTATTTTCTGTCCATTTTCAAGGTACCTAGAATGGTGGGAAGCCTCTTATCAACTGAAGAAGAGTGTTGACTAGGTTTCCATGAACTAGATACCAGTACATACTATTGTGGCCTTGGAATAATGACCTGGTCAATCGAGCCCCACCTTCTCACCTTTGGATGCTTACATATAATGGCCTTAAGAGTTCAGGATAGAAAGGCATCTTTTGGAGTCTTTAACACCTAAAATAGGCCTCATTACATAAGGTACAACAGGCGTCAAATTACTTCCAGAGAACATGGAGATATATCCTCTAAACATTTTGAAGATGGCAAATAAACCCAAGAAGAAACGTCTACCAACGACTGGGATACAAACGTTTTGTGTTTTTGGTTATTTCAAAAAGAACCCAGCATATAAAACGATACATTTTTTTTTTTGTGTGTGTTGCCATAGCTATGAAGAGACCACACAGATGTAACACTGCTAGCAACAAAACTAAATATGAATGGCTAAATACATCTTAGGAAGGGAAAAAAAAATCCAAACAGGTCTAGAAACATACAGGGGGGCCATATCTAGGGTCCTCCGCATTTAAAGGGACAAACTTTGAATCTTCAGTGACCCCACTAGGAACCTCTGCAAGAAAATGACATAACGTTTCACTTACACAGCTCAAAACATGGTCCTAAGTCACAGTAAACCACTAAGAATGCCGAGTAACTACGATATTGTTGGACTTGGGAGCACAGAAGCAGAGTACATAACTAGCATCAGGACCATTTTCTAAACTTGCAAGTCGATATGATTTCCTGGGTCGTGAGAAAGGAACCTAAATGCACTAGCGACCCATTGGGCGTCATGAATGGCGGAACTTCACAGCAGAGTATTCGTTCGAGTGGTGATCATCCTTCTGCTGTGACACCTGCAATATTTCCATCAGTGGACCCCTTCAAGGATACTTGTCACCATTTGATATGATGGGAAAGGAGGCCATAAAACCACGTCATCTTTGGAAGGTGACGCATGGCAACAATAAAACCAACGTTAAACATGACATTTATGGTCATAACGTCATGTACATGCGGCATACTGTCACATTTGCAGATACTCCTCCATGACTTATGTTTATTAATTCGGTTGAAACCGAAGTCCCAGTGAAAGATAGTTATATTAGCACTTGAATCAGTTAATACCAGTTGCCTATCCTGTTTAAGCCTAATTTCACCATGTTCGTGAAACATCCAGCGAAGCGCAGAAGAATAATGTTTCCTATATATTTATTGTCGTGACAGATCACAACTGGTCCCATGGTCTAGTGGTTAGGACATTGGACTCTGAATCCAGTAACCCGAGTTCAAATCTCGGTGGGACCTTGAAAAAACATTTTTTCCTCTTTTTGGTGTGTTCTTGTCCAATCTTTCCTCTTGATAGATTCCTTTTTGTTTGTCCCTTTGCCTGGAGTCTGTTTTCCCTGGGTTTTCTTTATTCTGTACTCTCTACTCTATTTTATTTCTAATGAAATGGGGCTCTGCCACCTTCCCAGAAAGATAGCAGCAGTTTTTTTTTCTTTTCATGCAAACGCACGGAAAAAAGAAATCCTTCTCAATTTGCATTCAGATTAATCCCTTTTGTCACTCCGCAAAATGCCGATGGGTGACTTCCTCATCTGAAGAAGAAAAAGTTGGAAGAGAGGATCTCAGAAGCACGACCATCCACCTCTTCTTCAAGAAACGTTCTTTTCTCCCACTGGCAACTCCCTGTAGAAACCCATAATATATCATACACATAGTTTGAACTAAAAGTTCAGAAGCCGGAGATGCCTGTTAGACCACTTCCACCCAGAAGACATACCAAAGAGAAAAGAAACCCCCCCCCCCCCCCCCAAAAAAAAAAAGAAAGAAAAACGAAAAAAAGCCTCGGGTTTAAGCTAACGTTTTCACTGATTTCAGAACGAAGGCATTCAGAGAAACTTGGGCACTCCATACAGCACCAAATTGCCGAACGAGTATGTAGAACGATACCCTAATGAGCTTAAAAACTATCCATGATGTAAGCGACCGACCGAGTGGGAACATCATACGAGGAGAACTTGAAAACAGCGTAGCTTGCGTAGAAACAGGGTCGCAGCACTACCTCCCGGAGATGCTCTGAGCCGGTGTTGGGAGCTGCCCTTGCCCAGCGTTGCTACCCATAAATGCGACTCGGCAGGAGAAGGTGAAGAAGAGGCGAGGAACTTCTTACCACTATGGGGGAAGTAAGAATTTAGCGAAAGCGAAGGTTTCCGACGAAGGCAGGAGCCGTGGGCTGCGAGAGACGTAAGATGGCCTCCATGGCTGCCTGCTCTGCTGCCTGGTTGACCTCCCGCCTCTGTAGCCGGGAGGCAAAAGAGGGAGGAAAACTGGAAGCTTCTGTGGATAACACACGAACACGAAGAGGTAGACGGCGGGACAGCGGTATATTCGTAATAATAGTTTTACACGAATAATTTTAATTTTAAATGTTATTTATATTAAAGGTTTTTTAAATCATAAAACTGCAAGTGTCGTCTTAGAGGAAGAAGACATTTAAATTATTTTTCTCAAGGCCACCTAAGAATATACGTACGGTGGAAACCGTATTACTGTACGAGAGGATGCAGTAGTTAAAAATAAGGTTTGTGGAATCGAATCTATCTGGTATGAGGTGTATTGTGGATCGTATCAGTCACGATTTATCTATGATACACAATCGATATCCACCATATATTTTTAAATATTATATATATTATTTTATATTAAATATAATTTTATAGACAATTTGGTTAAGAGTCCTCATTTGCAAGATTATGATTTGAGTTCAAAATATATTGGTGACCTTATTTTCTTATTTTTTATTATTCTTTAAAAGAAATAAGTCAAAAAACATGTGACATTTGTCAGATTTGAACCCTTTTATCTCACACAACTATCACAATTATTAACCACTAAATAACATATAATATTTTGTTATATTTTATAATAATATATATTTATTAAATAATTTTTTTAATGTTGGCACATTGTGGTATGGACCGATACTGTCTCATATCCGTACTATACCGGTAAAAAATCGATACGATCGATACAATCGGATCGACAAACCTTGATTAAAAGAATAAATGTCATATCTTCTTACAAGGATATGTTCGACATTACAATATTAAAAATATTTTTACATAAATAAATTTTTATCACAAGTATTAATGTAGAATTTTTTACATTCACCTATCATTTATCATGTGTTTGATTTGTAGGATCAAGAGGTTAAATCAGAAAATTTAGGCCGTCTGATCCATTAATTGGAGGTTTATTTGGCTGTGGACCAGACATGAGTGCTTCCTGACTTGGGAAACAAGGATCAGCACTCATCAACAGAATGTCAAATCCCTAAACCTGCTACTCTCACTTCATTTAATTAATCTAATTGTATTCCATTATGCTTTAAACTTTTAATTTTTAATAAAAACGGTTAATGTAAATAATAATTAATAAGACCTAAAATGTAATTGAGTTAATTAAGTGAAGTGAAAACAGAGATCCACAGGATTAACTCCACATAATCTCATACCTACAAGACGTTTCGGCTGACCTTCGAATTTTATTATCCGAAACAAGGTGAGTTGCAAAATGTGTTATACCCTTCGTGTTTAGAACTTGATCAAGCGATCTTGGAACAGAATCTTCAGCAAATTAGCACTACAGAGGATCTGTACTTTCAAACATAAATCCCCTTATTCGAGGGCAAGAAAAAGCACAGCTCTTTCTGAACTGAGTTACCCATTTATCCTTTAACATATTTTAGGCCCCATAACTATAAATTTTGACCATTTTTTAACCCATCATAAGTCACCGATCCCATAAGGACAACTCTCCTGCATTTCTTTCCCTCTTCTGACCTTTGTGCATCAACTAGAAATTAGAATTCTCCAATACATATGTTAAAATTCCTCATTACTCAAACTGCTTATGATTGGACTTTCTTCAATAATCACTATATTAAAAAGGCATACTTGCTATTGACAATTTTAAACTTCTAAATAAAACTGATAAACCCTGTGTTCTTAAATGAAAAAAAAAAACATTTTCATTCTTCGCGTAGTTTCTATTTTAGTGTTTCCTATAGTTGACGCATCTTTAACAGAACAGAGCATTTCCGCTCTCTCCTGTCCTTTGGTAAATTGGTAAGGAAATACAAGTAGGAAAGCTTGCGGAAGACAGGACTCAAGTTTTTTTTTGGGTAGGTAGATAGGACTCAAGTTTAAAGCAAATCAACTGCTTATAGCACATAAGCGTCTCAAGTACTATCTGACAATATCCTTTTGAATCTCTTTCCAAGACAATAACAATGTCCCAAGAGGATCCTAGCCGTCCTTCTGAATTTCCTTCTCAGCCATGTTGTCCAAAGCTTCAAAAATCTGGAACATGTTGCACTGCCCTGAGGGTATCTATCCAAGGAAATTCATAATAACTAAGTGAAGAACCAAGTTGCAGAGCACGAAGTCCGCAAAAGCACGTTCAGGTGGTAGATCCTGCAGATCGATTTTAGCTGGTCAACTATATAGATATTGAATTAAAGTGCTTCAGAGCTTTTGCAGAGTCCGAATAGCTACCTTGAATTCTTTGTTCTCTTTATTTACTTGAATGCGGAGAGAAACTGTATAATCCAACAAAATTCATCACCAACTTTTGCAAATTTGGATTAGTTAAGAGATTTCAAAACAGAGTTCATAAGTGATGTTCAATCATGACCTGCAAGGACTGCTGTGCCGACACAGGAAAGCACTCCTGAGAGGAAAGAGTTGAAGGGAAATGTCCCCACTATGCCCATGTAAATAACCTGTTGAGAACATAAGAAAATGGCCATCAAGGTCATCTCACAAATTGGAGATATGAGACTAAATTATTCTCGACTGTACTACATTTCAGAGTTGTGAATACTTTGTGCTTGTGTGTTTCCAGATGCTTTGAACATGTTGTGACCTTTACAATTCAGAAAGCAGAACCTAGTTGTTGGAGTTGGAGAAGCTGAGAAGCTATTTGAACTATTGTGACGTAGATGTTCATGCATGATAGTTGATTAAAAAGGAAAGAAGGATGCAAATGAAAACATTACTAGGTCCGACGCTTGCTTTTTGTGAAAAACCACAGTAAAAGGAACATCGATATAGAATGATGAGACACATTTTAGTATAAGATTCCATGACATGGACATTCGTTGGTCCCAATAATCAAGCTGGCCCATGTCTTCAACAGCTAGAATGCAACAGTAAGTTTCTATGTTTCATCATCATTCATGCCTAAGAGCTGAAGAGAAAGTATCAAAGTCCGACCAGAAGATCTCATTCCACTAATTTATGCATCACATTTAACCATCACAGGGTGAATGCTGAAAATTTTGGAAGGACATAAGAATATCATAACTATTTATGAAATAGGAACTTCATCTGAGTAAAAGGCCTTGGAGGCACAAAACATTGTTGCAACATTCCACAAACTAGACATTGGCTCAACTGGTTATGATGAGAGGTGCAAAGTTTAAATATGTCAAAAAGAAAACCATATGAATGGATGAACTAAACTTCAAAACCTTTGAGGCCACTCTTCAGATTTGCATGAGCTTGACCTGCAAAACCAATAAAAGTAACTTATTTCCATTGGACTTTTGATTATCCTTCTCGTGTCAAATTACAAGCTACATGACACCACCTGATAGAAGGTTGATGTTAGGCATCTCAATAAATTAGGAATTTTGCCAAAACTTTTGAATCTTATCTGACCCCAAGTTAGTGGGTGCGGCTATGATGATAAGACCATAAATTTTCCCTCATATATTTAGATAACTTTCTCCTAGGGAAAAAAATGACATGAAGGTGAAGACAAAGTTCGAGATGAAATAAGGTGCAATGAGCGAACAATCAACCTAAGCGCCTTGACAGGGGGAATAACAATCCGTTGCCAAATTATCTATTCTCTCGTTAGTTCAAATTCTAGGCTATAGGGCCCTTTCTCCTGGCGGCTAATCAAGGGTTTTCTCCCCTTCGGGGAGACGTAATTAATGTCGTGGCCTTTACGGCACATTGGGTCCTGGTCCCGACATGACACCCACCATCGTCTGATTGGTCAGACAACACGCATCAGTGGCTTCTTCGAAGCCCGAACAAACTGTCACAATCTAACAGATCCCTGAAAATCAATTGCTTAAGTCAAGTACCAAATCTAACAGACTAATGTTAGATGATTTTTCATCTTCTCTATTCTGATATTCCCAAGATTAGTACAATCATTATCAAATCACAACATTGATTCTCTCTACCTAAAGTTGCATTGTCCCAGAATCCCAATTTACTGATACTTACCTTCCGAACTGAAAACCACACTGAAGGAAGATTGCTAACATTTTCCCGCTTTATAATATTGCTAAACTCGCCTACTTTACAAAATCTTCAAGTAATTTGGATGCTGGATAAGACAGTCCTGAAGAGTGCTTTCAATTGGGAACTGCCAGAATCCCTTTTTCAGTTTTTCATCCACTACCCAACTAGAAAACACCGTAGGAAAAGTCAACTGTGCCATCCTCATTTGAAACCAAGCTCAACACTTGAAGATGATCTGACCATTGGTGGCGATACACATGGAACATGTAACTCATCGCCTCTTTCAAGCTCACAACTTTGTTTACCGCAGCCATAGTTACCCTGATGGAAGTCAAGCCCATAAATAATCAACACTAAGGATCCACCACCTACATTTTCCACTTGCATCACTGTGCTACATCCAGATTTCTGTAAAGGGAGGTACCGTGAGATTTAGCTTACTCATCCATTCTATTCTTTTCTGGTGATCAATAGCAGGATAGTTAAATTAATATGTCGCAGAATTTCCTCTTACGAAAAATTTATAGTTTTTGTCATGCAGTGGAAAACGTACGATGAAACCCAGCAGATGCAAGAAGACATAAATTATCCCACCAATTGAATTAAAACAAACCGTAGTGAAGGAAATGGGACAAAAATGCGGACTGCAGAATATAATGAAAACATATGATAACAACTGGGGCAAAAAAAAAAAAAACAGACCTGCACGACAGCAGTGAGGATCGCAGAAACCACATAAAGATCAATGACCTGCAAAAAAAGGAACTTTACTTTCTGGTTTGCCACCCAGAAACCCCAGTGTAACCGAGTGCAGGCATGGAGAAGAAAGGACGAGAAGGAAGAAACGAGAGAGAAAACTAACAACAAATGATAACATCATCAACAAAGATTGGAACGCGCCTTGAGATTGGTTGGTGTAGCAGAATAAGCTGAGCGCAGAGCGCCGATAAGGGCCTGAGGGTCGTTGGTGGTTGACTTCCTCATCCTTCCACTGTGATTGGATTGTAACAAAGATCTGCACCAGTTATGGCGTTGAAAACATGAATCCTGACAAACCCATTACAGGAGGAAACATGGAATGCTTGAAATAAACCCTAATGGAGGCGGCTTAGAAAAAAAATAAAAAGAGCACATCTACAACACGGCGGTCGGAAGCTGCAGGTAATCGTTCTCACCCGTTCCAGGAGGTAGCCGCCGAGGGGTGGAAAGCAGTGCGTGCTGGATAGCTAGAAAGCAGTTCGTGACGACAACAAGGGCAGACTTCTCGTCCTACCGATCTGATGGAGTCGGCGGCGCTGGGAAACGATTCCGTCGAGGGTTTCCTAGTCGTTACTCGCCTGCGGAGTGAGACCTTCCCGCAGAATCCTTTCCAAACAGATGTAGGCATTCGGATTTCAAGGTTTAAGTTGCGGTGCCATACTTGTTGCCACTGAAGTGTGGTAAAAATTGTGAGACACTCAAGTGTGGTAAAAAATGTGACCCGAATTATTATATTGATTAAATTATTTTCTAAAATTTCAGTTGAGTGTTATAAAATGTTCTGGATTACATGTGATGGGCAAGTTACTTACTGAAACATCCTTACTTTGTCTTTGTAAAAGGATATTTTTAATATATAATATTAATCTATCTTCTCTCGCTCAAATTGAAGCTATTTTTAAATTATATTTTCTGGAGTAAATTATACAAGAATCTTTGTCTTTCTCTCTTTCTCTTATTTCTATCTACTCTCTCAAATCTTCCTCCACATAACCTGGGACACTTAATTTTTACAAAAAATATTATTGTATTATAATCTCTTCCGCAATCGTTTTCAAAATGCTGTCTTACATTAGTTCAAGATGGTGAAAACATCAGTATGAACTCTTGAATCAAGAGATCGAATGACTTAGTTAACTCCGAACATATATCCGGAGATAGAATTTATCTTTCATTTACATTGATATATAAACTTGCATCAGAATATCTATGAAATATTCTTACTCTTCAACATCTCTCGTTAAAGAGGCTAATGATTTGCTAACGGAAGTTTACGACGAAGACACATCTAACACATTGTGCACGAGAATCTACGTATACGTCTTCGTGCAAGTTTCATGATTAAACCGAGAATATATGGGGGAAAAACCCAAGTACGGAAGCAAGCCTCACACATTGGCATTGCTACGAGTACACGAGTTTGGTGCCGCAGCCACTTGGAACTTGGACGTAGCTTTGGAGTCTGCACTTCCACGATCATTTGATAACCACATTCCTTCCGTCCGTTCGCCAGGGAACATGAAGGCATCCGGATTCCAAGCTGGGTTCATAAATGGGAAATCAACTTGCCCTGGCGTTGCTGTCCAATCGAAATCTCGAGTTGCAGCGAGTTGATTACATGCGAGTATGGTGTTCGCCACCCCAAGTAACTAGAGATGCAAATGGTCCCTAACATGTGCGGGACTCGCCCGAAGTGGCAAACGTTTAGAATAGGTTTTGAGGAATCTCATCCCAGCAAAGCGACATGAATTAAAGACAAGGCAAAAATGGACGCAGATTTTAAACAGGGCATTTGCAACATAAGAGACATCAGGATCAAGATTAAGAAGCTTCTACTGTCATGTCATAACAGAACTGACGAATATAATTTTGTTCACAGTTCGTTTATTTTACACATCATACAGTGTGAAGGAGATTGAACAGCTCAACTGTTCATTCGGCAAGACAGCCATCCATGATCATCATCTAATAATCTGCTGCCAGTCTCACCTCTCTACCCTGAGAACATTGTTCGTTATGGTACCCCTGGTGACAAATTCTCGCTGAGCATCGATCTTCCAATCGCCATCAACAACGAACTTTATCTGCAAGAAAGAAAGGGAAAACAAGACCCAATAAGTAAGATTAACGTAATATCCATCGTTTGAGTTGGTCAGAAGGCAATTAAAACTGATTTAAGTTCTGTGGTCTCCTCTTAGATGTTATTCAGCAATGTCTATCTGCTTACTGGAGCCAGCAACCAGTGGATTGCTTTGCATTCAGTGGGCGATCTCTAAGATCAGCAGCAAAATAATTGAAAGAAGACACTTCAATTGCTGATGAAAAATGTGTCACACAGTTGCACAGCATTGCAAAGGAAGTTAGATTAATTATTGCCATTGAAGTGCCTTTATTCTCATCAATTGCTCATGAATATATTTCTAATGTTATTCCACAAAATTAATCCATTCTCCCTACTTTCCAACCCCTCTCACTACCAGATCCTTTAGTCTCGATGTAGGACGTCAGGTTCATAGCCAAGAGAAGCTGCTCAAATCAAGTTGATTCAGTCAAGTCACCCTCGTCATTGCTTAATGGCCACGATAGCACCAGAGAAGGTGCTTTTACAAAGCACAGATCCAAATGGAAAAGAAAGCTAACCAGTCTTGTTGACAAACTCATAACGAACAGCTGAGAAGATGAGAACCAAGGGCTACCCTTGATGCCTCAAGCATTGACCAGAACATGGTATCAACCAACATTGTCAGGATTGGAATCAGATTCTAACTCGTTCGAGGAGTTAGATCAGTATCATGTCATGACCTCACATTGTGAATCATAAGCCATGTTTGATGGTTCTGAAATAATATGATATAGAGTAAAATGTCTCAAGGATCACAGTTCATAATACGGTGGCTCCTACACTGCATCCATCTCAGATCATACATTGGAAGACATTAACAACACTTGCACCAAATATGTTACAATGTGACCCAAAGACATGTAATAGGAGACAAAGCGGCTCTTTCAGTAAACTTGAGCCATAACTATTCAAGTCAGCTTCCAACAGTGTAATAAATGACTATATATGCTTATTATGTATGGTTTCTGCAGTTAAACACCAACCTCATAAATCCCCGGGTAAAGCCACAAAATTGTTGTCCAGAGAATAGCCTCCCTACAAGAGAGAAGGCCAGTAAGCAAACAACAACATCTAATTGATGTATACTACAAGGTGCGGGCAGGAAAAAAGATACACTTACAAAAAAGAACTATGTATCTGGCATCTGCAGATCTAGGTATTATGCACTTTCAAGGAAAGACGTCTCTCACAAAAAAGTTGTAAAGTCTGGTAGTCCAAGAGACAAAGGCCTTACACTAAATGGAAGCAAAACCAACACATCTAATCTACATTCATCCAAGTTGCATAGGGGCAGTGTTCTAAAGAAATCAATGAAGAAAAGTTATAATCATTAACATTATCCACTTTGTACCCACACAGGTAAGTGGTCTATATGTTGTAGTCGGTTCACTTAATATGAAAAGCTTAACAGATCCCTGCTAACAACCGCTCTTCATATCCTCTTCAATCTCATTCAGTATCTTAGGCCTTAATTTGGTATGGAGTTAGGTTAAGGGTGGACTAACTCAACCCGATTAAAGTAGTCCGGAGTTAACCCATTTTTGGTTTGATAGGTGGGGAATTAATCCGAGAGTAAGGAGGTGGGCTAACCTATTTTTAATCCAGTGTGATTCGATAAGTAATAGGTTAACCTGGTAATGATGACAACTAAAATATTATATTTATATATCTTTTTGATTTTTTTAATATCTCTCATTCTCTCTCTCTACCTCTCTCCTCTCCCCTCTCTCTCACATCACTCTCTCTCTCTCTCTCACACATTAATTACTAGTTTAGGTTACTATTCAGCTTTAATTTTTTATTTTACTCACTAATTAAAATTCAAAACACAGAAACATCATTAATTACAAGCCATGGTTACTATTCATCTTAAAAAATTATTTTATTACAATTTTAAAATATTCTTATTATATTCTATAAATTGAATATACAGTGAAAATAAACTTTTTTGATAAATAACATCAATAATTTCACTAATTAAAATTCAAAAGTCAAAAATGACATTAATTACGGATTTAGGTTACTGTTCATCTTACAATAATTTTATTTTATTTTATTTTTTAAATATTTTTATTATATTTTATAAATTGAATATACCATGGAAATAATTTTTTTGATGAATAACATCAACCATCTCACTAATTAAAATGAAAAGGTCAAAAACAACATTATTACAGGTTTAGGTTACTGTTCATCTTAAAAATATTTATTTTAATTTTTAAATATTCTTAATATGTTCTATAAATTGAATATATCATGAAAATAAATTTTTGATAAAACACTATTAATCTCACTAATTTAAATTTAAAATTCACAAATGTTTTTAAAAATTACTATTTATCTTAATATCTTTATTTTTAACTCATAAAAATATTTTAATAAATTCCATATAATAAACATACCATTATAATAATAAAATTTCTGATAAAACTATCATTAATATTACTAACTAAAAATTTAAAGATGATAACAGTTATAACAATTTATTGTTAAATATAGTTTAACAAATAAATAGGAGAGAGAGAGAGCGCGAGAGAGCACAAGAGATAGCGAGAGAGAGAGAGAGGAGAGAGAGCGCGAGAGAGAGACAGAGAGAGCGCGTGAGAGAGAGAGAGCACATCTAATGCGCATTTAATGAAGTTAGCCCACATATAAACCCGCGTCTACCGAAGGGTTTCATAATCCGGAGATAACCCGTGGTTAGCCCAGATATAAACCCGATTAACCTAAACCATCAATCAAAGCACAAAAGTGTTTAGCTTTGGATTAACTTTGGGCTTAACCCAGGGCTAACCCAATACCAAAGAGGGGCTAGAAGTCCAGAGGATAGTTCTAATCAAGTCTATCCTATACAATAACTAATGTGTATATAGTTCTGACTATGTCTAGCTCAGACAAAAATAATGAATAACTCAATCAATTACATCACGACAAAATATACAATTTTGGGCCTTAAATCCATGTAAATCTTTAAATATTTCTTGAGTTGTTTAAAACATGGGGAGGGGTTGGGTAAATCTAAACAAAATAGAACTTGTTTATTGACAATGAGAATCTTCATTTCTTTACCCAGAATCAAAGAACAATTGGGTGAACTAATGAGGTGTTAGGTTGCAATTTTCTCTCTCTTTTTTCTCTTAAATTTAAAAAAAGAGTAAGAGATTATCTTACCCCGTTTGGTATTCCTCTCTTAAATTTTAGGAAGGAAATCTCATCCAGTTATAATCTCTTTCTAAATAAAAATAATTCTCCACCATTTTTTTTTTGAGAGCACGGGCTCGCACGGAATCCCTCGAGAGAGAACTTCACGAAGTTCCTCTCCTCCCCAGCGTCCCCCTCCCTCACCCTCCCTGGCGTCCCCGTCCCCTCTCCCCGGCATCCCCGTCCCCCTCCCTCCCTCACCCTCCCGCCTGTGAGTACACACGGCTGACACATCTCCTCCCGCCTCCGAGCACGTCGTCTGGGCACGACACCGGCTGTCCTCTCCGAGCACGTCGTCTGGGCACGGTAGCTATAGTGCATAGCTGAGTCGAGAGCACCATTGGTGGGGAATGTGGGAGTGAGCAGGAGGCCACGGCGGTGCTTGCAGGCTGTTTTTGGGGCACCGACAGAGGCGGTGGTGTGGGAAGCGGCTAGACCCGACTGGAGGGCCGACAGAGGACCACGTCGACAGCAGGCCTTGTGCGCAGGGGTGGTAGCGTCGGCAGGCCGGCGGCGGGTCGCAGCGGCGGTGGCCGCGACAGGGTGGCGACGAGCTGCGACGGCGGTGCAGCGGCGGCTAAGGAGGTGGTGGCCGCGGCAGGCCACAGTGGAGGTGGGTTGGGGCGATGGCCGCAGGGTTTTGGCTGGGTTGCAATAGGAGTGGTGGGGCAGAGAAGGGCGATGGTCTGCGGTTGCGGTGGGGAAGGGGAAGATCGTGGCGGTGAAGCCATCTGGAACTGCCCGGATGGCTGCCAGGGAGGTGGCTCCGATGCCGCATCAACGATGTTGAGCCGAGGACCGGCGGCGGCGTCGAGGGAGTTTCAAGCGGAGTTCACAAATTACTTTTACCAATTTATGTATTATTTTAATTATAAAAAATTATCTGCCAAATACTTCTACACTAATTTTAAAAATTATGACATTACTACCAAACATAAAGTGTCAATTTTTATCATTTTTAAAATTTAAGTTAAAAATTGACACAACACAATTTTTTAGGTAGAAATAGTTTCTTTAAAAAAATTGATCCCAGACACCCTATAAGTCAGAATTACAAAAAAGGCATGTATGCCTCAATTTGTGTGTTAAACGAACACTGTACCTATAGTTGTTTAAATCAACATCAACAGAACCCGAGTGAAATGTCACATAATAGTTGCCTACTAAACAATCATTATCAAGCATTTACTTTACACTGTAGCCTTGTAGGAAACCATCAATCACCTTACTTGATGGCTGTTGAACGCTGTGATTTTTATGATATTTTTCCGAGTGTTTTCAGAACAAAGGGACTATGCAAATTAAATCCATTAAATGATGGCGTACCGTGGTATAAAGCCGTGGCCGTTACATGTGGGTTAACTTTAAACACCCTCGAAATCCCGTCGGACAAAATTATTTACACAAAGATTACGTGTTTCAATACACAGTAATTCTGTCAAACACTTGGTGGGCGACGCTAAGCCACGTACCCACGCGGCGAACAATCAAAAGACAATGATCCCCGGCGTCCGTGGGGTGTATTCAATGCGCCACAAAGTTATCCCTGCACTCCGAGACCCAAGGGCAGCAAAACGGCGTCGAGCAAAGTCAAGAAAAATCAAAAGAACCTCCACATGCTGCCGCCTTGAACAGAGTCAGGAAACCATAAAAAAAATCCTGGAAAAGGGCAGTCAGGGGGGGGGGCTTTTATAGCTTAGATGGACTAGGAGACCAAGGGGGTGGCCCACCTCCCTCTTTCCCTCTCTCTCTACTCAAGGAAAGGCCCGGAGGAGCTCCCTCTGGGTGTTGCAGACCTGGAGAAGCCTCCTCCGGATCATGCGAACCTGGAGGAGCCTCCTACAGTTTGCGCATACATGGTGGGGTTCCCTCCAGTCTCACAAACCTGGAGGAGCCTCCTCCGGGTTCCTCCTTCCCCCTCCGGCCCTGTGTGAGCAGAAAACCAAAAAAAAGGGGGGGGGGGTGAGAGGCAAGGAGGGAGGCCCCTCTGGGTCTGCAAAACCGGAGGAGCCTCCTCCACCCCTCTTTCTTTGTTCTTTCTACCTTAAAAAGAAAAGGGGGGGGGGGAAGAGGAGGAATACCAGGAGGTGCAGCCCAATGCACGCAAACCCACGAACCAAGAGAAACAACCTTTGCGTTTCCTTCTCCAACTCTTATAAATTGGAGGCCTTGATGAGGGAAGAAAGGAGAACCTGAGAAACCTCACACTCTCAAGCTTGGAGCAGCTAAGGAGGGTCTTGGAGCATCTTGGAGTGCAGGGAGCTGGGGCGGCCTGTTCTCTTGAAGTTTTTTTGAAGTTCTGAACTCACTAACCTGTATAAAACTCTCAATTAAACGGGTGTATTGCATAAATACCCTTATTTGAGGAAATTGAGTTGTATGTTATTTTGAATTCATGGATATCATGAAAAAACCATGTTGATCCTAGAAATATCCACAGTTATGTGAATTTGTTGTCAAGTTATGGAAAAAATCCTAGTGTTTGCAAAAATTACTATTCTACTCTCACACTTTGTGAAATTGTAGAAATACTCGGAAGATTATGCAAAATCTCAAGAGTTCAAGAATTCTACAAGAAATGTTCAAGTCTATTCAAGTGTTCTAAAAATTGGTGGAGAAACCATGCTTGCATTCATGAAATTCAAAAATTGAGATTTTACCTAGGAAGTTTATGAAATTGCATAAGTGTCTTAGGGAATTATGCAAAAATGTGAGAATTGCACGGAGGACGTATCTCCTCTAGATAAAGCTTGGTTATGAGAAATCACAAATAAACCCTGGTTTAGGAAAAAATACAAATAAACTCTTGCCTAAGAAAACATTTCGAATATAACCCGCCTTAGGGTATGGAAGTCTCTTTCGGATTGGGCTCTCAATATCACAACGGATATTGTAGAGGTTAAAAAGATCTTTGTTAGTAAATCAAAGGTATTCGGACTTCTACAAATGTAAATTAACACAGATCACAATTATTGGGGAAACGTCCAATACGCGAACCCTGAATCGTTTGTTAAATATGATGTGCAGAAATAATATGCATGCTAATCAATTACTAAAAAATATATGTACTTATCTAATAATTAGATACATTTATATATAATTAATTTTTAGTGTGTGCAAACAGACTGACATATCCGGTGAGACTTTTCCTACCTTTCATCTTTCTGACGAAGACTTTTATACATTTACAAAGGTTATGATCTCCTCCCCTTTTTCAGTAGGGAGCATGGAGGGAAACAATCTCAACCCCAATCACAAATCAACGACAACAACTCTCCGATGGCGGCAGTCGCCTACGGCCCGATCGTCATCGCCAATCACGTCGGATACGAGTATCTGGCAACACCAACTATTTTTGGAGACTTCCCGACGGTCATCAGATCGCCCTATTTTTTGGGGGTAGTCCAAGAAATACCGGCTACACCAACCAGATCTGTTGTCGTTGGGGGCATCAAGCCCCGCTCTCCACAAGACCGAGTCTTCTCGGTCAATATTGTCTCCTTTAACGTCGCTCCTGCCAAACAGGAGCCACGCCGAAGCCGCAAATTATTGGCCAAGATAGTGGGAAACCGCAAACAAGATTGGGGGGAAAAGATACATTAAACTCTTTGGGCTTACAGAACAGTGTACAAAAACTCCCACAGGATGCTCTCCATTTTCTCTAGTCTACGGAGCTGAAGCCGTCTTGCCAGTCGAAATTCAACTGGCCTCTTACCGCGTTGCGGTCCACGCCGGTTTGCCAGGACAAGAGCAAGACGAGATCGAGAGAAGGTTAGAAGAACTATCAAGCCTAGAAGGGAAGAGACTGGAGGCTTATAAACATTTGCAAGTGTACCAAGTCAGAATGGTTCGAGCTCATGACAAGCTCGTTAAAGGGAGAGCCTTCAAAATAGGCGACTTAGTTATGGTCAAAGAAAAAAAAGTTATGGCTGGAAAACCCAGCGACAAATTGAAACCTAAATGGCATTGGCCTTACGTCGTTCAGACAGTTTATGAGGGAGGAGCCTACACTGTCGTGGATCATAAAGGAGACAACCATTTTCCTCCGCTTAATGGCAAACATTTGAAATTGCATCATGCTCCAGAACACGAATTTGCAGGATCAGTGTCTCAACATATCACTTTCTTTCTTTAAAAAAAGGGGGACTTAGAATAGAGGTGCCCCGACGGACTCAGCCATTCCTATCAAAGGAATGGTTGGGGGCAAAAAGGCCAAATACCCAACTGAGGTGAAAATCCGAAAGGGTGCCTCAGACAAAAATAAAAAATCCCTAAGTGTGAAAACCCAAAAGGACGTACTGGAAAAAGTCAAAGGGGGCTAGCCTCAACGAAAACCCAAAAGGGCGGTGAGGTTGGTAAAGTAAAAAAAAAAACACTCTTTTTGCAGGACATTCATACAGACGAGCTGGGTCAAGGCTCTGCCCTATAAAGGCAGCTACATTCCAATGAAGTCACGACTTCAACGGTAAACCAATAATTCAGGCCGACACACCCGTAAGGGTCAGCCAACATTAACTCAGGCCAACACACCCGTAAAGGTCGGCCAACATTAACTCGGGCCAACACACCCCCAAGGGTCGGCCAACTTCAACTCAAACTAATGCACCCGTAAGGGTCGGCCAACATTAACTCAGGCCAACACACCCATAAGGGTCGGCCAACATTAACTCAGGCCAACACACCCTCAAGGGTCGGCCAACATCAACTCCAGCCAACACGTCCCCAAGGGTCGGCCAGCTTCAACTCAGGCCGATACACCCGTAAGGGTCACCAATATCAACTCAGGCCAATACACCCGTAAAGGTCGGCCGACATCAATTCAGGCCAACACACCTCCAAGGGTTGGCCAACACCAACTTAAGCTAAGACATCCCCGAGCGACGACCAATATCCACTCAGCAAAAATGCTCGGAAAGGCGAACTCAATGACACTGGGCCGTTCTGGTCAATTAGTATAAAAAAGGGGGCTTACAATAGAGGTGCCCCGACGGGCTCAGCTATTCCTATAAAGGGAATGGTTGGGGGCAAAAAGGTCAAATACCTGGCTAAGGTGAAAACCCAAAAGGGCACCTTAGGCGCCCCCAAAGGCCAAATACCTGGCTGAGGTGAAAACCCAAAAGGGCACCTCAGGCAAAAATAATAAACCCTCAGTGCGAAAACCTGAAAGGACGCACTGAAAAAAATTAAAGGGGGCCAGCCTCGACAAAAACCAGAAAGGGCGATGAGGTTGGTAAAAACAAAAAATGAGAGACATGTATAGAAGGGAGACAACAATGGCAAGTTAGAGTTAAAGCAATTTCCCCTTTCATTCATCATTGGAAATAGAAATCCGAGACAAGCCTTCAGAGTAACTATTGGTGTATGTTGAGCAAGGCCAAAAGTCAGGTCACACTATATAGGAAGAGCTAAAAGCAAAAGGTCCCATTAACTATGAATGAGAATTTTTGAAAAAGGTACATCAATAGCAATCATATTACAAAGACAATTCAACCACAGCTCGAGCAGTAGAATGGTTGCCCTAAAGTGAGTGCACTAGTCAAGGTGTGGCTCGCTCTTCTTCAGTTCAGCTATTCATGCCATTCTTGAAGCCATACAAGGTCCTCGGATAAAGCTTTTGCCTCGGCCTATGCTTGAAGCCCTTCAGATTCATCCTTCTCGAAAGTCGAGGACAAGTCTTGGGCCTTTAACATCAAAGCTTGTGCTTCAAGCCTCAACCTCTCTGCTTCAGTCGTCAATGCTTTGGCACTCACTAACTTCTCCTGGCTGCGGGCTTTGATATTCTCCAGTTGGAGTCCCTTTTCAACTGAGACCGCCTTCAATTCTGAGACCTCTCTTCCTCTTGCTGAATGTTCACGAGAGTCATCCTCTTCCACTCTTGGATGGCATGGAAGCACACAAATTGATCCCAAAGAGCAGACAATGCGGACATCCATGTCTCCTTGCGGAGGCCAAATCCATGGTAGCTTCGGGTGTACCCTTCCAGGCTGCTTCTCATGGCCTCTGTTGAGAGGAGGGGATCCAGACGGAGCAATATTTGAAGATTCTGAATGAATAGAGAAGCCATCTCTGGAGGCGCCAATGGGATTATTCATTATTGGCTGCAGTGCATCGGGCCAATCGATCTCTAGGCCTAGAAAGTTCTGGGAGCCTGTCGGTGCACCATCCTCTGGGGATGCGAATAAGAAGGTGCGTGAGGCAAAGATAGAAAGGTCGTCAGGTGAAAGGATGACAGAATCTACTAGTGTGAGCTACAATTCACAAGTCTGTACCTGATGCAGAACCTCGCTCAGGGGTAGCTGATGTGGGTCTATCTGCCTCAAACTCCGAAACGATTATATTATCAATTGGAGTCGAAGCTGAACGCAAATCAAGGAAATGTTTCTCGCGGCGACCACTGAAAAAGTGCCATAACAATATAACAAAATAAGGATACCAAGGAAATGTTTCCCCAAGTGAAGTAAAGAATTGGAACTCTAGAGACCTTGGTCCGCAAAGATACCTTCAACAAAGGTGGCTGGAGTCATAATATTTGGGGTGGGATCTTGGGCTCCCGTATCTTTTAACACTTCTAGTAATCCCCCAACAAGGCAAGAGGATGTGGCAGGAGCAACCAATTCTGAACCTCCCTCAAGACGAGGGACTGTGTGAGAGACAGCTAATAGTGATATAGACTCAATATCGATGGCGGCGCTATTGCCTTGGCTCCTTAAAGGGGTCTCGGAAGCCGAGTCCTCCCTAGTGACCCTTGGACTACCTAGAGCTTGTCGTGCATTAGCTTGATCTCCAACTGTATCCAAATAGCTTAACGGGGTTAGATATTCATACCAAAACGAGAAAAGAGTAGAAAAAAGAAGAAGATGTGATCACTCACCCGGGTGGGCGCCTGTCCCGAGCTCCATAATACTGATAGTGCAAGCCGGGAATTTTGTCGTGACAAGTGACGGACTCGAGGTCGGGGTATTCACCTCTAAATGAGCCCTTGTAGTAGCAACCCCTTTATCAGGAGGGCCAGTGGCATCAAGTCTAGGGTCGTCGTTGTAATTCGGTAGTCCAACATTTGGACCCGATTTAATAAGTTCAGCAAATGACCCTACCAAAGTTGCTTGGTCCTCGACTATGTCATCTACATAAGACGAATAAAGGGGATGAGGTTATTAAAGAGGGCAAATAAAAAAAAAAGAATGTGGACGGGCGTTATACTCATTTGCCAAACTTCTCATTTCCTCACTTTCCAGGGAAGATCCAGAATTTGTGGTGGACTCTTCACTTGAGGAGGAGCTGGAATGTTCATCGCTAGAAGAGGTATTTGAGTCTCCTTCTCCTGAAGAACTAGCACTCCCCTCACTAAAGGTATGGAGAGTACCTTCATTGCCAGTGGTAGGAAGGGGATCACCTTGCTCGGGATTAAAACCAGGACCCTATGCACTATGAAGAGAGTCTGGAAGACCGATGCCTTGACAAACCGATAAAATGTGGTCACACCGATTTTCTGCGAGGGGAAGTAAACATTTAAAAAGGGGGGGGGGGAAGAAGAAAGGACACCCCCAAGTCCTCGTGCCGCGGACAAAAGAGGAAACTCAAACACACTCGGTGACTGCCCCCCAATGTTACGCTCGACATCTGGCAAAGGAGATGTGTCAGTAACTGGCGTATAGTCGTCCAGAATGTGCGTAAATTCATCCAGTGGCATTTCTGGCCCTACCATCTCCTGTTGCGTAGGGACATCCCTGAGAGTTGGGGGAAAAGTCATATCCATCACAACTTCAAGGGGACCTACAGTAAAAAAAAGGAAGAAGTGAAAAAAAAGAAAAAATAGAATAACTATAGCCGTCCTGTTGAAGGGTAAGAACATACCGAAGTCAGAGGAAGTTGCACCTTTACTTGCAGCCCGATCATTGGTCGGAGCCGTTTCTCCAGTCCTTGGACAATACGTGAGTCGGCTGTCTTCTCCGGTATCATTTGTCCGCTGTCTTTTCGGGATGACAGGAGGTTCATTTGGCGTTAGGTCGAGAGAGTCGCAGGGGATGCTGTCACACCATAGCCTTCATGAAGATCTGCACTCAAAACAAAAGGAAGTGAAAATGGAAACATTGTTCAATTAGGGTGCAACATAAATCTTATTGATAAAGGATTGTGTGAGGGGTAGCTTCATACCCGTGAATCCGAGCCGTTCCCATGGCTTTAAAACAATGGCCTCGGGTTTCACTACGAGTATCCGGGCCGCCTTCTTCACCGCCTCTAATATGTCCTTTGGTGTGCGAGCTACCTCCACATGAGAAATATACTCTACTGGGCTAGCAATACCGATGGCGTTGATGAGGTGGGCCTTCCACTTACTTAAAGCTTCATTAACGAAACTATCTTCGGGCAACAAGCTATTAAGCCAGCCTTTTCTCCTCGAACCGCATTCAGCTCAGAATTGCCCTCACCATGAATAAGTGGCAGTAGTGTTGGAAACAAGCTTCCGCCGAGAGGAGGAAGCGGCGGCAGCCAAGTCGGTGATGCTCTTTAAAGGCTTAAAAGCCCCAGTATATGGACGCTTGTCCACCGGGATAACACGCTTCTCTTTTCTCCATGGGGCCGCAATATGTTTAATGGTGCTGGCAGCACTAGAAAAGTGGGATTTCACAAAATGGGAATCAAGAAACAGTTGCGGCAGCACGCTTTTTCTTAGACGTTGATCCTCTACTTCTCATAGCATTAGCAGGTTGTCTGAATATGCAACTATGCTTAAACCACCATCTAGCGAAATAAATGTCAAAATACTCGTGCTGGGACTGTTATGGGATTGGGTAGAAATTCTTCTCTTCCCAGAAGAAGAAGTCCCACTAAGCCGCTGAGATCAAGTGTACATCTTTCCCTTTATACTACCTTGAGCTCATGAAAAAATCTGAATTCGAGAAAATGCTTTGGTCATAGCCAAAGTTTCTTGCAAATCTGTGAGGATAATAAAGCTCAAAACAACAACACTGCCCCGGCGAAATACTAGTACACTTGGCCGTTTGCTATATACCCACTCGATATAAGCATAGGGGGAGAGTTCTACATGGGTGGACACTCTGCTGACCACAAGATCTCCTTCTTTAACAAGGAAAGGGCAGAAATTATATGAACAATGATCAAGCTCTAACCCTGTTCTGTCTTGAGCCGGCAAGAAGGATAAAGCCTGGCGCATGCCGACTAACTGAACATGTCTTGGTCAGCAAGACCAGCAAAGGCGAATATTGGTGGTGCTTTTGGATTAGCCAATTCTGATCTATAGGAGAACTCGGGAAATAACAACCCAGCTCAAGCTCCCAAGTAATGAGAAGGCATTAGGATGCTTTTGTCCCGAGACGAAGAGCATGTTGCCAGGGCCCCAAGGTGATGATAAATATTGGCCAAGGCGGCGGAAGCAAGTGCGACCCTTTGAGCACAAGCCATCAAGCAAGCCAGATAAATCACCTTGGCCCGAAGGACCCCCTCCTCACCATGGGAAACAACAAAAGTGGCTAGCCAGTAAGCAAGGTACGTAGCCAAATAGGTAAGAGGTGGGATTCCCTGAGAATTCCAGCCTTCTGGAGCGGCATGCACATGTTGAGGGTGCTGCCCAAAGTTGACCTTGATTTCAGTATATTCATTCCATGGCCTATTTGGGTCAGCAAACTCATTATAATAACAAAAAGGGCCGTTGTAAAAGAAACGGACCCAAGCTTTCAAGGTTACCTTGCTAGTTCGAGCAGAATCTTTCTTGCCTGCACGGGCCAGGTCCCTCCACACCATCATCAAAAATCGGTGACAATAAGCAAGACGATACCTCCCATCGCCATGAGTGCGGCTACGATGTAGGTCGTCTAGACAAACTTCTTCAAATGCACGACCGCAGATCGGCAGACCCGAAACTCTATGAAAGGCCCATAAATCTAAGGCAATTTCACCTTGAGCAGTGACAAAAATGTTCTAGCGGGGATTGAACCGCTCGATCAAGCCTTGTAAAAGACCTACATTTTCAGGGTGGCGGTAGAGAGCAGCAGTTACTACATGTCAAATCCCCACTAGCTTAAGTACCTTGCCATAATAATGAAGAATGTTGTGCAGCCATTCGGTGGCCCCTAAGCGAAAGTTATGCGAAGGGATTATGGACCATTTCCCATACCAGCTAGGCGCCTTAAACCCCAGAATCCGGTCCAGCAAGCATTCTTGGGCATAGCTATTCTCAACAAATTGTGCCCTGGAGGGTGTCAACACCATTCCATCAACCACACCGTCGTTGCGCTTGTGTTGGCCATATAAATTCCAGACGGCAAGGTGCAAAGGGGCAGTACGAATTTGGAACTTCTCAAAGTCACCAAAGATACCCAAGAACCTTGGATTAGAGAATTGTGGTTGGTGTGTGAAATCCTTAGGATAACCTGGCCAAGAAAAAGTACAGGTCCCTTGCATACTATCCCTTTCTGACAATACTGCCCGCTCAAGACGACGCCGCTCGGGTAAAAAGTCTAGATTGTCGACTTCCATGTTTGAAGGGATATAGCTCTGTATGAAAGAATAGAGATGGCAATCCAATGGATGGTGTGAAGGGTAATCTCCGGAGCGGTCATACTTATAGACACCGTTCTCCTTGGAAATCCTAGCCACATCAACCATGCCCTCAGTCGAGTTCACCTTGCTCGTTAGCCCTTCGGCAATCCATGAAAACCCGAGATCTGTTATACCAAAGTTCTCAACTGTTATGGTAGACAGCCCAAACGTTGGCATTAGCTTTTTAATCCGCTTGACGTGGTGGTCCTCAGAGCCTCGAGTTAGCTCCATCAACCTTCGGTCTCCTCCGAAGCGAGACATAATGGGAGTTTACTGCAATATAAGTTGTAATTTGTCGTTAGTATATGACATAAATAAAGAAAAAGGGGGGGAGAGGAGAAATTTCATTATATTGAGTTAGCATTGGAAATAGAAAGACTTATATGTCCAATCAAAGTCTACATATAGCATCACAGTCCATGCAAAAGACCCATTGCATTGGGAGAATTGGATGTATTTACTTCGCTGTCAAGCAAAGTCAAGGGCAAATACAAGAACTCCCTAGCTCGACATGCAAAGGGGAGGTGAAGAAAAATGAAGATTTCACAACAACACGTGCCACCTGTCGCCGCTGCCGCTCTGACGGATGTCCCGTGGGAGACATTTGTTAGATCGATTTATTATTCTTCACAAGTAAATTAATATTTCACAACTTACATGGCGAGTGAGACTGACGGGGGAGGGCACATATATGAGAAAATGAAGCACTTCCACGCAATAATTAATGAGGGAGGCAACAAGCCAAACATAAACACCAAACCACACGTGGGAAACGTCAATTTCCGCTCCTTCACGTGAGAAATAAATAGTGGAGAGGTATTTATAGGGGCCACCAGCAATTTCGCCCCAATATTGGGATTTTAGGACCGGGTCCACCCCAAAAAGGGGGGGTTTGCCCCGAGTCCACCCCCAAAGGGGGGTTTTGGCCTGGATCCACCCTTAAAAGGGGGGTCCACCCCCAAGGGGGGAGGTTTACCCCGGATCCACCCCCAAAAGGGGGATTTTGCCTTGGGTCCACCCTCCCCACCTAGGTTTTGGCCTGGGTCCACCTTTTTCAAGGGGGGTTTAGCCCGGATCAAGTCATTAATCCCTTATTTTGACCCGCATGGAGGGTGTAATTGTCAGGAATCCTTCGAGGCTCTATAAATACCCCAATGGGGTCCATTTGAGACGGACGGACAGAGGGAAGAAAACACAGAGCGTAGCAAAAGGAGCAGAGCTTGTGTTTGGTGTTTGTGGTTTGTTTGAAGGCCCATCTCTTGGGTTTGATCGTCGTGCTTGTGTTGTGGTTGTGTTGTGAGGGTATGACATAAATCCCTCACTTAACCCATGTGCATCACAACCCCTTTGTGAACTATGTAACCCATATGGGGAAATGAGAATATCTCTCTCCATATAAAAGTCTTTCAAGTCTGGTGATTATGTAAACATCCTAGGTGTGGCCAAGACACTTGTATAAGCCCTAATTGCCTATGAGCAAAGGGTCATGTGCAATCCAAAAAAAAAAAGACTTGTCGACAAGTTTGTACTTATGGAATGTCCTCGCAATATCTTGTATACTTTATAATACATCATGAAATATACTTATGGCCATGTGAACACGAGTTTATAAAATTTTGTGAATGTTCAAGTCACGAGACACCATGCCTCATATCATGCGGAGATAATTATGGAGGTTCGAGACTCAATTAGCCACGTGGAGGTCAAATGGCCAACACATAGCAGTCTTGAACCTTGAGGTTATGTATCTGGGGGTCCACCTCAGTCCCCGTAACTACGTCAGTTGAGTCCATAGTCCCCCTTGAAACGTTCCTGGCACTCGGCATCGACTTGCACGACCTGACGCCTAGGGCAATGCCTTTAGCATCACGCCGAGGATTTTCTTTGGCAGTTAATCAAAGGTATTTGGGCTCGTACCGATGTAAATAAACACCGACTGCGATCGGTGGAGAATTATCCAGTACCCGAACCGTAATCATCTGATAAACTCAATCCACGGAATAATTAACTGATATGCTGCAATTGACTCCTATGTGCATGATTAATAAACATCCCCAAAATAACTTTTTTTTATTTCCCTCCCCTTATTAATTTCTTTAAATTCCGTGAGTTAAACAGTGCTCTAATTTCTTTCACATTCACTTGCAACTGTAGTCTGACTTAGAACACGGATAGCAATAACTGCTAAAACATTTACACCCATACTTCTTTTTATGGCTGCTCACCAATCAGCTGTTACAAAAGAAGAAAAACAACAAAGTTAGCATGCATGTTGGCCGCATAATATATATATTCAAATAAGTATTAGACAGGGGTTCTCTTTAAAGAGAAACATGTTTATATATGAGTTTATTCCGTGGGTGCACATCGTATCAGACGATTCGGGTTTGAGTGCTGGATTTTTCCCCACTGACCGCAATCAAGGTTGATTTACAACAACCTAACGTCCGAACACCTTTGTTTATCTGTCAAAGAAACCTTAAAATCCCCTTTATCGGTTCTGATATTGAGGACTTGTTCATTTGGGCGACTCGCAATTACCACTCGTCCACTACCGGCAAGCTGGTAGGACTAAGGCTTTATCAAAGGCCTCTTAGGCTTAGGCAAGAGCCCTAGAATTTTGGGGTATGGATGCAATTCTGCGGGAGCCGTAGGCATTTTGAAATGTCGGGAGGTTTCCTAGACCTCGGGAGTATTTTGTTAATTTTATATTTTCAGGGGTAATTTGATAATTTTACCAGGCCATGGATATTTCTGAAATCTCTAGGTTGGACAGAGGGTAGGATAGAATCCCTGACTTCCCAAGGCGCTGAGGCCATTTATTGAGGGTTTTGGGGGCTACTAGACTATTTATAGGTCACAGGGATATTTCGGTAATTTTACCAAACCCTACACGGACCTAGGTTTGAGGCAGCACCGAAGTGTCGAACTGAGCTGACAGTGTCCCTAAACTGAAGGAGCAACGAGGGACTTCATAGAAGGCGCACGTGTGTCGATTTGCAAAGGAAGGGGTATATGTATATAATTTCCCAAAAGACGGGGCTTTTTCTTATAATTTTCTCTGATAGATGTGCAAAGAAAATCTGCAAAGTACATTGAATATATTTAGGGCCCAAGTGAGTATAAGGGTTGTCAACGAGTTGTCGACTGTACATCACAGAGATCCGTACTAATACGGGAGGTAGGGGCGTAGCCCCAATTACAAAACACTGCAGGGTAAAATTGCAAACAACAGGACTTACGTTTCCCGCAATCCCCGGGAAGACATTTTCGTAACTCTCCCATTATAGGCGCAGAACTACATAATTTAGCCATCCCAGAGGCGTAGAAACTTACAAAACATAGCCCGCAAAGGGACATAATTACAAACATACCCCTTAGGGGCATAAATACAAGACCCGGGGGATCACCTACCCCTCAAGGGTCAAAACAACGAACAATTTTCTTCTCAAGTACACCGGTGTCCTTGATCTCTAGTGGATGCTGGATGCCTCCTTCTGGACCCTTGGGGGTCTATTATAGAAAAGTGGAGGGCTACCCGGAGGTGTTTGAATCCGTACGGGGTGAATGGGCTAAGAATGACCCCGGGAGGTCTTTTCTTATTTTTTCTAGGAGAGAAAAAGAGGTGGGGCGGGGTCAAATGACCCCGAGCGGGGTCCACCCGCACCGGGGTCAAGTGACCCCAGGTGGGTCAGGCCCGTCCGGGGTCATTTGACCCCTGGCAGACTGTCCGGGGTCATTTGGCCACCGGCAGACCTGTCCGGGGTCAAGTAACCCCGGGTGGGTCAGGTCTATGTGGGTCAGGTCTGTCCGAGGTCGCTTGATCCCGAGCAGGTTTGTCCGGGGTCGCCTGCCCGGGGTCACTTGACCCCGGGCAGGTTCCTGCCAGGTTCATTTGACCCCAGAGGGCCTAATGTAAGCCCCCCCAATCCCCCTATGATTTCACCCGGATGGCTTCTTTTCAGCCCGGATGGGTGTTGGTGGGAGAGTGTTTTTATAGGCAAAATTTGCTTCCAACAATGCATTACTAGTTAATAATAAGGCACTGAAAGTTATCACATAATATTTTTTATTGTTTATGCCTAGACAATACTTTACAATAATAGATTGAAGCTCTGGTAGCCCAAATACATCCATCTTCAACTTGAACTCATCAATTTGATTTTCAAATTTAAATCTCATATTCCCATTTTTTGACATTCTTGCTGTGACACTTAATAACTCCTACATCATCTCATCATCAACGTGAAATCTTGCACTATATGACAACAGGGGTTCAAGAAATATCCTGCAAATAGAGATATCAAAATTATCTCAGCAAAAATGAAAGACATAAAATTGATAAGTCATTGAAAAATAATAATAAGTGGCATCTAACCAACAACATGTGTGACGGCCCAGAGCGCCGGATACCGATATACCGATAACATCGATACACCGATACCAGGAACTGGGGAAGCCACCCAAGAGGCTGATGAGGCCCCTGAAGGGTTAGTGAAGATTGTCGAGGGGATGTATAACGAATTGCAATCACAAGCGCGCATATTAGATTAAGCAATAAAATTTAACAAAAGTGCGGAAGCAATTCAAAATAACCAGAGTGATGTATATATAAACTAGTCCAGAGATACAAAAGTACTAGTCCAAAAGGTACAACTACATGGGGCATACCCCGGCAAAAGTACAACAAAGGCCCAAAAAGGCGACCCGTCTACTGCTGGCGGCTAAGAACGGTCTCCGAGCAACTCACAAAACATCGGGAGACGACGGGCGCGGCTCACCTGAAAAGAGAAGGGTGAGTCACAGCCAGACTCAGTAGGGGTCACGCGGATCCCTACCTCGCACTAAACAAGCATACATGCATAAATAAAGACAATTAGAGCATGCATTTAAATGAATTAACATGCATTGGCATGAATAAACTAATCACAGTAAAGCTGTAAACTCTAACTAAACAGGTATAACAGCTAATACATGCCAACGATAAATAAATGCAAGCGACAGAAACTAAATCTACCAGTAGAATACGTCTTAACTAATCCAAGCAGCAGGGAGTAGAACAACCACTGGGAGCAGAAACCAGATGCGTCCACTGACGACTTATACTGCGTCTCAAGCACTCGCAGTCGACAACACGACAAGCTAAGCGCGTAAACAGTACCAAACCAAGTGACCAGTCAGAGTGACACCCGTCAGTGTCAGTCCACAGCCTCTGACCACGTGTGCACACACTGACTCTCGCCTGAGCCAGGCCCTCTAGCTAGTTTTCTCCCTCGGTAGGACGCTACCGTTGGCGAGGAGCCCACGGAACTAGCTTACAAACCGTGTACGGGAACACCCCTCCGCTATCCCCAAGCGGGTCGGTACTCAACAGACCTTAGGGCAACAACAGTGGCTCCATTGCAAGGAAAGAAAAGCTACTCTATTGGGATTCACAAACATGCCATTATATAATAAGATAACATAAGCATGGCATATAAACATTCTGGAATGCGTAAAGAATAAGCCGGTGCTTTTTGAAATCAACAGGCGTGTGGCGGTCTGAAGCCCACGCGTTACAAGGGTGTAACGGTCGGGGACTGGCGCGTTATATCAAGAATGACGCGTCCGCCCCTATCCGTCACATCCACTGGAGTTCCAGCCTAAACCAGTCAAAGGGGCATGTAACGGTCAGAGGCCACGCCGTTACTGTACGTAACGGTCTGGGCGCAGCGCGTTACATCAATTGTAACGCGTTGGTCAAGGGCCGTTACATCCACCCAAGGCCAAAACCAACACAGCGTTCCAAAATCGTTTGCAGGTGATATGACGCGCTCGCCCAGGCGCGTCGGGGCACCCTGACGGCCGGCCGACTGGCCGTCAGGTTAACCGCCTCACCCGGTCAACGCAAATCAACGGATGGGAACCCCACCGTTACTCTTAATGTAACGCCCCGTCAACGGGCCGTTACATTGATATAACGCGTCCTCCAAGGACCGTTAGGCGTGTGACAGTTCCTGGAAGGACCGTCACACCACCTGGGTCACGGACGGGTTAGGTTTGAAAACCGGTTCCCTCCCGGACGATAGAAATCGTCGGGTAACGTCGAAAAAACCTGTTTCCTGTCAAACCACAAGTCCTAAACAACAATATACCAACTAAAAACATCACATGCAAGGCCTACAATAGCTTAAACATGAAGATCAAAGCTTAGGCATTAACAATGGAAAATAACCAATATGCATGCCACGGGGTTTCAAACATGAAAACATGCTATAGGAAATGATCCTAGCAAGTTCAGGAGTCCATCCCCCTACCTCGTTCAAGCCGAAACGGCCGAAAAGCCGCATGCAAGGAGGAGGGTTCACCGGGCCTTCACACACCGTCCCGCTCCCACGATCACCGAACCACTCCAAGATGGGTACCCACGCGTTCCTCTCGACGCGAGGAATCCACCGGCGCCAACCACGCCTCAATCCGCCGTCGATACGCCTGCAACCCAAGGAGAGGGGAAGAGACGATCGCGGAGGAGAGAGAAAGAGGGGGTGAGAATGAGACCGACGAGGGAGAGAGAGGGGGTGAGGGTTAAGGGAAAAAAAATAAAATTAATATATATAATAACTATATTATATATAAAAATCTTATTATTTCCCAAAAACCTCAATTAACCCCAAATAAATCCGGAAAAATACCAGAAAAATTCCTAAAAATCCAGGAAAATAGTCGAAAATTCCAGAATAAATACTAGATCCAAACCACTAAGGATCCACAAGGCACGGGCCTCACAGTCCCTCCCTCCTAATAGAAATTTCGCCCTCGAAATTTATAACAACGGATAAGGAGGAAACTGAGAAAAGAATTATACCTCACTGGAATAAGAAAGGAAAAAGCTGACGCATCTCATCTTCACGTTCCCAAGTAGACTCATTACCAGAGTGACGCTGCCAAGTAACTCTTACCAGAGGGATAACCTTATTTCTCAACCGCTGCTCACGACGGTCTTCAATTCTGATAGGAAACTCTGGCGTAGACAAATCAGCAGTCACTTCGGGCCAAACTGAATCATCGAGAACATGAGAAACATCTGACACATACTTCCTCAACTGAGAGACGTGGAACACATCATGAATAGCTTGCATAGCCGCTGGTAGTTGCAATCGATAAGCTACCTGACCCACAGCTTCAACAATAGGAAACGGGCCAACATAACGCGGACTGAGCTTTCCACGCTTCCCAAACCTGGAAACACCTTTCATCGGAGATACCTTAACAAACACCATATCTCCTGGCTCAAACTGTAGTGGACGTCTGCGCTGATCTGCATAACTTTTCTGTCGACTCTGAGCCGTCAACAATCTCTGTCGAATCAGACGAACCACATCTGAACACTGCTGCACCATGTCAGGTCCCGTCAAAAGTCTATCCCCAACATCAAACCAGTTCAGAGGAGTACGACAAGGACGACCATACAGTGCTTCATAAGGAGCCATGCCAATACTGGAGTGAAAACTATTATTATAAGCAAATTCAACAAGTGGCAAATGTTGACTCCACGAACCTTGCCAGTCAAGGCAACACGATCTCAGCATGTCTTCCAGAGTCTGAATAGTCCTCTCTGACTGTCCATCTGACTGCGGATGATACGCTGAACTGAAGGCTAACTCAGTGCCCAAAGCTTTCTGGAAACTACGTCAGAAGCCAGAGGTAAAACGTGGATCACGATCTGACACAAGTGAAATTGAGATTCCATGCAGTGGCACTATCTTCTGAATATAAAGCTCGGCCAACCTCTGCACATTCCAAGCAACCTTTATTGGCAACAATCTGGCAGTTTTAGTCAATCTGTCGACAAGCAACCAGATACCATCAAAACCTTGAGAAGTCCGAGGCAAACCCACCACAAAATCTGTAGTAACATGGTCCCATTTCCACATAGGAATCTCTAACGGCTGAAGCAAACCACCTGGCTTTTGATGTTCCGCTTTAACCTGTTGACAAGTCAAGCACTTAGAAACAAACACAGCCACGTCTGACTTCATACCTGGCCACCAGAACTGCTTTTTCAAATTCTGATACATCTTAGTGACACCTGGGTGAATAGCAAAACGGGAACCATGGGCTTCACTCAGAACCTCAAGTCTCAATGCATCAACAGCGGGAACATATAATCTGCCCTGGAAACTGACAACCAGCTCATCATCAAATTCCACATCATATCTTGATACAATACGGGCCAAATCAGAATCAGCTTGCTGGGTTTCTTGAATCTGCTGATACAAAGCTGAACCCAAAACCAAGCTAGCACAAACTGCCATCCTCGGATCGGCCGGAAACTCTACGCTGAATGCCTCGCTCGGAAGCTGTTCCCACAATTTCCATTCATGAAGCAACAGATGATTGACTTGCACCTTCCTGCTCAGAGCATCAGCCACGACATTCATTTTACCCGGCTGATAGGAGAGTGTAAAGTCATAATCTTTCATGTATTCCATCCATCGCCTCTGCCTGAGATTCAGATCTTTCTGGGAGAATATATACTGTAAACTCTGATGATCAGTAAAAATATGAAATTTCTCACCATACAGATAATGTCTCCAGATTTTTAAGGCAAATACAACTGCAGCTAGCTCCAGATCATGCGTGGGATAATTTTCTTCATGCTGTTTCAATTGCCGAGATGCATATGCAATAACCTGACCATGTTGCATCAGCACTGCACCTAAACCCACTCGAGAAGCATCTGTGCAAACCATAAATCCACCCGAGCCGGAAGGCAAAATCAACACTGGAGAAGAAGTCAGGAGCCTTTTCAATTCAACAAAGCTCTCCTCACACTGATCCGACCAGACAAATGGCACATCTTTACGAGTCAGTCTAGTCATAGGTGCTGCAATTTTTGCAAAATCCTGGATGAATCTTCGATAATACCCAGCCAAACCTAAGAAGCTTCTAATCTCTGTTACAGTTCTCGGTCTCTGCCAACTCAAAACAGCTTCAATCTTTGCAGGGTCCACTGCTACTCCATCACCCGAAATCACGTGGCCAAGAAAATGAATTTCCCGAAGCCAGAATTCACATTTACTGAACTTCGCATAAAGCTCGTGATCTCTTAGAGTCTGCAGAATGATCCTCAAATGCTGTACATGATCTTCATCAGAAGCAGAGTAGATCAGAATATCATCAACAAAGATCACCACGAACTGATCGAGAAATGGACGAAAGATACGCTGCATTAGGTCCATGAAAGCTGCTGGGGCATTCGTCAATCCAAACGGCATTACCAGAAATTCATAATGACCATATCGAGTACTGAAAGCTGTCTTCTCCACATCAGATTCCCGGATTCGCAACTGAAAGTAGCCAGACCGGAGGTCAATCCGTGAAAAGACAGTAGCAGACTGTAACTGGTCAAACAAATCATCAATCCTGGGAAGCGGATATTTGTTCTTGATAGTCACCTGATTCAGCTGTCTGTAATCAATACAAAGTCTCAGGCTTCCATCTTTCTTTTTCACAAATAACACTGGAGCACTCCACGGGGAAAAACTGGGGCGAATATAGCCTTTTTCCAGCAATTCAAGTAGCTGTGCTCGCAGTACTTTAAGTTCAGCTGGAGCCATCCGGTACGGTGCCTTTGCTAACGGGTCTGTACCCGGAATCAGTTCAATCACCATTTCTATCTCTCGTTCTGGAGGCAAGCCTGGCAACTCGTCAGGAAACACTTCAGGGAACTCACAGACAACAGGAATATCACCGACATCCTGTCGTGGTTCCTCAACAGCAACCACAGAAGCTAAGAATCCCTAGCAACCTGCACTAAGCAACCTATAGGCTCGAATAGCAGAAATAATCATGCGAGAAGAACAGGATCGAATACCTTGGAAATAAAAAGCTGATTTTCCCTGGAGCTGAAAATAGACATTCTTCGATCTGCAGTCAACCACAGCTCCATAATGCTCCAACCAATCCATTCCCAGAATAATATCATAATCTGCCAGCTGCAACGCATACAATCTCGCCGGCAACTGATGATTATCAATCATAACAGGAGACTCTTCCAAACACAAAGGTGTAATCATGAAATCTCCATAAGGCAATTCAACAAATAGCTCACAAGTCATTTCTGATGTCGGCTCCTCAATACATGCCACGAAATCCTCAGAAATAAAAGAGTGAGAAGCACCAGAATCAAATAAGACACGAGCTGAATGACCATAAAGCATAATCGTACCTTCCACCAGATGGGATGCAACCGCTTCAGCTCTAGTCATATGAGAAACCTTGCCTTTCTGCTTCTTCGATCCGGCTGAAGATTGCTGAGAAGACGCCGACGCTTGAGAATAGAACTGTTGTTGAGCTTGAGGAACAGAAGGAGGTCTGAATTGCGACTGCTGAGGCTGAGAGAACTGAGGAGCTTGCAATTGCTTCGGCCTCAACGGGCAATCTCGAACCACGTGACCAGGCTGGTCACAGCGAAAACAGACCACTGGAAGAGAACACGGCCGATCCTTATGGTGACCACCGCATCTCCGACACGTCCAAGGCTGACTGACAGCAGAACTCTGACGAGTCTGAGAAGAAGGTGCTGTCGGCTGCTGAACAGAATCTGTACCGGACGACGGCTGCTGGAAAAACTTCTTCTTCCTCTTGAACCTCTTAAACTTGGGCTTGGAAGGGGAAGAAGCACTGCTAACATCTGACTGGACCGAGGGAACACCTGACACTGGCGGTCGGTAAGCTTGTTGAAACTGAACCGTCGGCTGCACTGACCCCGCCTGCGGATATCCACCTGGTCTCGCCATCTCTAGCTCAAGTGCCACAGCTGCCTGGCACGCACCATCTAAATCAGCAACACGACTCGCGATCAAAGGCAATTTAAGTTCAGGCCTCAAACCACGCAAGAACTGCTGCGTCTTCAAAGCTTCATTAGCCAGCACATGGGGCGCATATTGACCCAATTCCATATACTTGTTCCGATACTGAAGCACAGTCATGCTACCCTGAGTCAGCTCCATAAATTGATACATCTTAGCCATCTGCAAGCAGGCAGGAGTGTAGACACGCTCGAAAGCAGCAACAAACTCTGCCCATGTGATCTGCCGAAGAGGTCTAGAGTGAAACGCAATCTGCCACTCGGCTTTCCACCACGTAATGGCTGTACCTTGGAGTTGAAACGCAGCAAGCATAACCTTCTCATCTTCAGCGCACTCCATAGACAGGAATACGCGCTCAATTGCATCTAGCCACTGCCTCGCAACCTCTGGATCAGCTTGTCCATCGAAGGCAGGCGGATTTTTGAATAGGAGAAATTCTTTCAAAGCCTTGCCTCGACTACCAGGCACTTCAATCAGAGGAGCAACGACTGGCGCTAGAGGAGGAACAACAGGAACTGCAGAAGGAGGTGCAGAACCACTTTCTTCTCTAGGCGCATCTCGGGGAGCTCGAGGAACTCGAGGAGGTCTTCCTCGACGAGGCGGCATCTTGTACTGTCGAAAAATAGAAAACAACAGAAATCACATCAATCACGCAGAAAACAACCTAAGCCAGCAATAGACAACACGAAGGACTAGCTCTGGACAAGTTGCAAATTCCAATTCCTTATACAAATTCTCAACTCCGCTCTGATACCAACTGTGACGGCCCAGAGCGCCGGATACCGATATACCGATAACATCGATACACCGATACCAGGAACTGGGGAAGCCACCCAAGAGGCTGATGAGGCCCCTGAAGGGTTAGTGAAGATTGTCGAGGGGATGTATAACGAATTGCAATCACAAGCGCGCATATTAGATTAAGCAATAAAATTTAACAAAAGTGCAGAAGCAATTCAAAATAACCAGAGTGATGTATATATAAACTAGTCCAGAGATACAAAAGTACTAGTCCAAAAGGTACAACTACACGGGGCATACCCCGGCAAAAGTACAACAAAGGCCCAAAAAGGCGACCCGTCTACTGCTGGCGGCTAAGAACGGTCTCCGAGCAACTCACAAAACACCGGGAGACGACGGGCGCGGCTCACCTGAAAAGAGAAGGGTGAGTCACAGCCAGACTCAGTAGGGGTCACGCGGATCCCTACCTCGCACTAAACAAGCATACATGCATAAATAAAGACAATTAGAGCATGCATTTAAATGAATTAACATGCATTGGCATGAATAAACTAATCACAGTAAAGCTGTAAACTCTAACTAAACAGGTATAACAGCTAATACATGCCAACGATAAATAAATGCAAGCGACAGAAACTAAATCTACTAGTAGAATACGCCTTAACTAATCCAAGCAGTAGGGAGTAGAACAACCACTGGGAGCAGAAACCAGATGCGTCCACTGACGACTTATACTGCGTCTCAAGCACTCGCAGTCGACAACACGACAAGCTAAGCGCGTAAACAGTACCAAACCAAGTGACCAGTCAGAGTGACACCCGTCAGTGTCAGTCCACAGCCTCTGACCACGTGTGCACACACTGACTCTCGCCTGAGCCAGGCCCTCTAGCTAGTTTTCTCCCTCGGTAGGACGCTACCGTTGGCGAGGAGCCCACGGAACTAGCTTACAAACCGTGTACGGGAACACCCCTCCGCTATCCCCAAGCGGGTCGGTACTCAACAGACCTTAGGGCAACAACAGTGGCTCCATTGCAAGGAAAGAAAAGCTACTCTATTGGGATTCACAAACATGCCATTATATAATAAGATAACATAAGCATGGCATATAAACATTCTGGAATGCGTAAAGAATAAGCCGGTGCTTTTTGAAATCAACAGGCGTGTGGCGGTCTGAAGCCCACGCGTTACAAGGGTGTAACGGTCGGGGACTGGCGCGTTATATCAAGAATGACGCGTCCGCCCCTATCCGTCACATCCACCGGAGTTCCAGCCTAAACCAGTCAAAGGGGCATGTAACGGTCAGAGGCCACGCCGTTACTGTACGTAACGGTCTGGGCGCAGCGCGTTACATCAATTGTAACGCGCTGGTCAAGGGCCGTTACATCCACCCGAGGCCAAAATCAACACACAGCGTTCCAAAATCGTTTGCAGGTGATATGACGCGCTCGCCCAGGAGCGTCGGGGCACCCTGACGACTGGCCGACTGGCCGTTAGGTTAACCGCCTCACCCGGTCAACGCAAATCAACGGACGAGTAACGGATGGGAGCCCCACCGTTACTCTTAATGTAACGCCCCGTCAACGGGCCGTTACATTGATATAACGCGTCCTCCAAGGACCGTTAGGCGTGTGACGGTTCCTGGAAGGACCGTCACACCACCTGGGTCACGGACGGGTTAAGTTTGAAAACCGGTTCCCTCCCGGACGATAGAAATCGTCGGGTAACGTCGAAAAAACCTGTTTCCTGTCAAACCACAAGTCCTAAACAACAATATACCAACTAAAAACATCACATGCAAGGCCTACAATAGCTTAAACATGAAGATCAAAGCTTAGGCATTAACAATGGAAAATAACCAATATGCATGTCACGGGGTTTCAAACATGAAAACATGCTATAGGAAATGATCCTAGCAAGTTCAAGAGTCCATCCCCCTACCTCGTTCAAGCCGAAACGGCCGGAAAAGCCGCATGCAAGGAGGAGGGTTCACCGGGCCTTCACAGACCGTCCCGCTCCCACGATCACCGAACCACCCCAAGATGGGTACCCACGCGTTCCTCTCGACGCGAGGAATCCACCGGCGCCAACCACGCCTCAATCCGCCGTCGATACGCCTGCAACCCAAGGAGAGGGGAAGAGACGATCGCGGAGGAGAGAGAAAGAGGGGGTGAGAATGAGATCGACGAGGGAGAGAGAGGGGGTGAGGGTTAAGGGAAAAAAAATAATATTAATATATATAATAACTATATTATATATAAAAATCTTATTATTTCCCAAAAACCTCAATTAACCCCAAATAAATCCGGAATGCACAGTATGATCAATTAACGACGCCGGATCAATGCAAATTGCGTCCCAGAGGGACGAAATAGACCCAAAACTGCAGGAAACCAAAGTGTTCCTGAAAATGCACTGTTGAAGAGTAAGAAATCAAGTCAAATTAGGCAAAGTTAGAGGCTACAACTACGGTGCAGGATCAGCTTAGAACCGAAAACGGCGCCGAATCAATGCAAAATGGCATCCCGGGGGACGAAATATACACAAAATTGCAGGAAGCCAGAGCATTCCTGAAGAGGCACTGCTGCGGACTCAACCATGGGGACTCGACAGCAAAAAAGCAAGCAGTCGAGCCAAATCATATGAAGTCAAGGGACAAAGGCTATGGTGCCGGATCAGTTTAAAACTGAAACACGGCACCCTAGCAGTATCAAGCCGCATCCCAGAGGGAGAAGAGAGACCTAAAATTGCGGGAAGCCAGAGCATTCCTGAAGGCGTAGCGCTACGGACTTAACGATGGGAATTCGACAATAGACAGGGCAGCGAAGCAGGGTGAACCGACACCATATCTACAATTCAGGGATGTTTCAGAAGAAATGGAACGACATCAAAATATGCCCAATTTGGCACAGGATGTTGTCCACGCTTTCTACGTGAACTCAGATGCTGGTTCATTGACTGGTGCCGGTTCACCTCATTACATCCCTATAAAAGGGACTGATCTATAAGAGATAGGGGCCCTTTTTTCGAACTTCTTGTCTTGTGGTCTTCTCTCTAGCAATAGCCAGGAGGGTTCTTCTGTATGGATAGCCCAGAGAGCCTTCCATGTAGAGATCCAGGAAAGAAAAGAAAAGCGGGAGGATGAGTGATCTCTATAAGTGGAGGGTATTCCCGAGCCACCGTAGAAGGGCTCAACAATGTATTTGAATTGATATGCTGTGAATCTAAGTATGATTTAAGATTTCTCAAGCATTTGGTGTTCTTCTATTACTGTTATTTTCCTTTACTTTCTATCCCCACAATTGCCTCTAGAGCCCCTTCATATTTGTTGTTTTTTTAATTGTGGTCTGCCAGTTGGTTAGACGCTAAGACGGCCGGGTCCTTCTGAGAATGATGTGATCACACAAATAGAAATCTTTTCACAGAGACGCATGGTTGGAGTCTGCTCTAGGATGTGGGCATGACCCCAAAGCGAAGGCCCCTCTGAAAACTTCTGGACGATTTTGATCCGATTGCGTTGTTATCGTCTTTCGCCGTGTTCCATTCTCTCTTTGCTTTCTCTTGAAAGAATTGAAGTCCTAGGAAAATTTGAGGCCAACGGTGGCCTATCGCTAACAAACTGGCCCATCGGCCTACAGATTATCATCGTAATGTGTATTTCGCACAAAGCTCCGGAGCTCCTTGTTCCGATTTCCCCCTTTTGGGCTAAGTCTGAAATTTCCGCTCGATAAGTGTATGAGGAAATGATCACATCCTGATAAGCCAATATCATGGACGTGAGTAGGACTAGGGCTGTCAATGGGCCGGGCTTAGGTCGGCCCGGCCCGGGTCCGACTTATCAAGATTAAGACCCGAGCCCGGCCCAGGCCCGACCTATGTCGGGCCGAGCCGGGCCGGGCCCGACATTATGTAAAAAATACAAAGCCCGACTAAGGCCCAACCCGGCCCGACAACTTAAATAAAATAAAAAAATAAAAAAATAAATAGATTTAATAATATAAATCTTATAATCTCGTTCAATTAAATAAAATTTTGATATTAATTACATAATTTGTGTGAAAAGAGAGTTTTAAACTTTCTACTTAAATAAAATAATCTAATTTTAAGTAAATAGTTTTTAAAATTTTGATATTAAATAAAAAAAGAGAACGGACCGGGCCGGCCCGCGAGTCTAGTCGGGCCGGGCTTTTAGGCCCGACTAAAAGCCCGCGGGTCGAAAAAGACTTTGCGGCCCGGCCCGAAATCGGGCCAGGCCCGCGGGCCTGTCGGGCCGGCCGGACCCATTGACAGCCCTAAGTAGGACTCTTGATGGCCCCGCGATCAGTCGGATTCAGATCACAGTCTCGCCAATTTCGTTCGTGAACAATAAGCTAAGGGGGGTGCTTGCTTTGATACAGGGGCATTACTTTGTGCTTGAAAAAAGTTAGGCAGATCATAGGTATAGTTGTGGTTTTCTTTGGCCCTGCCCATATTAGAATCAAGGGCCAAATTCTGCACGAACCCATCACTCTATTCTCTTCCCGCTGTCCTTCCCGCTGTGCGATCCGGCACCATGCTTCTTTCTCGTTTCCTCCCTTTTACTGAGCGATCCGACACCCCCTTGCTGACTGGGTGTTTGTCTCCTTCGTCACCCGTTCTTATAAATTTTGATTCGTCGAACCTAAGGCATCAATGATTAAACTGTCCTACCTCCGAGTCCCAAATATCAATTTGTAGCATAACCGATGGATCGAATAAAATTGTTGCATTTGAAAAGATACACACATAATTTTAGCTCCATTTAGAGCACCCGAGCAATTGTAATCCCTTAGTAGGCTGACTCTCGAGGATATGGCGCTGCGGATGATTGCGGATGTCGCTGCTCTGTGCGCATCCGACGACTTTAGGGGCCATCTTAGATTTTCCGTGGGTGAGCACCTGTTTCATCACCCCAAGATGCCCCGGGTTTGGTGGAGATGCTACCGAAATTTTGTCGGAATTACATACTTAGAGAGATTCCCCAAGAAAGTTGGTGTGAACGGTCACGCGTGGTTCTCTCCCTAAAAAAAAAGAAAGAAAAAATAATAATATAAATAAATAAATATTAGAAAAGAAGAAATATAATAATAATTATCATAAGCAATGCAATGTCTCTTCCCCGTTAACCAAAAGATCTCATTACAAAAAATTCCTATTCACACGTACATTAACGTGAACTTCAAGTCATAAGGTCCTTTTTTCCTGGTAATTAATCAAGAATTTTCCCTTTTCGGGGAGATGTAATTAACGCCGTAACTATTATGGTACGGCGGGTTTTGGGTCCCGACTCGATATCCCCTTTTGTCTGACCGGTCAGACGGCGCACACGTACACGACTTCAAATTCTTCAGTCTTTGGAGTCAGAGCAGCTTGTCATCTTGTGACTGACATACCTGTGCACACGAAGTAATAAATAAATGCAAAATATCCAACAAAAGAATCTTTATTTTTTTAAAGAAAAATTCCATGTTCCATGGGCGAGCGGGAGATCTCGTATAGTTGCTCCGGCCGGTGCGATTGTTAGAGAGAGATGGAGAGCTATAGGCTTGCAGCAGCGACGGCGGCGATCACCGACGATGAGCTCCGATGGTCATTTGGTCGCCTGCTTGACGATGGCCGGTCGGCGGCGGGTAGAGGAGGGCAGCTGCAAGTGGAAAATGGGGGAGGGGCTTCATACGGGCTGCACTGCACAGTGCAGCCCATGAAAGCCTACCCGCTCTCATATCGGGCGTTCCCAATGGATGAACCAGGCGGTACAACCCGATTCATCCGATTTTTCTTTTTTTTTTTTTTGACACTGTACCGACCAGTACCAGTGGAAAATGGGTAGAACTGGACCGACTGAGGCCGGTACTGATACGTACAGGCCGGGTACGATACATACCAGGTAGTATTGAAAACGATGCTTGCCCCTCTATGGGCAAAAATGAAAGTGCCTTTTGGGCACCTATCAACTGGTCCGAAGAATTCTGACTCGGGCGATTCCTGAAGAGAAAAATCAATAGAGCTACAGGGTTCCCCAATTCGACATATTGGCACACTGCAGGAAAAAGCAAACCGGCCCAGGCACTCAAATAATAGGTGACCATCAGCACAGCTCTGTCTCAGGGAGAGCTATGAGTAGTCAAATTTCCCAAACCATGATATATATTCGCCAGGGCAACTGGCGCAATAGCAAGCCTATGTCCATCAGCAAGAAGGCACATTGAATATATTAACTCAAGCCGCACGAGCTCCTCCTCCCCATGCGGCATCACAAAAGTGGCGAGCTAGTAAAAAAGATAAGCAGCTACATAAGTCGAGTCTGGCAACTCACGGGGGTTCCACCCCTTGTTCTCTGGTGTAGATAAATAACACTTGCGCCTATGTAACTTCAACGTCAACTGATAATAGTGGTCAAGAGGCTTGTTATCTTCAGCAAAATTTTCATAAAAGTAGAACGGGCCGTTATAAAAATAGCGGACCCAAGCATTAACACTAACTTTGATAGTGCGCGAAGAAGCTGAAGGAGCATCTTCCTTCTTGACTCGAGCCAAATCCCGCAAGACTTTCATCAAGTATCGGAAGCAGAGTGGTAATCCATACTACCCTGTACCAGTGCTTTGACTTCTATGCAGATCGTCGAGCGTCACCTTCTTGTATTTCCCCCAAAAATAGGCAAGCCAGAAATCCTGTGAAAGCTCCACAAATCAATAGTCGTCTCACCCTCAGCGATAGCAAAAGGATTCCATCAACTGTTAAACCTTTCTACCAAACCTTGGAGTAACCCTATATGGCAAGGATAATCATAGAGCACGGTTGCAATTGCATGACGAATCTCGAGGTGATTCAAAGCCTCACCGTAATGGTGCAAGATGCCAATCAGCCACTCGGTGGCCCCCAAATGGAACTAATGGGAGGAGAGCACCGACCATTTCCCATACCAGCTCAGTGCTGAACCACTCATAATTCTGTCGAACAAGCACAATTTATCATACCTTTCACTTGCATGCTGTGCCAGAAGATGTCAAGAACATATTGAAAACACTGGTCAAGCTGGGGCCTGTGCTGGCCGAATAGCTCCCAAATCGTTGTTGTCATACTGCATGGTTTGGTATGGCAACTGACATCGGAGCCGAAGAAACCCAATCGGTCCGCCGCCGAAAACTGAATCTGACGTTATGTAGTCTGAGGCGTGAGGTGACTAAGACGACCAGGGGGTCGCTTCATGCCTCAAACACCTAGGCGATGGCCTAGGCGTTTGAGCCATTTGAGGCAAGATTTTATTATTATTATTATATATATATAATTCAAAAAATAAATTATATGTCTAAATATTACAAAATTGCATATATAAAGTCAATAAATTTCCTAAATTCCTTCCATCCTATGATTCAAATTATTATGACTCACTAAATTCTCATAGAATTTAACAAACCAAATTACAACTAGGAAGATACCAATAATTAAGATACTAATAAATTCAGAAAACTAACGTAAAACAAATTTTGGTGAGTGTTGACCCCATAAAATATTTCATTGATTTCAGAATGAATATTAATGGTGCCCATTTAGGCCTTAAGAAACATGTTTATTTGACTGCTGACTCAAATAAACATGTTATAAAGAACAACATTCCAGGAGCAGCCATTTGATTCCACCCGAAGGTAAACAGCATGATTTCCACACCACATAATTCCAAGTCAACAGCATGCAATGAAAGTTGAGAACATAGTGAAACTAAAGGAGGAATTTGATTACAAAAGCTTGTGCAGAAAGCTTGGCATAGAATTAGATAGACAAATATCTGAGAATGAAAGACAGCATAAAGATTTTGGAGATGAAACTTGACAGGGGCTATATCTTCCCCCCTACTTTATGATAGATCGAAAGACCCAGAAATGTGAACTTGAGGATCTACTTATCTTAAATACATGAGAAAAAGATTTCAAGCATCAATGCTGTAGTAAAAGTATTGGAGCTAGCCTTAAAGGGACAAAGACCTCTCCTAATTGTATCAATGCCCTGGCAACTCTCATCCTCAGCAAGCTTCGTGCTGGAATTGAGGTCTGTGCCATTAAAGCTCCTGACTTTGGAGAAGATAGGAAAGCCATTATGCAGGGTCTTGCTACTCTTATTGGTAGTAATGTTATAACTGAAGAACTTGGTTTGAACCTTGAAAAGGAGGAATTTGATATGCTCGGTACACGCAACAAGATAACAATCTCCGAAGATGACACTGCCGTTCTTGATGGGGATACCGTTCTTGGTGATGATCTAAAGAATAAAATACGTTGTGGACATCGTTGAAGAAGTGGAATTGGCTCGGCTAGGATCCAGGCTTCAGGAGGATGGATTCAAATAGCTAATGGATGCTGCTGATGTGGATGGCACTGGGACCATACCTATGATAATGTTCAGTTGAAAGAAAAGTGTAAGGCTACCGTTCCCTCAGATGGATTGTGCAGTTAGAACAAAGATTAGGAAGCCAAACATCAAGGGTGTGCCTCTGGTTGAGTCATTTACTTTGGATCAGGTTCTGGAGCACATGAGAAGCCTGAAGTAATGGATTGGATTGAGTAAAGTAAAGGTAACAAGAGATCAAGCAGTGGAACATGTGAGATGGGAGACCTATTATTTGAGCCACCCCCGATATATTGTGCAAAATGTTATGGCCACATCAAGCATAACAGGGCATATCACTCCATGGTTAACAATGATAGTATAACAAGTAGAGCTGGACATTTATTTGGATGCTCTAAGTACAATGGATTCAGAGCAGAAATCTGCAGCATGCTCTAACTACAATACTCTAACTACATGGTTCAGAGATTGAAACAGACAGTGAGACCAATGGTAAACCAACTCCAAGTTTCCCTATCAAGGAATATAATAGGATGGGTTTAATCCAAATGAAGAAAGGGATTTGCTTGATGAGCATCTAAGTTCACATGTGACTAAAGAATCATCTACTCAAAATGGTTTATCCAATGAAAGAATTTTCAGTCCTCCTAAGGAAGATTCATTATTCAGTTCAGTTGATGCAACACTCACATGGTCTCACAAGAAAAGAGCCGAAGACAAGATGAGAATCCTCCGTACAAGTCAAAAAAACACAAAGAAGCTTTCCACGTGTTGAGGGGAAATTTATTAAGAAGTACGGACTCCATTTATAGGAGAAAGAGACCCCGTAGGCCGGAGGGGCCCTCCACTCTGCTTACAGGCCGGAGGGTGCTCCTCCGCCCCGCTAACAGGCCGGAGGGGCCCTCCGACCTGCTAGCAGGCCGGAGGAAAGCCCTCTGCCCTGTTAGTAGGCCGAAGGGAGTTCCTCCGCCCTGCTAGCAGGCCGGAGGGGCCCTCCGTCCTGCTGGCAGGCCGGACGAGAACCCTCCGCCCTGATAGCAGGCCGGAGGGGGGTTCTCCGCCCATGTGGCCCTGCGGTTAAAAAAAAGAAAGAGAAAGAAGAGGAAAAAAAAGGGAGAATAGGAAATAAATGCTGCAGTTACATAACATGAAAAGGCAGGGAGGAGAAGATGAAGGGTGTTACCACTTGGAATTCCACCGGAGGAGAAAGCCAAGGGAGTCCTCCGCCCTTCCTCCAAGCAACTATAAGAAGACAGCAAGTCCAAAAGGAGAAAAGGAGACAAGAGAAAAAAAGGAGAAAGAAGACAAGGAAAGAAAAAGAAGACAAGGACAGCCACTGCGCAAGGAAGACAAGCACAGCAGCCCTCCTTTTCAGCAGGTCGCAGCCCTCTTTTGGTGGAGTTTTGTTAAGACAAAGCCTACTTTATGTGGAGAGGATATTTAAGGAGACTTGACTAAAATATCCTCAATCACTCATGTCATGTACAAATAAGTACAAATGAAATTCAAATGAATTCCAATGCAGCTTTATGCAACTATGCTCACAGATTGAGAGAAACATTCCAAAATTATTTTATATCCAGGACCCTATGGGAGGTTTCCAATGCGTAAAATTATAAATTCACCCCTATACTTTAGGAAACCATGAAAATGTCCCTACGAAGTTATGCAAGAGTTTTGGAAATCAGAAATGTCATGAAAAATTCCTATAATCTCTAATGTATGCAAAGTTGGTGAAAATTGATACCAAGTTTACAAAGAAACCCTAGTTTGCAAATACACCCTCGAAAGTTGGAATATTGTGCAGATATCCAAATATATGCAGAAACAACCAAGATTTCAGAAAAGAAAAGCAAATATTGAAAGGCACATTACATAAAAGACCTGCCTTGATGGAAAATTGCATTAAAACCTTTTCATGAAGGAAATATTACAAATAAACCCCCACAGGGAGGGATAATTGCAATGATGCCCTACCTTGGGGTGAAAGGAAATATTTTCTCTCGAACCAATATTTCAGACGAAAGGATTGATATTATGAGGGAAAGAAAACATCTTTAGCAGTTTTAATCAAGGGTGTTCGGATTCTTCCGATGTAAATTAACACCGATTCCGATCGGTGGGGAAGAGTCCAGTACACGAACTCTTAAATCGTCTGATGAAACACGCGCACGGAAATTATAATATGCAAGCATTAAAAAAAAAAAAGGCCGAAACACATGTGCATATTATTCCCTTCCAATAAAAAAATGAAGATTTATTGGTTTATTTCTTCCGCGTGTAAACAGTGAGTCAAAAGGTAACCTCTCACATTCTGAAAGAGAAGAAATAAAAAAAAACTATAAATCTATAGGCAGAGAGAGAGTGAGACAGACCATCGTCAAAACCAAGTTATGTGTGTGTCTATGTGAGATAGAGAGAGAGTGAGACTAAATGTGGTCAGAGCGAGGTGAGGCGAGGCGAGCAGTCGCCGCCTCACCTCGCCTCAACGCCTAGGCGAGTGCCTAGGCGCGCCTTTGACTACATAGATCTAGCGCGTGAAGCCTACAGGAAAGCTGGGATATGAAGTAGTGCAAGTCCCAAGCATGTTGTCTCGGCGCCCCAGAATAACCCTCTCAAGATGTCGACGCTCAGCTAGCAAACAAGGGTCATCCTCATCCATATGCTCGGGGAGATAGCTCTGAATGAATGAAGATATATTTATCCAACGGAAAGTGCTTGGGATAATATCCAATCCGCTGATACTGGTAAAGGCCTTTATATTTCACAATCAAAGTGGAGTCAACATCTCCACCCTCTGGAACATCCACGGGAAGTGGTCCCTCAGCGACAGTCTAAACCCCGATCAAGGGAAAAGATGTTATGCTTAGTCAATCGGGGAAGGCCCAGTGATTGCATCAAATTCTTAGAAGGGGTGGGGGGCGGAATCTTGGTCTCTGCTTGCACTTCCCCGAGCGCAACTCTCTCAGAGACGAGACATAATAAATATCTACAAAATGGAAATAAAGGCAACCAATCCTAACATATACATGAAAGTAAATAAACAAGTCATCAAGACTGCAAATCTCAACACGGCATCAAACCATGAGAGCCGCGGGTGTTAACAAGGTGCACGAGTCACCCGATGTCACCACCGGCTTCGACAGGCATCCCATGGGTGACATTTGTTGAACCCCGCGATTTTTATGATATTTTTCTGAGTGTTTTCAAAAACAAAAGGACTATGCAAATTAAATATATTAAATAATGGCGTAATGCGGTATAAACTGTGGCCGTTACATGTGAATTAACTTTAAACGCCCTGGGAATCCCATCGGGCGAGATTGTTTACACAAAGATTACATGTTTTAATACACGGTAATTCTATCAAACACTTGGTGAGCGGCGCTAAGCCACGTACCCATGCGGCGAACAATCAAAAGACAACGATCGCCGACGTCCGTGGGGTGTCTTCAATGCGGCACAAAGTTATCCCTGCACTCTGGGACTCGAGGGCAGCAAAACGGCATCGAGCAAGGTCAAGAAAAATCAAAAGGACATCCATGCGCTACTGCCTTGAACAGACAGCCATAAAACCATAAAAAAATCCTGGAAAAGGACAGTCAAAGAGGGGGGGTTTTATAACCTAGATGGACTGGCAGACCAAGGGGGTGGCTCGCCTCCCTCTTTCCCTCTCTCTCTCTCTCTCTATGTAAGGAAAGGCCCAGAGGAGCTCCCTCCGGGTGTTGCAAACTCAGAGGAGCCTCCTTCGGGTTCCTCCTTCCCCCTCTGACCCTGTGTGAGCAGAAAACAAAAGAAAAAAAAAAGGGGAGCCCAGGAGGGAGGCCCTTATGGGTCTACAAACCCGGAGGAGCCTCCGCCGCCCCCTCTCTCTTTGTTCTTTCTCCCTAAAAAAGGAGGGCAGAGAAAGGGAAGAGGAATACCAAGAGGTGCAGCCCAATGCGCCAAACCCACAAACCAAGAGGAACGACCTCCGTGTTCCCTTCTCCAACTCCTATAAATAGGAGGCCTTGGTGAGGGAACAAAGGAGATCTTCAGAGACCTCACACTCTCAAGCTTGGAGCAGCGAAGGAGGGTCTTCGAGCAACTTGGAGCGCAGGGAGCTGTGGCGGCCTATTCTCTTGAAGTTTTTTTGAAGTTCTGAACCCACCAACCTGTATAAAACCCTCAATTAAAAGGGTATATTGCATAAATACCCTTATTTGAGAAAATTGAGTCGTATGTTTCTTTTTTTGAATTCATGAATCATGGAAAAATCATGTTGATCTCAGAAATATCCAAAGTTCTAGGAACTTGTTGTCAAGTCATAGGAAAAACCCTAGTGTTTACAAAAATTGCAATTCTATCCTCACACTTTGTGAAATTGTAGAAATACTCTAAAGATTATGCAAAATCTCAAGAGTTCATCAAGTCTTAAAGAAATGTTCAAGTCTATTCAAGTGTTCTCAAAATTGGTGGAGAAACCATGCTTGCATTCATGAAATTCGAAAATTACGATTTTACCCCGAAAGCTTATGAAATTACATAAATGTCTTGGAGAATTATGCAGAAAATGTGGGAATTGCATGGAGGGCGTATCTCCTCTACATAAACCCCCGGTTTTGAGAAATCACAAATGAACCCTAGTTTAGAGAAAACTGCAAATAAACCCTCACCTAGGGGAAAATTGTGAATATACCTCCGCCTATAATGTAAAATAATGCATTCTACAAAAGCACATCCCTATAAACCCCTTTCTAACATTCCAAAAATCCATCTATACAAAATATGCATCTTCACAGAATACTGATCTTGGGAAGCATTTTAAGAATTTCAGAAGAGTCTGAAAACATTTGAGAGAAATGGAGAATTTTGAAGACATTATCCCACACCCTGTCTAATTTCTTAGGTGAGATTGGTTACTGAGATGTCACCAATGTCCTCAGAGATCTTCGCACATTGATAGTTGCAAAGCTCTATTATAGGCAGCTAATCCGAGTTAAATTTTTGCAGCATCATACTATGTCCTGTCAGCAGCCTTTATCCTCCTCGTAGTTGTCCTCTTCATTGCCAAATTGTAGCATTTAAGTCTCATGTACATCTTTTGGGCCCGTCTTAAGTCCATATTTTAATTTGATTTGGTAGATTGTGTTTTCTTTTTAACCCATTGTCTGAATGTATGGGCTGCAGGTTGGCAAAGTGTTTGGCCCTTTTTCTTTTCATGAGTGTACACAGAGCCCCTTTTGTCTTTGTACAATCTGATATTTAGGGTCCCACCCCTTTGCCATTTGACAAGATCCTATTAGTATGTCAATTTCATCGATGATTTTCTTGTTAACCATGGTGTATTTCATGCATCATCATCCAATTTGAGTTCAAAATATCTACTGTACGACTAGTACCTTGACCCATTAGGATTAGATGATGTTTGTGGGTCCATTTTGACGTGATGTTGCCAACTGTTGAAGCTACCAGCTACCTCCACAGTTTCACCATTTCCCCAATACTCAATCAGTACCTATGATAAACCAGAAGTTTAGCATTTGAAACAGAAGTCCTGATAAATTCATGTTCAACAGTAAAAGAGAAGAAATTTTAATTTACTACTGCTAAAAAGCAAAATAGATACCTCTTTTAACCCCAAAAGGCTTTCCTCAGCTGCATGTAGTTCCTTATCTTTTGTTGAGATAATATTTTGCACTTTACTGATCTCTGACTGGGCTTTATTATGCATCATAGACAAAGCAAACTGCAGACAAAACAGTTAATTCCAATTCACTTTATAGTATACAGAATGAAAGGACCAAAAAAGGGTTTTTTTAGCTGCAGATAATTAAAAGGAAAATGTTGACATTATTCATCATCAATCCTAAACTTCCTGTTTTCCTGTGCATCATAACTTTTCACATTTCCCTTGCTGTCAATCCCAGCATAAAGAATCCTAGGCTCCTTCAACTACCAACATAGAAATGGATCACAAACATTATTCTATCAATCTCTTTTTGTTGGCAGGGACAGGTTGTAGATCCCTTATAACAACAGTAAAGACCAGATAACTTTGCAGACTGTCGCATTAAGCTACAGTAGGGCTAACAAATAGGCAACAAAATACAAAATTTCCAGCAGTAACCTATATTGACCACCTCATATAACCATACCACCAGAGGTGCAGAAACCTTGGAGGCTGTAGACCGCAGGGGTAATTTTGTCTCTGTGTATACTTATGGTTTGTCTTTTTATTAGTCGTTTGTTATGTCCGCCTCCTTAAGCATGGGGGTATTTTGGTCATAAAAGCATTGTATTTTTCTATAATCTAGTGTACAAGGGTGTTCTGTTGGGATCAGCCTCTGTGCTGGTCACCTTTCTCCCATCTTCTGAGCACAGCCTCTCCTCTCTGCTCTCTCTCCCTCTTTCTCTCTGTATCCCACTGTTCTGCAACATGGTATCAGAACAGGGGGAGTTGTGGATGAGGTGAAGGAGGTTCTTTTCTTAAGTTCTGGTACTATGTTTTGAGGTTCCGTTATTCTCCAGTGCACGGGGACCCTCTGTTTGGGTATTTTGATCAGCAGAACCCAATTTTTGGTGGCGGTTGTTCAAGGGGGAGTTTTCTCTACTAGGGATTTCCAAGTCATCTTCTGGGGTTCCCCCGTTTTTTGCGGCAGCACCTCTCCTTCTCATCACCTCAGCGCAGGGAGTCACCCACATCCTTCATTGCTCTCTGAACCTTGCCATTGGAGCATATGACTTCTTCTACCGGTAGTGGGGTTTCTCTTCCAACCTTGGATAGTCAAGACGCTTCTGCTCCAGATACTCCAGAGGTTATGTCCTTCATGATGAAACCTCTGGGTCTTGCTGCGACAGAGAATTTCTGACTGCAAATGACCTCTGTAAAATTAACAGACCCATTTCCGTCTTTGTCTATCTTTGCTCGCATCTTTCTTGGTGGACGTGGCAAGTCTGGCTACATCGATGACTGGTTAAAAGAGCCAAAACCAAATGATCTAACTTATGCACACTTGCACAGGGAGATTTGGAGACCAACTTGGTGATGGGGTGGATTTTTAACTCTTAAGTTCTGAAATTCAGCAACTAATGACGATGATGAGAATGGCCAAGGACATGTGGGATATCCTGGAACAAATGTATGGGCAGCGACAGGATATCTCATGTATTACTGATGTTCAAGACCTCAAACAAGGGAGTCTGGGTGTTACCACTTTGGGCTTTTGAAAGTAAGTGGGAAGAGCTGGGTTATTATTCTGTCTACAAATGGCAGTCTCCAATATCAAAAACAATATTTACAGCATACCAACACACCCAGATTTTTAAGTTTCTAGCAAGTCTTAATGCAGAGTTTGAGGTTTTGTGGGGTCAAATTCTTAGTATAGACTCTCTTTCTTCCCTTGAGCAGGTTTATTACAAGGTGTTGGATGAAGAAGGGGGAAAAGGCCATGGATGGGGGCCGTGTTGATGCCTGGGGAGTGGGTGAAATTTCAACGCTGATTACTACCTCAAAAAAATCAGTTAAAGCTAATTAAGGCTCTGGAAGGAATAAAACAAAGGCTGATTACTACCACAACATGGACAGCTGTTGGGACCTCTACCCTGACAAGAAATCATTGAGGTTTAGAAACAACATGTGTGGTCAATCGGCCAAAGGAAATGCTGCTGTTGTGCAGCCCGGTGACAACCCTTTAACCTCTCCTTCAGAGGGTGGCCTCTCTTCTCCCCAAGTCTGCCCTCTCACCTGCCAATGTTAATAATTTACAACAGATATTTTCACAGCTGGGTTTTGCTGCTTCTTCCACTTTCATCCTCCTTCGGTATTACGAGGCCGGCTTTCAGTGTCACCTCCACTCTTCCCTGTACTCCCTAGTCATAGTGTAGTGACTCAATCGCGAGCCGTGCAGGAGGAGAGAGCTACCCAGATGTAGATAGTAAGACGTACCGAAGTGGATCAGTCACAACATAGAGCTACCATTGTGTATGGGGGTTGGAACAGGAATGAATTGAATTAGCTCCATATCGGAAAGTAGGGTTTGGATCCATAACTTGTGAGGCATTTTAGGGGGAAAATTGTGTGGGCTCTATCCAAAGTGGACAATATCTCACAAAGGTTGGATCAGATCATGACATTGTGATATTAGAGAAAGGTTGTGAGACTAGAGATTTATTTACAACCATCCGATTTATACACCATACTGCAAGATTTTAGGAATTTATTTGAGAATTTGGAGTCAACTTTGAAAGTTATACTAATTCAGGTTAGTTCTCCCTTACAGGGTGTGGCGGAGAGTGATAGGGCTATGGTGGTGAATCCTTCATGTGTGGAGACAACACCCTCAAATGGGACCTTAGCTGGGGTTGTTGGAGAGACAGTGCATGGCAGACAGTCTCCAAGAAGGCAAGGTGTGTTGCCCACTCAGGGTGTGCCACACAAACTTAAATAGGGTTTGAACAATCCTCCACCATCCTGGATCCGCCTCTTCCTTCCCCCCATTCACCCGTGGCTGAAAAAACCTCCCCTTGCCCTGACAACGACCGCTCATACCCACCCTCTGCCACTCGCCGGCACCACCTGGTAGGATGCCATCGTTCGCCCAACTGTGAGTCAACTTTTGCTCCCCCTGGCCACTCAGCTCCTGTTGCCCCTCTCCACTCCGCTCTGTCATCACTCCACAATACTACAATTTGAGTTAAGCAACATGGAAAATTTCACACTTATAGATGATTAGTTTATATGGCGAATGATGTAGACGAGTCTTCTTTAAGATGTCATAGCTCCTCTTGGTTAGTTAGATACTGACTTCTGAAGGTGATATGACAATGTTACTGAACCAAACCGCCAACCCATTACTAGAGTTGTTAGGGGGAGAGGCCTAGAACTGAAATAGGCACGAAATCGCTCATGAATATCCAATGTGGGACTAAATGGCTTTTGCCAACTCTCCCCCTTACGACAAACCCGGGTGAAGTCATATGATAAACGGTGATGGCACTCCCTAGAACTGCAATGGCCACATAGATGGGGAGAACCCCAACAGAAAATGTGGCTCTGATACCATGTTACCAAACTAAACCGCCAACTCAAAACTTGAGTCATTAGGTGGAGAGGCCCAGAATTGATACAGATGTAGAGTGGCTCATGAATACTTGGTGTGAGACTAAACAGTTTTTGTCAACAGACAAAGTATTCAAAAATAATTTATCAATTCTCAGACATAAACCCAAGATACAAGAAAATTTATTTTGAAAGTGGTTGGTACCACTGAATAAATTAATCAGAAAAGAGGGATTTACAAGTTTGATATGTAAAATCTCTCAAAATATCCCCAAATATCCCCAAATTTCTTGTACGAACTAAGATACAAGATGATAAGCCTTAATGACAATCAATCTCTACAAAAATAATCTATCAAGTCTTCGATCATAAAAGTCAGCGGTTCCATCAGGAGCCAAGCAGGTCATCTTCTTTCAAAAGATGCAATAACAAGGTTAATTGACCAAGAACAAAATATATGGTGCACGAAAAGCAATTTTTTATAAACAATTGTATATATACCTCTACAAAAATGATAATAAAAAGAAAGTACAGCAGTTGCACTCTCCATTTTGCAAACATAACTTTTAAAAGAACACTGTTCTCATCATCGAAGAGCTTTCCCATTTTCCAAGGGGAAAAGACCACAATCATGGAATTTAAAGACTGATATTATACCTTTTCTTCTTCTATCTGTTGCTTCAAGAGTGCCAGCTCTGTCTCTTTCTGACGCTAAACTCATCCACATACAGATAACACTTTGGTCAAAATGCATGTCATAAGCATAAGTACCTTGCTAATAAATGACAACGAAGAACTGCATGGATAAGACCATATAATATGTTACCAGCAGTTCTTTTAGGCGATTCACTTCGGCTTGGTTTGCTTTCTCCACTGCCTTTAAATCAAGAAAAAAGAGCATAAAGTTAACGAACGAGCAGAATATATATAGAAAGATCAAATAGTCATAGCAAATATTGACCAGATCAGAGGCCTTGTTTACACCAAAGTCAGAGTTGCCTAGAATTTCCTCCACCAATAGAACATCCCTATAAATCGTGCCAATAAGCAAAAACTCAATCACTCAATCTGTGCAGCATAAAACATGAAGTAATGTTAAATTCATGAACTCACCACCACCACCACCACCATCATCATCAGAGCCTTATCCCATTATTTGGGGTCGGCTACATTAATCATGTTCCGCCAAAGAATTCTATCAAGTGCTATATTCGTATTTAAACTCAAGAAGCCAATGCCTCTTCTAATAATATTACACCATCTCATTTTAGGCCTACCACAAGCTCGTTTACTAGCATCCACCAAGATTTAGTCACATTTTTTAACTGGCACGCTGAATTCATGAACTCACCATATTATACAAAAAAAAACCTCCACATTAACAATTAGGAAGGGATGGTAATATCAATGCTGATAATTCTTATAAGGGATCATCCTCACTAAGAAGTTACTTAAGCAAAAATTCCACTTAGCCCAAGTTGGAGTCATCTCACCAGCCTATTTCAGATGTGGCAAAAAACTAGAGCCTCTTGAGTTCAACTTTTGGGGATTGTTTACACACGTGGAAGAAATGAAACAATTTGCGGGAAAATATGCACATAAACTTAAGTTATTTAGCTTGCATATTATAATTTCCGCGCATGTGATTTATCAGACGATTTAGGGTTCGTGAACGGGACCTTTCCTCACCAACTGGAGTCGGTGTTAATTTACATCGGAATAAATCCGAACACCTTTGATTAACTGCCTAAGATCTCTTTCACCTTTACGGTATCAGCTGCGATGAAAAATTTAGTCCTAGGGAAGAATTCCCTTGCCAAAAGGTAGGGGCATCATTGCAATTGTCCCTTCACATAAGGGGTTATTTGCAATTTTCCCTTTTGGAAAGACTTATTTGCAATTTTCCTTCTTGGAGGGGTTTATTTGCAATTTTCTCTTGGAGGGGCTTATTTGTAATTTTTCCTCAAATTAGGACTTTTGTGCAATTTACCCTTGAATTAGGGTTTTAAGCAATTTACCCTTAAATTAGGCTTTTTACAATTTGCCCTTGGACTAGGGTTTTTATGCAATTTGCTCTTGAAATAGGGTTTTTATGCAATTTGCCCTTGGACTAGGGTTTTTATGCAAGAAACAGGCCCTTTTCTGAAATTTCGCAGTTTTGCATAAATTTCTTGGATGTTTATACAATTTCGTGAACTTCGAGGGTATAATCGCAAACTCTTGGATTTTTAATGATTTGGCCATGATATCTTGCCAACTTAAGCAATATTTGGAAAACCTATGCCATCTCCATGGGATGATTGCATTCCGTAATTTTTTGTAGCTCCTAAAGGATATTTGCGTAATTTCCCGATGTGCAGGGGTAAAAATATAATTTTACACATGTTAGGGCCTCCCATGGTCTTGAACATAAAAATTTCACATCTTTGACATTTGTGTGATCAACATAATCATTTTGTGTAAATTGGATCCACTTGGATTCACAATGCACATGAGGTGCTCACATGAGGGTATTTTGGTAAAGTACCCTTTTAAGTCAGTCCTTTTTACAATATAGGGTTTAAAACTCAAAAAAAAACTCCACAAGAAGGAGGCGCCACCTGCTCCCTGCGCACTGCTCCTTGCTGCTGGACTGCTCCAAGTCTTCTCTTTCGGAAGTCCCAGTTTTCTCTTTGGAAGAAGTCCCTCTTTCTCTTGGCTTTGGCTCCTATTTATAGGAGTGGCAGGAGCAAACCCGGAGGCTGCAACTCCAGGTAATCTCTGCCCCTCTCTCTCTCTCTCTCTCTCTCTCTCTCTCTCTCTTTTTGCTGCAAACATGTGAGAGAGGGGAAAAAAGGGGGGGCGGAGGAGGCACTTTTTGCTGCAAACATGTGAGAGAGGGGAAAAAAGGGGGGGCGGAGGAGGCACCACTGGGTCTGCAGACCCAGGGGGCCTCCCTCCGCCCTTCTTCTTTTTTCTGCTTCTTCTTCTTCTTCTTCTTCTCTTGGTTCTGGCCGCCGCACAGCAGAGAGAGAGCCCCCCCCCCCCCCCCACATTGGACTGCGCAGGCTGGAGGGTGGACCTCCGGGTCTGCAGACCCGGAGGTGGCAGTGCTGCATGCCCCGGAGGTGGGCCCTCCGGTCTGCAAGACCCGGAGGGGCTACCTCCAGGTCTGTCACACCCGGAGAGAGTCCCTCTGGGTTGCCTGCTGGCGCGCCAAAAGAGAGGAAAAAGGGAGAGGGGGCGGTCCCCCCGGTCTCCCACTTAAAAAAAGCCAGCCCATTGCTGTCCTTTTCCACCCACTTTTCGCAGACTTGTGCTCTTCTCAGCAGAACAGGACACCGGGCGACTTTTTCTTTTGATTTTGTTGACTTTTCGGACACCGTTCTGCTGTCCTTGTCGCTGGAGTAAAGGGATAGCCTCGTGGCGCTTTGAGAAAGCTCCTTGAACTCCGAGAATCCCAGAATTTTGACTTTCTTTTGTGTGAGTACAGAATTTTAACACCGCCCACTCGGTGTTTGATTAAATGACTGTGTTAAAAACACACTAATTCTTGTGTAGAACTTCGCCTAATGGAATACCAAGGGCATTTAAACTTAATCCATGTGTGACGGCACCACTTTGCACCGCCATGAGGATTGAATTTATTTAAATTTCTTAGCTCTGAAATTATTTAGAAACTTATGGCGTGACCATTGTAGGGTTCAACAGGGACTTTCACCTATGTTAAATCCAAGGTAACAAGGACAAAAGAAAAAGTATAGTATATGGATCCCTCCCAATGTGAGGCAGTGGCACCGGTCTAAAGCTAAAACAGTAGAGGAGCAGTAGATAGGACCACTTCATACAGGATGTCCATAAAACTGAGAACATGAGCATACATTTTGGTATCAGGGCAAACGATTTCACTAAATAATTCTCATTAGTAAAATTCAAAGCAAAAAAAAAAACAAAGCATCCAATCTTCACTAGAATATTTCTTTAGGGGACTCTATAAGTATGGTTGCAAAGCGCTCAGTTCAGACTGGACCAGTGAAAAACATATCAACCCGGCTCTGATCAGTTCTACCAATCAGACAACTTTAATAAATTGTTTATCGGAATTTATATGCAATTTGTTTTCACTTGTCTAACGTATTACAATATCAACATCTGTTAATAACAAACCCCAGCCCTTAGCCCATTGCCACAACAAAGTACCTTAAGTGAGTAATTTGAATAAGCAAGGAAAGCATTATCCTTTAATAGACACCAAAGACCAGGTCGTAATGATTTTACTTTGTTTTTTTTTTGGAAAGTGGTTGGTACCACAAATTCTATTAAAAGTATAAAAAGGGATATACAAGTGTAATCTGTAAGCTCTCAAAAAATTCCTGTACAAAATGACCACGCCAAGGCGGTGTGGTACCCATTATCCCCCCAACAAAACCAAAAAGGAGGGGTTTTGTGCATTCAGATTACAAAGAGTCACAGCCCGTTCCCTCACTCTCTCCAACACAAAAGAGACAATACTATCCACAGCTCTAGCCTCCCTCTTGAAGATCCTGTTGTTCAACAAAGTATTGATTTTACTTTGTTGGGACTTATAAAACATTAATTTTCATTTAGAAGTATTTCAGTTTCTCATCATTTGTGCAGGTCTCATATGCCTGCTGGTGAAGGAGGAAAGGAAGAAAAGGAAAGGAGGAAGGGCCAGTTAAAGCTCCTGGAACTTCAAAAATCAGTAAGCATATGACATTAGTTTTATTCTTTCACTTTCAAAATAAAAATAGTTTGGTTCTTTCCTTTGTTGATTCATCAACATACAGCAAGAAGACCACTTTCAAAAAAAAGATTTACTTTCAAAAAAACATACAGCAAAGAGACTGCATCCTGCTAGAGTATTTGTTTCTTCTAGAAAACAAAAGGAAAAGGTTCCCACATAGGCATGGGGGAAAAGTACATACAAAAACATTTATAGATTGCGGAAGTTAAAAATGCCACAAGATTCATGCAGTGGAACTACATGGGATAAGGCTCTGATGACGATGACAATGACAACTAGTAGTTAAAACTGTCAAGAGAAAGTTATTCTCTGAAAAAAAATAAACATCACACCCCTTCCAAAATTTATGCATGTATGAATGCAGAAGACTTCTTAGAAGTTTCAAAATTGAGGAAATACTGTTCTCCAATAAGTCTAAATTGTTCACCAGTGATTTTGGTCCGAGTGTATTTCAATCAAAAAGGAAGACATGCCATAATTTCTCGATTAGACCTAAATGAAAAGTCCAACTCATCCAAGAATTGTGGAGCAGAGATGTTATCAATGGACCTGTTTGAATATTGTTCTCTTGTCAGCGGAGAAGACAGTTGGGAGCCCATATTACCTGTAACAAATGTGAGCATATAACCTCAGATGCAATATGTAGGTTCCCTATGACCTATGAGACCTATGACCCCCACCCCCCCTCAAAAAAGAAAAGAAAAGAAAAGAAAGGTGAGAATTGACAAGCCTAAAAAAAAGGAAGAGAAACACTTACTGTCATCAGCACCATCTGCATTATGCATGCTAGAACTGAATTTGTAACCATTACGAGTGATGGCATCTTCTCTTTCCAGAGAATCTGTAAGCCCTGAGTGCAATGTTAGCTGATATTATGATTTACAGTACTCTTCAAATGGGAAACAACCAGGAGGTTCAACAACCAAATATCTTAGATAAAATAGAACAAGAAGTTTTCTATACAAACCAAATATACATTTGATAATGCCATATGAATTTTGCCAAATCAAACGTACTGGAGATTCCAGTAAAGTGAATTTAGCAATACTGAAATAATGCTAGAACCAGGACATTCAAAAGGAGAGACCATTTTTATGGACGTACTTAAGCTATAAATACTGTGAAATTAGAAGTGCAAATGAAATGCATACATCAGAACTTTTCCATGTTTATTCACCCAAGTTCAATCATTACATTTGTGTCTATTTTAACATTTTCTTTTAGGGGTGGAGCCATGTTGAGCAGAACGGTTTAATCTTTCATTCAGATGGTAGAACTGTTTAATTTGCATGCAAGCAAGAACAGAGAAGTGAATGTCACATAATGACAAATGAAGAGTCCAAGAGGGACCAACACCAGCATGAAATTCAGGAGGGTTCACAGCTACAAGGGGGATGCAACTAAGAACTTTCAACAGATGTGAAATGAAATCACCACAGATGGCATGCTTAGATATCAGAGACAGGCAAAACTAAATGAGACCTTAGAAACACCTACATGTAGAGATACGACACAACAATAAGAACATAAAATGAATGCCCATTCCCAAACACACCCATGAATGGACAATTGCTGTAGATAAATGCTCTCTCTAGCCGATTCTAGATAGAGAAGCACTGAGGTCAACGTTTTTTCCCGGAGAGGCAGCCCCCTTCTGGTGGTCTCGCATCTCGGGGATCAGGGATGCCTCCGGCAGGTCACCGGGGCTCTCTGGGCCGGTCTGTTTCAGATGCGGGAGGTGGCATCTGCGCCGTGTCTGCAGGGAGCTGGGGAGTAGTGTGGTGGTGGAGAAGACTGTAGGGGGGCAGAGGAGGGTATCCTTTGCTGACACCGTGAAGCTCGCGAGTCCGGCTCAGAGACTTGGGAGGCCGGACAACATTCGTCTTTTCGCTGGGCTCTGGAGGGGACTGTCCTGCTTAACCTGCAGGATGCCAGAGGTCAGGGAGAGAACAGGGTCATCGGAGGTCCATGGTGTTCCTGGTAAGTCCTCCATGGTGTTCCTGGTAAGTCCTGTGTGGAGGACGCCAGAGGCAAGTAGGGCAGGACACAGGAGGTTAAGCAGGGTAAGAGCTGTCTGGATGTCGGTTCCCCACCGCCGTCCTTTGTCCAAGAGAGGCTTCAATGGCTGCTTCGATGTGTCCAGGTGACGGTGGTGGAGGGGGCTGCAGACACTGAAATGGTGAGGATGCTCCTAGCTAAAGGGGGCAGGGAAGGGGGAGGTTGGTCAGTCTAAAGGGTGATCAGGAACGAGTTCCTGGCTGTCGAGGCCAGCGAGGAGGAAGGTGAGGAATTGGCGAAGGCTGGTTGTGTCCTGGTAGATGGGGTGGTCCTCCGAACGGCCAAATGGAAACTGTCCTGGGATACGTTCCCAAATCTCGGCAAGTTAAGGCCCGGCTACTCTTGTCCGGTGTCCCACTCATCCTCTGCGATGAGGTGGGAGCCGGCTTCATTATTAGCTGCTTCGGAGAAGCTGTGGAGAGTCCAGTCCACGGTTGGCAGTTTCGGCCGAAACCGATACGTTTCGGCCGAAACGTATCGGTTTCGGCCAGACCCAATACGAAAACCCCCATGATCACTGTAGCTTAGCCGAAACGGTATAAGTGTATCGGTTTCGGGCGAAACCGATACTGGTTTCGCCCGAAACCGGTGGGTTTCGGCCGGAAACCGTCCGGTTTCGGGCGAAACCCACGTGAAGTTGAGTTCCCCACCCGATCGGGTGTTCTCAGCCGAAACCCTCTACCTGCGCTGCTGCCTGCCGCCGCTGCTGCCTGCCCTGCCGCTGCTGCTACTGCTGCACGCGCGCGCCCGCAGGAGGTGGCTGCTGTTGCGAGCCTGCTGCTGTTGCGCCCGCAAGAGGTGGCTGCTGCGAGCTGCTGCTGCTGCGAGCCTGCTGCTGCTGCTGTTGCGAGCATGGATGGCAGTATCGGCCGAAACCGATACGTTTCGGCCGATACCGAAACCGAAACGCACCAAGTCACTGTAGCAAGTCCGATACCGAAACTGGACCGAAACCGACCGAAACCGGACCGAAACCGTCTGGTTTCGGCCGAAACCGGACCTGCTCAATACATTTTTTGCCTTTTCTGACTGTTTTGAACCAGTTTCGGCCGAAACCGAAACCGAAACGTATCGGTTTCGGTACCGGCCGAAACCGGTACCGAAACCGATACTACCATCCTTGGTTGCGAGCCTGCTGCTATCTTGGGTTGCTGCTGCTAGCTGCCTTGGGCTGCTGCTGGCTGCTGCGCCTGCTGCACCTGCGGGTGGCCGGGTGCTGGTTGCTGCTGGAGGTGGACAGGAAGCCAGCTGCACCTGCGGGACTAGGGAGAGGGAGCTGCTGCGGGCTGCCAACAGCTTGAAGGATCATTCATCAAGGAGGGTAAAATTTTGACTGTCATAATTTAGGGTTTGATTGTTTTGTTTGAGGTTATTTTGACTGTCATAATTTATGGTTTGATTGTTTTGTTGTGTTATTTTGTTTGGGTCAAAATTTTGTGGTGAGCAAGGAGGGTAATAGCTAATGAAGCCCTAATTATTTCATAAAAATTGGGACTTTTATCTAATTCGAGTTTCTTAGCCACAATTGAAGGTTAATTAAGTTTCATTGACGAATTTAGAGTGGGATCATGATGGAATTATATTTTTATGAAGGGTAATTATGACTTAATTAATAATTAAGGCTTAATTAGTTCATAAAAATTGAGACTTTTGTCTAATTCGAGTTTCCTAACTACAATTGAAGGTTAATTAAGTTTCATTGATGAATTTGGAGTGGGATCATGCTGGGATTATATTTTTATGAACGGTAATTAGGGCTTAATTAGTAATTAAGGCTTAATTAGTTTAAAAAAATTGGGACTTTTGTCTAATTCGAGTTTCCTAGCTACAATTGAAGGTTAATTAAGTTTCATTGATGAATTTAGGATGGGATCATGCTGGGATGTCATTTTTATGAAGGGTGATTAAGGGTTATTTGGTAATTAAGCCCTAATTATCTCATAAAAATTGGGGCTTTCGTCTAATTCGGCTTTCTTAGCCACAATTGAAGATCAATTAAGCTTCATTGACGAAATTAGGGTGGGATCATGCTGGATTTTTTTTTATGAAGGGTGATTAAGGGTTATTTGGTAATTAACCCCTAATTAGTCTATCAAAATTGGGGCTTTCGTCTAATTCGACTTTATTACCCACAATTGCAGCTTAATTAAGTTTCATTCAATAATTTGGAGGTCTATCATGCTTGATTAGTCTTTTTTTCATCGTACTTACAAGAGATTGTCTTCGACTGTCTTAATGCAGTATCATGCCTAGACGAGCAAACACAGGAGCAGCAAGGGCAGGAGGATCCGGGGTGGGCCCACATGTCCTTAGTTGATGCTAAGAGAAGAAAGGTGAAATGCAATTACTGTGGTAGGGAGATGTATGGCGGAATTACCAGAGGAAAGCAACATTTGGCAGGGGTAAGAGGAGAGGTGAGACAATGTGACAACTGTCCCCGAGAGGTGCGAGAAGAGATGCGCCAGTGCCTTATGGGGAAAAGGGAGAGGGTGCAACAAAAGGCTGAGGATGAGGCTGAAATTACTGAGGAGATTTCTGGCAGAAGGGTTAGGAGGGATGATGATGAGGAAGGCACTGAGGATTCTGATCCAGAGCTGACTAAAGCAAGGGAGCGTGAACAAGCCGCTCGAAGGAAAGGGAAGGGAGCCATGGGTTCAGGGACCTATGAGAGTACAGCTGCACGACGTCCTGACGTTGGTGCTGCCCCACATACGCAGGGAACAGGTCCCATGGACAACTATCTGCACAGAAGGCCCTAAGCTACACAACCTAAAATCAAGCAAGCATTGAGAGGGGTCAAAAAATCAGCAGAATCGGCAGGGCATGCATTTAAATCTATTTGCAAATGGTTTTTTCATGCAGGTGTCCCTGCACATGCAGCTTCAAGTGAATATTTTCAACCTATGATAGATGCCATAGCAGATGCTATCCCTGGCTTGAAGGTCCCCCTCACGTCGAGACATATACGGGCGTGGCCTTGAGGGAGAGGTTGAGGAGCTCCATGATTGGGTTGAAAGCTTCAAGCATATATGGGTGGAGAGAGGATGCACCATCATGTGTGATGGTTGGACTGGTACCACGAAAAAGTCCATGATAAACTTTTTGGTCTATTGCATCGAAGGTACAGTGTTTATGAAATCAGTTGATGCATCAAATTATGAAAAGAATGCAAATTATTTGTTTCATTTGATGGATGGCATGGTAGAACAAATTGGAGAGGAAAATGTTGTGCAGGTGGTGACTGATAATGAAGCCAGTTACAAGGCTGCAGGGAAGAAATTGATGCAGAAGCGCAGTCATTTATATTGGCTCCCATGTGCAGCACATTGTCTGGATCTTATGCTTGAAGACATAGGGAAGGAAAAGCATGTGAAGAAGACAGTTGACAAGGCACAAAAAGTCACACAGTATATCTATAGTAATCCTAGGATACTAAATATGTTCAAGACGCATGCCAGTGGAGGGCGAGATATCATACGTGTAGGCCCAACCAGATTTGCTTCCAATTTTATTTCTTTGGAGTCTTTGCACAGGTATAAGATTGATCTCAATTCTTGATACTTTATCCTTCCTGATATGTAACAGTTGATGCAGCTTCAAATTTCATTTATCTGCACAGGTACAAGAATGAGCTGAAAGCTTTCATGTACCACAATGCCCTGCGGGACTACATCGACAAGGGCACAGTTGATGCACAGATAGATTATCTGGATGTCTGCCACGTCGTGGACGACAACAAATTCTGGGACAGGGTGTCAAGGTACTTGAAAGTAGTCACACCCCTCGTGAAGGTCCTAAGAATGGTGGATGGCGATGAGAAGAATGATATGGGCTATCTGTACGAGGCCATGGACCGTGCCAAATTGGAGTTGCAGCATTCCCTTCCCAGACATTATGCAAAATGGTGGAAAATTATTGACCAGAGATGGGATAACACATTACACCACGACTTGCATGCAACTGGTGAGTGATTAATTGTACTGAAATTGGGGTAATACCTTTATGTTATTTTATAAATTTCATTTAGTTAATTATACACAAGTACAGGTTATTTCCTCAACTCTCGATTTATGTACGGGGCCGATGCACATGTTGATGGCGAGGTGCTTCAAGGGACTTTAAAAGTCATTGGTCGTTTATCGAGGAATCCAGAAAAGAGACTAGAGGCCGAAGTAGAGGTTCGCCTTTATTTGATACTTTCAATAACATGTATAGAATTTATTTAAGTAGTTATGTTAATGTATTACTTTATGTTTGTAGATGAACCATTACAGAATGAGGACTGGGACATATGCTGACTCCCAATTGCAATACGCTGTGAGAAGAGTGAGCCCAGGTATATTTTATTTTTTGGATTTCTTAACCTGATGAATATATATTTCTACAACTAAAATGCATTTGTTTATGGTTGGTGGAACAGCTGACTGGTAGATAATGGTGAACAACCGAGATGTGGGCAGCAATGCATTGGCTTTCATTGCAGTTAGGGTGCTCAGTCAAACAACATCGGCAAGCCAATGTGAAAGAAATTGGAGCACGTTCAGCCTTATACACTCGAAGATTCGCAATCGGCTAAAGGCTGAACGGTTAGAGAAATTAGTGTACTGCCACTACAGAGGTTGAGAATAAAGAATATGAGGTTGAGACAACAGCTGCGAGACAAACGCGCCGCCGGGGATGCCACCACAGAAATTGATGTGGATGCCTTATTTGATGATGAGAATTCGTTGCAGTCTTAGGTGGAGACACGAGAGCAGGTTGATGAGCCTGTTTTTGATGATGATGATAGAAGATGGGCAGAGGGCATACTAGATGAAGATGAGCCAAGAGATCCCGAATTAAGAAGAAAATCAAAGAGGGCCAGAGATACTCATGCCCACATGTCTAGGGTTGTTGAGGACACTGAGGAGCAGCATGATTTTCAGCCAGCTAGACACTCCGACTCAGATAGCAGGCCAGTCACTCCTAGAATGGGCAAGGCACCTACATCCTTAAGAAGAAGTACATCAGTGCATGGACAAACTGAGAGAACAAATGTTGCTGCTCGAGAGGACCCGGCAATTGAGCAGTTGAAGCAGATTCATTTGAGGCACACGCCAAGGGGAACAAGATTCATGTCAAGGGTGCAAGAAGAAAACACACCGGCACAGGAAAAAGCATCCCCAAAGGCCAAAAGGTGACTGGAGACTGCAGGTTTCGTGATCCTTTGATTTTTTATTTTTGAAAGTAACTTAAATTCTTATTATCACTTCAAATCAGAAAAGGTTTTGGTAGGAGATAAATTCTATATTTTCGTATGTGTCAGGTGCTACAGGTGCTACTACTGGCGGTGGGGATGCTGGTGGTCCTTCCTCCTTCCACGCAGACACAGGCAGAGGATACAGTCAGGGTGAGGGAGGACATGAGTCACAGAGTCAATATGGGCATCCATCAGGTTATGGAGGTGGCCAACAGGAGGCAGCGATTTATGGGTCGTGGGGTTATGAACCATCATTCAACTTTCATCCGGCCAGTTCCTCTTCTCTTCCTCAAGATTCTTATGCTGATACTGGATTCGGCTCAAGCCAACCAAACAGTCCAAGAGGATCCAAAGAGGGATGCAGGACTTGGCTACCTCATTGTTTGGTTATAGTGAATATAGACCATACATGCAACCTGGTTATGGGTATCAACATCAAGGGCCGGATGATGAGGGAGAAGGTTCTTCTAGTAATTATTATCCATATTAGGTAAGAATCAATGACTTTTTGTTAACATTTATTTTGTCTAATTTGGTTTATTGTACTGCTTGTATTAATGTACAATGGAATATTACTTTAACATTCACATGTTCAATGTTTGAAGTTCAATTTTTGTAGTTGTCTACTTCAAGGTTATTGCACTAACTTATACAGTCAAATGCACGTGTAATGATTTTTGTGATTTTAAAGGATTATTTATATTTTTTATGACTTTTTTCAGATTTTTTAAAATTAATATGATTTTTTTAACCTTTTATCTGGGTTTCGGCCGGTTTCGGCCGAAACTGAAACTGATACCGAGTCGTATCGGTTTCGGACCCGGCCGAAACCGAGTCCGAAACCGAGTTTGCCATCCTTGGTCCAGTCAGCCTCATCGCCGGGGAGGAGAGGCTCTGGCTGGAGATTGTGGTCCGGGTTGGTAGCTTGAGGGAGATTCCAACGGCAGTGACTGTTGATCTCGCCAGCAGCCACTTCCCAGTGCAGATCGAACTCCGGCAGGCGAGATTGAGCATGGATGTAGGGGCCACCAGCGCCGGAGAAGACAGGAGGACGATGGGCGGGAGTTCAAATTCGAACCGCCTGCCCACCGTTTATGGACTGCTATCCGTGGGCCTCTCCCCTGTTTCTCCTAGGCCGACAGAGCGGGTTCGGCCTCTTGGGCCGGCCGAGGTGATCAGCTCGACAGTGGATAGGGCGATGGGTTGGATTCGAAAGGTGGGCCGCTCAGAAAAGCGGATTGGGCCAGTCGGCTGCTCTAAGGTGGGCGGGTGTTCGAACGGCACAGTACCCAGATCGGTTACCCGCAACTTACCCAGTGGATCCAAGAAGTACGGGGATAACAAGTCTTGAAGACCCGGTTTATGTTGTCTTCCCCACCCGGCCGACGATCTTGTTGGGCTCCTCCAAGTTGAGCCGGTGCAGCACGAGGGAGTGCCGACACCGGCAGTGGATTCTGCGCCGTCGGCCTTCGACGACCACCCCACTCCAACGCGGCTGGCGGCGCTACTGTCAGGGCGCGACTGACTAGCCCTGTGCAGGGCGGAGGGCAACGATATGTTGCGAGCTCTGTGGGGAAGGCCCAGGTGGACCCCTCGCCAATCCAAACCCTCCAGGGGGGCGATCCCCTACTGTTTGTGAGGCCGGCAGACCTACTCCAGCTGCCCTTGCTGGAGGACCCGGGGGGGAGGGTCGTGGCATAGACCCATCCTCGCAGGTCCAGCAGGTGGACTTCGATGGGGGCGGGGCTAAGAGAGGCCAGGAGCATTGTGCCGGGGGAGGGCAAAGGGGGGGCCCAAGCAACCCTTCTCCTACACGTCCTACCCCGTCTCCAGGGTGGTGGGGCAGGGAGGGGCGGGCGGGGATCTCCTCTTGCCCACAGTCCCGGATCCTCCTTCCCAACTAGGGCAGGGCCGTCAAGGGCCACTTCACCGGACCCTCGCGAGGCACAGGCACAATTGATGTTCGACTCGTTGGAGGAAGGCGCGGGCAAGGCAGAGGCAGAGGCGACGAAATCCTGAGGCTGCTGCAATCAGTCTCGGACAGCCGAGTACTGACGGTGGCATTGAGAATTTGCCTGCTTCGAAGAGAGATCTCCTGTTTGACGATCTTCCTGCACTTGCACTATCGGGAGGCGGGGGCTGTTGTGAGGGGGGGGCAGGGAAGGCCTCGAGGCTCTGCCCTCTCTCTCATTCATATTCGAAAAGCAGTTCAAGAAAGCGCCTCAGGTGGCAGGAGGGGCTATAGGACCAGAGGGCAAGAGGAGCCCCGTCTTGCGAATGGGGATCTCGTGGCGGAGGCGGAAGCGGCCATCTCGCTTCTGACAAGAGTTGGGCAACAGGCAGTGCCCCCCAAACCAGGGAGTTGAAAGAGGCGGATCAAGTCGAGGAAGCCAAGCAACAAGCGGAAGGAGAGGCGCCTAGGGAACCGAACAATGTGCAGGTGTGTGTGGAGACGAAGCAAGTCAACGACGCCATTCAAGAGGAGGCTGATGGGAGTCTCAGCAAGGAGGAGGTCAAAGACATCTTAGCAAAGGTGGAAAGCTTTATGAAGACTCAAGCGAACGAGACTGCTAAGCTGATTGGTGTATCTGCTGAGAGAGTGGATAAAGGCTTGAGGTCCTCCCTCTGTTTGATCAAACGTAGATGGCCAGTGGATATAGCCAAGAGGGCAAAGGCTGAAGGTTCAAATAGGAAAAGAGAGATGGCGTAGGCAGAGGAGTAGGTTGAGGAAGGTTGTGCTTTCGTGGTCTGGGTTGAGGATGGTTGTTTTGCGTATTTTGGGTATGCTTTCTCTTCCATTTTTCTGTTCTTCAAGTACCGCCTGGGTGGAGGGTCGATGTGGTTTGAGGGTGGGCCTTCGAAGTCCTATTGTGCTAGGGTAGGGTTTTCAGCTTAGCGCCCAAGGGCTAGGTTTGTTTCTTTTCTTTGCTCCGGAGGCAGACTTGTCTGCCGCCTTTTGTATTTGGGAGTTGCGTGGGAGCACTTCCCCCATACATGTATTTTCTTTTCTCCTTTATATAACCAATGGTACTACCTACTTTCAAAAAAAAGAAAACAATAAAGACATAAAATGATATCCACTTTTTTTACAATGGCCACCAAGGCCCAGTCCTCAATAAATATATAATTTCTTCTTCAAAGAAACAACAATAGTGGTTTTTATTTTGCTATTCGTTGCTCTTGTTTGTTGTCGATCAATGTGCTTTCACCGAGAATGATTTTTGGAAGTGAATAATGACAAACAGGCAAACGGATATCCATATATAATGTCATTCAGCTCTTAATAACCACTTTAGAACCACAATATTACTGTCATAAACAACAATAAGAATTTTACTTATCTATTTATCATTTTTGCGAGCTCATGACTAATATGCTTTCATCAGACATAGCTAATTCAAATGACAAAATTGGAGATACAACTAAAATGCAGTTGAACTCTCAAAGATCCACCGCACAATGTACAAAAAGAATTTAAAATTAGAATGGATGGCTTGATCATCTGATGCTGATTCTTATGCAAATCCACATCAGATCAGCCAGGATAGAGCAAATCATTTTTCTGAATAAAAACAATTATCTTGGAATTTAGCCAAAAGAATTTGAAACCTGGCCAATCCCACTGAAGATCAGAGCATCTGGTGTCAATACAGATCTGAATAGGGATAGCTGATTTTGCAGAACAAGGCTGTAAAGCCATAACATACAACAAGAAGGTATAGGACCTCCTAAATGCCTACCTACTTTCTCTGGACAGAATGGTGTAGTTTTGCTCATCTCACCTGCCCAATCAGAGCATCTGGTGTCAATACAGATCCGAATAAGGATAGCTGATTTTGACGACCAATACAGTAAAGCCATAATATACAAGAAGAAGGTATGGGACCTCCTAAATGCCTACTTATTTTCTCTGGATAGAATAGTGTATTGGTCATCACACCTGCCCAATGTCCTAGCCCGTTCTCTCAACCCTCCCCATGATTCCAAGGCCTCCATGCTTTCCTTTCCACGTAGCTGAGGGACCAAAGTATTCTCATGCATGCCACCTTATTAGGTCTCCACAAACTTATTTAAGATGCCACAACTCTGAAGAGTGCTATGCTGCTATCACTATCAAAAGCCACAGAAGCATAATGGAGATCCTAGCATTGAGAAGCCATCTTAAAAATCCAACTATCAGAAAGTGAAGAAAAATGGGAAAAATGAGAAAGAAACAGGCCACAGGATTATACTTCCACATTCGGTTTGAAATATGTTCAAATTTAAGAATGTCAACGTATTTTTCATGATCATGGTTAACCAACTACTGTAGCTTCCCAAATTCACGGGATCTCTAAACTTTAGATTCATTGCATAAGACTTACCTTGGTTAATCTTATAATAAATGGAAATACTATCAAGAAAAAAGACAAACTTAAAGCCCGTACCTCCAGTTATTTCCAATTCACTACTCTGAATAAAGCTTGTTGCCCCTTCAAGTAAAGATTCTGTAGAATATTCCAAAGGATTATAAATTTGAAGGGAAGGTTGAAGACTAAAGGACGATTGTCACTAGATTCTTCCATGGATGAGCAAGTTGACAAGAAAGCACCACCTGCTGGCATATTACTTATGTTGTCTTGAGTCTCTTGACCCTCTGTAATTGTATGAAACTATTAAAAAGACTATCAGAATCATACTGCAAAAAGTAGTTGCTGAAGGAAATAGCAGGAAGTTCACAGACCTATACATTCTTCAGTTGAAACTTTGCCAAAATGACTGTCATTTGTCAAATCTTTCTCTGTTGTAGTGCCTCCATTTGTTGGGTTCATGAGAAGCTTAGTAATTTCCTTATATCCTCTCCGCCTTACAATATATGCCAAGTCCTTCCTATAGACAATAACAAGAAAACTCAAGCCAAAAACAAAAAAAACTTAATAACATAAATTTTAATTCACTTCAATCATGTAAAAGTCATTGAGATAACAATTGGCAGTACAGAGCACCCGAGAATGTGAAGTAAAATGTCATAAGTGATGTTTGTAAAGTTAAAAAAAGGAAAATTATATTAAGCAGAAGTTTGTAGTAAAAAAATACCAGACTGATTAATCTGTAAGTGACAAGCAATGAAAATATAACAGAAATTGGAATTTCCAATGGTAACATCTGCGGGGAGGATTGGCTAAGTTCAACTGAGTGGTTTCAAAACAAGAACACAGAGAAATGAAAAAGGAGAGTAAAACCAAGAAAATGGCTGGAGTTGGTCAGAGTAGATATAAATGAAGTTATTCTCTGGAAAGTAACTCCTCTTTTACCTTCCAAAAACATGAACTTAAAGCAGCAGCAGCATGTGAACAGCCCTAGGTAAATAAACCAGTCAGGAATAACGCGAACACGAAAATCAGATATCAGAGAGAGGCATATATCATGTCTCCTTTTATTTTGCTGTGTTTCCCTTTGCCCTTTGCCATAATCATTCCAGCTTATACATAGATGAATTCTCAGAACTGTATGCATCTTTTGAAGTCCCCTTGGTCTGATCTGGATCATGTAAGAGAAGAGAGCTGCATTCATTCTGGGTAAACAAAAATTATGAAGAATGTCTAGTTTTGTGTTTGAGACTTGTTTCTTCCATTCCAGGCATATGGAGAGAAGTTATGTTTCGATGACCAAGTAGAATAACCCTTTTCTTTGAAAGTTTTACTAGTCGTCATTTTTCATTGAAATAAAAATCTATTAGAGAATAATTATGCTTATTTAGAAAGGCGGGATCCTCCCCTTACACTCCACCACGCTCCATCACAAACGAAATAAAGGAAAATGCAACCGAAGAATGTTGCTCTACCAATGAAGCCCGTATGCTGCCCAAGCTACAAATTCCTCATCATTTCAATAAATCATTGATACTGTCAGATCCCTACCAACAAAGCCTCGGGACATGCAAAATGCCACAGCTACCAAACAGATACTCAATATTCTCATCCCAAATACCATAGAAAATGACTTCATTGTCACAGTTGTCATAAAGAAATGGACTCTACAAGGCGTAGGTAATCTCTTCAAGACAACCTTCCGCATCAATTTTTTCTTCCTGGAAGATACTTAGACCCAACTAAAATTTTCCACCACTGCACCCTAGCGCCCCCCCCCCCCCCCACCCAGCACCACACACACCAATCATCAAGACATTCCAAAGAAGGACCTCACGAACATTTCACATCCCATCATGATAACCTCTTACCGTCCAAACCAGAGGACGAAGAACCCACCTCAAAACATACATGGAACAAAGGTAGTGCAGCGTATCCAAGATAAAAGCAAGCAGAATTTGAGTTGTTCTACTTTGCACAGTCCAATTGTTGTTATCCGTGGTGGCTAACAACTAAAAAGCACAGCAAGACTACTCTAGTGGAGACAGAGGAGCAAAGAGGTATAGGATCACGTTCCAACGAAACCCACCTTCCGTGTTCCAACAGCTCCTTCGTCGAAGGCACGTGGTCCTCCGGAAAACCCATTGCAAAGACAAACTCGCGGAGCTCGTTGCAAAGATCAGCACTGCTTTTGGTAGTCTTCGACTTCCGACTGCCCCTACATTAACCCCAAGACACCGACGCATCAACCAAGAGAAGAGACAAACATTATAAAAAAGGATTTTTTTTCCTTTGCGGGACAAGCACCCAGCAGGGGCCATTCAAAACAAAACCAAAACCCGCGGAGTGTTTCATCATGGAACCGCAAAGATGTCGCGAACCTGGGTTTCCTCGCGCAACATGCAAACAGAAGAACTCTGGAAGAGGGGCGCCGTTGGCCGTCCCATCTGAGACGCTCCTCTGCCAATCTAGAGACGGACGGGACGGGCTGCAGCAGCTCCCTCGAAGTGAACAGTGGCGGGTTCCGGAGATGGCAGAGGGCCATTAACGGGGAGGGGAAATCTAAGCTCGGAATGTGACCATGAGAGGGAAGAACTGGAAGAATCTACAGGTTCTAGGGTTTCGGGGGGGAGAAGAGATGGCGGGGGGGGGGTGTGGCAGGAGGAGGAGGAGGTGGACAGGAAGTGACAGCGAGGAAGGCGCGGCAGCAAAGGGGCGACACGGCAGCAAAGGGGCGACATCTTTATGCTGCGAATGTCTGTCCATTTTTGGCCGTTCGTGCAGCTAGCCCTTTTGGGCTCCTTTTGTTCGGTTGTGCCGTGGGCGGGGTACTGGGAACTTGGTACACTAAAAGGATCCGTGTAACGGTGACCACTCGGTCCATTTGAATTTGAGCTGCTCTTGGGGCTGCAACACCACCCGTTGTAGTAAGTGGAGATCCCCAGCCCAACCACCAGCCAGTTGTGGCTAGGTGGCACGGAACTTTCTATTTTGAGAATTTTTTAAATAATATTGATAATTTTTATTTAAATAAAATGTCACATTTTTTAATGATAATAAATTTGACAAATTAAAAAATCTTGCGTCGCACATCCCTCGTACACGTGACCCGATAAAATCTCTTGGGAGGTTTCTTTTTTTTCTTCCTCCAGAGATGTATGTACAAGTTAACCAATTTTGAAAGAGTAATATTAATTATAAATCATAGACTCGTAGATTTACCATAAACCACTTCATTGTCTACGTAGAATTATAGTGAGTTACGATTCACGTCTTTTACTTGATTGAAATCCTACAAGGGTCGCTAAAACAGTGACCTACAACTTTGTTTATGAAGTATGGTTTTCAGTAAATATTACTCATCTTGAAATATTTTTCGGCAGGGATTCGGTTCAGAGAAAGTGAACTATAATCTAACTTTAGAATGATTTTAGGGTCCCTTTGGTTGAGATTGTTCAGGTATATTTTTTTTAAAAATTCTTACATTGAATAAATGTCAATATATCATAGATTTTAGATCTCGAAATTCATCCCAAAATTTCATGAGAGGAGCTTTTGTATATTATTTAACACCCCTCCTTTTGTATCTTTCTCTCTCCGTTTTAAAAAATTCACCCAGCATAAAAATCGAGACAACTTTAAATCATTTGGTTGGGATGAAATTATATAGAAAATTCTAATGATTAGAATCCCCTAATAATCTCAACCAAAAGATGCCTTAGACAAAGTTTGGGCTGACATTAGGATTAGCCAATGGACCCGAGTATCGTGAAATCTAGGTGTGATGCAAATTTGGCAGATTTTGTAAATGCATCAGCTTAATGTGCTTAACTATGCCTATAATATTTTTAAACCCCATAATACTTTAGAAAGTACTATTTTGGAAAAAAATACGCATCTGCTATTAATAATGACTTTTAAAATTTTAAGATAATAATTTATGAAATATATATCTTCTGTTAACACTAGTTATTCTGATAGTTTTATATAATAGTTTATAATTCTATAGCCATGCACGTGCAACACGTCTCATTCACTAGTTAGTTAGTATCGATTTAATCAATGATCCATCAGCATCAAAGATTACACAAAGAAATTGTGCATATACAAGTTCTTAGAAAGCTCTTTGATTCAAATAGAGCTAACGCCTATATTATTTTCCATTCAGCCTAAGAAAATTTGATAGTGCTGGTTTTCTCAGCTCATTCCATGCACTACATGCTTATAATAACATGAAATTATATTTCTTGGCCATTCATGAAGATGATATACGCTGGTGTATACTCAAAGCTTTTGCCCAACAAGTATTTCTATTAAATCATGCGTTCGTGAACGGGGGGTCAGGAATTTCTGAATCGAAGTTTTAGCTCAGGCTGGATCCGATTGGGCTCAGCGTCGGGTGGCCAAGCGTAAACCCAATTTGGGCCCATATTCAAACCCAACTTGGTTAAAGATGTGGTGGAGAAAACGGTTACTAATTCCCACCTCCATCTTCAACATTAGTACGGTTCGCAGCGATTTTGAATTGTTATTTTATCTTATAATGATGAACCCATGGCTCCAAGTGAGGCAGGTGCAATCTAAAATAGCCAAGTGGTCGTGTATTTGTGAATTTGAAGTAAGTTTCATCCGACCCAAAATGACTTGGACTTATAAGGGTCTTGTGCATAAATACACCTTTAAATAGTGGTTATGCCAAATAAACTCCCCCATTTAGGCCAATTATCAAGAATGTCTTCCTAATAGCTCGAAATGTTGCGGTTATATCACTGTAGTTCTTGACCGTCAATGGGAGGTGAATATTCTGTGAAATATGTCATTTACCGTAGTTAGGGTATGTGAAATACCCAAAAAAAAAACTCTCCGGAGAAGCACCCCCCTCTCTCCCTGCTGTTGCTCCCCCCCTTCCCCACTTGCCACCTCTGGCGAACCCCCCCCCTCCCTCCCCACGCACACACTCACACTCTCCATGCTGCTCTGCCCCCCTACCCCCCTCCCACCTCTGGCGAAGCCCCCCTATTGCTCCACCCTCCCACCCCCCTTGCAACCTATGACGAACCCCCCCTCTCCCTTCTCTCTGTTGCTCTGCCCCCCACCCTCCCCCCATTTGGCAAAGTCGCCCCCCTCTCCCTACTGCTTCGCACCCCCCCACCTCCGTCGATCCCCCCCCCCCCCCCCGCCACCACCCCTCCCACCTTTGGCGAAGCCCCCGCTGCTCCGCCCCCCACCCCCTCCCACCTCCGACGAACCCTGATAGAAATGTATGCCCTATAAATCAATCACCTAAGATGTGATTGTGATATTTCTTGTCATATCTCATTTATATTTATATTAATGGTATGTATTCATTGCATTTAATTTGTATTAATAATATGAATGTAATGAAATCTCTGAACTTGTACAATGATGACTGGATCATAATGGGATTATGATAATGAGATCAGTTATCTAGAAGCACATGTTCTAAATGTTTCCAGTCGTAGGATCTTCAAGAAGGGACATTGAAGATCCGGATATACTGGCACATATGATACTTACTCATATGATGGATGTGATTGTTCTCATAGTCATCAATGTGGAGACACTAAAGTACATTTGTGGGTACTGGAATGAGTACATTGAACTGACCCGATCTAGAATCTCTTAATGATAATCATATTAACTGTCAATCAGCATATTTTATCGTCTCAGTAACACCGTTGGATCTTAGACTTGAGTCACTAAAGATGTCTTGCATGAGTGATGCCGAGTATTTGATTACTGACTTATGAACTCCTGTTAAGTGGTCCTATACAGTTAGTTATACGGACTCAGTGCAACTCTTGCGAAGGTAATTAGTTTGACAACATGGGATCATTCACTCTCAGTATGATATATGAGAGAGAATGTCCTATGGATCTGTACTCGGAAATCCCTTGGCCAGGGTACAGGAGTTCAATATGGAAAATGAGTTTTTCTAATGACCCAGGTTAGAGTACAGGGTTCAGCATGAGGCGGGGCATAATAGGATTTGACAGTTGGACCATACCCTAGTCCTGGTGGGGGCATTGGATAAATGAGGATCTATAACTATGTGAAATGACAGAAAGGTTCTAATGTGGGCTGCTTATTTCCAATGTCTTTTGGGATCACGAGGTGCATGTTGTTTGGTGCCTTTCGTGATCGGAAAGTAGGTTGATTCCATTAAGGGTTAATGGACTGAGTTTATTAAGTTAAGAAGAGTTCTTAACTTAATGGGCTGAAAAATCAAACAAACTATTGGGCCTAGAGGGTCACACACAATAGAGTATTGGACAGACCGGGATAGGTGGACTTTATAGACAATTACTGAGTTTTTATAAAAAACGTCAGAGGTCTATAAATATACGCTGAAGGGAGAAACCCTGGCCAAAGCTCTAAGAAACCCTAGCCCCCCTCTCGCCTCTCTCTCTCTCCTAGGGGCGCCCTCCTTCTCTCTCCTTCCTCCCCAGTGGATGGTGGTGTTGAGATTGGGTTGGCGTGTGGAGATCGTGGAGGAGATCTCGTCTGCTTCCACTGCTCGTGTGGATACGTCTAGAGGTCAGACGCTTGGACGGCTCGCGACTCTGGAATCCTCCTCTCATTCGTCTTCAAGCTTTTGGGAGATTCTCGACCCCGCAAATGTAAAGAATCGTTCTTCATACCACGGGATTTACTGATCTAGTTCGGTTTTGAAAAACCAGCAACGATATGTAATGTAGGGTTTCGATGTTTTTCGTTGCACTTCTGGTCGAAACCTCACAATGGTATCAGAGCCAGGTTGCTGGTTTGATCAAAATCGGCACGATTTTGTCGTATTTTCATCGTTCACGTTCTTGCATAGGGTCAATGTTCATCGCTCGATTGGGTCGCTCATGGGATGAGCAATGATCGATTGATGTTAGGGAATTGTTCCCGACATCAAGAGGATCTAAACGCACATGATGATGCGGTGTTTGACCCATCGGAGAGGGCGAATCGGCCACATCTTCATCGCCACGGTCGTCGTTCCTGGAGTGAGGAGGAGGCCGTTTGAGGCTGGTAAATGATGATTGTCGGTGCCCTTGAGGGCCGGTGGAGCTTCCCACAGCGAGCGACATCTAATGGCGTTGTGTGGTGGCCAATGGAGGAGCCGTCGTGGTGTTTTTCGGCGAAGGGGGTGAATGGGTTTCTTTCCCGTTAGGGGCGTGGTCGCCGGCGACGGTGACGAGGGCGAAGGCCAGCGTGGCCGGTGGGCGGTCACTGGTGGTTGAGTGCGGTGGCGGACGCAGGCAGAGGGGCTCCTTGGTGGTGCTTGCGTGGCGACTAGGGTTTTACCCCAGCCACCCATGTGTATCGAGCGGGAGGGATGACCCCCCCACGGGTGTCCCGATAACTTTTTTTGGGGATTTTGTATTTTTTAAATGGTTTAAATTTTGTATAAATCTCATAAAAATCCCAAAAAAATTGAAAAATATTTTAATACGTTCTAAAATTATTTTAGTGACTTATTAATTTATTTTTCATTTTTTGGCCCCTGGTTAATTAGTTAATGGGAATTCTAAAATATTTTTTGTATTTGCTATTATCTAATTAACTAAAGGTAATTAATGTAAGAATGTGATTCTTATGAGGTTAATTAACTGATAATTATGGTTGAGCCCATGTAGTAAATGTGAATGACTGTGGTCTAAATTTCTTTAGGCTTATTTGATTTATCTAAATTGTTTAGTTATTTGTTCCAAATGCGCGATTTCAAAAACTAATTATTATATTTTTAAAATTATTATTATATCTCGCGATAATTATATGATAATTACTGTTAGATGCATGTGATGTGTCTGGTGTGTGGATGGATGATCATGGACTTAGAAATCATGTGATGCTGCTCATTATGGTGAATGGTTTTTTGTGATGTACTTATTGGGTCTTGCGTGCCTCCTTCTCTCTCTTTTATTAATCCGGATTGTACATTCTATCTCCCCGTTGTGTTGTACTCCGCTTGACTGATTCAATGTTTCTTATTATTATCTGATGTACATTTGTGGGCCTGCGTGCCTAATTACAAATTTTACTTGTAATAATGATAAGTAGATATAGAGACAAAGAAGGAGACCAGCTGCTAGGACCTCGGGAGATTCTTCACATTCACTGAGAGCATTGGATGTTCCAAGTTTTTCTATTTACCATAATTTTGTGCATTACCAACTGGCTCTAGTAATGTGTTTTAGGAGCTTAAGGTCCATGATCATCCATTGCTATTATTACATATATATAATATATGTGATATGTGCTGCTAGTTTTATATATATATATATATATATATATATATATATATATATAGTATATTTGATACTTCAAATTCTTATATGTATGTAGCACCTCTATTGATGAGACCAAAATTTAATCAAATCCCCCCTCGATCTAATATTAGGTTGTAAACGTGAGGCATTAAGAATGACCCACGTAGTCTTCCGTTGTTGTAGTTTGAGTGAGCTAGCTGCTCTTAGACGGTGTGAGTTTGTTGTGCTGTCACAAGTCTCTCACAACATGGGGGCAGAGACTTAGATTAAGGCTTAGACCGAACCTTGGAATGGGTGCCGGCATGGCTTTGTTGTGTTGTCACAAAGGTCATATCTTGAACCCACTCTCATAACGTAACAATAGGTATAACCTAATCAGACTTTGTGATTTGTTATACTGTCACAAGATCACAAGTGGTCTGGAGACTGAATATACTATAAGTTGCAAGGAGTTACAATTGACAAGAGTTGCTCACCCATTAAGTATGAGGTGGTTTGTTGTGCTACCACAAGGCCACTACCATAATGTTAATGGGATTCTGGTCCCACTAGGATACAACTGGAGTATCCCATCTTTGCACAAAGAGGTTGTACAAATTCATCAAAAATTTGTCAAAGTTATTAAATTAGGATTAAAGATCATATCTTAATTTTAATTAATGAATATCTGTAATGTTATCTAATTATCACAAATCTTCTCTTGTAGACTTCAATGGTGAACCACTCGTTACGTGACATACTTGATGCCAACAGACTTACTGGTCCAAATTATAGTGACTGGCTTAGGAACTTGAGAATTATTCTCACTGCTGAGAAGATAGTCTATGTTCTTGATCGGCCTGTGCCTCCTCTTCCTGCCGATGATGCTGAAGATGGAAAGATTATTACTTACACAGGGCTCCAAGTGAGGCAGGTGCAATCTAAAGTAGCCAAGTGGTCGTGTATTTGTGAATTTGAAGTAAGTTTCATCCGACCCAAAATGACTTGGACTTATAAGGGTCTTGTGCATAAATACACCTTTAAATAGTGGTTATGCCAAATAAACCCCCCCATTTAGGCCAATTATCAAGAATGTCTTCCTAATAGCTCGAAACGTGGCGATTATATCACTGTAGTTCTTGACCGTCAATGGGAGGTGAATATTCTGTGAAATATGTCATTTACCGCAGTTAGGGTATGTGAAATATCTAAAAAAAATCCTTCGGAGAAGCACCCCCCTCTCTCCCTACTGTTGCTCCCCCCCTTCCCCACTTGCCACCTCTGGCGAACCCCCCACCCCCCACGCACACACTCACACTCTCCATGCTGCTCTGCCCCCCTACCCCCCCTCCCACCTCTGGCGAAGCCCCCCTATTACTCCACCCTCCCACCCCCCCTTGCAACCTATGACGAACCCCCCCTCTCCCTTCTCTCTGTTGCTCTGCCCCCCACCCTCCCCCCATTTGGCAAAGTCGCCCCCCTCTCCCTACTGCTTCGCACCCCCCACCTCCGTCGATCCCCCCCCCCCCCCCCGCCACCACCCCTCCCACCTTTGGCAAAGCCCCCGCTGCTCCGCCCCCCTCCCACCTCCGACGAACCCTGATAAAAATGTATGCCCTATAAGTCAATCACTTGAGATGTGATTGTGATATTTCTTGTCATATGTAATTTATATTTATATTAATGGTATGTATTCATTGCATTTAATTTGTATTAGTAATATGAATGTAATGAAATCTCTGAACTTGTACAATGATGACTGGATCATAATGGGATTATGATAATGAGATCAGTTATCTAGAAGCACATGTTCTAAATGTTTCCAGTCATAGGATCTTCAAGAAGGGACATTGAAGATCCGGATATACTGGCACACATGATACTTACTCATATGATGGATGTGATTGTTCTCATAGTCATCAGTGTGGAGACACTAAAGTACATTTGTGGGTACTGGAATGAGTACATTGAACTGACCCGATCTAGAATCTCTTAATGATAATTATACTAACTGTCAATCAGCATATTTTATCGTCTCAGTAACACAGTTGGATCTTAGACTTGAGTCACTAAAGATGTCTTGCATGAGTGATGCCGAGTATTTGATTACTGACTTATGAACTCCTGTTAAGTGGTCCTATACAGTTAGTTATACGGACTCAGTGCAACTCTTGCGAAGGCAATTAGTTTGACAACATGGGATCATTCACTCTCAGTATGATATATGAGAGAGAATGCCCTATGGATCTGTACTCAGAAATCCCTTGGCCAGGGTACATCATTTCAATATGGAAAATGAGTTTTTCTAATGACCCAGGTTAGAGTACATGGTTCAGTTGAGGCGGGGCATAATAGGATTTGACAGTTGAACCATACCCTAGTCCTGGTGGGGGCATTGGATAAATGAGGATCTATAATTATGTGAAATGACAAAAAGGTTCCAGTGTGGGTTGCTTGTTTCCAATGTCTTTTGGGATCACGAGGTGCATGTTGCTTGGTACCTTTCGTGATCGGAAAGCCTGTTGATTCCATTAAGGGTTAATGGACTGAGTTTATTAAGTTAAGAAGAGTTCTTAACTTAATGGGCCGAAAAATCAAACAAACTATTGGGCCTAGAGGGTCGCACACAATAGAGTATTGGACAGACCAGGATGGGTGGACTTTATGGACAATTACTGAGTTTTTATGAAAAACGTCATAGGTCTATAAATATACGCTGAAGGGAGAAACCATGGCCTAAGCTCCAGGAAACCCTAGCCCCCCTCTCGCCTCTCTCTCTCTCCTAGGGGCGCCCTCCTTCTCTCTCCTTCCTCCCCGGTGGATGGTGGTGTTGAGATTGGGTCGGTGTGTGGAGATCGTGGAGGAGATCTCGTTTGCTTCCACTGCTCGTGTGGATACGTCTAGAGGTCAGACGCTTGGACAGCTCGCGACTCTGGGATCCACCTCTCATTCGTCTTCGAGCTTTTGGGAGATTCTCGACCCCGCAAATGTAAAGAATCGTTCTTCATACCGCGGGATTTACTGATCTAGTTCGGTTTTAAAAAACCAGCAACGATATGCAATGTAGGGTTTCGATGTTTTTCGTTGCACTTCTGGTCGAAACCTTACAGTGGTATCAGAGCCAGGTTGCTGGTTTGATCAAAATCGGCACGATTTTGTCGTATTTTCATCGTTCACGTTCTTGCATAGGGTCAATGTTCATCGCTCGATTGGGTCGCTCATGGGATGAGCAATGATCGATTGATGTTAGGGAATTGTTTCCGACATCAAGAGGATCTAAACGCACATGATGATGCGGTGTTTGACCCATCGGGGAGGGTGAATCGGCCACATCTTCATCGCCACGGTTGCCGTTCCTGGAGTGAGGAGGAGGCCGTTTGAGGCTGGTAAATGATGATTGTCGGTGCCCTTGAGGGCCGGTGGAGCTTCCCACAGCGAGCAACATCTAATGGCGTTGTGCGGTGGCCAGTGGAGGAGCCGTCGTGGTGTTTTTCGGCGAAGGGGGTGAATGGGTTTCTTTCCCGTTAGAGGCGTGGTTGCCGGTGACGGTGACGAGCGCGAAGGCCAGCGTGGCCGGTGGGCGATCACCGGTGGTCGAGTGCGGTGGCAGACGCAGGCAGAGGGGCTCCCTGGTGGTGCTTGAGTGGCGACTAGGGTTTTACCCCAGCCGCCCTATCGAGCGGGAGGGATGCCCCCCCACGGGTGTCTCGATAACTTTTTTTTGGGATTTTATATATTTTAAATGGTTTAAATTTTGTATAAATCTCATAAAAATCCCAAAAAATTGAAAAATATTTTAATAAGTTCTAAAATTATTTTAGTGACTTATTAATTTATTTTTCATTTTTTGGCCCCTGGTTAATTAGTTAATGGAAATTCTAAAATATTTATGGTATTTACTATTATCTAATTAACTAAAGTTAATTAATGTAAGAATGTGATTCTTATGAGGTTAATTAACTGATAATTATGGTTGAGCCCATGTAGTAAATGTGAATGATTGTGGTCTAAATTTCTTTAGGCTTATTTGATTTATCTAAATTGTTTAGTTATTTATTCCAAATGCGTGATTTCAAAAACTAATTATTATATTTTTTAAAATTATTATTATATCTCGCGATAATTATATGATAATTACTGTTAGATGCATGTGATATGTCTAGTGTGTGGATGGATGATCATGGACTTAGAAATCATGTGATGATGCTCATTATGGTGAATGATTTTTTGTGATGTACTTATTGGGTCTTGCGTGCCTCCTTCTCTCTCTTTTATTAATCCGGATTGTACATTCTATCTCCCCGTTGTGTTGTACTCCGCGTGACTGATTCAAGATTTCTTATTATTATCTGATGTACATTTGTGGGCCTGCGTGCCTAATTACAAATTTTACTTGTAATAATGAGAAGTAGATAGAGACAAAGAAGGAGATCAGCTACTAGGACCTCGGGAGATTCTTCACATTCACTGAGAGCATTGGATGTTCCAAGTTTTTCTATTTACCATAATTTTGTGCATTACCAATTGGCTCTAGTAATGTGCTTTAGGAGCTTAAGGTCCATGATCATCCATTGCTATTATTACATATATATAATATATGTGATATGTGCTACTAGTTACATATATATATATATATATATATATATAGTATATCTGATACTTCAAATTCTTATATGTATGTAGCACTCTATTGATGAGACCAAAATTTAATCAAATCCCCCCTCAATCTAATATTAGGTTGTAAACGTGAGGCATTAAGAATGACTCATGTAGCCGTCCGTTGTTGTAGTTTGAGTGAGCTAGCTGCTCTTAGACGGTGTGAGTTTGTTGTGCTGTCACAAGTCTTTCACAGCATGGGGGCAGAGACTTAGATTAAGGCTTAGACCGAACCTTGGAATGGGTGCTGGCATGGCTTTGTTGTGTTGTCACAAAGGTCATATCTTGAACCCACTCTCATAACGTAACAATAGGTCTAACCTAATCAGACTTTATGATTTCTTATACTGTCACAAGGTCACAAGTGGTCTGGAGGCTGAATATACTATAAGTTGCAAGGAGTTACAATTGACAAGAGTTGCTCACCCATTAAGTATGGGGTGGTTTGTTATGCTACCACAAGGCCACTACCATAATGTTAATGGGATTCTGGTCCCACTAGGATACAATTGGAGTATCCCATCTTTGCACAAAGGGGTTGTACAAATTCATCGAAAATTCATCAGAGTTATTAAATTAGGATTGAAGATCATATCTTAATTTTAATTAATGAATATCTGTAATGTTATCTAATTATCACAAATCTTCTCTTGTAGACTTCAATGGTGAACCACTCGTTACGTGACATACTTGATGCCAACAGACTTACTGGTCTAAATTATAATGACTGGCTCAGGAACTTGAAAATTATTCTCACTACTGAGAAGACAGTCTATGTTCTTGATCGGCATGTACCTCCTCTTCCTGCCGATGATGCTGAAGATGGAGAGATTATTACTTACGAGAAGCATAAAGATGATGCCACCCTTGCCCAATGTTATTTGGTTGCCTCTATGACTAATGAGTTACAGAGACAGCATGAAAAGATGGATGTTAGATCCATTTTGTTTCATCTTGAGAAGCTCTTTGGAGCTCAAAGTTGAACAGAGAGATGTGAGATATCTAAGAGTTTGTTCAGGGTAAGAATGTCTAAGGAAACATCTATACAGAAACATATTCTCAAGATGATTAAGTAGATAGAAAGATTGACGGAATTGGGATTCGACATGAATAAAGATCTTTATGTTGATTTAATTTTGTAATCTCTCCCTCGTTCTTTTTCTCAGCTCATTATAAATTTCAACATGAACAAAATTGAATGCTCTTTGGCAGAGCTCATAAACATGTTGAAGACTACTAAGAGCACCATGAACAATGGAAAATGTCCTGTGATGCTTGTTGGTAAGACCAATAAGAAGAGGAAAAATCAGCAGACCTTTAAAAAAGACAAGGCACAGAAGAAGGTAAAAATGATGGAAAGAAAGAAGAGGCTAACAAGGACAAGGGCCAATGCTTCCATTGCCAAAAGGGTGGCCACTAGAAGAGGAACTGCATATTGTACCTTGCAGAGAAAGTAAAACAGAAGTTTGGAGAAGATTTAGGTATGTTTATGATTGAACTTAACTTGTCATATAAATCCATATCATGGGTATTAAATAATGGATGTGCATCTCACATCTGTAATGATTCGTAAGTTTTGACAAGCTGTAGGTGACTGAACAAATGAGATGTTGACTTGTGACTCGGAAATGGAGCAAGAGTTGTTGTCGAGAGTGTGAACTTCAAGCTTTCCTCAAGAGCTACATTGGAGTTAACACGTTATTTTTATTTCCCTTTGATAATTAAGAGTATTATTTCTATTTCGTGTTTAAATAAATGTGAATTTATTATAAATTTTAGAAATAAGATTTGTTCTTTATTATTAAATGATGAAATGATCGTGAACGGTCTTGATAATACGGTAAAAATAGGAGGATAAATATATATATATATATATAATATTTTATAAGAATATAGATGTAAAAATCTCATCTATTTATTATAAATTGATAAATTATTCCATAGAATTTTCTTTTACGATTGTATAGTGTATACACGCTATGGAAACAAAACTACAGCCATAACATCTTAAAAGTTCACTTGAGAGACCCTGGCATGACCCCACGCTAATACATACATCTTTTGTACAGGTTCACATGGTCCTTGCTATGTCCAATGCAGTATGTCAGACAATGAAAACTAGCTCCTTTGGACGTACTTCATAAATTATTTTTTTAACAATTTTTAATAAAACATCACTTATACTTTTCTTAAAAGTCGTGATACTACGAATGCGGTGTTTAGCGGAAGACAAATATCACGATTATCCTTTTTACATCGTCAAAAGGATACATATACATGTGTATGGGATATGAGAGATATTCATGATATTATGACGTGTTGTTCTGATATTTTTCTATATAAAGAGGGAATTCATGCTATGGCGTTTTTAACAAATTTTTTTATGTAGAACAAACACTATTAGTATTATATATGTGAGACTCCCTTCTCTTCTTTTCAAATGGGATTTTTACATTTATACCCTTATAGAACACTATTTTTACCTTTATCCCCCTATTTTTCTCATATTATCAAAAATATCTCTAATATATCAGTATTATTACGGTTATACCCCTTCAGTTCTAAGCCGTCAACGAAAGTCGAATATTTTGAAGAATATGCCACAAATTATTTGGACGTATGAAAAACTAAAAATGCCAGAGAGAGAGAGAGAGAGAAGCCCCCCTCCCCCTCCTCCTCCCTGCCCCCTCTCCCCTCTAGCAAATTGACGAACTTGAGCCAGTCCCATGAGAGGACTTGCACCATGGAGAGCTCCACATCATTGGCAGCGGTGGCGGTGACTTTGTCAAAGGATGCGACAGGGCTCCAGAGGATGGGGATGGAGGTGGAGGAGGGAGTGGAGGAGGAGGCAGAGGTGGAGCAGAAACGGCGAGGGGAGAGTAGCAAGGATGACATTGTTGGCAGTGGTGGGACATCCACTCCCCCTCTGACCATTCGCATCCCCCTCACCCTCCCGGCCCCCCCTCTCCCCCACCCCTCCATCACGAGCATCACCTCCCTAAAACCCTAGCCCCACCACCAGACCACCCCGCATAGCTTGCTGCCCCATCCCACTTGCTACGATTCTCCCTTTGATCTCTCGAATGCTACCTCCACCTAGCAATCACGAATCCTTTGCGGCCGCCTAAGACCACGGCCATCCTCGCCTCCCCGCCCCGCTTGCTGCCACCCTACACCACGTCGGACCACCCCAACCCTCTCGGGCCCCTTGGTTGCTGCACCTCTCGTTCAACCAAGACCAAGGTAGTCGCTATCGCCATAGTAGTGTAGGGAGCAGCCGATTGTCGCGATCACCTCCCCCTATGCCCCTTTCGCTGCACACATGCACCTCCATCCCTTCCGCACCCCTCCCTCTCCCCCTCCGGGGATCTTAGACTCCACCCCGTCCACCTCTCGCTTGCGGCCCCCCTCCCTCTCCCCTATCATGCCCTCCCGACCCCCTGCCCCTCTGCTGGCTTCTCCCTCCATCGGGACCCCCTATCTCTCTTTCTCTCTCTCACCTCGGACCCTCCTCCCTCCCCTCATTCTGGCATCCCTTCTTTGTGGATATCCACGGAGGTGGTCATGGCAGTGGCCGACTGCCCTCTGCTATCATCAATGCCTGTCATGGATGGAGAGAGAGAGAGAGAGGGATTAGTGTGTGTGGTTAAAGATTAGTCTTTTGTGGTCTTTTGCACTCTTAACTCTTACGGCAATTGAGTTAAAGTAACGTGTGTTACGGCGATGATATATATATAATAATATTAAATATAATAAGAATATTTTTGATAATATATATAAAAAATAAGAGATAAATATAAATATGCTATTTTACAAGTGTAAATTTATAAAAATCCCTCTCTCAACTCACGTCCGATCTTCAATCTCCAGAAAAGTGAAAAGTCTCACTTCTACCCGCGCGACTGCACGTTGTATCACTGTCTTTTAGCCCTAATGGCCAAATGGCCAGCCAAGTATTAACTATCTTTGACTCACAAGCGACAATATTGCGAATAGACAGCGGTCCACCCTCTCAAAAGACCATCATCACGTACGCACCAGACCTTTTCCGAGGATCCGGTTATGTAGACATTACAATGACCTTCAAGTACTGGAATAAAAGCTCTTGCACAAAGAAACTGTGCGTGAGAGAGAGAGAGAGAGAGAGAGAGAGCGTTTCAGATCAGAACCATCACATTAGTAGTAAGATTGACGGTGGGATTATTTTCTTCATCACAGTGTATCAATATATTTGAGAGCTGTTATGCATGGTGCCACGCGCTCAAAGTAGTATATGGCATACTACTCTCTTCAGCCGTCGTCCCATCTAAAGATCTTATAGTAAAGAAAGTTAAACTTAAATTTGGTCTTCCTAATTAGAGAGTTCCTAATTAAATTTTAATTTTTAATTCATCTTAAGTCAAATTTTTAAGTCACACTAGAGATAAGAAGAATGATATGCCACACTTCTTTGCTTCTGGCACCATAGCTTCCTCCATATATTTGTAGGCGTCTCTGTTACTCCTAGAGCTAATTAAAGAGAATAAGAATCCGTGCCGCCATAGAGCTATAAGGCAATGACAATCTGTGTGGGCATTCAAAGTGACATAGCACATTGTGTTTCTCAGCGTCATTAGTATCAGATAAATTGGCTGGACCGATAAGAGAGGTCTAAAGTGCTTACAGAACACCCTTGAAGAGGCACGGGAGATTTTCTATGCAGTACTCTCCTTTTCACTGATATACTCACTATAATTATAGAAGTGGTGACAAGACCCCCTTAAATATTTGATATGTAAGGCTGCTTGTTAATTGCAAAGCTCTAGATCCAATGTAAGGCGCTTGAAATTATTTGCACACTAGAATCAAAAAGCCGGACTTTGATAATTAACCGAGTGGGGTTCTTGGGTCGAATGAGCTAACCGACCCCGGTTAGATATATTAAGTGTGAGAGGAGCGATGGGGGCTCTCTCTCCTAGGTTAATTTATCCCCTCAATCCTGACAGAAAAATAAATTGGGCCAAAATGAACAGTTCATTAGAGCTTTTATGAGAGCTAGACTACAGTCCAAATTAACTCTACTGGAAGAACATAATTAGCAGGCATCTGATACCAGAACAGTAAAAGCAGACGTAATAATGAACTCCCGGAGTCCACCTAGCTACCAATATCCTATAAGAAGATTTTAACTTGTTTTGAGTGTTTTGACTAAAGATAATGGCTGGCATTTGCAGGCTGTCTGTCCTCCAGCTTGGCGGAGAGACTGATGTACATTTTGAACTGGGATTTGGTGCATGTACTCGGAGTGGACTGACATCCCTATTGTCTGCCCGCCATTGGGATTATAAATACACATTGGTTTCAGCAATATACAATTAGAAGGCCTAGTGAGAATCTCAGTTATCAATGTGTACGGACGATGATCGGCCATCGATGTGTCAAGAACACACAGGAGGCATGTGATATCAGAGAGACTGCTGTCACAAGTCCCTTCTTTATTATTTAACTAGCAAAAGTTTTATGTACACAAATATTAACAGTGACCCAACCTCCAACTCAAATCTTCAGCACTATCCAAGCCAATTCTAAAATGCCAAATGAAGAAAAAAAAACAGGAGAGAGAGAGGACCAATGTCTAGTCTGGATTCCTTGAATGGCCTCCTCACTGCCACTACCACTCCGTAGGACCACTTAATTAACTTATTTCCGACAGCTGGGTGAGATTGTACTAAAAACTCAGACCATCATAGCATCATATCCACCAAGCACCAGCGCACTGTCTTTCAACCATGCACTGTCAAGTCTTCATCTCAGATGCCACAAGCTTACCTCCAAAGAGAAGAAAATAGTAAGAAAATCCCTTCTGATTTCAGAGTCAGTAGAAGGACATGACACCCCTCCCTTGGGTCTTGCAGCTGCCTGTGATTGCACCACTTGGATCATCCAAGGAGAAGTTGTTGACGTTGCACCCGGTGCTGGCAGAGAAGATGAGCTGCTTGATCTCATCATAGGTGGTGTAATCCACTGAAGCCTCCCCCCACGGCCCATGTCCCCTCTCGGCATGGCCACCACTACCAGCAGAAGCAGCGCCAAGCAAGGCTTTGTGGTTGTCGTCCAACCCACAGCTGTAGAGTAAGGTCTCCAGACCCATTTGCTGATTCCCCCCAACACCACCAACGAGCTGGTCGTACTCCATCTCGCTCCCATAGCTCATCTGGCGGCAGCTCCTATCAGAAGAGCTGCAGCTCTGCTGATCGCCTCCAAACGCTAGCAGGCTGCTGCCATTTTTCGTGTGATGTTGATGCACTTGCAGGGGACCATGGAGAAGGGAGCTGGGGGTGGTCAAAGCGCCAAAGAGATCCGGGTGGAGGGGAAAGCCTTCAAGGCCTGCCACGAGGGGCTTCTGGGGAATGTAACAGTTACCTTGTGATGGTGTTGTGGGTGCAATCGTAGCATCTAAAGATGGAAAAAGCTGTTGATGCTGATGCTGATGCTGCGTCTGCTGCTCACGTTGCTGCTGTGGCTGGGTTTTTCTTTGAGGTGTAGATATCCCCAGGAGCTTCTTCTTCAGCTTGGTATTCCAGTAGTTCTTGATATCGTTGTCAGTCCTCCCGGGAAGCTGTGAAGCTATTATGGACCACCTGTAGAAAGCGGCAATATTAACAGCTTTAAATGGGAGTTCTCGCATGTGCAAGAGATATGGATTTGACATGCATGAATAGATCAGTTGCACAAAACATGGATGTTCCCTTACCACTGTTTCCCAAGAGAAACTAAACGTTCATTGGGCTTCTAAGAATTTTTCGATAGCAAAAGTGCATGGAAAATTTGATGAAAGTATGGAAAGAAAAGCGATGGGAGAGTTCTGTGCTCAAAATGGAACAAATGGAAAGGAGGAGCACCTGCTTCCAATCCTAGCGAAGAGACTGCAGATTATCCTGTCCTCCTCATCGGAGAACTCACCATGCTTTATATTAGGCCTCAGATAGTTGAGCCATCTCAACCTGCAACTCTTGCCACACCTCTTCAGGCCTATAGGAAGGCAAGCAATTCAGACAAAAGCCCGATGCAGAAACGAAAATGTCATTTGAACAAATTAAGTAGAAAACACAAAGTGCGGAAAGACCCATTTTCTCTAGCACAAAGTACTGTTTCTAAGCCTCTCAGCTAATGGAGACATCAATCAGCATAACATAGAAGGAGAACAGATAGGGAAAGAAAAGGAAAGACGAAACATTAACAAATCTCTGAGCTTCTCAGCTGCTGCCCCTCTCTTACCGGCTTTCTGTGGAAGAGCAATCCAGTTACCACCAGTGCCATACTTCTCTATGAACTCCCTGAGCTTCTTGTCCTCTTCCGGGGACCAGGGGCCCTTCTTCACGTTCGCCTTGTCACAGCACGGGGCCCTCCCCATGTTTCAGGCTCGCAGACGAGATGATGGCGATGATGCTGCCTGCCTGCCTGCCTGCGTGCTTTCCGGTGGGTTCCTCTATTCTTGCCTTTCGGTTCCGTGGGTTTGGCGGATCACCCTTATGGAAAGAGAACAGGGACAATAAAGGGTGTAAGAAAAGAAGGAAAACTGTGGCTTCTTATGGGGAGGCAGCAATCTGGGGAGAGAGAGAGAGAGAGAGAGAGAGCGCTTTGTTTGTTTTGGTAGCTGAAAGAGGTGAAGAGGAAGGAGGGGATAATTAAAGTATGAGGGAGGAAGGCTAGCTAGTGGGGGTGAGGGTGGGGGAGAGATGTGAGAAGTCAAAGGATAGGCTGTCCCATTTCAATAAGTTCCCAACCTCCTGCCTGCCCCCCGGGCGTGTCCTAGTCCTGCTTCGGGCGTGGGGTGCAGGGGGTTCCTCTTTAAGCTTGTCTACATGCAGAAGGAAGGACGGAAGGAGAGGAGGCCTGTTTTACCATAAACAAAGCCCCGTCCCTGTACATACGATGACCTTGCATCTGACCTCCAGTTTGGCCACTTCTTGTTTCTCCCTCGTACGTGCCCCCCCCCCTCCTCCGCTCCTTCTCTCCTGTCTCTGAATCAGAAGTCACTCAGAAAATCTGACAAAACTTTCTGTAAAGGGAAGAGAACAAGGGTGGCAACGGGAGATGAGCCGCTTGAGATGTCACTTATCATTGGAAATTATGCTTACCTTTGTTCTTTTTTTTACGAGCTCACTCAGTCACTAAACATGATTGGATCGTGTTGGAGTCTAACGCAGTGATCGCGTGGCTGGAGCGTTATGATTCACAAAAAAGACAAAGAAGGCTAAAAATGTGTTTTGAAGCAGAAATTTATTTTCAACAGAATAAATGAGGCTTTATGCATGGTGATCAAGATCAGTATTACAATCACAACCTAAAAATGATGCTCACTTTACAACTGAAAGCGTCACTGTTAGGCGTAAATTCTTAAGAACATATTACTGTTGTAGAAACAAGTTTCAAAAATCTCACATGACTTGAGATTTACATCTTTACCATTTTGCCGTGTCTTGTCTCAACAGTTGCATCGATTCATGGTTACACTGATTCGAACTTACGTATTTAATTCTCATTTCTTTTAAATAAACGTGTATGAGTAAGAATGTACGCATTTTTCGCTGCATGTTAGTTTACTCTTTTTATCTTAAGGTCTTTTATCTCTTTCAAATGTGTTCTTGTACTTTTGTGTTGGGATTGTAAAGTATTGTTACTCTAAATCACGGACGTGTCCCACAGGTAATGATCAGCTGGTTGTATCTTGGGGTGGATTTTTTGTGATTTTCTACACGTGGAACTGGAAATCATCTTAATACAGTGCTTTGCACGCCTTCTGTCATCGTATTTTTCTTTCATTTTCTATGATAGCGTGGAGTGGACTTCGTAGATCGATCTTCTTTCATTCAATTACAATTCCAGTGAAGATCGTTCGAGTAAGAGGTATTTCTAAGTTTAATTTTAATTTACTATTAATCTCATAAATCATATCTGATTAATGTCCGTGGAATTACAAACACTACAAGAAAAAGTGGCTATAGCGACCGCATTAGCGACCGCATTAATCGGTCGCTAGTCGGTCCCAAATAGAGACCAATTCGGCGACCGAAATAATCGGTCGCACATCTGAGACCTATTGGCGACCGAACTAAATTCGGTCGCCAATCGGTCGCTGATCCCGTTATACTCCCCCCTGCGACCCCCGCCCGCCCGAGCCCCTCCCCGCCCGAGCCCTCCCTCCCGCCCTCCACCCTCCCGCCCGAGCCCCCTTCCCCTGCGGCCCCCTCCCCCTGCGGCCCCCTCTCCGCCCTAGCCCCCCCTCCACCCTCCCGCCCGAGCCCCCGCCCGAGCCCCCTTCCCCTGCGGCCCCCTCCCCCTGCGGCCCCCTCTCCGCCCTAGCCCCCCTCCTCCGCCGGAGTCCCCCCTTCCCCTGCGGCCTCCCGCCCGAGCCCCCCTCCGCCGGAGCCCCCCCTCCCCCTGCGGCCTCCCGCCCGAGCCCCCCTCCTCCGCCCGAGCCCCCCTCCCCGTGCGGCCTCCCGCCCGAGGCCCCCTCCGCCGGAGCCCCCCTCCGCGCCGCTCGCCTCGCCGTCGTCGCCGCGCCGCTCGCCTCGCCGTCGCCGCTCGCCGTCGCCGTCGTCGCCGGCTTCCTCTCTCTCACACACAGGTACCTCTCTCTCTCTCTCTCTCTCTCTCTCTCTCTCTCTCTCTCTCTCTCTCCAACCCGCCGCGGCCCCCCCACAGGTACCCCTCTCTCTCTCTCTCTCTCTCTCTCTCTCTCTCTCTCTCCAACCCGCCGCTGCCCTCTCTCTCTCTCTCTCTCTCTCTCTCTCTCCAACCCGCCGCTGCCCCCCCCAAGGTACCTCTCTCTCTCTCTCTCTCTCTCTCTCTCTCCAACCCGCCGCGGCCCCCCCCCCCCACAGGTATCTCTCTCTCTCTCTCTCTCTCTCTCCAACCCGCCCCCCCACAGGTACCCCTCTCTCTCTCTCTCTCTCTCTCTCTCTCTCTCTCCAACCCGCCGCGGCCCCCCCCCCCACAGGTACCTCTCTCTCTCTCTCTCTCTCCAACCCGCCCCCCCACAGGTACCCTCTCTCTCTCTCTCTCTCTCTCTCTCTCTCTCTCTCTCTCTCTCTCTCTCTCTCTCTCTCTCCAACCCGCCGCGGCCCCCCCACCCCAACCCCCTGCAGGGAATTTAATGTGAAAATTTTGTTTAGGCCATGCTAATTTTTTGTTTAGGGCATTTCATAGTCCATGTTATTGTTAATATGATAGAATATTATTTTGTGCACTTTTCAGGTGTTTGGGTGCTTTATATTGCCTTTATTAACAGTCATATGGACCTTCCATTTTTTGTAGTAAAATACCAGTGCATGTAAATAGTCATTTTTGTGTGTTAGCATGATAATATATTCACAAACATGTGTTGTATTTGGATTGGCCTCACCTCTCCTTTCCTAATGATTAGTGTAAGGTTTTTAAGGGTTTAGTGTTTAGTGTTTAAGGTTTAGGGTTTTAGATTTAGGTTTTAGGTACTAGATTTAGGTTTTACTCTTTTAAGGTTTAGGATTTTTAGGGTTTAAGGTGTTTAGGGCTTTTAGGGTTTAGGGTTTAGGATTTTAAGCTTTATGGTTTAGGGTTTGGGGCTTTAGGGTTAGGATTTAAGGGTTAGGTGTTAGGGTTTAGGAAGGGTTTCAGGGCTACAGGTTTTTGGACTTCGATTTTAAGTGTGGGTTTTTCGGTTTACGGTTGCTAGGCTTAGGGTTGAGGGGCTGTTTAGTGTTTAAGGTTTAAGGGCTTACGGTTTTAAGATTTAAAGTTTAAGGTTTGACAGTTTTGAGGTTTAGTAGTTTATGTATTAGGGGTGGGGTAAGGGGTTCAATGTGGGTTTAGGATTTTAGTGTTTTAAATTTTATGGTTTTTAATTATTTTAGGGTTTTACAGTTTAGGGGGTTATGAGTTTATTTTTTTATGTTTAGGGTTTAACATATAGGGTTAGGGTTTAAGGTTTAGGGTTATTTAGGGTTTAGGTTTTTGGGTTTAGGGTTAGTTGTTTGGTGTTTAGGTTTGTTTGCATTTTATATTTGGCATATGAGTTTAGGGTTTTGGATTTAGCATTTGGGGTTTTTGGTTTAGCGGTTAGGGGGGTGGATTACGGTTTTGAGAGTTTAGGCTTTAGGGGTTTTTGGTTTAGTGGGTCTAGTTTCTAAGGATTTTAGGTTTTAGGGTTTAGGGTTTTTCATGTTTTTAGGGTTTATAGTTATTACAATTTAGGATTTTTAGGGTTTAGGGTTTTTCGAGTTTTTATGGTTTATAGATATTATGGTTTCATATTTTTAAGGTTTAGGGTTTAGGGTTTAAGGTTTTCAAGATTTATGGTTTAATGTTTTGAGTTTAGGGTTTAATGTTTTTAAGGTTTAAGGTTCTTGGGGCTTTTAGGGTTTTACATATAGGTTTACATTTTTGGGTTTCTTTTATTTAGGGTTTGATGTTATTAGTGATTTTAGGGTTTATGATTTTAAATTTATGGTTTATGGTTTAGAGTTTATAGTATTAAGATTTTTGATTTTTAGGTTTAGGAGTTTTAGGGTTTAAGGTTTAGGATTTAGGGTTTTTCAGATTTAGTCTTTTATGTTTGTGGTTTTTAAGGATTTTAGAGTTTCTAGTTTTAGGGGTAACTCAAGATTTAGGGTTTTAAGGTTTAGGGTTTGGGATTTTTAGTTTGAGGGTTTGGGGTTTAGCAATCGGTGGTTTAGCAGTTTAGGAGTTTAAGGGATCGTAGTGGGGTTAGGGGTTAGGGGAGGGTTTAAGATTTATAATTTTTAAGGGTTTTATGGTTTTATGATTTAGGGGGTTCGGGGTCTGCAGTTTAGTGTTTTTAGGGGTTTTAGGGCTTACGTTTTTTTTTCTATAGGGTTTACAATTTTTACGGGTTTAGGGTTTAAGGTTTAGGGATTTGGGAATAGGTTTAGGTTTTAGGATTTTAGATTTAGGTTTGAGCAAATCGCTCAAAAGTGCAATTTGCAAATGCACTTGGTTTATAATCAAAGCCGTCGGGGTCCGGGGGTCCAGAATGTGAAATACTGATCCGATCGGCATTCCGATCATTCCAACACAACCTGGGAGGTAGACGTGACTTGTCAGAGCTGACGGATTCTAAATCGGACTACCGGTTTGAGCCCGACGCTCAAAAGTGCAATTTGCAAATGCACTTGGTTTATAATCAAAGCCGTCGGGGTCCGGGGGTCGAGAATGTGAAATACTGATCCGATCGGCATTCCGATCATTCCAACACGACCTGGGAGGTAGACGTGACTTGTCAGAGCTGACGGATTCTAAATCGGACATCCGGTTTGAGCCCGACGCTCAAAAGTGCAATTTGCAAATGCACTTGGTTTATAATCAAAGCCGTCGGGGTCCGGGGGTCCAGAATGTGAAATACTGATCCGATCGGCATTCCGATCATTCCAACACGACCTGGGAGGTAGACGTGACTTGTCAGAGCTGACGGATTCTAAATCGGACTACCGGTTTGAGCAAATCGCTCAAAAGTGCAATTTGCAAATGCACTTGGTTTATAATCAAAGCCGTCGGGGTCCGGGGGTCCAGAATGTGAAATACTGATCCGATCGGCATTCCGATCATTCCAACACAACCTGGGAGGTAGACGTGACTTGTCAGAGCTGACGGATTCTAAATCGGACATCCGGTTTGAGCCCGACGCTCAAAAGTGCAATTTGCAAATGCACTTGGTTTATAATCAAAGCCGTCGGGGTCCGGGGGTCCAGAATGTGAAATACTGATCCGATCGGCATTCCGATCATTCCAACACGACCTGGGAGGTAGACGTGACTTGTCAGAGCTGACGGATTCTAAATCGGACTACCGATTTGAGCAAAACGTTTAAAATTATCATTCGTCAATTTCACTTCAATGAAAAACATCTTGCTTTTAATTTTCAAGAATAATTGATTTCTTTATTAAAGAATTGATTTTAATTTTTTTAAATGATATACAGGATCATCCGTCGCGAGATGTTGGACGAGACGACGACCAGGATGACACATATGCGGAGGATTTGTGATTTCATTTTAGTTATTTGTATGTTGCCATTTTATTATGGATGTATGATTAATTTGTGTGTTTGTATGTGATGAATTTGAAATTTGTGGAGATTATGAGTTGTGTAGTTGATTTATATGTTTTTATGAAATTGTTATGTAACAGGTTATTTATTTTATTAAATTGTTATTTATCAGGTGATTTATAGTAGCTTTATATTAATTTTTGAAAAAAAAAATTTAATTAGCGACCGCATGGAGACCGAATAGCGACCGAAGTTATTACTTATTTTATGAAAATATTAACTTTGGCGACCGCATAGCGACCGAATAGAGACCATATAGTCGTTTATATAATTTTTTTTTAAAAAATACTACAAAATTGGCGACGGAATGGAGACCGAATGGAGACCGAATAGAGACCGATTGATCTGGGACCGTTCTTGCGACCGAGTTATATCGGTCTCTATGCACGACTGATTCGGCGACCGAAGTTATTCGGTCGCCATCAGCGACCGTATCCGCGACCGACTTATGTCGGTCGCAATTTAGCGACTAGTATATAGCGACCGACATATTCGGTCGCTAATTGGTGTCTGTTCGGTCGCTATTGGATTTTGCGACCGAAGAACGACTGAATAGAGACCGAATATGTCGGTCGCTATTTGCGAACTTTCTTGTGGTGAAATTTTGACAATTTTGTTCCAATAGTATGAGACAATTCTTTACCAATTAATGATTAAAAGAGATTGACATATATATACATCAGTTCAAATATCTCTATAATCTCTTGTTAAGCATAAGATCTCTTGGTAGCCGATCTTGTACCCGGATACTGCAGGTACACACGTGCTTTTATTTCTGCTTCCGCTGTTTCGTGTGTACGTCTCGTTTCCGCTGTGAGGTACGTCCTCCAACTCTGAACTCGTATGGTTATATATATTTGTTGTATATATTCCCGTGAGATTTTTTACCAACACAAATGATGAGATCTACATGCATCAACCTAAAGACTTTAGAGTGCCCAGCCAAGAACACAAAATGTGCAGACTTATTAGATCACTCTATGGATTAAAACAAATACCTAAACAATGGCATACGAATTTTGATTTTGTGATTCTATCATATGGATTTTAAATCAATGAATCTGACAACTATCTTTATTCTAAAAGGATCGATGATCAATTCGTTCTCCTATATCTTTATGTTGACGACATCTTGATTCTTGCATCAAATATTGATTTAATCAATGACGTCGAGAAATTTTTCTGTGATCACTTTAATATGAAAGATTTAGGTGAAGTTAACCAAATCCTTGGAATGAAGATCATCAAATTATCTGATTCAATTTCTATCTCTCAATAACAATACACTCAATCTCTCCTTGATAAATTCAGATATTCCAAATTCTCCTATGTGACTACCCTATTTGATCCGTCAATTCGTCTCGTAAAGAACACCGAAAATCTAATAAATCAAGAGAAATACTCTCAAATTATTAGATCTTTAATGCATCTCACAAATCGAACTACGTTAGAAAGAGTCTTTTGGTACCTCATCAACACCATTGATTATTGTCTCCGATTTGTTGGCTATCCAGCTGTATTAGAAGGGTATTGTGATGCTAACTAGATATCTCACTCTTTAGATGTCAAATCCACTTCTGGTTATATTTTCTTTCTGGGAGGTAGTATGTGTTATATCTTAGCAATTAACTAAACAAAGTATTCTTGCCAAGAGTATTATGGAGGCTGAGTTTGTAGCTCTTGATTCTGCTTGTTCCAAAACCGAATGGTTAAAAGAATTTCTAACTGAGATACCTTTGGTACCCTCTCTTATACCTCCAATCTTAATCCACTGTGATTCCAAAGTTGCAATAGATTTCTATAAAAATAAATTGGTGAACACTAAAATAAATAGACATATCAAAATCAAATAAAATATGTTAAGAGATTTGAAAAATAATGTGTTATTTCTTTGCAACATGTTACTATTAACGAAAACCTTGCAGATTGCCTTAATAAAGGCTTGAATAGGACAAAAGTCCTTGAGCCATCGAGGGGGATGGGGCTTAGCCTATAAAGGACCTTCCAGTAGTGGGAACCCAACCTCTTGAAAGAAGTGTATGCCCTTTAAACCAATCACTTGTAAAGTGATAACGTCATTTATTATACATTCTCATTCATATTAAATATATTATGACATGTTTTTCATTACATCTCATTTATTATATTGTGTATTTCTGCTTGATATTATGAAGTTCTTGAACACATATTATGAAGGTTAAATGATAATTAATGAGATTATGACAATGAGACCAACCTTCCAGATGCATGTTTTGAAATATTTCTGATCATAAGATCTTTGAGATGGGACATCAAAGAATCTGGATAGAATAGTGCACATGATATTCTCTCATGTGGTGAGAGTGATTGATCTCATAGTCATTAGTGTGGAGGCACTAAGATATATATATAGGTGCCTATTACAAGAATAAGATCACTGAATTAATCTGATTATGAATCTTTGGATGATAATTATATCTAACTATCAACCAAACGATTTTTCAGTCACAGTAACACAGTTGGTCTTTAAAATGAGTCACTAAGGATATCTTGTATGGGGACTCATGTGTTTTGATTCCGGGTAAATGAAATTTAGTCACAAGTTCCAGATACTCAGGTATTCGGATACAAAAAATACATGCGAAAGTAATTAACTAACAACAGTGGATCATTCTTCACTCTCAGATATAGTATGAGAGAGAATGTCCTGTGAACGGTACTCGAGAAAAATCTCTGGCCAAGGTTACACATTTTACTGGAAAAGGAGTTTTCCAGTGAGATTTAAGAGTATATTCATCAGGTCATAAATAAAAAGGGTTTGACATTATGTCCAAACCCTCAATTATATATGACAAGGGGTATTATATATGGAATGAAAGACTAGAACTGTGTGATAATTGTCGATGGAAATGCCCCCCTTTTTCAGTGCAACTTAGAGTATATTCACCGGGTCATAAATAAGAAGGATTTGAAAGTATGATCATACTCTCAATTATGACCAAGGGCATTGTATATGAATGAAAGACTAGAAATATATGATAAATGTGAACGGAAATGTCCCAGAGTAGTTTTATAAATCCCTTTATCTTTTGAGGTCACGGAGTGTTACTTGGTGCTTATCGTGACTTGAAACCCCAATTAATAGAGTAATGATCATGCGATGATTATCCATCATGAGATGATGATTTACTTATTTAAGTCATTAGATGATTAAATAATTAATTTTATTTTAAATATTAATATAAAAATATGAGAAAAAATGCTTAAGCTTAATGGACATAAAACCTGATTAGTACTGCGTCTAGAGGGTCACACACATTAGGGTTATATATAGACGACGGGAGTATTTATGCAATTTTAGACTTTTGAGAGTTTTTGTGAAAAACTAATGAGTATGTAAATAGTTGCATAGAGAGAATCTTGCGCCAAACATCCAAGGTCTCCCCAGTCAGGGGCCCCCTTCTCTCTCTCCTCCTTGGGACGAGCACCCTCTCTCTCCTCTCTCTTCTCTTTCTTATCTCTAGTGTAGAGACTAGGTTAGAGTGCCGTTGAGGAGATCATCTGTGGAGTGTTGTGTGGAGAGAACTCCACCATCCATGCCTGTTAGAGATCTAACACTTGCGCTTACCTTCACGAGGGATCACTTTTCACTTTACTGTGATCCACATATCGCAGAGGTAAAATCAGATCTTGTTCTATGTAGTTATTGGGAATCACACCGGAGCGATCGACTCGACCGAGATAAAAATTTTAATTTTATGTTTCCGCCATGTTCTTCTTGACCCTGGCTCAGATCCTTATAATGGTATCGAAGTCAGGTTGATCGCCCGTGATTCTCACTTATTTTTAATTTGTTAAATAATTTTTGTAGTTGATTTTTGAGATTTTAATGGTAGAGAGCGAAACGGATGAGAAGGGAACGATCTCCGTGGAGATGGAGGTCGCATCGTCGAGGCAGGGGGCAAGGTCGACGGGATCCTTGTCGGCGGTGCCTAGGGCATCGGAGGGTCCACGTGAAGTCAGCTACGTTGCCCACGGTGCGGCCTCTTTCCGGCATTCAAAGGGTGATCATCCGATAGCCGCAGACCTTGGGCACGACCTTGTAGCCACCGCGATGGTTGCAGGTGGCAGCAGTAGCCGGCCATGGTGCAGACGGGTAGTCCAAGATGGTCGGGCGGGGCTCGGGGCACCTTCCAATTTTTGAGCTCAAGGGAGAATGTTGGAGAGAAAAAAAGGTCCAAAAATCACAATGCACGTGATTTGATGTTTGCATCTTGTTGTTTTGCCGCATCTTCTCCTAACAGTTGCATTATTTCATTGCTACACAGTTTTCCACTTACGTATTTGCTTCCCATGCCTTTAAATAAGAGTGTGTGAGGAAGAAATGTACACGTTTTTCACTGGATACGAAGTTTACACTTTCTCTAAATTGCTCGCTTTCTCTCTTCCAAGTGTACGTTCATGTGTTGGGATTGTGAAGTCTTGTTATTTTGTCTCATCGAACGTGTCCTGCGGAGGAGGATATGATTCAGTTGTATCTTGAGGTAGATTTCTCCAGCTTTCTCACACGTACGATGCGAAATCATCTTAGGACATTGATTTGCACGTCTCCGGTCATCGTGTTTCTTCTTCCATTTTTTACGAGAGCGTGAAGCGGGTCTCATGGATCAATCTCCTTCCATTCAATTATACGATCTCCGTGAGAATTGTTTGAGCAAGAGATATTTAATAATTTAATTTAATTTACTATTAATCTCATAAATCATATTTAATTAATGTGCGTGAAAATTACATGTTTTAACAATTTTGTTCCAACACATACACGATCTCGATCAGCTTAAGTGCACAAAAAGTACTGCAGCGTACACGCTAGTGGGGACTTAAGATTTCACATCTCCTGATGGGATCTAACGTAGAAACTAACCCTCCTATTTATTTGAGTTTTCCGTCCTTAATCATAACCAGAGGACGATTTTGATAGTGGGTTAGGAGTAACCCTAGTTATCTTGTCAGGTGGAATAAGTTGTCATTTATGATTTCTCTTTAGTATTAAATGAGTTTATTTGGTAAAATAAAATTTTACACAGTTCTAACTTGAGCTTGGGCAGCATCACTTGGGAGTTTAATTACCAAACACATCCTTTGCCCCAATTGGCAGACCCCATGATGTGCATGCGATCTTCGGTTCAAAGTGACCGCACACTGAGATTGGTAACATGCATGGGTGGATTTTCCAAAGTCCATAAAAAAAGAAAGAGAGAAAAAAGAACACAGTCCTGTGGACACTTGGCACCTCAAATTGGAGACTTAATAGGGTCACTAGCTATTTGGTGTTTTATCTTCTTTTGCCAACCAATGCACCAGAAAGTCGACGTGTAAGTACATATAGTGAGTTTAATCTTCTAAGATAATTAAGATTAACTTATATATTTAGCATGTACTTTGGCTAAAATTCAGAATAAAACATATGATTGGTCGGTAGATTAACATTAAATGCATCCATGCATGTGATGAGCTGTCAAAGGAGGAAAAAAGGATAAATTGAGATACAATACAAAGCACTGGATTGATTATCTCAAGTTAATTCAAATTATTCCAAAATATGGATCCCGTTCAACCAAAAGAAAAAATGGCTGGTTCCATGGATATATAACCTGATTCCATATGGAGTTTTGGTAAAATTAGATAAATACATTTTTTTAAAATCATAATACCATGAATACTCTTTTCTAATAAAAATTCATCTGCTCTTTTTAATGTGGAGCTAGACTGAGATGAAGAGAGTAATTGTGATCTCTTTTCGGTCTGTACGTAAATAAAGTATTTAGGATGTTATGTTCTTAAGGAAAGAACTCTTATGCAAACAAAATTTTGTCACGGCAATTCACATAAAATTCTCTTTCCCATTTCCTTGCGTAATTATGGAACAACTTAATTAATTAGGAGCTAGTTGGGATCTTATTTTCCCCTTCCTTCTCGGCTTGCTTATATTACATAAGCGGGTTCTTATTAAGGGTGTGTTTGAAACGGATTGAGGAGAGGGATTTTGGACTCTCCAATCATTGAAATCCTTCTTCCTCTAAAAATATTTTTAAATGTCTCAATATCCCATGAACTTTTATTTTATTACGGATTTTAAGATTTAGAGAGAGACAGGGGGAAAGGAAAGAGAATTGAAAATTCTCCAAAAATTACATAAAAGGTCATTCTTCTCTCACTGGAAGATTTTGAAAAAAATATCTCCACTCTCAATCTATTTCAAACGTGCCCTAAGTTTACTATGGTCGATCCCTATACGTACTCACCTATTGATCATCTGATCCATTTTTAGATCCCCATTCCGACTATCTTTCAAAAGTGACAAATGAATAAAGAGGCGGATCATGCACACCTTTCAGCTACCTTCATATTGAATCCTAACGTAGGTAGCTACATTTTCTAATGTATATATATATATATATACACATTGACGTACGGATACCAGTGATTAAATTTATATAGATATGTAGTCCCTCCTTCAATTAATTAACCCATCCAATAAAAGCTCCTTACGGCAACTATATAGCTAGCTAGAAGTCTAATTAGGGTTTCATTTTTCTCTTCAAGGTTGTAATTAAGCATGCAAGTTAAAGACTTTCCACGGCACCAATTCCAAACGATCTTAATTGTCATACCAAGGGGTACGCACACCAAATCTTTCTCGTATGACCAACGGGGAGTACACCCACCCAGCTCATCCTCAAGTTTGACACGATCCTGTCATGCCAAGGGTTACGTACACCAAATCTTGCTCATAAGACCAACGAGGACACCCCCCAGCTCATCCTCAACTTTGACTGATCCATATGTACGTAGTCGTTTTAAAGTCAGAGAGAGGAGGTGTGCCAGAACGAGCGCCGTTACCTCTCTCTCTCTCTATATATATACTGTTGGCGTGATACACGGGCCGGGACTGATCGAGGGGAGCAAATTCTTTGAAGACACGACTACGTTACGTGAACGTCCCATGGGACTGATCTACGTACAGTGGATCGAGTTCCCTTTAAAATTTAAACTTAAATTTAGATTATCAAAAAGCTAGTGTAATTCATCTAACTAATGAACCGTTTGATCTAATTAATAAAGATCAGACCACTGAGATGAATGGTGATATACCTTTCCTAAAATAGAGTGGTGTATACATATATATATATATATATAGTAGCATTTCTCCCTCTAATTAATTTAATTAGTCCTTGAAGATGCCTCACATGCATGCATCTCGGCCATCTGCTGCATGCATGTGAGGTTCTACGTCGTGCATTAATTATTATCGGGCAAGAACTGCAAACATTTAATATAGATGTACGAGCTAGGTATCTTAATAGTTCATCCTAAATATAAGTAGCATTATTATATATGCCCTTGTATCTAATTATGGAGTTAATTTTGTTGGCTCTTTATCAGCATTAATATTGTTTAATTGTATGTCATATATGTGTATATATATTGCCGCCACCTCAATTTGAAATCTTCTTCATCACCACTACCACTAACGCATGGCAAACAACAAGTTCCTCTCCTCGACTGGAAAAGAGTCGGTGCTGGTGCCCTGCAAGAGTACCACATCTGAGATCACAGCTTGGCACCCTCACCATCAAGGTCGTTGCGGGCTAATTGCGTGGCATAATGTTAATCATTGCCGATGGCTGATGCTGTTAGTTGTAGCTAATCAGGTCGTTGTCCGAGACTTTTTCGTTGTCCGAGACTTCTAGCTAGTTTGTGGTGGGAAGGTCCCAATCGAGGCCCAGGTCATGGTGTTAGCTGGGGAGGTCCATATATATATATATATATAATATATATATAGGACTATAGCTACTGCTGATTTGATGCTATAGCTGCTGCTATATATACCAGAACGAGAAGCTGTTTAACTTCGTACGGGGTGGAAATATCAGGGCTAACTTTGTACAGGCTGCAATGGAGTACGTACGTACTTGGGGGGTTGAATATCTTTTGTGTCCATTCAGTGTCATGACAGAAAAAAAGAAAAAAAAATTGAAGAACCCAGAGGTGAAGTCCAGTCAATGTGTATGACAGTCTGCAAGCGGACAAGTTGTAGATGTCTTCTATATATCTATATATTCTGTCTGAACTTTTAGAAGAATATATTGGCACTTAATTTGTCACGAAGACTTAGCACCTTACCTGTCATAAATATGTCGTGGGGTGGGACCGTAGGCCTGACCTATATATTTTCTCTATTTAGTTTCTTCCTCAAGAAGAAGAAGAAGATGGGAGTCACAAAAGTTAAGATTTTCATATCTTGTCCCCAGAAGGATTTCTCTTTCTTATCACCCGATCCAAGGATTTTTGTCTTACCGGCACAACATGTCCAAACCTTCCACAGTAACATGCACTTATTCTAGTTAGCCTTTCATATATATGTAGTTCCATGTGATGGGGGATGCATATATATTTGAAAATTTTAAAAACAGTGAAAAAGAAAGCCTATATATACTAGCTAGTTCTTCTTCACCTCTTATGCAAGTTTCTTCGGACGCCCAGCAACCAGATTACCCTGGTAATGTGAGACGGCCCTTAAACAAACTAGATCGACTTGTCATCGTTTTTCCTCTTGTTTTTTCCATTTTGCCAAAGTAAATTAAGCACACAATCTGATTCATACTAATTAACTGCTTCTCTTGCAAATGATTAATTTGCCTTCTCAGTCAACCTCTCAACACAACAAACTGAAAGCCACAGCTAAACCACCAAATCCTTTCTGGGATTCGGGTCATCTCTCTCTCTCTCTCCCAATTTCCCTATCTATCTCACTCCAGGATATGATTGAATAGTTCCAACATTGCCGGTACTCTTTTCTTATCATGCTTAACGCAACCTGCATGCATGCAGGTTATATATATTCCTATGCATGCAGCAACTTACAAAATTATAGTTGGTTCCGTGACTTCCGTCGTGCAATTCGAGCCATGCACCTCATTTGAACTTAATATTACACGTAGTTGTTTGACAGCTAGCGCACAAAGGTCAAAAGAGAGGTGAACATATATATTATACTCGGTGCGAGGAAGGCCGGGCGTGCAAAACCCGTTGGTTACTTACGCATCCAAGTCCACCCTCTTGCGTAGAGAATCCGGAGTCATCTATTACATATGCATGCATGCGTGATCAATTCAACCCCACTAGGGTAATGGAAATTACATTTTCTTCTTGGGCGATAAGATAAAAAAGGAGAAAGAACACAATGCAAGCAACTTTGACCTGACAGCATTAGAGAAATACTTGCGAGAGAGATGAGCTGTGTTGATGGGATGGAGCTCCTGCGTTTTGTCACCGAATCTTCAACATCAAAACCGCAACAAGATCAATATAATAAAGGCCACACAGTCTCTGTTCGCCAGAGAGAGAGAGAGAGAGATGCAATTATATATCAAAGACTCATTACAGACGAATCCCTGCGAGCTGCTAGCATGGGTTTTCTACGTACGCTTTGGTAGATTATTGAAATGGGGATGTGAGGAAATTGGCAGGTCGTCTTCCCAAAAAGGAAACTGCAATCCGTTGACGAGGAGACGCTCCAGATGATCACAAGCGCGTTGAGGCGAAGGCTGGAGGAAATTAATGGTAGATTTCTGCACCCGTGGGAAGACAAACCAGCCGTGAGCTTGTGATATATATGGTAAACAGCAGGAACATATACAGAAGTAGTCGTCATGGATCCAGATTTGAGCTGTCACGTTAGACCCTCATTTACCATCATTTGGATCTGCATAATTAAAGATACGAGCATTTTTAAGTCGTCAAGAACCAGTTGGCACGAAAGATCTCCGTTTCACTACCAGGATACTCAAATATAGGGTAGATGCTGGATGGTATAATCGCATGCTGGTAACATGCACGCGAAACCTACTGAGAATTAATGCTGTTCCAGTGGAGTAGTGTTCCATTATGTTTTATTAATCAAATTCTGTACAGAGGGCACACGTATAATAATATGTCCCTGATCAAGTGCAATATTTGATAATTCTGACTAGTCCTGAACGATGTGAAGATGCGTGTATCTCAGTGGATCTTTCCTAGTGGCTGCTTCTTACCACTCTAAATTAAACATTTTTCTAAGGTCGTAGTTGGTATTGCAAATCAAACTCTAGGGAATAGGACTTTTTTCAAACGTGGCTACGTCCAGATTGGTTAACGGAATCTTGGGCTTTGACACCCAAATTAGCGACAAAAGTCGTACGTTCACTTTCTTGTTAACTAATTTCAAATCCTGTCCAATTTGCAGCAGGGCAGTGTTGCATGTTCACGCTAGCTCTTCAGCTTTTCCAGAAGCTTGAGTGGAGGGGGAATGGCAAAGCATCCACAAAGTCTAGACAACCTGCTGACAAAAACTTCATCAAATGACCTCATTGTTGACGTAATCCTACGTCTCGTACGTGTGCTTGCAGAGGAAGAAAAAATAGATGAAAAATAAAGAGAAGGGTGCAAGGAGAGAAGTCAAGAAAGCCCTGAAACCTAGCTAGAAGATGCCAAGGAAAACTCCAGTTCTCAAGGATGAAACAAAGACTAGGATTTCCCTGGTTATATAGATAGAATAGGAGTTACCATCCTAGGCGCGCACCCTTACGTATAGAAGGGGTTGATAGAAATCAAAAGATAGACCTCTTTAGTCACTGATTCAACTAAAAAGTGTCACTCTTTTGTCGAAATGATCACTTCATTTTTCTCTCCAACGTACCCAACAAAATAAGTCATCCAGAAGCCTAACATTTATATCTCATTAATTAATTTTTGTGGGCCAAACTTTACCTTCCTACTGTACGTAGAGGGTGTTGTAATAGAGGCAGGTGCCGAAGTGCGCTTGAACAAGAGGTTGGAGTGATCATAGACCTCCGGGCCTCTATATATGCTGTTTGCAAATCCAGTGCAGCACCTCAGGCAAAGCCGATCGATGACCAGCGGCTAGCTAGCCCTCTCCGCCTGGACTGCCATCCAGTCAGCCGCTCTATTATGGCCATCAGTTAGTAGAAACCTTGAAATAGTGCTTCGGATCAGTGCTACGTACCATTGCCATTCTAATATCCAGTTCGGCAGTATGATTATCTATCTTGCTGTAGGATTCTTGCACTGATCTGTCACCATGCATTCTGTATCAAATAATTATTGTCTAAATTGGATCTATTATAGAGCCCCGGTCGATCTAGTGAGCTAATTATTAGGACAATAATAAATATACACGATCATGTGCCATCATAAATACACACGATCAGGGTTCATGACAATTAGTTCAGCTTAATTATCTCAACGTAAAAAGATAGCGGTGCGTCCAGGTAATTATTAAGGTGCGCTACGACTTCGGAGTGCATGCATCTGAGCGTAGAGAGCTGTGAGGAACGGTAATAGGGTACGTAGAGAGCTGTGAGGCATGTAATACGTAATTAGAAACGAAAACAGTCTAGTACAAGTGTATATATAGTTCGATGACTCGAGTCATTTGTACTGCCAAAAACAGCCTTCCACAAACAGTACACTGAAGGAGCCAAGATTTTTTATTTTTAGTGGGACCAAGAAAGCTTAATTAAGATAAACTTAATCATATTTGTAAAGAAGGATGCTGTTTTAATATAAAAAATAACAATCATTAAGAACTATTGCTTCAAAATGTAGTAGTTCGCAAGTTTCATATTCTGAAGCTAGCAGTGGCACCAACATATATATACTCTGCATTTGCTCTATGCCTCGTCGGGTTATATACAAGCTGATTAATGTCCTCCAAATTAAGGCTCAATCATTCACATCTTACATATTAATTAAATCATTCATATTATTTAACTAACGAATTATAAAATATAAGAACCGACGTACTGTGGACCGGACAGCTGGTGTTGCATGGTTTTGCGGAGAAGAAGAAGTAAAACAGTTTGGTTACCCACCCCACACCAAAGCGTTTGGTGAGACCCCACGGTGAAGAATCTCTCCCTCTCAGTGCCACCTGAAGGAGACCGGAGCAGGAACAGACTCCGTGGATTTGGCCCCTCTGACAGACTGGATATCGCATCAAAACAGGAGATGAAAATTAAGAGAGCCCTTAATTTTGTGTAGATTTCGATCAGTTGAGATCCCCCACACGAATATATGGAGTTCCTCTTTTTCACTTGAGGAAGAAGGCCCCTCGCTAAACTAAATAATTCTGAGCTATCAGGATAATGAGTTTGCATCAATTTTGGTGCAGTTGGCGCCAACCTACCGCGTGATCTCATGATCGATCAGAACGCGCGATTATGATAGTTTAGAATAGCAACGAAAAGTCATGTATCCAAAGCAACCTCGTTCGAGTGCATTCTCGCATGCGTCTTCACCCCCTCCAAACACCTGAAACAGGCGGAAAGATTTATACATATAGAAGCCCGCCTAGCTAGCTCCTCCCCTAATTAATAATGATCAACATTCTGTACGTGATACCTGATCAATGAGGGTTCTCCATGCGAGTTTTCTGCTTTTTTTCTTTTCCTTCTAGGTTAAAGTTCACTGACAGAGAAAGATTTGCTCTTGTAATGGAAATTAAAGCTGTTGCATTCACGTATTAATTTGATCACAAGAAACCGTGGATGTCTTGATGTAGTATGAGAACCGCACGCCAAAGCCAAAATCCAGTGGGGAATATTTTGCTGGAATGTTCCAGGTTTCTTTTCTAGCTCCACTCGCTATCTTTAGTTTCTTTTTCTTTAAAAAAAAATGCAATCCCCTCTTTCCGCACCATTAATTTCAGTCTTTCTCCCTCCGTACTGAACGATGTGCGGGCATGAATGCGCTGGTCGCAGGTCCGTCCCCGTTGAGTATACGACATCATAAGATGCTGCGACACGTAAACGAATGATGAATGGTGTTGAAAGTTGAGCTGTGTCGTCTCCCCTGTAGTGGTGTCAATGTGTAGAGTTTAAGTCAGATTTAAGTAGGTATGATCTAGATCGGACTCGTCAATTTTAAAATTTGATTTGATTTCGAATTTGAGTTATATCGAGTCGAGTTCGATTCAACTTCTTTACATCAATTTTAAAATTTGATTTGATTTTGAATTCGAGTTATATCGAGTCGAGTCAAGTCGAGTCAACTTTAACTTCTTTACAATTCTGATTCATGGACCCACCAAGTCGGCCCGACTCATTCTTAGCCCGCGGGAGAGGACAAGAGGAGTTTTGTCAAAAGAAAAGAAAGACGCGGTAGAGGAGGGAGAGACGTCGGATTACACATGTCCAAAGTTATAAACATATGTTTGAGATATATATGTCCAGAGTCATAAGTACATCAACCACAACTCATTTAACTAGTATAAGACTATTGTTTAGAGATTATGGCCAAATTCCAACGAGGGTGCCCCAGTATTTGTGAGAATCCCAACTGTACGGATGAGATGTGAAATTATAGAGTGACAGAGTCTGAATTCCTGAGAGTAAGTAAATCACATCCTCTCGTAATTACAACTATATATAAGGTGTGAAATTTAATCTGAGTCCATAACTTCTTTTATGACAGCAAGGTGTTAATGTATACCACATGCAATCATTAATGATCAGTTATATGCTCTTTGATTAATAAGGATGAAATGAAGTGTCATAATTAACTTATGGCACGTTTGAAAACTTTGGAGGACCCTATCGGTGAGAGTGGAATATATATATATATATATATATATATATATATATATATATATAGTCCAACGAATCCCCAACGATGCGTAACTGTACGTGATGATCAACTCTATCTCAGTGAATCTTTTCTAGTTGCAGCTACTTGCCACCCTAAAACAATTTATTTTCATTGTAGTTGATTAAATAATGCGTCAAATTCTAAAGCGTAAACTTCTTTTAAGTATTTTTTTACAAGTAAACTATTGTTATATGTGAAATTACATATATATCAGTCTTAAAAACATATTAATATACATATCATCACTATTTTAAAAAAATTAAAAAAATTAAAATTCTACTACGGTTAACTTATGCCGATCGAATCTAGAATATATATTCCTCAAAGATTTCTTTATTCTCGTTAATTAGAGGTCAAATGATCAAAATACCCCTCTTTTATTGGCATCTGCAAAGGGGGAGGGGGGGCAGTAGGCCGTCGACGCCACCAAGAGCCCGCCACCCCTTTCCTTCTTCCCCTTCCTCTTCCTCCTTGCCACCACATAGTCGCCTTGTCCCGGCACTAGTAGTTCGTCGGCAAGGAGAAGGGACCGCCGCCACCATCCATTAGGGTTTGGGAAACCCAAGGGGCGGCACGAAGGAAGAAGATGCCGCTCATTGTAGAATTCTTTTAATGACGTGCTTATGGCTAGGTTGCTTGGTGGAACCTTGGGTTTAGACACCCAAATTTGCGACAGACAATCGTTCGTTTGATTTTTATTAGTTTTTCTAATCCGATACAACCTTGGGACAAAGTATTGGTCGATGTTCATGTTGTTGATTAACTCTTCTGCCTTCCTAGAAGCCTAGGCATCGACGGGGATGATAAAACAGCCCCAAGGTCTTACAAACTGCTGACCAAGTGTGCCTTCAAATAGAATGAAATTATTTGGACCTGGCTCGCGACAACATCCCCCACGTTCTTGTTTTCTCATCAGTCGAAGTGCTGTAAGAAGAAAGAAGAGATGGTGCAAGAGAACAGAAATTTCAAATTTCACATAGCTTGATCAATCAAAATAAATATTAAGAAATATCTTTACACGAATGAAAATGCATCAGGATTATGCATGCGGAAATCATTTTATATTGGAACTGCTCAATTATATATTTGGATATGTGAAACACCAAATAGCAATGCGTAACTCAAAGGAGGATTGAGGCCATACATGTCGCTCGGGTTTGTATGGACATCGAGGAATCCTTCACAATCATTTCTTTGTGGGGGGTGGGGGATGGGGGTGGTGGGGAATGGGAGGTATTCTCTCACTACCTAGGTATCCAGTAGAATTACAAACAATTCCCACTCATTGGCCTATATCAGATCAATGAGTTTTTGGAAAATTAAAAAAAATAAAAATAAATGTAGATTATATATTTGTTTTTAGGTTTCCTTTTTCAAATCTCATTGAATCTGTACGGACTAATGAGAAAGGAATATGCAGTTCTGCTACCATATAGGATGTGCACCGAGGGTTGTTCTTAAACTCTCTACTTTGGTGGACTGGGCTACTTGATTTATACGCCATGGGCCTCTTTAAGCCATTACGTCGTTGGGCCTGCGTTTAACATGAGTTGGGCTTATCGAACATCTGAATCGGGCCCAATTGGTTAAATCTTTTTATTTTGAGATAATTGCATATATATACTATAGAATCCTGTCTATCCTACTCTATATTTATATATTCTTGATATTGTGGTGCATACTCACATATTAATATTATTTTAGTTTAAACTCTTTTTGCTCTCACATCGTTAATAGAATATTCCGTTGAACATGTAAGATATAAATTATTAAAGGGACATACATGGATATAGATGCCATTATCTTGATCTATCTAAGATTAAGTTGAACAAATTTTAATTTTAGATAAAGCATGAAACAAACAGCATCAAATTTGATAATGACAAGGGGGTATACATGATGAAATACAATTTATTGTGGGGGTATATATGATAATATGAAAAATATAGAAGTATAGAGTAGATATGAAACAAACAGCATCAAATTTGATAATGTGAAAATGAAAATCTATGTTGAATTTAATTGTCATAGTGTGTATGTTACTAGACTTTGGGTTATCCGGGTAAACTTATGAAAGATGCAAACGAAGTTATTACAACATCTTTTTTGTAAACTCATTTAACAAATACTTGTTACTTCAAAAAAAACCTCTTGTTTGGAAGACAGCCATCATCTTAAATTCTCAATTGTCAAAGACTCCAGCATAAACTAACCTTAATCTGATTTTTAAAAAAACATGTTTACGAGAAAAAGAGCTACATCTACGATAAACTCAAATAAATTTATGATAAAATTTTTAACCATCTAAATAAAGATAATCATAAAACATGATCTTGGTGTAAACCCCAACCAATTTCGCTTATGCTTAGCAGCCAAACAGTCCCCACGCATACCACTACACATCTTTAAAATAATTAAATAATGAGAAATGTTCACACGAGATTGACCCATAACAATTTACCATGATGACGACATCTGAACCCTTAAATGCATGGAGGTGACATAAAGGGAGATCATCTCCCATAGCTTTAAGGACTCAGATGCTGGCCCCATGACGGCACCACGTGAACATTTCCCTTAAATAATTAAACTTGAGAACATGTGAGCTTGCGTTCAAATTATCAGTTTGTGAGGGTTTTGTATTATATGCAAAAGAATGCCAAGTTGTGAGTTTGTACATGGAAGAATACATGAGACAAGAAAAAAAAGAGAACATTGTACACAGGAGGTATATACAAAGGGGAGTTGTTTCTGCTGTCGTCTACAGAAAATCCCACTGCCAGTATACTTTCTCAACGATGCCACCTCCACTGCGGACGGCGACGTGAAGCGTCTCCGATGCGGGAGGAACGCCCCAAAGCAGAGGCACTGCGACAATCATGGTTAGTTTCTCCTGCAAGCCACCCTTGCTTGCTTTCTCCGCGGCAACAACCTGAAGCGATGAAAATTAAATTAAATTGTACAGAACAGTTTTTAAGAAAATGTTTATTATTTTAAGAAAATTTATTTACAATCTTTCACAATCTCATGCTATTTGATGTAATCCCTATAAAATTAGGGATAAGCTCTTCAAGTTTTGGGGGAAATACCTCAAAAAAGGGGTTTGTCATATAAACGTGCAATTCTCGGTGTTAAACATAGACATCGCAATCAAGCGGGGTTGATCCCTAAATTACCATAGATTGTAAAACAGAGGGACAATGAAGCAAATTTTGTTTGTAGGCGAATAAAACACACCGCACGGCCACCTATGCACTCATCCAGGTGAAGCAGGACGGCAGAAAATTAGACAGAAAAGAATGGGAAGTTGTATTGTTTATAGGTTACTCTATCATGTATCAGCATTCTGTCGGATTACCTCGCCTCCATGTTCTAGGACAGCATCTTCCACAACATCGCTTAACATTTCGATGGAACGGCAAAATCCAAAGATACACAATCTTCTTCCAGCGTCAAGTCCCTAAAACAGATTTAACAACGAGTGTACTAAATCATGGGTATGTTTAAAAAGAGGAAGAACAGAGAATAAACATAGGGGAAAAGAATATTCTTACATTAGTTGCAGCAATATCAAAGAGTGCACCGAGACAAAGACCTTGGTTGGGGTCCATGTAATCACTCTCCTGAAGTCGCTGAAATTTTTGCGGTGTCTTTGATTTAGCTGTCTTTCTCTGCATTATAGGCATTCGCTAATTAAAACAAATTAACAAAAATGATTTAAGTATTCCTAAACAAGATCAAATTCTGAAGTAGGACAACAACAATAGTTATAAGCTACAAAAAAATATACATTTAAGAATTGATGTGGCCATATTCCGGGAGTACCATATAAATTCTTGAGCAAAAATTGAGTTCCATTAATTGGGATTCTAGATTTCAGTGCTATCTACCAAAATACATACTTTTGATAAGATATAATTAAGCATCAGAAGTCGGCAGAAATACAACTTGCGAAGTGCATATAAAACCAATGGAGCATAAGAGAGTTCATAAAAAATATAGAAAGAATCTATTACATCTGAAGAAGAAATTCGACGAGGGACCAGAGATCCTCCAATTTGAACAAGTCCATCAGTTGTGAACAGTGTGATTCTCTCGTCCTGCATCCACTGAATAGCTGCAATACATGAATAAATAAAGTCAAAATGTTATGAATGAACAGACTAGATACAGGTTGAGGCATTTATGACAATGGCGGCATCATGGCAATGAGGTCAAAAGAATTTATGGTGTACATGAAATACACCGAATAATTAGACAACCACTTGAAACCAACTGGTGAAGGATAACGGCAACAAAGTAAATCATATATTTTATCAACCTGATGATTTTGAGCAGTCTAAGGATGCATAAATGAAACTACAAGTTTGGAAAAGTTATCAGTAACTGTCCAGCATACATAAGACATGCAGGTACCATTAGCTTCCCCTTCCGTATGAACATGTGAAGAAATGACGCAACAGCGTTCCCAATCAACGGGTGAGAGCACACAAATTGCCAATGATTGTATTTTGGCCAAGATTCCTACCCAATTATACAAGCAAATGAAGGTATACAATGCGTTTCTTACCAACAATTCCCACAGCAAGGTCTCGCCCAGATCAGGCTTCACAGATGAACAAGAAATTTTCTAACGTAATAATTCTCAAACCTTGGCCCAACAGAACAGTCAAGAAATGCACTTGAATGGATGTTTTTGTTCCAAGTTTTGTTCATTGAGCCATAAAGACCAATTGTAATCCGCATTAAAATGAATGCAAATTTTGAGCTGGTCTGATGGAGATTTGATCTGCAGGCTAGATGAGTAGAAAACGTACAGTTGCAGATCAAACGGTATACAAACTATCATCCCAATGTTGTAACATAGCATATCAAATGTTCCTGACATTCTAGACAACTGCTGCTGGCGATTTACTAAACATGATACTTGTATTATTCATTACTGATGAAGTCAATCGCACCAGGAGAAAATAATTTAATCAACCATTTAACACATGAAAATGCCAACGCACCCTCCCCCACCCCACAAAAAAAGAGAAAAAACATTTAGAAGGTGGTAGGTACCACAATATTAATAATACAAAAAATACATATTCAATATACATCAAAAGACAACCACTTGATCGATGTATCCAGGCATGGGAATGTATTCTTTCTTTCCTGGTGGTTGATTTGACACCAGATTTCATAAATAAAAAGGCAAATATGCCGATACAAAATATAGGTCACTTCATAAAAATATAGGTCCCTGTATACAATGACACCCAACATTGTGCAAAGAGGACTAACATACCCAGATGGGAAAAATGGGAATATGAAATGAGTTGTTTAACAGTTCCCCTTCAAGTTTTAGTCAAGATATTGCACATTGTATCATGAAATAAGACTGAACCATTAGACCTTCAAGTCAGATTGATGGCATCCCGTGTCATAAAGTCTTGGAAGCCAATGGACCCTGACTAAACACATCATACACCCACCCCAAACGAAAGGCTTTCTGACTGCTTGACTTGTAACGAAAGGCCCCTTGTATATCTGATTTTACTAAAATTAAGGGTGATATATCAGGAAAAGGATTCATTATGATTCAACAACAAAGGAATATCCAAGTATTCCACCAGAATTTTACCATCATGTTTGACAAGTCCAACGGAAGAAAGAGGACAAATCTACCAAATAATCACCAATCCAAATAATGCCCAAGCAATGTGATAGAGGAGTAGATTGTCATTAACACCTAGTGTGCCGCAGAAATTTTCAGCTATGACTGTTGATACACCATTGAAGTAGAAACATACGAATAATAAAAAAGGCAACAAACAATGAAAATATTTTTTTTTCTTTTTGATGATGGGGACCCTAGCACAGTGGTACTCGGGTCTGCACAGAGTGTGAGAGACCTAGGTTCAAATCCAATGACACCCAACTCACACATCCCTTTTTTCCAAGGCTAGCAAACCCCGGGCTCACATCCCTCAAGGATTAAATGTGAGGCAAGGGTAAGCCTCCCCCCCCCCCCCCGCCCCTCAATGAAAAGGATGTGCTGTAATGTGATATAGTTACTCGATGGGCGATCACAATCTATACAGGCGAAAAAAAGACTCAAGCGTGATGTAGGACCTGGCTAAACTTAATGAACATGCATTTTTCTCACAGAAATAATTATCTTGCAAAGCAAAATAAACCTAGAGCAAAATTCAGAAAAATTTCAGGAATTTAATAATCAATCACTCCCTGATTCTTGGTGGAATTAAACCCCAAACGGTATTTGAAGTTCCTCCTTCATATGAACGAATCAACCCCAAAAGAAAAGAACGGTACGATATATGAGCATGGGTTGGAACTGATATTTAACATTAATTATGAAGTAACAAGCGAGATGACCTTTGTATAGATGGTCATTCACCGGTGCCGATAAGAAATTCTTGACAACCCGAAAAAAAACATGCAACACCTGTGAACAAACCCAGTCGACTTGTCTGCAAAGAAACGACGTTGCACGTAGGCCACAGGTTCAAAGAAGCCACACGTAGAAAGCCTTGGGGAGCACAAAGCTGTTGGTTGCCGTGCTTTTCCTTGTTACTGTAGGCTCTTTCACGTGGCTGCTGTAGACGGGGCTCTTCACATGGCTCTTGTTGGCTTTTGTAGAGGGAGAGAAGATGGAAAAGAAAAGGACAAAGAAGAAGCAAACATGATAAAGGGCTATGAAGAGAATGGTTGGGACCTTGTTGACACAGGGAAGAAGATGAGAGAAGGGAATAAAGAATAAAGAAAAAGATGGAGGTTTTGGGCTTCACGCCAGGGGTCTTGAGGGCTTCACGTCAGAAGAATTTTGGAAGGCCTGCAAATGATGACTACGACTGCTAGTTTTTTTTCTTTCTCAAATATGTGTGTTAACCCCAAACGAAGGGTTACACGTCATTTATATATAAATAACAAAAATAACAATCATGTCCACAGAGTTTCTGATTAACAAATATGTCCTCAATCTCAACAAACAAATGCAAAATAACTAATAAACAAGTACAAAACATCTAATGAAAACTAATCTAAATAACAACGGTTTGACTTGCGTTGTCTGCGACTCCTTTGTAGTTGCATTCCGCAACTGGGTCTCCATCATCTCTCCCCGCCTTGGAAAAATTCGCCTTCGGTGAATCAAGACTCGTGTACCTCTCGAACAAATCGAGGTCAATCAGTTGAAACTGCTTGTTGGTGATCCAAGCACAATCAGATGCTGATCGCCCTTTCCACTGAACAAGATATTTCTGATAGGCACTAGTGGGCGTGGCCACTATCTGATCATCTAGCACAGCCTCGATCTCATCACGCTGTATAGGTGCGGGGAGCAAAACAGGGGTTGGTGGGGTAGAATGAACTAAAGTGAGTAGGGCTGTGAGTGGGAAACGGTGTGAGTGATAAGAGCATTGAGGCTGAAAGGAGGTGATGGCTCAACATGCTCATGATAAGGTACCAAGTCCTTCACATTAAATACAGAGCTAATTCCCACATGAAGGAAGATCAAGTACATACACGTTAGACTCCACTCGCCTCATAAATTTATATGGACCTACACTCCGTGGAAGAAGCTTCCTCTGCCAACCCCAGGGGAATCTCTCTGGCCTGACCTTCACCATGCCTCCCTCAGAAAATTCCTAAAATCTATGATGAATATCTGCAGAAGATTTATATTGCATGTTGCTAAGGTTAATTTTTCTGCGAATTTCAACATGCAAATCATGAATGAAATGTGCAAAAGACTCTGCGTGCTCTGAAGGACGAGACTCTGTGGGTAGGGGAATGAGGTCTATGGGGGGTCTCCTAGTGTGGCAGCCAATGACTATCTTAAATGGACTTCAACCAGTAGTACGATTGACAGAATCATTGTAAGCAAACTCAGCCAAAGGTAAGACTATATCCCAGCCTGTCTGATGCTCTCCCACTACACATCGCAACAAATCTCCTAAACTCCTATTGACCACCTCAGTTTGACCATCGGTATGGGAATGATAGGCAGATGAAAACTGGAGCTTGGTTCCCAACGTTTTCCATAATGTCTTCCAAAAGTAGTTGACGAATTTCACATCACTAAACTCCACAAGTACTTGTAGGACCTCCTCAGGAATCTCATTGTGATTGGACTCTGAGGGTTCTATCACCTCTTTCACTATCAGAAATACATCGCTCCTGACTCATCCAGCTCAGATATGAACTGCCCAGGTGTGATGATGTGGAGAGACCTCTCAGGCTCGACAGGAAAAGGAGAGGCATGAACTTGCTCTGAACCCGCATAACCCTTCAATTTCATGGGTGGTGCATGAAGCAAATTGATCCGCCTTCCCTTGTAGACAAACACATAGGTGTTGGATCTCCCGTAATGAGTGACATCACGATCGTAGATCCAAGGCCTCCTGTGAGACACGGAAAAAATCTCGAAAAAAGATTTTATCGTAGATAAAAAGGAGATCTTTGTTCTTTTTGAAAAGAAACACTCCTATGCGTAGAGAGGGTTCCGTTGGTGTGTATAGTATCAGACGATTTGGGTTCGAGTGCTGAACCTTTCCCCACTGACCGGAGTCAGTGTTGATTTACATCGACCTAACGTCCGAATACCTTTGTTTAACTGTCAAAGAGGTCCCAAAAGGCTTCTATAGAGGTTCTGATGTGGAGGGCAGGCTCACTCGAGAGACTCTCCATGACCACTCATTTACCACCGACAAGTGAATAGAATTAGGGCTAAGTCTGAGCAAAACCCTAAGATTTAGAAATAGAGACGCAAATATGCGGGAGCCATAGGCACTTTTGAAGTGAAGAAGAGTTTTCAGGATCCCGAGAGTATTTTGGTAATTTTATCAACCCAGGGGTATTTTGATAATTTTCCCAGGCCAGGGGCATTGCTGAAATTTCTGGGCTGGAATGGAAGTAGGACTGGATCCCTGACTCCCCAAGGCGCTGAGGCTCTTTCTGGAGGGTTTTAGGAGGCTACTAGGTCATTTTTAGGTTACAGGGGTATTTTGGTAATTTTACCATATCCTAAACCTAGATTTAAAGTGATACCCGAGTGTGAGACTGAGCTGACGACACTCCTGGACCAAAAGAATGACAAAGAGTTTCATAGAAAGTATGCCTCTGTCAACTTGGCTGAAGGAAGGGTATATACACAATTTGGTGAAAGACAGGGGTTTTCTAATAATTTATCACCAAGAAGGCACACGGAACATGCTGAATACTTTTATAATTCCAGTGAGTACATGGATTGTCGAAGAGTTGTCGACTGTACAAAAGTCCGCGTTAAAGCGGGAGATAGGGACGTAGTCCCAATTACAAGAGATTGCAGGGTATAACTGTAAATTACAGGAATTTGGTCTTTTACAGTTCCGGGGAGGACGTTTTTGTAATTCCGCCATTGTAAGGACAGAATCACCTGACTTAGTCGTCTCGGGACGTAAAGACTTACAAAAGATGGCCCGCTGAGGGGCATAATTACAAACATGGCCCACTGAGGGGCGTAAGTGTAAATATTCCCCGTAGGGACATAAATACAAGACCCGGGGACTTACCCCACACGGGTCGAAACAAACGAACAAACTCCAAACGCGGGATGCTCCGTACGTAGGTAATGCTCTGTGTGTGTGTAGATGTAGATGTCCATCTTCTCCACTTGGACCCTTAGGGTCTATTTATAGAACGCGGGAGGGCCCAGAGGGGTCTAGTGAACGAATTTGCCCCGATTCTGTCAAGGTGGGGTGGCAAAAAGCCATTTTGATCCCTCTGGATGCCAAAAGGGGCTAAATGACCCCGCTGGGGTGGCCAAAATCCCTCCTTTTTTTTTGAACACCGGAGAGAGAGAGGGGGGGGTCGCGCGACCCTGGAGGTCCCTGGCGGGGTCGCGCGGCCCCTCTAGGATGCCAGCGGGGTCGCACGACCCCTCTGGGATGCCAACAGGGTAGCGCGACCCCGCCAGTCCACAGCGGGGTCGCGCGACCCCCGCCGACCCCGGCGGGGTAGCCGCGGGCCCCTCTCGCGTCCGGGAGGGGTCGTTTGACCCTCGGGCATGCGTTTTGGCCCCTCTTCGCGCCGTTTTGCTCCGTTTCTGTCAACCTGAGTTGAGAAGAAGCCGTGGTGGCGCTGCGTGGGGAGGAATCTTCGCGCCCGTCCGTGCCGTGTGATACACTTGCTTGGCCGCTTTGACAGGCGTGCATGCATGTCTTCCTCTTAACTTCCATTGCCGCGATGCCACTTGTGATAATATGATCGGGTCAATATACCCTAAATCACGGAGGTACTCCGCGGTCCGACGACATCGGCGCTACACCGTATCTTTTCCGTCGGTTGTTTCGGAATAAAATTTTCGAAGTATTTCGAGAAAATTACGGGTGCAACAAATGCCCCCCACGGAACGTTCGTCGAGGCCGGAGGCGGACGGTCCGTGCCCTTTGTAGTATTTTTGGGTATCTCCTGAGTCTTCATGACATGGGAAGATTGTTGTAGGACTGCACCTCACTGCTTCATTGCTTTGCAGAAAGCTGAGAGTTGATGCAGGCTTGCCTCGGAGAGGCTTGTTGTCCCGGAGTTGATGTAGGCCTACTTCTGAGAGACTTGTTGGCCTAGAGTTGATGGGGGCTTGCTTCTGAGAGACTTGTTAGCGCGAAGTTGATGGGGGCCTGCTTCTGAGAGGCTTGTTGACCCGAGTTGATGTAGGCCTGCTTCTGAGAGACTTGTTGGCCTAGAGTTGATGGGGGCTTGCTTCTGAGAGACTTGTTAGCCCGAAGTTGATGGGGGCCTACTTCTGAGAGACTTGTTAGCCCGAATTTGATGTAGGCCTACTTCTGAGAGACTTGTTGGCCTAGGGTTGATGTAGGCCTGCCTCAGCGAAACTTGTTGGCCCGAAGTTGATGTAGGCCTGTCTCGAAGAGGCGCATCCATCTGAGTCGTCGTTGATTGACTATCGAGCTGTGATAACTGGAAATTAACATTGGCCGACCCTTAGGGGTGCGTTGGCCAAAAGTCGTGGTGCTGGCTGACCACTGAGATGTCACTGAAGACGTGTCAGCTAACCGCTGAGGTGTGTAGCCGCAAGTTAAAGCTGGCTAAATGTTGAGGTGTTGCCAAAGATGTGCCAGCTAACATCTGAGGTGTAGCCGAACATGATGATGTGTCGGCTGACCGCTGAGGTATGTCGCCGAATGTTGAAGGTGGCCAATTGCTGACTTGTGATAGCGAAGGTTGATGTAGACCAGCCCTTAGGGCATGTTGGTCTGGGTTGATGTCGGCCGTACACGAGTTGAGGCAACTCCTTTCTTTGTTTTAGCTTCAGCTAGTGAGGCTTCAAAGCTGCTTCAGAGTTTCATGGCCCTTGGGATGGAGTGGCCGAATGGTCCTCAACTTGGTGTAGCATTGCTAGATGCATGCATTTGGTCTCCCTCAGGACGCCTGGATGACTGAGCTTGCGTCTTTATGGGAGGAGTTCACCCACCTTCGCGCTATTTAGGAGCGGAGGCGGAGGATTCAGTTGACGATTCAGCAGGAGGGGGAGCAACTTTGCAGACTTCGGAGAGCCCAGGCTGAGGTGGGCGCCCAAGTCAAGGCCACTTACGAGCGCGAGCAGATGCCCCCCCGAAGAGTGGAGGAACTCTTGCAAGAGGTCCAGGAGACCAAGGAGGAGCGCAGTCTTGCGCGCGCCGATGTAGATTCTTCGCCGTAGGCTTGAGGGGCTCCAGGAGGAAGCTCTTTAGAATGAGACTCGCCTTGCTGAGCTGAGGAGGAGCGAGTCTGATGCTTGATAAGCCTTTTCTTTTTTTTCTTTTTTTTTAATTTTACCAGCCCTACCGCCCTTTCGGGTTTTCAACAGGACTGGCCCCCTTTAGCTTTTTTCAGTGCGCCCTTGCGGGTTTTCACACTGAGGGGTACCCATTTTTGCCTAAGGCGCCCTTTCGGGTTTTCACCTTAGCCGGGTTAAAGCCTTTTTGCCCTTGACTACTCCTCTAACAGAAGCAACCAAGTCCGCTGGGGCCTCAATATTTTTAACCCCATTTTTTTTTTTTTGAACCTATAATGCCAAAAGGCGAGGAGAAGGTGGCACTCCCGTAGGGACGTGTGTGCCACAGAGGTGAGACAAGTGGGTAGATTTGATTGTCCGGGTGGGACGAATGAATCAAATCTATGAGCCGAAAGGCGAAACGGGTTGGTAGCCTGAGAGGGCATACTGAGACCGAACCCAAGAGGATAGAAACGAGCCGAAAGGCGTAATGGGTTGGCAGCCCGAGAGAGCATACTGAGACCGAACCCGGTGGGATAGAAAGGAGCCGAAAGGCATAGTGGGTTGGCAGCCCGAGAGAGCATACTGAGGCCGAACCCGGTGAGACCAAAAGGTGTAGTGGGTTGGCAGCCCGAGAGAGTATACTGAGGTCAAGCCCGGTGTGACAAGATGGGTGGATTCGATTGTCCTAGTGGGACGCAATTAGCCAAATCCAAAACCGAAGGTTGACCGGGTTAGCAACCCGAAAAGGGTGTGCATATGCCAAGCCCGGTTAGAACAACAAAGGAGTTGGTTTAACAGTCCGAAAGGGACATGAGGGTTAAACCTGGAGGCCGATAGGCGGGATGGGTTGGCAGCCCGAGAGGGCATACATAGGCCAGACCCGAAGCGATGAAAGGAGGGGATTTGACAGCCCGAGTGAGACGTACGAGTCAAATCCGTGAGCCGATAGGCAAATAGGGTTGGCAGCCCGACGAGGGCATGCATAGGCCAAGCCCGTGGGGACGAAGGAATAGACTTGACGACCCCGGTGGGATATATGAGTCAAGTCTGAAGCCAAGAGGCGAGATGGGTTGACAGCCCGAAAAGGGCATGCAGAGGCCAGACCCAGAAGCAGAAAAAAGGGTGGATTTGACAGCCCTAGTGGGATGTGAGAGTCAAATCTGAGAGCCGATAGGCGAGATAGGTTGGCAGCCCGAGGGAGTATATTGAGGCCATTCTCGATGGGACGAAGGTAGGTTTGACAGCCCTAGTGGGACACGAGAGTCAAACCCGAAAGCCGATAGGCGAGTAGGTGGGTTGGCAGCCCGAGAGGACATGCTGAGGCCAGACCCGGTGGGACATGTGCCAGAAGGCACGATGGATCGGCAGCCCAAGAGAGCATATTGAGGCCAATTCTAGAAGAAAAAATGAGCCGAAAGGCATGGTGGGTTGGCACCCCGAGAGAGCATACTGAGGCCAATCCAAGAAGGAAAAATGAGCCGAAAGACATGATGGGTTGACAGCCCGAGAGAGCATACTGAGGCCAATCCCAGAAGGAAAAATGAGCCGAAATGCGTGATGAGTTGGCAGCCCGAGAGGGCATGCTGAGACCAAACCCGGTAAAGTAAAATGAGCCGAAAGACATGATGGGTTGACAGTCCGAGAGGGCATACTGAGACCAAACCCAAAAGGGTAAAAGGTGCCGAAAGGCGTGGTAGGTTGGCAGCCCGAGAGGGCGTACTGAGGCCAATCCCAGAGGGACAAAGGAGTAAGTGAGTTTAACTGCTCGGAAGAGACACATGAGCTAAACCTGGAAGCCGATAGGCGGAATCGGTCGGCAGCCCGAAAGGGGCATGCATAGGTCGAGCCCGATGGGACATAGTATGACACCGTCAGAATGCCGGTGGGACTAGGTGTCATAGGATGACATATAAGGCGTAGCCATGGCATCAATATGATGTTTTGACCGAGATGGGGTGGAGTCATTGACTTAGAGCCACCCATAGAATAAGCAGAGAGAGGATTTTTTTTTTCACATTACCAACCTCACCGCCCTTTCGGATTTTCGCCGAGGCTGACCCCCTTTAGTTTTTTCCGGTGGGCCCTTTCGGGTTTTCACACCGAGGGGTTGCCCATTTTTGCCCGAGGCGCCCTTTCGGGTTTTCACCTCGACCGAGTCTATGGCCTTTTTGCCCTCAGCCAACCGTTGAAGGCTAACTAAGTCCCCCGGGGTATCAGTATTTTTAACCCCATTTTTTTTCCTTTTTTTTTTTGAGCTTGAACCTTCACTGAGGAGAGGTAATGTCCTGTGAGGACTGCTGTAGAAACTCGTGCGGTGGCGCATGGTAGAGCTTCATATGCTTATCGTTGAGAGGAGGGAAGGGATTATCTCCTTTATGGTCAAGGACCGTATAGGCCCCTCCTTCATAGACCTTCTGAATGACGTAAGGCCCACGCCAATTAGGCTGGAGTTTGCCGCTGGATCTTCCCGCGAGAACCTCCTTTTCTTTGACCATGACGAGGTCGCCTTTCTTGAACGCCCTTTGCTTGACCAGCTTATCATAGGCACGCGTCATGCTGACTTGATACACTTGTAAGTGTTTGTAGGCTTTGAGTCTTTCACCTTCAAGGTTGGACAACTCTTCAAGCCTCCTTTCTATCTCGGACTGGTCTTGGCCTAGCAATCCGGCGTGCACAGCAACGCGGTAAGATGCTAGCTCGATCTCCACAGGGATCACCGCTTCAGCTCCATAGACCAGGGAGAATGGGGAGCATCCCGTAGGGGTTTTGGAAATGGTCCGGTAGGCCCATAGGGCTTCATGGACCTTCTCGCCCCAATCCCGTTTGCGGCCGCCTACTATCTTGGACAGCAGCTTGCAGAGGGTTTTGTTGAAGGTCGCGGCTAACCCATTGGCCTGGGGATTGTAGACCGACGACGCTCTCCAGTCAATATGGAACTTAGCCGCCAGAGCATAAACAATATTGTTCTTGAACGGTGTGCCATTATCGGATATAATCCGACTGGGGGTGCCGAATCTGTATATGATATAGTGCCGCATAAAACGAGCAACTATCTCCCCTGTAACTTCCCGTAGTGGAACGGCTTCCGCCTATCTGGAGAAGTAATCGGTGGCAGCAAGTATGAACTTGTGGCCTTGGGATGATGGTGGGAATGGTCCCACAATATCTATGCCCCATTCTGCAAATGGCCAGGTAGGCGCTGTTGGATGGAACGGGTTGGGTGGCCGCCGAGGGACTGGGCCGAATGCTTGGCATTGGTGACATGTACGAGCGTATTGATTGCAATCTTCGTACATGGTGGGCCAGTAGAACCCTTTGAGCTTGATGCTATTTTTCATCTTAGCTCCTGCCTGGTGAGCTCCACACAATCCGGAGTGAACCTCATGCATGACAGTCTTGGCTTCTTTGGATGAAAGGCACCGTAGGAGGACCGATCGGTCTTTTTCATGGACGAGCCTGAAGAGCAGACCGTCAATCAGCTAGTAGGATGTCGCCCTACGTAGCAGTTGCACCCTCTGAGCCCGATCAGGAGGGAGCCAGCCGTTCTTTATCTTTATAATTGGCTCGCGCCAATCTTCTTCTTCGGGAGCATTCTCCTCTTGAATGTTGTCGACCTCATAAACTGTGAGGCCGGATTCTTCGTCGAGCACACTTGGCATGAGCCTTCGGTGTCTGACAGTAATATTTAATTCTCCCTCAGGCGGGAGCTTTAAGGCCGCTGCCAATTTTGCAAGAGCATCAGCCTGGAAGTTGCTGCCTCTGGGGACATGGCCTATTTCAAATAGGTAGAATTTTTCCTTGAGCCTCATGACGGCTGCATGATAGGGGACGAGCTCCTTTTTCCGGACGTCATAGACGCTCAGTAGTTGTCGGATGACGAGCTGAGAGTCTCCGTACACTTTGATGCACTTGATGTCCATCTCCAGTGCCAGTTGAAGCCCAATAATAAGCGCTTCATACTCTGCCTCATTATTAGTCAGTGACTTCATGAGAGCGCACGAGTTGTGGAGGATGCCGTCTTGTGGAGACACAAAGACTACCCCCGCACCTGAGACATAGTCTGTAAGGCCGCCGGCCCTTTTGATTGTCCGAGAGGCACCATCAAAATATAACTCCCAGTGTGGGAGGTCGAGGGTGAGGACACCTAGCTCCATCTGTGGTGGGACTTTTTCAGAATGCTCCCCAGTGGCTTGAGAAGGCACCAACACCTCTTCATCGGGCAACTCGAAGTTGAGCGGCGAATCTTCTGGCACGGGGTGCGCTGCTAAGAACTCCGCCATTCCTTGTCCCTTGATCGCCTTGCGTGGGACGAAGGTGATATCAAACTCCATGAGGATAAGCGCCCACTTGCCGAGCCTACCAGAGAGGACAGGCTGGTTGAGCAGAAATTTGAGTGGGTCACATTTTGAGATGAGCTCCACCCGATGAGCTAGAAGGTAGTGTCTCAGCTTCTTGACAGCAAATACCAGAGCTAGGCACACCTTTTCCATAGGAGCGTACCAGTGCTCAGGCCCGATCAGCTTCCGGCTGAGATAATACAACGGCTGCTCTTTGCTCTCTTCATTGATCTGGGCTAGTAGAGCTCCCAAAGAGGCCTCCATGGCAGCAATGTATAAGATAAGGGGCTTCCCTCTGACTGGTGCCCCTAAGACAAGAGGAGTCAGCAGATACTCCTTGATTTGATCGAAGGCTTTCTGACAGTCTTCGTCTCATATGAAGGGTGCTCCTTTCTACATTAGTTTGCCGAAAGGTAGGCATCTTCCTGAGAGGTTAGAAATGAATCGCCTAATATAAACGAGTCTTCCTTGAAGAGATCTAAGCTCTGTCAAGTTCTTGGGCGGAGGTAATCCCCTTATGGCCTTGATTTTGTCAGGGTCGATTTCTATGCCCCGATACCTGACGATGAAGCCCAGGAACTTGCCACTGGAGACGCCGAAGGCGCACTTCATCGGATTCATCTTGAGTTGAAATTGTCGAAGCCTTTCGAAGACTCGACGCAGGTCAGCTAAGTGATCCTCCCGCCTCTTTGTTTTGACGACCAGATCATCGACATAGCATTCGACAAGGTCATGTAGCATCTCGTCGAAGATCTTGGTCATGGCCCTTTGATAGGTTGCGCCGGCATTCTTCAAACCGAACGGCATCCTTTTGTAGTTGAAGATCCCCTTAGGAGACCGGAAAGCCGTATGGTCTTTGTCTTTGACGGCCATGCGGATTTGATTATAGCCCGACGACCCGTCCATAAAAGACAAAGCTTCGTGACCAGTGGTCATATCTACCATTGTCTCGGTGATTGAGACAAGGAAGTCGTCCTTTGGGCATGCTTTATTCAAATCCCTGAAGTCGATGCAGACTCGGACTTGGCCGTTCTTCTTCTTGACAGGGACTATGTTGGCGAGCCACACAGGGTACATGCAAGGCTCTATGAAGTCCACATTGAGCATCTTGTCAACCTCAGCATTGACCTTCAGCTCCAGCTCATGGCGCATACGCCTTTGAGCTTGCTTGACTGGCTTGACTGTTGAAAGTATTGCCAGCTCATGTTCAGCCACAGAAGGGTCGAGCCCGGGCATTTCTTTATAAGTCCAGGCGAAACAATCCCTGAACTCTTCTAGAAGCTGTCGATACGACTGCCTTTCTTCCTCGCTGAGGAGAGCACTTATGAAGGTGGGACGATAGTCACTTTTGCTTCCGAGATTGATTTCAATCAACTCGTCCACGGTTGCTTGACCACCGTCTTCAAGCTCCGGTGGAGCTAGTTGGAGGTCGACGAAGTCTCCCTCATCATCAGCGTTGGCTTCATAGACATCAAATTCTTCGAAGCTCTTTTACTCGTGGCTTGAAGCCGAAGGGCTTGCTTCATCTTGCTGATGGTTAGCAGTCTGGGCCGCTTCTTCCTCTGAGGGGTGGTCGTTATCGACTCCTGACGAAGGTGATGGTGTGGTTGACGCCTCACCGGACTCCCTTACAGAGTCGTCAACCTTGGGCTCAACTTCTGCTTGCCCGTGATGGAGAGGTAGCAGTCCTATGGTGTTGACTGCAAAGTGGACCTCGAAGTCCGTCTCCTGGTCATAGCCAAGGCCCCTTATATCTTTGCGGGAGAAGGGAGGTTGTCCACGGACCTGCGGAGGGTTCCACAGTTAATGAAAATACGCCGCTCGTGTAGGGTCCAAAGTTTGCGGGATGTGCTGCTTCTTACACATTTCCCTTATGTATTTTGGCATGTCGTCCATCTCCAAGACTGGCTCTGGCACCATATCGGCGGGAGTATCCCAGCCGAAATCATCTTCAGGGGGGCATGGTGGGACTAAATCACCTTTGTAAAAGATGATCGGCATGTCCCTCTTGCCTTTGTTGCGTCTCCTTCTCCGTTGATAGGAGACTGTAAAGGTCTTCAACTGTTCCACCTCATGTTCTTCCCATTGGGACGAGAGTTGAAGGCACTTAGGCGGTAAGGAGATACTCCCGTCAATGACCCAGCTGATGAGGTTGGCTTCAAAGTCAACATTCCGCCTTTCTGGTTGAGTCGGCTTGGAGGCGGCACTGAGGCTCAGCCTGTGCAACTTTACCATATCTTGGTTGACAGTGAAGAGCTGCCCTTCCTCGACTTCATGGTCCACTTTTTGCTTCCCTTTGTCCTTTACAGATTCAGGGATTGCTAAAGTGGGCTTCCCGAAGTATAGTGAAGCATCAGCCAAGTGGCACTCATTAGGATAGAAGGGAGATTGATCTGCAAAGACCGTATGTTGCTCCCCTCCCTTGGCATATTTAATGCACTGGTGCAGAGTTGAAGGGACGACCCAATTCTCATGAAGCCAGGGTCTTCCAAGCAGCATCTTGTAAGATACGTCGGAGTTGATGATATAAAATGTCGCTTGGGTGACAAAATCGCCCAAAGCTAGCTTGACTACAACCCGACCAAGCGCTTCCTCGGAACCCTGATTGAATCCCGAGATCTTGACATCAGTCACCTTTTGCAAATAAGGTGCCAAGTATAGAGACTTGAAAGTCTTCAGAGACATGATGTTGACGGCTACTCCGGCGTCCACCAGGATGTGATTCACATCATGTCCATTGATCGTCCCCCGCATATATAAGGGACGATTGTGACACGGAGAGGACAACAACATGTCTTTGTCCGTGAAGGAAATGCTGGCTGTGAGTGCCTCGTATGCCTGAGCCTACAGGTCAGCAACATGGGCTTCATAGGCCTCTGGATCTTGGAGTATCTTAACAAGAGCCTCCCTGAGGTCTTTGCTCCAGGCAATGGCTTCCCAAATAGTGACATTGGTTGGGAACCGCTTCATATGATGGATGATTTTGCAGTCTGCCCTGGCACGGGTCTTGTCAAATGGCGGGATGATCTCCGCCAGAGTCTTCGGCGCCTGGCGAGGCTTCTCTCGCTTAGAAGGGCGCTGCTCGTCATGCTGGCCTTCCGCATCTTCCTGGAATAGCGGAGCCAAAGACTCCTCCGGAGGTGGCAAAGACTCATCCTGCTGGTCTTCATTAGAAGGACCAGCCTGGCTCGCGGGCTCGTCCCTGTTGGAGGGGCCGGCCTGCTCTGACGCCTTCTCGCATTTTGGCGACTTGGCTGGCTCCTCTTCTTCATCAGAGGATGTGATTGTGAAAGGGACGCCGCACGGCTTAGCCGTTGAAATGGAGCCTGAACCCTCTGAGGGGCTGAGGATGAAAGGGATTCCCCGAACTTGAGTTTCTGGGATAGGACCCGACTTCTCCCCTCTGAATATTATGACCCGATCAAGAGTCAGGGGACCTTCACGTCCACGTCCTCGGCCACGACCTCGGCCACGTCCCCGGCCATTTCTTGCCGAGCGATGCTGATATGTTGCCATAGGAGCCTTGCCTCCAGTGCTATCAGCCGTGGGACGGTAAATGTTGTTAGGCGGCGGGATCGCCACCATGTTGCAGGAGAGCTCTTGCAACATTTCCTCGAGCATCTCGACAGTAAGCTCCTCATCTTTATAGAATAAGGAGAGCTCCTCCGAGATTGGAAAGTCTTCATCTTCTTCAAGATGGTGAACCATATCTCGGAGCCATTGCAGAAGGCGAGCTTTTCGCCCAAGTTTGTCCCAGGGAATATATTCGTCTAGTGTGACGACCCTGGTGGGACGAGGGGAAGCGTACTCCTCCAGCTCATCGATAAGCTTTTGAAGTCTTTGTAGAGGAGTTGGCTCCTTATGAACCTCCATAGCAGCTGCTTGCTCGGCTTGCTTCTTCAATCTCCTCTTCAAATTCTTCCTGCGGTTCTTCTCTTGCTTCTTTTGGCGTGCCGCCTCTTGAGAAGAGAGAGAAGTTTGCTTTGGAGGTGGGACTTGTTTGCCCCCAGAATTTTGCTTTTTGCTCCGAGTTGGCTCCTTAGGAGCCTTAGCACCACGGCTCTTTTTGGAGGCAACCTTGGTCCAATTGGCCTCCTCCGGGTGAGGCTGGAAGGTGGCATTGATTGCCTGAGCAATTATTTCAGGAGGCAGCTCCTGGAACTCTACCAGTCCACAGTGGAGCCTCTGGGGCTTTGTAGTCCCACCGACTTTGCTTGGGCTGGTGGGTTGGCTTGCTTGAGCTGCTGAGACCTTTCTACAATTGGCGGCCTCGCTGGGCTGACAGAGGCCTTAGTTGGGGTCTTCGCGGGCTCAAGAGGTTGAGTACTCTCCACGACTAATGACCTTGCTGACTTGGCAGGAGCTTTGGCTGAAGGCTCTGACGCCTTGGATTTGCCTTTGTTGTCCAGCCGAGAGTTCTCTCTTATGACGATGCCAAGTTGACCGGACCTGGGACGGGCCTTGGAACTCTCTCCCGCGGCTTGGCTTCCTGGGTTCTGGACCTTAGGCCCTTTATAGGTGGCCTTGCCTTTAGTGAGTAATGGGAATTCATCATTTTCCGCAGGCTCACTTGGTCGGGGTAATCGGGAGAAAGCCTCAGTTTCTCGTCGGACCTGTTGGAGAGTCTCCCTAGCGGCCTCTGCAAGACGCAACCTTGTCATGGAGTTCCCCTGGGTATCGACAACCCCTCTCTGGATGAGGGCTTCAATGAAGTCTTGAACCTCTGGGCACTGCCGAGTAGGGTGAGATACCCTTGCATGATACTTGCAATAGCGGGGGTGACTCTTGGCCGTCTCATTGTAATAAGAGGGCGGGTCATGTGTCAGCACCCAACCATCCTACAGAAGTTTGTCAAAAATCTTCTCAGTGTCTTCCTTGGGAAAAGAACACTGATGAGAGAGTCGCCACCCCGGATACCATAGCGTGGATTTAGGTGGCCGAGAACTGACTCCCTCCTCCTGCAGCTCGGGGAGCTGGAAAGCTGCTGCAGCATGTATGATATTCACGGAGAAGTGAAGACTCTCCTGTACATGCGGTTGAGGTGGATCAACCAGGAACTCACCCATATTGATCTTCCCTTGCCTGATTAAGTCCTCGGCGAGGTCCTTAAATGGCTCACAATTGTGGATATGTGGCCTATCACCTCATGGTACGGGCAGTAGCCATGGCGAAATGCGGCACCTGGTGTCTGCTCCACAGGTGATGGGCTGATTAAGCCCGCTCGCTGACATGCGAAGAAGATGTTTGGGGTCTTCTCTCAAGGGAAAGAATATAACTTCTCCGGCAGCTCGACTTGCAGTGGAGCCTCCTCGCCTTCCAGTGAGTCCTCCTCATCTTCGGATGAATCTGAGGACTCTTCAGAGAGCCAGCCCCTGAGCGGAGCCCGGCCGGTAGGTGATACACCTGTCTCCCGTATGTGGGCCGAAGCTAACCCCCTGGCGAATGGGCCAAAGGGGAAAGTGGACAACTGCCGATCAATGCTCTCCAGGAATTGCAGCAGGCGCCTCTGTTCCAGTTGCAATTGCCGGATTTCCCCTCGGATTTTTTGAATGGTTCTCCACAGTGCTAGACATTCAGGAAATGAGGAAGGAGCTGCCCCCGGGCCGGTGTGGGACTGTTGATTTGAAGACCCGGCCTCGGAGGCGTTAAGAGCTCGAGAGCATCGCCACCATATGAACCACATTAGCTGACCCGTTCGATCGGCTCCAGGCATGAGGTTGGGGTGGGTCAACTGCATGGCCTAGCATATTTACCAAGCCTTTTTGAATGAGCTCTTCTGCTATATTCTTGAAGACATAGCAGTCCCCGATACTATGACCCAACCTTCGGTGATACACACAATAGGTAGGATCATCTGTCTTATCCACCTCCGCGGGCTTCCGCGGATCTGACAGAGTGACAAGCTGCTCCTTCATACATAGATCAAAGAGCATCTTGGTATGCTCCTTTCTGAAGGAATAGGGTGTCTTCATGCGCTCTGCTAAGAAAGACGCATTTGTCTTGTCATCAGACTTCTTGCCCTTTCCTTTGGACTTTCCTTCCCTTTTATCTCCATTCGTCGGGGAGAATTCAACAGCATTTACCTCCTTGCCGCTAGCCAGACGATCTTTGGAGGGCTTGCCTTTTGCAGTGGCTTGGACAGGGTGATCGGCAAAGAACATCTCAATCTCCGCCACCACCATGTTGAGCTGGTCGAAGCTTCTGATGTTTGAGCCCAGAAGCTTTTCACTGACTTCTGTCGAGAGACCCCTGCGGCAGATGGTGATTGCGTCCTCAGGCGTCGGAGGATTATCGCAGCGCATGCTGATGTCCCTCCATCGCTTGATGAAGTCCAGTGCAGTTTCACCCTTCTTCTGTCGAAGGGAACAAAGCTCTGCTAGGGAGACTTTGCGTTCGACCATTTGGAAGCGGTCGACAAACTTCTTCTGCATATCAGCCCAATCAGATACTGAGTTGGGCTTAAACCTTGAATACCACTGGAAGACGGTGCCAGTCAAGGACGTGACGAAATACCGCAGCAAATATGCCTCTTCCAGGGCTAATTCACCCATGGCCGTCATGTAGTAGGCCAGGTGTTCATGTGGGGAGCCCTGTCCGATGAACTTCTGGAGCTTCGGGGCTTTCGGGCAATCAGGTGGAAGCTTCTTAAATTGATGGCGGAGGGGATAAGACACGCTGTACAAATCAACGGTGGCCACTCCCTCCCCATGTTGAGCAAACTTCGCCTCTACAATGCGTTCAATCATTTGCTTCTGTGCCATGAGGCTTTCTGCAGCAGGAGTAGCAGATGACCGCGCATTGGCTTCATGCGGCGGGACTTCGAAGTCCACCGCCAGTGGGAGTCTTGCAGCGGTGACAGAGGCATTGGCTGCTGCTGGAATGGGAGAAGGCTGCTGATCCGTTCCAGCCGGTGCCGCCTGAGGCGGGGCAGGAACCTCCTTTTCGCGCAAGAGCGACTGTAGCAGTTTCTTGAGCTCTTGGTTCTCCCGTCGAAGCTCTTCCACTGTGGGGGCCCGTGGCTCTTCCCCCAGCTCTTCTTCGTGCCGGGAGTGACTGTCCTCATCAACACTATGGACGTCTTCCTGGCGCTCTTCTTGCCGTGCCGGCTCGAGCTGAGATGTACCGGCAGCCGGCGCCTGTTACGTCTGCGCTAGAATCTGGGAGACCGGCCTTGACCTCAAATATTGGATGGGTTGGTCAAGATCTCCCGAGGTGTTCTCGGGCTGTTTGTCGCCGGAGGTGGCATAACAGGTGAACACTTTGACGGTATCATCGGTCACCTGGACCACCCGCTTTTTCGTGGGCGGTTGTCGCTCCGGCCTGGGCGGCATCCCCAGTCTGTCAAAGACAGATATTCGGGATGCCGATGCTTGAGGGGAGCGATCCTCCTCCGTGTGCGTAGAACTAGCCCACGGGGAGGTCGGTCGCACCTTCTTGCCGGCTCCTCGGCGCTTTTGCCCCCGTAGGGGCTGAGATGAAAATCTTGCAGACGTCGAGGTCTCAATGCTTGACGAACTCCGCATTCGCTGAAGTTCTGACATGCGGAAGGGCTCCTCCGCCCTGGCACGCCTTATAATCCGGGCCTCCTCCTTGGTGACCCAGATTTTCTTCAGATGGAGCTGGCGCTCCTCAATTGGGTTGCCCCCTGCCCTTGGACGGGGAGCTCGTGGCTTGGGCCGTTGCAGAGGGCCCTGGGTTGCCGCCGGTACGGCAGACTTCTTCTTCTTCGCTCCGTCCTCCCGGACTTGCCGGAGGGGCTCGAAGCGGTTGGAGGTAGGAATAGTCGGGACGTGACGATCCCGTGGCAGGATCGGCTCGCCTCCATCGAGCCGGATGTGAATATCTCCGACGATTATAGTCTTGCCGGAGCGAGAGACAGCCGCTTCGGGCTTTGCACCCTTGCGGCTACGGCGTTGCCCCCGTTGAGCAGGGGCAGCGGTGGTGGCGCCCGCCATAGGCATGGCGTCATCCTGACGGCGGCGGCGTTGCCCCCGTTGAGCAGGGGCAGCACCTCTGAGGGTGGCCGCATTGGGGTTGGGACCGTTACGGCGACGGCGTTGCCTCCGTTGAGTAGGGGCAACGCCAGCAGTGATTTGATTGACCGAGAAGACTCGGCCAACAGCTGGGGCAGAAGACCTGACACCTTCGGTCCTTGACATAGCAGCCAAGCGAACTCGACTGGTCGTCGGGATGAAGGGCTTGACACCCTTAACAATTAAGGAGTTGATCGGATGGACCCGGCCAGATGCTGCAGTAGAGGGTCTGACACCCTCAGCGATTGGTTTCTTGACCAAGTGAACCCGACCAATCGACGAAGCCGAGGGCCTGACGCCCTCAGAGACGACCTTGTTGACCGGACTAACCCGGTCAGCTGTTGAGACCGAGGACCTGACGCCCCCGACAGTTGTCCTCTTAGTCGAGCGGACTCGACCAGCAATTGAGGCGGAGGGCCTGACACCCTCGATGGTTGCCATGTCGACCGGGCGAACCCGCCCAGTTGTTGCAGTAGAGGGCCTGACACCCCCAATGGTGGTCTTGTTGACCGGACTGACCCAGCCGGTTGCTGGACCCGAGGGCCTGACGCCCCCGACAGTTGTCTTCTTGACCGGGCGAACTCGGCCGGTTGCTGCAGTAGAGGGCCTGACACCCTCAGCGGCTGTTGTCACAGCCGTGGCTGAGCTGACCTCAACCACGGGCACAACGCCCAGGAAAAAGGGCGAGCCGAAGACCGCTGGGAAGTCGCCAAAAATGATCGGGGTTGCCAGGTACTCGAACCTGGCATGATCGGCAACAACTTGGGGGCCGTAGGTGACGACTGCCATCGCTGCTGTTGCTGCTGTTGGTGGTGGTGGTGCGTAGCACAAAAGGAGTGGCGTGCAGATGCACGAGGAACTCTGAAATGAATAGAGAGATGTGCCCTCCTCTTCCCGTCCTGTAAGAGGAAGAGGGGTAATCAGAACCTTGAAGAAGGTTTAGAGGACTTTCTTTGACAGAAAGAAGAAAGGTGGGAAAAGTCCCACCGGGCGTTCCGGTCAGTGAGACACGGAAAAAATCTCGAAAAAAGATTTTATCGTAGATAAAATGGAGATCTTTGTTCTTTTTGAAAAGAAACATTCCTCTACGTAGAGAGGGTTCCGTGGGTGCGTATAGTATCAGACGATTTGGGTTCGAGTGCTGGACCTTTCCCCACTGACCGGAGTCAGTGTTGATTTACATCGGCCTAACGTCCGAACACCTTTGTTTAACTGTCAAAGAGGTCCCAAAAGGCTTCTACAGGGGTTCTGATGTGGAGGGCAGACTCACTCGAGAGACTCTCCATGACCACTCATTTACCACCGACAAGTGAATAGAATTAGGGCTAAGTCTGAGCAAAACCCTAAGATTTAGAAATAGAGACGCAAATATGCGGGAGCCATAGGCACTTTTGAAGTGAAGAGGAGTTTTCAGGATCCCGAGGGTATTTTGGTAATTTTACCAACCCAGGGGTATTTTGATAATTTTCCCAGGCCAGGGGCATTGCTGAAATTTCTGGGCTGGAATGGAAGTAGGAGTGGATCCCTGACTCCCCAAGGCGCTGAGGCTCTTTCTGGAGGGTTTTAGGAGGCTACTAGGTCATTTTTAGGTTACAGGGGTATTTTGGTAATTTTATCATATCCTAAATCTAGATTTAAAGTGATACCCGAGTGTGAGACTGAGCTGACGACACTCCTGGACCAAAAGAATGACAAAGGGTTTCATAGAAAGTATGCCTCTGTCAACTTGGCTGAAAGAAGGGTATATACACAATTTGGTGAAAGACAGGGGTTTTCTAATAATTTATCACCAAGAAGGCACACGGAGCATGCTGAATGCTTTTATAATTCCAACGAGTACATGGATTGTCGGCGAGTTGTCGACTGTACAAAAGTCCGCGTTAAAGCGGAGATAGGGACGTAGTCCCAATTACAAGAGATTGCAGGGTATAACTGCAAATTACAGGACTTTGGTCTTTTACGGTACCGGGGAGGACGTTTTTGTAATTCCGCCATTGTAAGGACAGAATCACCTGACTTAGTCGCCCCGGGACGTAAAGACTTACAAAACATGGCCCGCTGAGGGACATAATTACAAACATGGCCCACTGAGGGGCGTAAATGTAAATATTCCCCGTAGGGGCATAAATATAAGACCCGGAGACTTACCCTACACGGGTCGAAACAAACGAACAAATTCCAAACGCGGGATGCTCCGTACGTACGTAATGCTCTGTGTGTGTGTGTAGATGTAGATGTCCATCTTCTCCACTTGGACCCTTAGGGTCTATTTATAGAAGGCGGGAGGGCCCAGAGGGGTCAAATGAACGAATTTGTCCCGATTCTGTCAAGGTGGGGTGACAAAAAGCCATTTTGATCCATCTGGATGCCAAAAGGGACTAAATGACCCCGCTCGGGTGGCCAAAATCCCTCCTTTTTTTTTGAACACCGAAGAGAGAGAGGGGGGGGGGGTCGCGCGACCCCGGAGGTCCCTAGCGGGGTCGCGCGGCCCCTCTGGGATGCCAGCGGGGTCGCGCGGCCCCTCTGGGATGCCAACGGGGTCGCGCGACCCCCGCCGACCCCGGCGGGGTGGCCGCAGCCCCCTCTCGCGTCCGGGAGGGGTCGTTTGACCCTCGGGCATGCGTTTTGGCCCCTCTTCACGCCGTTTTGCTCCGTTTCTGTCAACCTAAGTTGAGAAGAAGCCGTGGTGGCGCTGCGTGGGGAGGAATCTTCGCGCCCGTCCGTGCCGTGTGATACACTTGCTCGGCCGCTTTGACAGGCGTGCATGCATGTCTTCCTCTTAACTTCCATTGCCGCGATGCCACTTGTGATAATATGATCGGGTCAATATACCCTAAATCACGGAGGTACTCCGCGGTCCGACGACATCGGCGCTACACCGTATCTTTTCCGTCGGTTGTTTCGGAATAAATTTTTTGAAGTATTTCGAGAAAATTACGGGTGCAACACCTCCCCAACAAGACATGTGCCACATCCATCGCCAGAACATCACACCAAACATCCTCCTGATGCATTGGAAACTCGAGAGATACCAAACGCCTCTCAGTGATTGAGATCGTGGTGCGATCTACCCAAGCCACCTTATGAGTTGTCAGGTGTGGTACGGGCCGCAACCCGAATCTAACAACAGCATCCCGAGAAATCACATTCTGCCCACTTCCACCATTAATTATCACCTTGCATGCTTTATTCTCACACTTGACGTAAGTGTGAAAAATAGAAGTGCACTTTCAATCCTCATTACTCTTCTCCTGGGTTATCAAACACCGGATCACACTCATCTTGGTGGTGTCCTTATCTAACTCAAAGTCCTCATCATCACTAGGGACATCACCTGGGTAGTATACGAGCTCATCATTGTCACCATCCACTGGCGTCTCTGGGGTAAACTCTAGGTAGAGGTTCTTTTTGGGACACTCAAAACCACAGTGGCCCTTTTGCTGGCACCGAAAACAAGTGTTTGCCGCTCCAGAACCCTCTATGGCAACCCTCTTACCCTGAACATCCTCAGGGGGTTGCTGCCTGTGGGGTTGGAAACCCTGAGGTGCCGAGAGTTCAAGTGGGCCACTCCTCCACTGCCGATCTCCATCTAGTCTAGAGATTTACATGCTGAAACCTCCCACAGCTTGGGAAGATAACCTCCTAATAGAAGGCAATCTGAGATACTACTCATACTCTAAAGTCAACTGGAAGGCCTGATCAAAAGAGTCAATGGTGTGTGGCATCAACTCTTGCCGAAGCTCAGCCCTCAATCCAGTACGGAACTGAGACAAGGTCATACGAGCATCCTCCTGAAGATCACATCGCGCCACCAACTCATCAAACTACCTCATGTACTCGTCCACATATAGGGAACCTTGACGGAGGGAAATAAGCCGATCCATCAATCTATCCCTATAGGAGACTTGGAGATACTTTTCCTTCAACTTCTCTTTCATCACGATCCAAAAGGTAATGGGTTCCTGAGCAAGGCGCTCGATCTGCCTCTCGAAGTTCAACCAATGAATTTTGGCAGATCTTATGAGCTTCATCTTGGCAAAAACGAACCCGCTCCCCTTCTAGCATACGATACCAGTCAAAGAACTAGTCCACGTTAGTCAGCCAGTCAAGGAAAACCTTGGGGTCTAACCTCCCATCAAAACTAGGTGCCTCTAGCCAAACCGCTTGGGTGCACTCAAGAGCAGGCCTATGTGGACGATGTCTCCTATGATCATCTCCACCATCATTCTGGTCATCATCCCAATAGTGATTCTGTGCTCGACGAGGGCAGATGCACTCCTATCCCTAGGTGCTCGGTGACGTGCATTTCTCTATGGTCTGTGACCCCCCTCACACCTATCTTGATCTCTCTCATGCCTATCCTATGGACTCCTAAGCAATAACGAGAGATTGTCGCCCATGGTCTGGAGGGACCGGGACAAATCATTAAAACGGGTCTCTAATCGGTCCATCCTACTGGTGAGATCATCATCAACCCGGTCATCCCACCCACGGGCCATGGCTCCACTCAGACTGTCTGATTGCCACCGAAGGAAACACAAGAACACGGCTGGTGTGCAAGGATGTGCGTGGTGACACCTATGTATATGCAAATGTGATGCCGCAAGCAAATGTCAAGATAGTTTTTTTTTTGGACAACTGACAACTAAACGAAGACGACTAACAATGCAGCAGAAGAACCGAAACTCTGATACCAAATATGATGTAGGACCTGACTAAACTAAATAAACATGCATTTTTTTCACAGAAATAATCATCTTGCAAAGCAAAATAAACCTAAAGCAAAATTCAGATAAACGAATCAACCCCCCCCCCCCCAAAAAAAAAAGAATGGTACGGTATATGAGCATGAATTGGAATGGATATTTAACATTAATTATTAATTAACAAGCGAGATTGCCTTGGTGTAGATGGTCATTCACTGGTGCCGATAAGAAATTCTTGACAGCAAAAAAACAAAACATTCAACAATTGTGAACAAATGCCAGTTGACTTGTCTGCAAGGAAGCGACGTTGCACGTAGATCACAGGGCCAAAGAAGTCGTACGTGGAAAGTCTTGGGCAGCACATAGCTGTTGGTTGTCGTGCTGCTACCGTGTTTTTCCTTGTTGTCATAGGCTCCTTCACGTGGCTGCTGTAGAGGGGGCTCTTCACGTGACTTTTGTTGGCTTTTGTAGAGGGAGAGAAGATGGGAAAGAAAATAACAAAGAAGAAGCAAACATGATAAAGGGCTAGGAAAAGAGCAGCTGGGGCCTTGTTGATGCAGGGAAGAAGATTAGAGAAGGGAATAAAGAGTAAAGAAGAAAGATGGAGATTTTGAGCTTCACGTCAGGGGTCTTGAGGGCTGCACGCCAAATTTTTTTTGGAAGGCCTGCACATGATGGCTGCGACTGCCAGTTTTTTTCTTTCTCAAATCTATGTTAACCCTAAACGTTACACGTCATTTATATAAAAATAACAAGAATAACAATTATGTCCATAGAGTTTCCTATTAGCAAATATGTCCTCAATCTTAACAAATAAATGCAAAAAAAACTAATAAACAAGTACTAAACGTCTAATGAAAACTAATCTAAATAACGACAGTTTGGCTTGAGTTGTCCGCGACTCATTCGTGGCTGCATTCCGCATCTGGGTCTCCATCAAAGCGTTTCATAGGCAATTGTTATCCACAAGCCCTTGAATCGGCTGCACATAATCTCATTCCCAAGCGACTTAATCTAGACAACCTTAATGATACCAGCCTATCTTCCTCAACATGACACAACATTGTTCGCTTGCAAAATGAAAAGTGGGTTCATCAATAAAACATGAACAAAAGTTCCATAAAACTTTATCACTGATAATATCTCCCATTTTCTACAACATCCATGAAATTAGTGCCTCTCTTTACATGGTAGAACATTAGTCAACAGGTATGCCGCACGGCTTTAAATACCTTGCTGCAAAATGCAACTCAAATTTTGGCCCGATCACTCTACATCCTCTTGATCTTATTTGCCCCCTACCCTCTACGATCCAAAACGAATGGCGACCTTCCCTTCCCCATCATTCCAAAGAAAAATTCCACAGAATTACACTAATATATACAATAGATCGGCGAACAATCTACAAGCCATCCTGGACTCGACCAAGGGGAACCCTATATTCAAATCACAACATCCAAAGCCTGTGTAGGAATCCCCAGCGGAGACTCCTCTTGGAAGAACCATTGAAGGCCACAGAACACGGGGGGAGAGTGATGGAGACCCAGGTGCGGAATGCAACCACGAAGGAGTCACAGACAACGCAAGTCAAACCGTTGTTATTTAGATTAATTTTTATTACATGTTTAGTACTTGTTTATTAGCTATTTTGCATTTTTTTGTTGAGATTGAGGACATATTTGCTAATAGAAAAATCTATGGAGATGGCTGTTATTTTTTTATTTATATATAAATGACGTGTTACCCTTCGTTTAGAGTTAACACACATATTTGAGAAAGAAAAAACTGACAGTCGCAACTATCATGTGCAAGCCTTTCAAAATTCTTCTAGCGTGAAGCTCTCAAGACCCCTGGTGAGAAGCCCAAAACCTCCATCTTTCTTCTTCGTTCTTTATTCCCTTCTCTCATCTTCTTCCTTGCATCAACAAGGCCCCAACTGTTCTCTTCCTAACCCTTTATCATGTTTGCTACTTTGTCCTTTTCTTTCCCATCTTCTCTCCCTCTACAAAAGCCAACAAAAGTCACATGAAGAGCCCCCTCTACATCAGCCACGTGAAGGAGTCTACAGCAACAAGGAAAAGCACAACAACAGCATGACAACCAACAACTACGTGCTTCCCAAGACCTTCTACGTGCGGCTTCTTTGACCTTGTGGTCTACATGCAACCTCGCTTCAGACAAGTCGACTGGGGTTTGTTCACAGGTGTTGAATGTTTTTTTTTTTTGCTGTCAAGAATTTCTTATCGGCACCGGTGAATGACTATCTACACAAAGTCAATCTCACTTGTTAATTTATAATTAATGTTAAATATTCGTTCCAGCCCATGCTCATATACCGTACAATTCTTTTCTTTTGGGGTTGATTCGTTCATCGAAAGGAGGAACATCAAATACCATTAGGGGTTTAATTCCACCAAAAATCAGGGAGCGATTGAATGTTAAATTCTTGAAATTTACCTAAAATTTGCTTTAGGTTTATTTTGCTTTGCAAGATGATTATTTCCGTAAAAAAATGCATGTGCATTTACTTTAGCCAAGTCCTACATCATATTTGGTATCAAAGCCTCGGTTCTTCTGCTTCGTTGTTAGTTGTCTTCATTTAATAGCCAGTTGTCCAAAAACAAAAACAAAAAAAACAAAAAAAATGATCATGGCATTTGCTTGCGGCATCACATTTGCATATACATAGGTGTCACCACACACATCCCCGGACACCAGCCGTGTTCTAGTGTTTCCTTCGGTGGCAATCAGATAGTCTGAGTGGAGTCATGGCTCGTAGGGCGGATGACCGGGTTGATGATGATCTCACCAATAGGATGGATCGATTAGAGACCCGTTTTGATGATTTGTCCCGATCCCTTCAGACCATGGGCGACAATCTCTAGTTATTACTTAGGGGTCCACAGGATAGACATGAGAGAGATCAAGATAGGCACGAGGGAGGTCACAGACCACGGAGAAATGCACGTCACCAAGCACCTAAGGATAGGAGTCCATCCTAGTCGAGTAGCCCACCTTCTGTGCGAGGCCTTCGTCGAGCACGGAATCACCGTTAGGATGAAGACCAGAATGATGGTGGCGATGATCATAGGAGACACCGTCCACAGAGATCTGCTCTTGAGTGCACCTAGACGGTCAGGCTAGAGGCACCTAACTTTGATGGGAGATTAGAGCCCAAGGTTTTCCTAGACTTGTTGACTGTCATGGACTAGTTCTTTGACTAGTATGAGATGCCAGAACGGGAGCAAGTCCGTTTTGCCAAGATGAAGCTCACAAAATCTGCCAAAATTCATTAGTTGAACTTGGAGAGGCAAATCGAGCGCCTTGGTCAGGAACCCATTACCTTGTGGATCGTGATGAAAGAGAAGTTGAAGGAAAAGTATCTCCAAGTCTCCTATAGGGACAAATTGATGGACCATCTTCTTTCCCTCCGTCAGGATTCCCTATCTGTGGTCGAGTACATGAGATAGTTTGATGAGTTGGTGGCGCGATGTGATCTTCAGGAGGATACTTGTATGACCTTGTCTCAGTTTCGTACTGGATTAAGGGCTGAGCTTCGACGAGAGTTGATGTCACACACTATTGACTCTCTTGATCAAGCCTTCCAGTTGGCTTTAGAGTATGAGCAGTATCCCAGACTGTCTTCTACTAGGAGGTTCTCTTCCCAAGCCGGGGAGGTTTCTACATGAAAACGTCTAGATGGAGACCGATAGTGGAGGAGTGGGCCACTTGGACCCTCGGCACCTCAGGGTTTCCCACCCCACATGCAACAGCCCCTTGAGGATGTTAAGGGTAAGATGGTTGCCATAGAGGGTTCTAAAGGGGCAGACACTTGTTTTCAGTGATAGCAGAAGGGCCACAGTGGTTTTGAGTGTCCCAAAAAGAATCTCTACCTAGAGTTTACCCCAGAGACCCCAATGGATGGTGACAATGAGGAGCTAGTATACTACCCAGGTGATGTCCCTAATGATGATGACGACTTTGAGTTGAATGAGGACACCACCAAGATGAGTGTGATCCGGTGTTTGATAGCCCGAGAGAATAGTAATGAGGATTGGAGGCGCACTTCCATTTTTTACACTTACATCAAGTGTGAAAATAAAGCATGCAAGGTCATAATTGATAGTAGAAGTGGCCAGAATGTGATTTCTCGGGATGTTGTTGCTAGATTCGGATTGCGGTCCGTACCACACCTGACACCTCATAAGGTGGATTGGGTAGATTGCACCACGATATCCATCACTGAGAGGTGTTTGGCACCTCTGGAGTTTTCAACGCATCAGGAGGATATTTGGTGATGTTCTGGCAATGGATGTGGCACATGTCTTGTTAGGGAGGCCTTAGATCTACGATCGTGATGTCACTCATTACGGGAGATCCAACATCTATGTGTTTGTATACAAGATAAGGCAGATCAAATTGTTTCCTACACCACCCATGAAATTGAAGGGTTCTACGGGTTCGGAGCTAGTTCATGTCTCTCCCTTCTCTGTCGGGCCTGAGAGACCTCTCCACATCATCGCACTTGGGCAGTTCATATCTGAGGTGGAGAAGCCAGAAGCGATGTATCTTCTGATAGCGAAAGAGGTGGTAGAACCCTCAAAATGCGATCACAGTGAGATTCCTGAGGAGGCCCGACAGGTACTTGCGGAGTTTAGTGATGTGAAATTCATCAGCTACTTTTGGAAGGCACTGTGAAAAATGTTGGGAACCAAGCTCCAATTTTCATCTGCCTATCATCCTTAGATCGATGGTCAAACTGAGATGGTCAATAGGAATCTAGGGGATTTGTTGCAATGTCTAGTGGGAGAGCATCCATCAGGTTGGGATCTGGTCTTACCTTTGACTGAGTTTGCTTATAATGATTCTGTCAATCGTTCAACTGACCGAACTCCATTTGAGATAATCACTGGCTGCCACACTAGGAGACCCATGGACCTCATTCCCCTGCCCACATAATCTCGTCCTTCAGAGCACGTAGAGTCTTTTGCACATTTCATTCATGATTTGCATGATGAAATTCGTAGAAAAATTAACATTAGCAACATGCAATATAAATCTTCTGAAAATATTCATCGTAGATTTTAGGAATTTTTTGAGGGAGACATGGTGAGGGTGAAGGTGAGGCCAAAGAAATTCCCCAAGGGTGGATAGAGGAAGCTTCTTCCACGGAATACGGGTCCGTATATAATTGTGAGGCGAGTGGGGTCTAACGCGTATGTGCTTGATCTTCCTTCGGATGTGGGAATCAACTCTGTATTGAATGTGGAGGACTTGGTATCTTATCATGAGCATGTTGAGCCATCACCTCCTTTCAGCCATAGTGCTCCTATCACTCACACCGTTTCCCACTCACAGCCTTACTCACCCCAGTTCTTTCTACCCCACCACCCCTTGTTTTGCTCTCCACAACTATACAACGTGATGAGATTGAGGTTGTGCTAGATGATCAGATAGTGGTCACATCCACTGGTGCCTATCAGAAATATCTTGTTTAGTGGAAAGAACGACCGGCATCTGATTGTGCTTGGATCACCAGGGAGTAGTTTCAACTGATTGACCTTGATTTGTTCGAGAGGTACAAGAGTCTTGATTCACCGAAGGCGATTTTTTCCAAGCCGGGGAGAGATGATGGAGATCTAGATGCGAAATGCAACCACGAAGTCGTAGACAACGCAAGCCAAACCGTTGTTATTTAGATTAGTTTTCATTAGATCTTTTGTACTTGTTTATTAGTTATTTTGTATTTGTTTGTTGAGATTGAAGACATATTTACATATAGGAAACTCTATGGATATGATTATTATTTTTGTTATTTATATATAAACGACGTGTAAACCTTCGTTTAGGGTTAACACAGATTTGAGAAAGAAAAAATTGGCAGCCGCAGCCATCATGTGCATGTCTTCCAAAATTCTTCCGGCATAAAGCCCTCAAGACCCCTAGCGTGAAACCCAAAATCTCTATCTTTCTTCTTTATTCTTTGTTCCCTTCTCTCATCTTCTTCCCTGCATCAACAAGGCCCCAGTCGTTCTCTTCCTAACTCTTCATCATAGTTGTTTCTTCTTTGACATTTTCTTTCCCATCCTCTCTCCCTCTACAAAAGCCAACAAAAGTCACATGAAGAGCCCCCTCTACAGCAGCCACGTGAAGGAGCCTACGACAACAAGGAAAAGCACGGCAGCAGCACAGCAACCAACAACTACGTACTCCCCAAGACCTTCTATGTGCGGCTTCTTTGACCTTGTGATCTACGTGCAACCTCGCTTCCTTGAAGACAACTAGACTGGGATTTGTTCACAGGTGTTGAATGTTTTTTTTTGTCATGAATTTCTTATCGGCACCGGTGAATGGCCATCTACACAAAGTCAATCTCACTTGTTAATTCACAATTAATGTTAAACATCCGTTCCAACCCATGCTCATATACCATACCGTTCTTTTCTTGGGGGGTTGATTCGTTCATATGAAGGAGAAACATCAAATATCGTTAGGGGTTTAATTCCACCAAAAAGTATGGAGTGATTGAGTGTTAAATTCCTGAAACTTATCTGAATTTTGCTCTATGTTTATTTTGCTTTGCAAGATGATTATTTCTGTGAAAAATTTGCATGTTCATTTAGTCTAGCCAGGTCCTGCATCAGAGAGGAGAGTGAAGGAAGCGATCGCACAAAATCCAGCTAGAACAGGGGCACATAGGCTCACCGTCTCCGCTGCCGGACGAGCTCCGGGGATCCCAGGGATAGAAGCCGTAGACATCGTCCCCGCCGAAGACGCCGGCGTCGTCCGGATCCCTGGCACAGCACCCGACGCGGCGCCCGGCGTGGCCTCCTCCGAGGGTGGGGATCACCCTCGGAGAGGACGAAGACGACGGAACCGATAGCTGCCTGGCGAAGGCAGATTCCCTCTCCCTGGGCCGGGAGAATGCCCGGAAGGGGGGGGAGGAGGAGAAGCAGCGGAGCGCGGAGGCCTCCACCATGATAGCAGCAAGGAGAGGAGGAGGGAGACGGAGGAGGGAAGGGAAGGTGGGGGAGGGCCGGAGCAGCTCCGGCCATGGGAATCCATTTTTTTTATATCCGTTTGTCTGCTTCTTTTCCGAAAAAACTTCTTTTGAGCGGACGAATGGGGACACATGAGGTGACGGCGAAGCAAAGGCCCAGATGACGCCACGTACGCAGACACGTCTGTAGGGAGGGTTTTCCCCCACTATTTTTTCCTTCCCCTTTTTTTTGGGGGAGGAGGGGGGCTTTTGCCTCTGGACCTCTGGTTCCAAGAGGGAACCTGGAAAAGCGTAGACACAACCGGGGGAACATTGGAAAGAAATCATACTTTTCTATACTTTTTTCCGGTGGTCCAAAACTCCACACAGGTTTAAATTTGTACTTTTTGTCAAAATCCACTCTCCAATCAAATTAGAGCACGTTTGAAAGTATACGTGAGTTTTAATTTTTTTTTCAAAAATTATTAGGGTCACTTTTATAACGGGTTAGATTAGGGGCGGACGACTTACCCGGGTTAACTCACCCCACCCCTAACCCTAACTCGGGTGGATTAACTCATTCCACCTATTTTCAAGGAATGAGTTAAGCCACTTTAACTCTATCCGACTCGGGTTAAGGAAAAATATATCAAACATGGAATAACCCACCTGACCCCAGTTAATTCACCCTAACCCGACTTAACCCGTTATCAAGGTGACCCTTAAAAATAGAAAAAAATAAGATAAAAGAAATTTTGGAGCTTTTGAAAGGTGGACTATTTTATTCCTATATCTATCTAAATCACAAAAGTTAACTTTTGAAAAATTGACGTGAATTGAATGAGTTTAATTTGACTTTTGAGAGGTTAGATGTTCTGAGGTCAAAAGTTAAAATCCTGTACAGATACCAAACGTGCCCTTAGTAAATGGGGATGAGATTATGTGACGGAGAAGTGTCATTATTTTAATTTAAACACACTAAATTACTTAATTATGAAGATGATGATACAACTTAATTATGTATTTTGATGTAAACATATTTGTATTTTATGCCATGAATCGGAGGTGAGATCAGTATTTTAGAGCTCAAGTTTGTGAACATCTGTTCAGAATTTTACGTCTAATATTTATTTGCCATGGGAAAAAAGAATTTAGTTATGTTAATTGGCCGAGATGTGTAAGGATCTACATTTTCTCTGAGTCTGCCAGATTTCCTCATGATAGACTAAACTAGTTGTTGGCTTATAGAACGGTAAACTACCGTGTAGACATGCTTGGAGTTTTTGTTGTGTGTGATTTGAAACAAGAATCTGTTGGCAAGAACAACAGTAGAGAAAGAAGACAAAAAACAAATGAAAACTATAAATAAAAGTGAGGAAAATAAAAAAATATATAATGGCTAAAAATGCAAGATGGGAATGGAAATTGCCAAACTATGATATCATATGCCACAGACACTACCTACACTACATATGACTGAAGAATATCCTAGAACTTAGGAACTTCCTATTAAATGGTCCACTAGTTTATTCTTTCCCTTCAAAGTTAACTTCTTCTATTTGAGAGAGCTTTGAGATATACCCTTACCCTAATTAATTCTTTCGAACATGGAGCTGCTCCATTCCTTTTACTGGCTTCCAAGCCATCACAAGACAACTGTTACTTTACTCTATCCTCTAGGCTCTAGCCACCATCCCCTCCATTTTGTCTAATATCACTATTTTTTATTTTTCTCATGTTTTGGTCATGAAGATGGGACAACCCTATACCTATTTTTCTCTTTGGTCAAAGTATTTATAAATCTTTGTAATCAGAAGAGTACAGTTTCGAGTATTCTAAAAAATTCTCCTATCAAACAAGAGATTTCTTTTTCACAATTGTTAAGATTACTTTAGATGCTGAGGTCTCCACTTCTGAGTGTAATGGGCTGATATGGTGTTTCCTAGACGGGCCATAATGGGTCGAGATGACACTAATATGAACAAGCCCCTTTGACGTCCGCATCCTTTGCCCTATTTGTTATTCGAACACGTACACGTACACGGGGTCGGGTAAACCTCTTGTGTGTGAGGAGAGCAGGTGGGCCCCATAATTTCTCTCTCTCTTCAATTAAGAAACTCACCCGACAGTTCTAATAACAAACCAGGCCTTTGAGTTTTATCTATTCTAGCATAGACCTGTAAACGGATCGGATACGGAGCCGATAGTGTGATATTCAAATTGTATCTGATTAATAATCGAATTATTCGTCGGATACTTTATTTGGATAATTATCAGATTAATACGAATTCGAATTCGGTTCGAATCTTAAACGGATAATTACTAGATTTACTTACAGGTGAGTCATGTGAGCCGTATAGGAGCGTCTTAAGTTATTTTCTCAAAAAAAGAAAGAGTGAAAGTTATTTTTATTTTGGGAGATGTTATCAAAAGATCAGACTTCATCCTAAAAAATAGGAGATAACTTACTTAAGTATAGTTATTATTTTTAAATTATATTTTGAGACAAAAAAGATAAAAAAGAACAATCAAACAACATATTAAGATTTGAGTTAATTATATATAGAATATGTATATCATTAGATATTTATCTAAAGATTCATATTCGATCTGATAATATCAGACACTGATATCTCAATATCCAAATTCGTATCCGATTAATAATCGGATATCCGATATCTAATTAATAATCATATATCCGATATCCGATTAAATTATTCGTCAGATATTTTATTCGAATAATTATCTGATTAAATAAATACGAATTTGAATTAGATCCGAATTTTAAACGAATAGTTGTCCGGCGTACTCAAACATGTTGTTGCACCATCTAAGTTAAAACATGATAATACTTTTTAAAATTTTTAGGGCCTAAGGGGAGAGCTGGAACCGGAGCCGGAGGGAGGGGAGGGGGAGGGGGAGGGGGCTGCGCAGGGTCCGCCGGAGACGGATCGAGGGGGGGAGGGGGAGGGGCTGGGCTGGGCGGGGGCCGCCGGAGCCGGAGGGGGGAGGGGCTGGCGGCGCGCACGGGGGCCGCCAGAGCCGGAGGGGGGGAACCGGAAGGGGGAAGGGGGAGGGGCTGCGCGCGGGGGCGCCGGAGTCGGAGGGGGGGGAGGGGGAGGGGGCTGCACTGCCGGAGGGGGGAACCGGAGGGAGGGAGGGGGTTGGGGCCGGAGGGGGAGGGGGTTGGGGTTGCGCGCGGGGGCGCCGGAGCCGGAGGGGGAGGGGGTTGGGGGCGCGATCGGCTGGGGAGGGAGGGGGAACGGTCGGGGGAGGGGGGGCGCGATCCGCCGGGGAGCGGAGGGGGATCCGCCGGGGAGGTCGGGGGAGGGGGAACGGTCGGGGGAGGGGAGGGGGGGCGAGCCAGAGGAGGGAGACCAATCTAACGGGAAGAATTAAAAAAATCTTTAAAAAAGAGCAAACGACCTTAACGGGTCAATTTTAATCCGTCCATTTCTTGTGACAAAAATTGCCGTCCATACTTTTTATTTAGATTTTTCATATTACTTTAGTCCCAAACAACATATAAAAAAAATCAAAAGAACCTTCTTTTTGTTGACTTGGATTGCAAGATGCAGCAAATGAGACGGGGACTCGCTTCTTTTTACCCACCTACCTTCAAACTTCCAAGGCCACCTTCATCACCATCAGGTTATGGATGTGCAATGCTAGCTCTTACATCCCAGTGTCATAATCCATAAAATCTACTTCAATGATTAAGACAATCCAACATGTTTGGCAAAATTTCTTTTATGTTTTGGATTTGTACTTTCAGCATGAAAGATATTAGATAATAGTAGACGTGGCCAAGGTTAGATGGCTATGGATGTGAAATCCTATTCTATAGATCCCCCTGACCCAAGGAACTATAATTTCAATTTTTTGGTTGAAAGTTAAAATACCATGTAAGTTATTTTTAAAATCTTCTCTCCTCAAACTTGGTAGGATCAAATAGGTTTAACTCGGGTCAACTCATATTTGAGAAAATCAAGTATATGAACTCCCCACGTCACCGAGTTACTATAAATTATTTAAATAATAATATAATATTAAAAATTAACTTATTTTTAAAATTTTAAAAATTATAATAATCATATAATGATATAATAGTAATCATAGTTCTTTTATTTTAGTACAGTCGGGCCGAGTCGATTGTGACTCAGACGTATCATACTGGATTAGAGAAAACTCATTATGATCTGATATGTATCGCCGAGTAATCAAACCCGGGTTAGGATGAAATATATGAAAAATCCCAAATGTTATGTCGAACATGTCTTATAATCAAGAGACCTCAGGTGTTCGTCACCACATGTAATGCTGCTAAAGGTTATGTGAGGCTAGATAAATAGGACAAGAGGTTATTGGCAAGAACAATGTTCGAGAAAACTGCAAGTTTCAAACAGCATTTTGTCTTAACGGTACTCACCGTGATGAAATAATAGAGTTTGGAATAAGCAATGTTCGTGACAAGTAGGGTGTGTGCGAGATATCACATAGTTCCTTGTGAGTCTCCATGTATCCTTGGACTGGAATTAAGAGGCTTATAGGTAGCAAACCACGGATTAAGAAGAAAACTCACTGGCCAATGGATTCTCTTCTCTTTTTTTTTATTATCAAGTGACCTAATTAATCGTGTAAATTTTCTAGATCGTTGGAAGATGATCTTACAATGATCATGAGGAGGGAACAGCTTGTTCTGTAGGGCCCCAGGCTATAAATCTGATCAGGTGAGGTAAACATCACATCAAATGGTAGGAAAGGTTATAATTTATCCCCGACAAAATTCTATATATGTTCGTACCAGCGAGCAAATTCCTATCAAGATGCTTACGAATCCCACGTCTTCGACGAGAGAAAAAGAGAAGAAAAGAATCTCCTCTCTATGGAAAGTAAATTTCTTCTGATACATGTTAGAATCTATATTTTAAATTTTAAAAGATTTTAATCTCTTTTTGTGTTGATTAGTTTTACGTTAAAAACTGAAAAAAATATTTATTTTTAATTAGGATTCATGTTTTTGTTATATACTATTTTGAGGAAACTATGAAAGTTGGATTATTTGGATCAGTGGATTCTTTGACCCGTATCCTCTTTCTCACGTACGTACAAATTATCTTACGATTCTTGATAATTATTTTATTTTATTTTTTTATATTTTTGACCATTTGACCAAACGTCTCTTGGATTCTCTCCGCGTCTCTTCACATTCCCCTCTTTGGGCGGATAGATGTGACTCGGTCAAGGGTCACTTCTCGAGAGAGTATTTGAAGAGGGTCATTTTCCTGCGAGATACCGGCTTAGGGTTCTCTCTCACCTGACGGTTATCTCTCTCAAACTCCTCTCTCCCATCGTCTTCTTCTTCTTGCAAGAGCCTCATGTCACAGTGGTGTTTGCCCCCGGCAACGCGAGTTGAAGTGCACATTCATGTCGCCATCGGTTTGGGTCGTCGTGTTTTTAAGGAAGTTTCGTCGCGAAACCTATTTGCACCGGAGTAGGGGCGGAACGACTCTAATAAGGTGTTTGAGAACACTTTTTTTTAAAAAAAATATTTCTATCTTAAAAATTATGACATGTCAAATTTTAACTCAATTTTTAAAATTGACGAAATGAGTCATTCTTTGTTTGGCAAAAACATCGTAATTTTTAAATTTTAAGTAGTCTTGTTTGGAAGATCAAAAAGTGCATGGATCTCTCCTCTCCCCCTGTCGACACTGACACCGCCTAGAGAGGCCCCTCTCCCCACCGACACCGACACCGCCATGCGTCGTCGCCACCGTATGGATCCCTCCTTCCCCGGGCACTGTTCATTGTCTCCCTCCTCGCATTCAACAATCGAAAAAAAGGCCGCATCCAGTATTCAACAATCGAATTAGACAAGTTCGATAAAAGATTGTTTTAAAAAAAATGGAACGTGGAAGAGGAAAGGTTCACCTGGATTTTAGCAGAGCCACTGCCACGGATAGCGGCCTTCTTCTTCTCCCGCGACTCGAGGTCCCCGACCATTGCTGACGCCACCACCTTCCCAGGGATAGACGTCACCACAGTGTCGTCCGGGACGTCTCCCATCTTCGCAGTTGCAATCTGGGATGTTCTCCTCCAGAGAGCCCAGAGTAGAAGCGCCAGGGTTGAGAGCATGCCGAACACCCTCGCCCCACTCATGGTCGGCCTGGTCGACCCACGCGCTGGAACACGGGGAGAGCGGGGCCCGAGGAGGGGGCGGGCGGGATGGGTGTGGGGTGCCATCGAATCCAAAGATCATGCAGATGAGGGCGGGGAAGGCGACGGAGAAGAAAGGGCGGCCCTAATCGCCTATGTGCCTGGTGCTGCTAGATCGGGGAAGGGAGAGTTCCTCTGCGTGCAAGAGAAAGGGGCCTCCCGTGAGTCGACATCCGGAGACGCGAGCAGGTACGAGAATAGTGACCGGGGCGGGGGAGGGGAGGGGGAGCCGCGGGGGAGGGGATGGGGAGGGGGGTCGCGCAGGGGAGGGAGGGGGAGTCACGAGACGTCGTGAGTGTTTTTTTTTTAAAAAAATTACTCTAGACTTATTTTTTTTAAGGAAGATTTACATAGGACGAGATTCTCTCCTTAAAATTTAAGAAAAGAACACTAAACGTGATTAGAGGATCTCTTAATCTCTTTTTTAAATTTAAGAAAAAAAAGAGAAAAAAAATAGTAACCAAACACCTCATTAAAAAAAAGTGATTACATATTTCGACCCAAATATACTCTTCTTGATCGTTTGATTTTCTTTTATTTATATATTTTAGATCTAGTAAAAAAATTCTACCCATGAATAATTTTTCTATCGATACGTACCAACGAGTATCTTCCGAAACCTTCATTTCATGTTGCCAATTTTTTTGGCGAGTAACATGCCAGACACACCAAGCACGGGAAGCCGATCTCACTTAACGTCATGTGGTCCATTGCTTTAGTTTTTCTTGGCATTTTTTCTTTAGTGGGAACTATTTCCTGCATTCCATAAATTTGCAGTTACGTCATGTTATGTTGTAACCTCGTCTTCCATTGGTTCACATTTGTGGGATGATCAGATGGCTTGGCGCCCTTGTATCATTCCCACATATTGTGTTTCATTCACACAGTATTTTTTATTGTTATCTTATAAATTTAATTCTTACGTAATATATTCTAATTAATTGCACAATTTATTTCACTTTTATGAAAGTAAATCTTTCTGCCACACATATCACATCGGGTGAGGGTAAAGATCCTCAAAACTGTTTTATCGCCTGAACAGGGGCTGCTAGACAATAAACTTGTAAGATGATATAATGCGACTGTAACTCTTAAATCACGTTTTTTTTCTTTTTTTTCCCCTTTTTTTTGAAACATAGTAATCCACGAATTGCAATAATTATTTATCTTCTTCAACTGAGACGGCCTTTTCTCAGAGAACCTGGAATCCAGTGTAGCATGCATGCTAGAGATATACTTAATTTGGTAATTATATTCTAACGATGGTTTTTGTTAGTATACCAAAGGATAGGATGACTTCTTGATCCAGAAACAAAATTTTCATAATATTTGTCAAGGACATTTAAATTATTCTAGATTTTGCAACTCCCTTTCTCGGTTTCTTCACTAACATTTAAATTATTTACATTCGGACAACATGATCATAAATTATCGATACATCCAACTGGCGACTGACATGACATGTTCACTTAGAAGGGAGTCACGAGATCCACTATTTAAGAGTGAAATATACAGCAAAAAGATAAAATATATAATATAATATAGCATAATATATATTGTTGGAATAATAAATACATACATACATATTTGAAGATGAAATATATATATTTCATTTCCAGAAATAGAGCATATTTTATTCTTACAAATGCGTGTATCATTTTCATAATGAATATTTTATTCTTAGAGTAATGATATAGACGTTGTGGGATCATTCTCGCTATTGTATGTCATTTCTACGTTTTAGACCCCATATCTCGCTATTAATATGAGTGCCACCTTAGTTGGATGAATGAAAGGGGAGATTAGAACATGCCGCTTCGCTACACCACACTTGGGTGGCGGAGCAAGAATTTTCTCGGTTAAATTGCGGACAAAATGCCGGAAGGTGCGAGGAGCCTTCTCTCACAAGCCCATTTTAGCCCACGGTCCACAGTCCCGGTGGCCCCACGACCCCCGTCAATAGTCCATCGTTCTCGTCAAAATAGACGCACGTACAGTGGGCCGCCCTTCTGGACCGGCTCGTCTTCCCAGCGTGGCCCACAGACCCATCTTTCCAGCTCCCACCCCTCACGGGCCCTATCCAGCTCCAGATCGAACCAGGGGCGTTTCAGTAAAACAAACACCCAAGCAAGACCACTAAACAAACGCCTTCCCGGCTCCCTCCTGGGCGTGCTCCACGTGGCGGCAGCCAATTTTACCACCTGGCAAGTTTCCCCGGTTGCTCCGCTAACTAACAACAAGAGGAAACATGAAGACGGAACGGGAAGGACCTTCTCGCTTCTCCGTGCCACTTGTGGGCCTCGCTGCTCACCATGACATGGTTGGCATGACAGCATACCATGGGCATGCATGATGCATCAGAGACCGATCGCCTTCCCACTATTAATATCCCTCCTTCGCCCCCGTTTCCCTCCTCTCCAGTTTCGCGGCCATCGTGCGTTGAGAGATAGAAAGAGAGAGAGAGAGAGGGAGAGAGAGAGAGAGCACACATGGGAAAGGTGAGCACATCCGCCGCCTGAGATCGATCTCTGTTCTTGGTTCCTGCTAGACAGGGAAGCCTGATATTTTTCTTTTTTCTTTGGTTTCCGTTTGTTGTGTTGCAGAAGGAAGGAGGCAAGGGGGACGAGGGGGATAAGAAGGCGGCGGCGGAGGGGGCGGTGGAGAAGAAGAAGGACGAGGGAGGGGAGAAAAAGAAGGACGATGGGGGCGACAAGAAGAAGGATGACGGCACCATTATCGTCGTCCTCAAGGTGGATATGCATTGCGAGGGCTGCGCCAGGAAGGTGCGCCACTCCGTCAAGGGATTCGAAGGTACACGACACCCCCCACCCTGATGCGCCTCTGCCTCTCCCCACCCTGTTCTTAGTTAAGCATCTTCCCGTGTGTTCTCTCCTGGTCGTGATTCCCCGAGATTTCAACGAAGTTTGAAGAGGAGAAAGCGAAATCTTTGATCCCATAACAGAAAAATATGGGTGACTATGTTTGTTGCATTCGTGTGTTTATTTGTTCTAGGTGCCGTCTTCTCCCGCTCTTGCTAATTTGGTTTTGGATTCAGGATAAGATAAGATCCAGACGCTTCTCTTTGATGCCACCGCCGACGGGGTTTCTTCCTGACCACGTCAAGATTTTTTTGTGTTTTTTCTGGGGAAGTTTCCGTCCACGGTTTTCTTCATTTGAAATTTCAAAATGATGGAGGATGTTTCTTCCCCAAAACCGCCGAGTTCAAAGGCCATTATTTTCTGTTTCCTCTCTTGTTCCCCATCGGTTTTGGCTTATTTCCTCTACGTTCGGAGGTGGAGGAGGACCCGGTGTGACGATGCTCGTATCGGCGATTATTTTTTTCAACTAATTGGAGTGACTGCGTCGTCGTTGGTACCAGGGGTGGAGAAGGTGACGACGGACTGCCCCAACAGCAAGCTGACGGTGGTGGGGAAGGTGGATCCCTGGAAGCTTCGCGACCGGGTGGAGAGCAAGACCCACAAGAAGGTGGTCCTTGTCTCCCCCACCAACCTCCCCAAGAAGGAAGAGAAGAAGGGCGGCGACGAGAAAAAGGACGGAGATGAGAAGAAGGCCGGCGACGACAAGGCCAAGAAGAAGGCCGACGACAAGAAACCGAAGGAGGTATACAACGCCGTTTCTAACCCGAGATTAGTTAACTTCATCCATCAACTTTGTTCTTCGCTGATTATCGATCTCCTTTCGAAACAGCCCGCGGCGACAACGGTTGCGCTGAAGATTCGGCTGCACTGCGAAGGCTGCATCCAACGGATTCGGAAGACTATAACCAAGATAAAGGGTACGTCTTGATTCCGAGCTCTGTGCATGCCATTTATGGGTCATTTCCAGTCGGGTGGGCATTATTTTGGTGCGGGGTTTCATGAACAGAGAGTTCAATGTTTGCTCGTGACCCCTGTAGTACGATCGCGATCAGAAAAGGCGATCGGCTTTATGAAAGGCGATCGGCTTTATGAAGGTCTTCATTGCGATGGTACGGCAGGCCAAACCAGGGCCCCCGCTGCCATGGGTAGCCAGCCCGCCGCCCATCTGGGGTCGCCCTTCCCCTCTCCCCACCTCTTCCAGATGCTCCAAAACTGGCGATCTTGTTAGATCCTACTCCACGAGCAAAAGCCTGGCCATGGCAGCGAACCACAATTATAATCTCCACCTGCAAGGCTGCTGCAGCCCGCAGCGGCACCTGCACCTGGCACCCTCTTCTCTGCCAGCGCCTTTGGAGCATCTGATCCAGGCGAGGCGGGGGTACCTTCGCGGCTTTCGTCCGTTTCTTGTCCTTAACCGAACTCTGTGTTCGCGGCTTTTTCTTATAGTACAGCAATGCAGCAACGGGTCCGTCTTCTTATCTCTGTGTTCTGATTTGTTCCTTGGAACGGCGTTGGTGCGCAGGAGTGGAGAACGTCTCCATCGACCCGAAGGAGGACCTGGTCACGGTGAAAGGCACCATGGACGTGAAGGCACTGCCAGACTACCTCAAGGAGAAGCTGAAACGGAGCGTGGCGGTCGTGCCCTCGAAGAAGGACGACGGCGGCGAGAAGAAGGATAAGGCAGGAGGAGGTGGAGGTGGAGGTGGAGGAGACAAGAAGGAGAAGGGGGGCGGCGGTGGAGCGGAGAAGAAAGGGAAAGAGGGGGGCGGCGGCGGCGGGGGAGGTGGCGACAAGAAGGCCAAGGAGGATGGCGGCGGCGGCGGCGGAGGTGGAGACAAGGGCAAAGAGGAGAGCGGTCCGAAGGTGGTGGCGGAGGCGAACAAGATGGAATACTACGGTTACGGCGGCGGCGCGGTGGGCGGTTACGCGCCCTACGGTTACCGCATCGACATGGTCCACGCGCCCCAGATCTTCAGCGACGAGAACCCTAACGCCTGCTCCGTTATGTGAGTGAACCGTGCTGCCACTACCCTACGTGAGAGAGAGACCGGGGGGGTGAAGAAAAATGTAAGTAAAAAGAAAATAGGTGAAAATGTTAGGGGTAGGAGGAGGATTAGGAAGGCATGTAGTCCCTGCTGCCGCTGCAGGCTGTTCGTTCGTTGGCTAATTAGTTTATTCAATTTTGTTTGTTTTTAATCTCCTCGTGTAAAGCTCCCTCTTTATTATCAAGAGCAGTACTGGAAGCAAGAACTGTGCGCTGTACTACCCGTACGTATCCCCCCCCTCGGCTGTGTGCACCGTGCTTGTTTGTCCATGGACGCATGTTACTTGTAAGTTTGTGAACAAAATGTACCAGGTACACGTCCAAAGACAAATAAAAAAGATGGTGGTGTTCACATTCTCTTTATTTAAAGATTTGTTGATGAATATTCTTCGTGTCATCAGAGTCTGTTTGAGGAAATTAATGGGGTTGGTGGGTGATCAAAATATTTCTGATGGGACGATAGAAATAAATATATGTTTTTGTTGTTGTTTTCATAAGATGAGCAAAGGCTCCGGACGAAGGTGTGGTAGCGGTTGGGTTGTTTCTTTCCAAACAAAGCTCATGCAGTCACATGCTCGGCCCTCGGAGGGGGTATATGGCCACTGGTCGGATGGGGGGACACGCCAGCTCCCCGCAATGGTGGTAGATCCCTGGGCCTGGCCTCTTCAATGGTTTTGGTTGTGGTGGTTTCATATCTCCATCGATGACGGCGGTACCGGGAACGGTGCATTCTCCGTTGCTCACTTTTTGAATTTTTTTTCCTCGCCTGCCTAATTTGAAAGACGGACGTTGACACTTTGTTCATTCGGTGGGAGGAACAAGACGCACTTGCGTCACCCCCTTTAATTCTGGTGTCCTGGTATTTTATCCAATTATTATCCTACGAGGAGGGGACCTGTGAAGTGGCAAAAGAGGGGTTGTTAGAGAGTCAGATATTTCCCATCCCCAACTGCAAACCTTGATTTCCTGGCACCCTCCGGCTTCAACACACGGGAAATTAATTGTTGATGCCAAGTCCATGCATCATTCAATTCATGGTGGGTGGCCCCGGTGAACCTTTATTTATTTATTTATTCATTTTTTTAAGGGACAGACGTCGGTTAATGCGTGCGAAGTGATAAAAAGTTTCACGGATTAAAAAATCGAGATATGTTTGGTAAGATCTTTCAGTAGAAAGTTGTTTTTTGATTTTCCTTTTTAGATTTCAACGTGAAAAACTGATTTTTAAAGAATTCAAACTTTGTCCCATAACCCTGTTTTTAGTTTCGCAGTTTGAAATCGGCAATTGTAAGTAAAAATAATAATAATCAGACACTCTATAAAAATAACTTCAGAAATTTGTAGTATCTTCTGGTCGAGATGACTTTTAAGCATAAACGTGTGAAAAAAGTCCAAGAAGAAGGGTGGGTCCACGGCACAATTCCAGAGGGTTGGCTCGCCACCCTCCCTTACTTGGGGGCGGGGGGGCGGCGGTCCAGATTATTCCCCTCCTCGTTCTTTAGTTTTTATTTTTAAAAAGTAACTACCGTGCGGATGGTGATACTTACACCGCCTTAACGGCCATCGTTCACTGTGCCCTCTTCGTTCACAAAGCTAAACAAATATTTTGTTCTTTCAATTAGAAAGTACATGTATCCGTGCCACGTTTGCATATCCTTGGGAGCAAAGCCAGGTGAAGAAGATTTAATTGCTTTGAAGCCCGGAGATGGCGTGGAGCTGACGTGTGAAAGAGATGTATAGTTAATGGTGTTCGGGGGGTCGAGCCTTGCTTTAGAGCCACGGCGCAATTCAATGGGAACTATTAGATTGTAAGAATAATTAGCTAAAAACATTTAAAAAATGGAGTTAATATGAGAGAATTTTTTTCATAATCTTGAAAACTCATACCCTTAATTGATATGAACTGAACTCGTACCACCTAAAAAATTGCAGGGGGGGCCTACCTCCTTTGTCACTACAGTCTCCTCTGTCACTACACGTTTGTTCACTGTTTTCTCCCCCACCGACGCCCCCCCCACGGGATCAGGTACGCCCCAAGAACAGGGCAGAGCAACCAATCCCTTAGCTTGCACCCTCATCCGCTCTCATCATAGATTCTTCCAAACCCTAATTATTTCCGATTATTATTATTTTCTCTCAAACGTGAAGTAGTTGCATTGTGATGAGGAGATCATCATATTCGTGGCTCCATTTTAATTTAATTGGGTCCATGCATGAAGCAGATGCACACTCCACACAGGCCGAAGCAGGTGGAAGAAGATTCCCCAGCCTTCTGCTGATCACCACAACCTTTGTCGTCTCTTCCTTCCATTCTTCGGCTAACCTCCCACAAAACGCATGCAATTATTTAACTTAGAGGCCTACTTTTAGAAGGCTGCTGTTTAGAGGTCCATTCAGATTTCAACATCTATAATTAAGATCATGTATTATTTGACCTCTTTAATTACACGTGTCCTTTTTAAGTCGATGTTGATGGGAGAAAATGATTTGCATCCAACGGCCCCTCCATGAAGACATTAACGTTTTCACAGTCGAGACCTATAAATTAATTAAGGACTTGTCTACGCCCTACCATCTCATATACAGCCTCATTGATTTTTATAGATAAAAAGTAGTTAAAATTTCGACGGGCGCCGAAAAATTAAACATATTCGAGCATATCATCTCTGATATTACGAGCGCTTAAAGTTTTTTTTTTTAAAAAAATAATACGTGACGTCACGTCTGAATATTTGTATGTTATCTCGAGCCACCATAGTCATGCCGTATTCAATGTGAATACATTCATATGTTATCTCTAGCCGCCATATATAATCCTACCATCTTTATTAAATATTGTGAATAATTTGCACGGAGTAAAGATCTCCCGTTCCAGTAATCTGCACAGAAGTGTAATTTTTTCTAACGAGCCGGCGAATCTACATTTGTGTGGGGGGGTGACAACTGACACCCAAACCACCACCGTTCTTGGGTCGTTTTCTTGGATTTTAACGCGATTAAGAGGGGAGTGGGACTGAAGCGGCTGGAGGAGAAGCACCTGGCACCATTCATATTACATTAGAGGGGATAATATAATTATATGTATAGTATTATATTGGAGGTGATGTGGATGGCCTTTTGTTACTTTCTGTATGTTTGGATGGTGGAATTCAATAACGTGGAGAGCTCAAATCAGCGGTGCTCATTCCTCTATAGATAATGCAAGCCTAATAAAACACAACAAAAATTCATAATTAATTGATGAGGAATGTCAGTGTATCACCTTTCAAAATCATACATGAAAATAGCTCTATAGCATCCCTCCACATATGAATTGGGCAGTTAGAATGCAGCATAATATTTAAGATCATTGCCCGCTTATCGCTACCATACGTCCACTCATCCGATATATCTAACAGAGGTGGTTGTACATTGCAAATCCATCTAAATCAAATATCTTAACGAAGGTTGCCACAATCTAAAAAGAAATGCACGCCCAAATAAGAGATTTCAAATTTTGGGTGGGAAGTCACGGCCTGAGCTGTCGGATGCTGTACAGCTCATGGGGGGTCATCCTGGCCCAGTCCAGCTGCCGGTGCCGCAAATGGGCCCGGGGGGTCTCCATCTCAGGGATGACGATCTCAGATTATGGATCGTCGGATCACCAGGGGACGGCCCAAAAAAGGCCGCTGTCCTGGATTTTGGCCTTTTCGGAGGACATCTGACAAAGAGGTACTTTTCCACCTTTCCTGTTTCTTTCCCTGTGTACGTGGGATAAAAGGCCCCCTGTCCGTCAAAAGTTCATCAGACGGTCCCTGCCACACTTTTCAGTGGTTCTTTTTGACTTCCTTGGCTCTAATCATGAGCTCTTTTCTTGGAATTTTTGTATATATATATATATATCTTCGAAAGAGATGCTATAATGCCACAGTTTTTTTTGGCATTTTTCGTTATTTAATTTAAAAGTATGCATTCTCGTTCATATATATTGTTCGGCGTTCTTGGGAGTGGGGAATTTAAGTTCAAGGTTAATCTCAGTTCGACCATTCAATCATGAGGCCATATAATCGAGTTGACAGTGATAAATATGATGGCAAAAAACATGGCACCATTTCTCAAATTCCTAAGTTACCATGAATACGTTATCCTCAAAATTAACCTATTATCTTACGTAATACTGTAATTTACAAAAATAGTTGCAAACAGACAGTCACTTGCAGGTATACCTATTCATTTTTTTTAAAAAAAAAGTGATGCTTTTTGGTTCAATTTCCTATTGTATTCTCGTCATATTCTCGGCATTTTGAGTGGAAGAACATGACGTACAAAATTTTAAAAGTGAAAATATTTTAACAATAAATTAACTTTAAAAAATATAGATGTAAACATGTACGTATAATATATAATGACACCTAAAGATCAGTGGCGCTATAAAATGTTCACTATCAAATGGTATTTTTTGTATGTATGTTGTGAGTGGAGTGAAGGCCAGGCCCTCCTCTGTCCGGCTAAAGCTGACCGGACGGCCTCTCCCACTTTACGGTGCGGTCCTTTTTGTCTTTGGCTGCTAGGGTTTTCTCCCTCGTAGTGGAAACGTGATCACATAGAACGGAGTTGGCAGTCCTGGAGTGGCACATTGCAGATCAAATGAGACGACTTAAAAGCATACCATCATCTTGATTAAGGAGTCAGTGCAATTCAGTTTAACTTTTTTTTAAACTATCTTTTTTTTGGGGGGGGAGGGGAAAGCGGCTCGAAGCCGTGCCCTCCTATCACCCGCACAGGAGAGGGGAGGGGGGGTGTCCACCCCACCACTGGTGGGGGACAATTCAGTTTAACTTGGGTTTCCAATCTATATATATATATATATATATATAATATTGTTAGCTAGTTAGTGTGAATTAATTTTTGATGGCTGATGTGGTGATTAATGTATCTTAAATAATCCAAAGCACCTAATTCCATCTTGGCTAAGTAAGCCTACAAATCATAGGCAAGATTATTGGATGAAATTTTGATGTATGTAGCTGAAAGAACATGTACATCTCATCTTGACCTTAGAAATTTTATCATGATACCTTACGTCAGGAATATTCTCAGACAATTTTAAAACATAGCTAAAAATTATTATGTTATCTTGATTTACAAAAAAAAAAAACAACTTTGAGACGGTTCCATGTACGATCTACCATATTCATATTCTTATTTTCTACGTTCACTTTCGGCCTTTCACAAGTTAAGAGTCTCTTTAATAACAGAATAAGAAAAATCTGGTTAACTTAAACTCAGGTAAATTATTTTTATTTTTTTATTTTAATACGTATTCGAGTTAAGATAGAACGACTAATTCTATTTTTTTTGACAAGAATTAGTTATTCAAAAAAATTCGAGTTAGGCTTAGAAAATCTCGAGGGTAGATTATGTTTCCGCTCAAAGCATAATTTAGGTTGACGCAAATTAACTTTTATATAGTCAATCTCAAATCCAATTATATGTTTTTACTTTTCTAAATAGGTTATGAATTATTAAGTCAAATTACAATGCTGTTTTACGTGGTCCAACCTAAAGGCGATCATGTCTAATCCAGACGACTGAATCTTGGTTATCTATTTTTTACTAGATGGGCTTTCCAATCTTAAGTGTTATTTGGTTCACCATATGACTCTCGTAGAATTATGAGTGTCGTATCGTAGGTGTCCTCTTTGCAAACATCAAATCAAACAATATTTTGATAGTGGCAGTGTTTATCCGGAACAGGTGCTACTTATTACATGAGTAATGTTTTGCATCGTAACTTATCCTCTCGTCAGTCCAAAGTAAATATGAAACGATCATTTTTATGTAAAAAAATATTTATATTTTACGTCGGATCTGTGCGATCTATTTTTCTGTGCGATCTATTTTTCACATATAAATACAGAGCGTATTGATAGGAATGAAATATTATATAAGATCAAAAAATTTTATTACATGAATAAAATATATTATTATAGGAAAAAATATTTTATTTAACTACAGTCATATTTTATAAAAATTAAATATTTATTATAGCAACGAAATATTTATTATAAGAATAAAATATTATAAAAATAAAATATTATGTTATAATAAGAAAATCTAACAAAAGGTTTCAATTCTATATTAAATGTTTCATTCATATAGTAAAATATTTTAATCTTACAAAATATTTCACTTCTATGTTTTTTTGTCGAGTGAAAAAGTTGGTTGTATGAATCTAACGCAGGACACCATTTTCTACGAGAAAATGATCATTTCACTTTTTTGGGCCAATAAAAAGGTAGGTTGCAATTTTAGTTAGATTTGTACATGAGATTCAGTGCACAAAATATTCCAACGCAAATGTCATCCAATGTCTTATGTCAAAATACTTTTCTTAATTCCCGTGGTGGTAAAGATTTTCGACTGAGTTATTAATTTTTTTTGATAAATCTGAAATCTAATATTGTTAGTTTAAGACTCAACGTTAGGCATGCGACGCACTGAGTTCAAGATCTACTAGGGTTATTTATAGACGCATTATTTTTTTTGGTTTTTTTGCATGGTAACCATTGTTAAATTTGAATTTGCATAAAAATCACTCTTATAAACTAATTATCATACATATCATTATATAAATTTTAATTATGCTCATTTATCACCCGAGTAACCGCGCGTCATCAGCCGTGGGTTTAACTATGGTTAATATTAACTAGGCTTAGTAATTGACCAAACCACCCCTGGTTAATTACCAAACCGTGGCACTTTGCGCTGCTCTTCTCTCTCCCTCCCACCTTCAACTCGCTTCCGTCCCCATCCCCAATCCACCACCTGAAAACCCTAGCACATGAGAAGAATGGTTCGGTTCGCGAATCTTTGTCCCTCCCTTCCACCTTCAACGCTCTCTCGTCCCCAATCCCAATCCACCTGAAAACTCTAGATTTTACCGGGAAGGACACTGCCGTCGGACGGCTTGGAGCGTCGTCCGGCTCGGGGAAGAGGAGGCGAAGGACACTACCGTCCCAATCCACATTCAACGTTCTTCTCAACGTTTAAAAGACAACAGGAGTCGAAGGTTGTGCATTTAAGAGTTCCTTCCACGTAAAACTTTCTGATCCCCAATCCCAATCCCAATCCCAATCCCCCTACACCTCTCCTATCTGTCAAGTAAAAGGCGAAACCCTTTTTATAATGCCGTAGAACACTAAACAAACAAGATTTTTTATGGGTTCAGTTCTGGAGGGAAGGTTGTGCATTTCTGGAGGGAGGGTGAAATCCAGAGGACCCTTTGCAGACATACAGAAAGGTGAACATTGTGGGCCAGGTTAGTTTTCTAATGTCTTATTTATACAGCTCATGATTCTACACATGTGGGACACAGTATGGGGTGATGAAAATAAATGTTGGTTGCATTATAAGATGCCTATTTTTAAATGTGCAGGGTAGTGGGGCTCACTAGTAACTTGTCTTTTTGTATATGTTTGCATAATCTTGGACACCGGAGCTTTTAAATGTGTTCTTATTTATTAGGAAAATTTGTGAGTGCATGTGTTTTTTTTGTCGTATTACATTTCTCTTCTGTAATATTAGGATGGATGAAGAGGCAGACCTCTACACTTTGCTCGTCAAGTATGGGAGATATTGGAAGATTGATAAGAATGATCCTTCTAGTCTATGTCACCGTCTGATGAAGCAAAAAACTTTTACGATATATAGGGATTATGCTAATCTGAATGACTTGTTACAACTTGTCTGCACATTGATAAAGTGGGAGAAAGATGATATAGTGAATATCATGTGGAGGGTCCCCAAATGTAGACCTAAGAAGTACAAGACCATTGTGAATGATACAGATGTTCTTATGATGTTTGATCATTGTGAGCCGAAATGGACTATAGAGATTGTCATCACAATAGAGTATCTGTCCATTCATACACAGTCAGAAGGTGACCCTGGAAAGAATGCGAGGAAGCTACATGCTAGAAGAAAAAAAAAGGAGAAGCAACCTGAGGTTGAATCACAAGCTGACTTTGTAGACTTAGATGCTGATGATTCTCCCTATGATATCAGAGAGTACCTGTCAGTTGGAGATGCATTAAACACACAAGTTGCACAGTCTGTAACTGTTGAAAAGGCTACAGAACAGAGTGACATGGGTGATGTGGTGCAGGGAACTAATGTCCCCAATCAACAAACATGCAGGCATGAAGAGGCTGAGAGTCAGGATGAAAGCAACATACAAAATGATGATGAGGATGATAATTCATACTCTGATTTAAAGTAGAAACTAAAAATAGCTACCATAGTCTCCCATCAAGTGATGGAGATGATGATTCTTTCTATGTATATGAAGACATGAAATATGGCATTGAGATATTAGAAACTAATGATGAGTGCCCTAACATAGAGGTGGGTGCCAGATTTCATAATAGAGAAGCACTTAAGTTAGCAATTCAGCAATATTGTGTGAAGACTGAATGCTATTTGAGGACTTACAGGAGTGATCTAACAAGGCTTATACTAGAATGTGGCCATAGCAAGTGCCAATGGAGATTGCATACATTTAGGTTACTCGATGGGGTAACTTTTGAAATCAAAACAATAAGGGGGGAGCATACATGTCCTGGGAATAACATGGCCGGGAATAAGATGGCCACACAAAAATGGGTGGCAGCCAAGGTGAAGGCATGGTTAAGGGTTGAAGGGGACATTGCCCTTGGAGAGCTGCACAGAAGACTCAAGGACAAGTATCATATTAATATGCCATACCATAGGCTTTGGAGAGGAAAGGAGCTGACATTGAGACAGATTCATGGTTCATGGGAAGAACTGTATGGTCGGGTCTAAGATTTAGCATATGAGCTTTTTACTAAGAACCTCGAAAGTAGAGTTAAGTTTGTCACTGATGATGAACATAGATTTCTCAGGTTTTTTGTTGCCTTCAAGACTTGCACATTTGGATTTGTCAATGGTTGTAGACCATTAATTGGGTTAGATGGGTACCATATTAAGAACAGATATCTTGGAGCTATTTTGAATGCAACTGCTTTAGATGGGAATGATGGTCTCTTCCCAATTGCTTTTGCTATTGTAGAGTCTGAGAGTGAGTCTAGTTGGAGCTGGTTTCTGAATAACTTAAGAGAATCCATTGGAGATGATAGGCATGGCCTTGTTATAATTTCAGACAGACAAAAAGGTTTTGAAGAGGCTATCAAGTTACATTATCCAAATTGTGAGCACATAACATGTGTAAGACATTTATACAAAAATTTCAAAAGGAAATTTCCAGGAAAGATTATAGAAGGGTTAGTCTGGAATGTAGCTATATGCTTTACACAGCAAAGTTTTGAGGAGTACATGCGACAAATAAAGGAAGCAAGTGTTGATGCATATAACTACCTAAACTCAGCTACTACTAAGGGGGAGAAATGGAGCAGATGTATGTTTGGAAGGCAAGGTAAGTGTCATTATGTCACTAATAATCTTTTCGAGTCTTTTAATGCATTCATTGGGCATGCTAGATATAAGGTGATTTTGGATTGCATTGACTCCATCCGGCAACAAATAATGAAGACAACGGAGGCTAAGAGGAGGAAATCAAGAAAATGGAAGGATTTACTAGTGCCAAAAGCCAGGACTCATATTGTGGAAATAAGCAGAGGTTTAGGGGGGTTTGCAGTCCAGAAGTCCACACCTTTCTTTGGTGAGGTGAGCAGTCCAAATGAAATGGCAATAGTGAACATTAAAGACAGAATATGTTCTTGTCGGAGGTGGCAACTGACAGGCCCACAAATGTAGGCACTTCCTCTAACACTGGCCCTCAGAGTACTCAAGTAGCGGTGACCAGGCACAGGTAATTGTAATGCTTAGCACATGCCTATTTACTTTCTTTCCTTCTAAATTACTTTATGTTTGCCTTAAATATTGACATTGACCACATGCCCCCCGGCCGTCGATGGTAGCTCTTCATCTACTGCTTCTCGATCCAGTAAACCTCCTAGTGCCAGGTAAATGATATACTCCATTGAGAATTATTTTGCCCACCAAATGTTATACTAAATAACACAGTCAGGTGCAATGCCAATCTAACTTGAAGGTTGCATTGTGACAGGTGCAATGCCAATCTAACTGTGCCAAGCATGACTGTTTTTGCCCAAGGTTCCTCTTCTGTGGCCGGGTTACCTACTGTGTGTGGACGCACTTTTTATTTAAAATCGTTGTTTATTTATTTATTGGGTTTATTAAGTGCGTGGGCGTGCCAGTCACAAAGTGACGATCTATTGTGCGCTCGATCTGACTAATCAGACGATTGTGTGGTTCGTGTCGGGACCGGAACCCGCCGCGTCATAAAGGTCACAGCGTCATTTACATCCCCTCGGAGAGGGGAACACCCTTGATTAATTGCCGGGAATCAGGGCCTCATGGCCAGGAAACTATATCGAGAGAAACAAGCCGATAACGGTCTCGAATCAGTCGGAAAGCCCTATGTCTAGGGAAGCAAGCATTCGAAATATGTCGGTCACTCAAGGGACCATTTTGATATTCGGACGAGCGTCCGGCTTCAGAAAATCATGATCGTCAAGGGGAAAACCGGAGCATATGTATGCCGGGGTACGGCAAATTTATTGTTCAAAGGGACGGGAAATATTCAGTTAAATCCCAGTTAGAGGGGTCGGAAACCAATAAGTTTGTCGGCCCGGTGCAAGATCAAGCTACGACCATACTGCGGTGGGCCCCCCGCGGTCGAAGTCAGGCTCGCGTGGGCATCGTCAATGTTTCCGGTGCCGAGGGGCAGCGGGAAAGTGTCCCGGGACTAGATTCCAAAACAAAGACGTATATAGAGATAGCTGGCTATAGGCCTAGACGTGGGTCAGGCGATGACCATGGTTGGGGCGAACCCGATGTCCATACGTGACTCACGAAGGTCTTATTGATATTCCCACACGTAGGGTTCGGGGAAGACGAGAGCCGTCTCGTTCCATTCAGATTTTATTGGTCATTCATGGACCATTTTATGTTCGGACAAAGATCCGTATTGAAGACGTAAACGGAAATAAACCCGTACAAATATCTGCCGTGAGTACGGCAAGTTTAATGCAAGCGCGGGATTAGATCCCGGGATATATGTCGGTCACTAACGGACCATACACTGTTCGGACGAGAGTCCACATTTGAAGCATCGAAGATAACGACAAAGCTGTACGGATATCTGCCGTGGATACGTCAAGTTTAATGTGGATGCGGGATTGGATCCCGATAGAGGTAGGTCAAGCTGATGAACTATCGGCCCGAGATGGTTTCGGATTATGGCCATAACGGGGTTCCCGAGGTCCACGTCCGATGCCATGGGGCGTTATTACTTTTCTCTTCACACACAGTCCGGGAAAATGAAGGTTCCAAGGTATGCATGCATGTCGGTCACGGTCGGACCATTCATTGTTCGGACGCGAGTCCACGTTTGAAGCATCGAAGACGACGATAAAACCGTGCAAATGTATGGCGTAGACACGACAAGTTTAATGTGGGGTTGCGGGATTAGATCCCGGGAGAAGCGGGTCGAGTTAACGAACTATTGGCCCGAGATGTGTTCGGATCATGACCATGTCGGGGGTTTCGAGGTCCACGTCCGATACCATAAGGCATCATTGATTTTCTCTTTGCACCCAGTCCGGGGGAGTGAATTGTTAAGTGTGAAGCCCAAACTCGCCAACGTGCGGCCTCGCACGCGGATCGACTGTGTGAAGAACAAAATTTGATTATAGAAAGGGTGATAGTGTTTCTTTTATTTTTTATTAACATGATTGCCCTTTTATTATTTTTTTGCTTGTTTATTCCCTTTTTGTATTAAGCAGGCGCGCCGTTTTAAGGGTTCAAAGGAGGAGATGGGGTGCGCCGTTTTAAGGGTTCAATGAGGAGGGCGCGCCGGTTAAGGCCACGTCGGATTAGGATGTGCAAGGGAGGGGGCGCGCCGTATTTGGGAGGTAAGCAGGGGAGCGCGCCGTATTAGGAATAGGCAAAGGGGGGCGCGCCGTTTTAAGATGTATAGAGGAGTGGGAGCGTGCCGTTTTAAGGTTCAATTGAGAGATTGGGGTTATGAGAGTGGTGTTAAACCGGCGCGGTGGAATAGTGACCGCGCCGGATTAGGCCACGATGGGACAACATCTCCTGAGTTTTTTTATTCGTTATGTGAACTTGTTTTGCTTTCTGTCCTTGATTCTCTGGCCGGGGGGGATCACAAGTTAGATTGATTGTTCAATTGACACCATAGATCAATAGGATGAAGGTTTAAGCCTTGTTGATGGTTTGTTAAGGTGAGTGAGCATGAGGTTTAAGTGTTTTATTCGGGGGGGGGGGGGGGGGGGGGGTTTGTTCACAGAGGTTCAGTGGTTGTTCACAGAAGTTGCTGTATGTGAAACTAAACGTTCAGTTTGTTCTTGAGTGTTCTTGTATGTTCTTGGCCCTGGCGAAAATCCGGCGGCACCTCCCCCGGACCGGGACTTGCCAGAGAGAAGTGAAAGTCACCACACGGATTACTCCCGGGTAAACTCTCAAAATGCGGAACGGCCTCACGGCGGTCCATTAGCCCAAGTGTGAGTGTGGAACGCTCGAGGGCCAGCCTGCGAGAGCGACCACGACTCACGGGCGATGATCTTCGGGGCGGGGCGAATGTTTGCCACAAGGGCAATGAGTGTTCATCCGTCGGAGGGCTCCTTTGAGGGTCATGCCACGGAGAGGCAGACCTCAAAGGCCCGGGATGATCGGAGAGTGAAGAAAGGAAGCGGAGGTTACACGAGGAAGATTAGGCTTGCAAAAAGAAAACTCTTCTCTTTTATTCATCCACACAAACGGGGAAGGTTTAGACACAGGGAGGCCCATCCAGAAGGAAAGGGGAAATACATCGGAGGGGGATGAAGGAGATGCACCGGTGGGGGAGAGGGGATGGAGCACAAGCTCCTCCCCCCTCCGGACTCACCTTCCCTCTCTCATACACTCTCTCTTTCTTTTTCTTCACCTTACCGGCGTCGGTGGACAGAGCTCCTTCTCTCTTTTTCTTCTTCCCTTCACTGCACACAGCCGAGCGCCTTTTCCTCCAAAATGGCCAGTCAGGGTCGGAGTCTCCAGCCTCTCTCTTTTTTGTCTTGACGGGCTCGTTACATATATATGGAGGTGGGGGAAGAAGTCTCTGAATCCCCCTTCCCTTTCGTTCCATTCTTCTCGTCCCCCTCCGTGTCTGAAGCTCTCGAGTGGCCTGCAGGTGGAGAGGTTGATAGAGTAGGCATGGTGCCTCCACGAGATTGGCCGACGGTGACCGGCGGGGAAGCGACGTTCGGTGCGGAGCTCGAAGATTGCCATTCCAGGGAGCTTGAGGAGCTCAGGCGGTTGCACGTTTGTCGGACGCAGGAGGCATGGCCATTTCAGGTAAGTTCTCTTTGTTTGCGTCCGAAAACAGGGGATCGGACTCATGACGGGATGGGATGTCTCGGAGGTAAAACGGCGCGGAGGGATGGTGATCGCGCCAGATTAAACCCAAGTGAAATTGGCGCGCCGTTTCAACTTTTTGGCCTTCAAAATGGCCATGCCGTAGTAGCTCTCGAAGGGATAGCTTTGCATATGGGCGCCGTTTTAATGCAACACAAGTGGCGCCATTTTAAGCATCAAAAGGGGGAAGGCCCCTTCGACAGGAGCGCGTCGGATAGGCAAAGAAAACAAGGGGCGCACCGTTTTAAGCAAGGGGGGCGCGCCGTTTTAAGGCCCCTTCAAGCCGTTTTAAGCACCAAACGGATTCTTTTCGAAGTCGCGGCCGCTTATATGAATGTCGGCATTCCCAGAACGTTCCGGTTGCGATGCATGGCATCCATGATGTTTCATTCGCAGTCTTTGGGCTGCAGTTCAAGACTTTGCGTGCCTTCCGGTGCATGCCGAGACTGTGTCGGAGTTCCTGACTTTTCTCTGATTCAACTCTCGGCGTGGCCGGTCGGAGAGTTGTAGCCGTATATTCTGCCTAGGGGGCTTCTTTAACGGGTAGCGGACCACTAAGCGAGTTCTCGTCCTGATCGGGCGAGGCATGAGGTTTATTCTGCATTTTCGTCTTCGGCTCGCTCTCGAGTGTCGAGACATGCATGCCGTATGATCCTCATCGATATTTTTCAATGTCCACGCTGTGTCATCTTCTACTGTGGGATCCCAACCGTCTTCTGTCAGTTTGAATGTTCCTATTACGGACACACATGGAAACACTTCTGCCTAGTCCAGGGTTTAGAAGATGTTGTTGATGTAATGACCATCAAAGATAATGTGCATTTTGATGTAATGAATTCTAAGCACAATGTGTATTTTGATGTAATGAATTCTAAGCACAATGTAATTCTATCCGAAATGAGCTCAAAGGAATGTTTATCACAAATGTATTTTGATGTAATGACTTTTGAAGTTTATGTTATCAGTTCTTATGATATAATGATATTGTGTACAACATCTTATGAGTTCTTGGTGTATAGCTTCATATGTTATGGAAAGGAGTTGTGTTGCATGGTTTTCGGATTACCATTCCAGTCAAGCAGGTGTATTTTACAGTGGTGGCTGCATAATGCAGTGACCCAACTCTCACAATGTTGGAGGAGAGCAGAGAGCCTTCAGGTTGCATCCAGGTGGGGCTATTGGGATGAAGCTTAATTTTTGGTGTAAAGCTGAATGTTGCATGGTATTTAAGTGCTGAACTTTGGTGTAAATTTTGGTGTAAATTTTTGTGACTGAACTTACCATTCCAGTCAAGCAGGTGTATTTTAGAGTTGTGTTGCATGGTATTTAAGTGCTTATGAGTTCTTGGGTAAGCTCTCGCTTTAATTGCTATATGCAATCGACAACCATAGAAATCTTCCATGAGACAAATGTTACAAGCGCAACAACTACTACCATGGTCTTGTTGTATGATCATTTTTCATTCTCCCTCCCTCCTCTGGCAGGGGAAGATTGCACTCATTCTCCCTTCCATCTTTGAGGCCTCTGCCATGTTGAGAAAACTTGTGTCCATCAGCAACAACTACATAAACACCATGGTCTTGTTTTGTGGGTTATATCTTGTTGCTTTTGGCAGTGGGGGCATACATTCATTTTTGCTTCCCCTTGGTGCAGATCATTTTTATGATGAGAATCAAATTGATAAAAAAAGAAAATCATCATTCTTTAGCTCATTCTATTTATGCACCGTTGGAGGGAATCTTGTTGCAAGCACTCTCATAGTAGGATTTCTGTTGGAACAAATTGATATGGCCTTGGAACAATATGCATACCTCTTGCTTTAGTAGGATTTATGCTGGGGACCCAAATTTTCAGGTTGGTGAGGTCTAGTGGGAGTCCATATCTTGTCATAATGCAGTCATCAACTCTCAGCAACAGATTACTTAGAACAGTCTCCCTCATAACTTCCTATTGATTTTATCAATTCTTCATATCTTCTTATTATTTTTGTTTCTTCTATCCATTCTTAGTTAGTAACCCAACTAGCCTGTACACAGTTCATTGCATTTGGGTATCCAATAATTAGGAAAAAGTCACTGAAAAACATCTATCATTAACCAACAGTCAATACATTTGGAAGGGACAAATACATGTCATTAACCAAGAGGATCAATGCCTCAGTACCAAATATTTAAACCCTCATGACAAGATACATCAATAATATGAAGACTACTATAATGATACATCTCTTGAGTAAATCTCTTATGGATTCTATCTTCTTCTGTAAAGTTTCATTTTACTTTTCAATAAATTCTTGCAGAGCTTGAACTTGATACTTCACATCCACGATGGAATGGTGAAAATCATCAACCAAGTTGAAATAATCGCAAGCATTTGCAGCCTATACAAAAATCAGATATTTAGTGATCAGTTATAAAAATTGAATCAAAATAGCACCCTAAAATTAAGAAAATAAATACAAAATTGGTGTTTATGTTACCCCCCATCTAGAGCATCCATAAAATCGCCGCCCTTTACTTCTTTCCCGGCTAGAGTTGAAGGTCCGACATGGCCGGTGGCAGAAACACATGGGAGGTTCAACTTGTACATGGGGTGGCCGGAATGAAGTGCCAATAGATGAACTGTGGCTCATGTTCGCGTTTAGGGCAGAATCTGGTGCAAGGAAAAGTAACTTGGGATCAAAAGATAATGACTGCATAGTATCAGTGAAGCTAGTGCAGATCCAACCACTTTGCCTGTCGAAAATGAAGATCGTGTTGGGCTGTGATGAAGAACCGACTCACTGGCTGCTTCAGCTCCAACTGCGCCTGTGTGGGGGAGGGGAAACCCGCTTCACCTGCAACCGCGCCTGTGTGAGGGAGGGGATGAGAGGAAATCGGTGAACGCGCATGTGTGAGGGGCGTGGATGAGAGGAACCCCCCCTCTCATGAACCCTAAAAGATGGGTGCCGGTTAGAATGATGGGCATTTGGGTCATTTAACTGCACTTTAACGGGAATAATAGAATCTCCGTCGAATATTCGAGTATGCGCCGATAAAATTTAACTCGGGTGATAAATGAGCATTATTAAAATGTATATAATGATACGTACGATAATACGTTTATAAGAGTGATTTTTATGCAAATTCAAATTTAACAATGATTATCATGTAAAAAATCTTATTTTTTTACGATCAACCAACCAATCGTGAACAATTTGATCCAAAGTTAACGGAGATGAAAGCAAATGATTAGTTTAGATCAGAACGACTAAAGCTTCCTTTGTAAAAAAAACAGCTGATCTGAATTTTAAATTTCAACACTATGATCTTAATTTCATAATTCCTATTTTTTCCACGTCATACACCCAAATCAGAGTCCTGAAAACAACTTGGAGGGGCTCGGATTACCCTCGGATCCATCGCCTCCCCCACCCCCCCCACCCCCGCACCTACCCGTGCTGGCTAGTAGTGGAACGTTTTTAGCTGCCGTCAGCGGTGACGACAAGGTTGTTTTAAGCTTAGCTGCATGGGACCCCCCCAAATTATTCGGTCTTTGGAGCCATTAAGGTTTGGAAGATAAGGTTATTTATGTCCGTACATCCTGTTCCTTTCCTACGTTCTCTCTTACAATAACCTAAACGGTCCGTTTCCAAGGGCGGCCAGCCGCGAAGCCCAGTGGACTCCAGTCTGAATCCGTGAGATCATCGCCCGCCCATGTCAAAAAAAAACGCTAATCCAATCATATCCCAACATAAGAATTCAGAAAAAGGATGTGGACTGATGTAGTAGTCGACAATTCGATGGTTTGGCAAGATTTACGTGTATTTTATATTAAAAAAATGCCCTTTTCATGTTGATGAATTCGGATTAGTTTATCGGATGATATCTGGTGAATGTTATGTTTAATACTTCATTAATATATCAGTCCACTCAAAGTTGAATTCCAGGGCTGATGAGCTGATTTTTTTTATGGATAATAAAAAAGGTTTTGGATGTACACTCCACAGAAGAATTATATACAATAACAACGTTAGTATTCCTGATGAGATTGAATTACGTGATGATGTGCACTGACCATTATGTCCATCATTAGAAGTCTTGTTGTTTAATTGGAGTTTTATGAGACCCACTAACAGATACCGCTTGCTTATATTGGTGAGTTCAGCTCCATTAAATCCCACCAAATTTTAATCAGTAAAACTTTTATTGATCTAATAAAATAAATGATCTATTGAATCTACATATGAACACTGGACATAAATTTTCTATGAACATCTCTTTGTAAATGTATTGATGTACAATTAAATCAAGCTCACACTCGTCCAGCCGCCATGAGGTGGACAGAACCGCCTCGAAGAAGCTCCAGCACAGAGTTTGGAGTTTCACACCCCCCGCGCGAGGTCCGAGGAAGAGGAGGCGTGTTCAAGTTTTACTGGGCTGGGCTCGACGGCGAGGGGGAAAGGGACAAACCAGCGGTTTCGAAGCTGCTGTCTCGCTGAAGAAGCCAAAGCGTGGGTCGGAAGGCAAAATGAAAGCCTAACCGAGGAGGGGCCACCAACCCGTTGAAAGCTCCCTTCCCGCCACCTATTTGGACGGTTGGGATTTAATGACATGTTTTGTTTGGAATATTTGGGCTAAATGGACGTTGTGGTAAAGATAAAGATGGAACTGCATGTGGTCAAGATAAACATGGAACTCTTCTCGTCTACGTGCTCTCCCATCATCCCACCATGCTTCCTTGAGGCAAGACAAAGAAGCCGCTAGAAGGGCTCAAGGGAAGGGAGCTGGACTCTCCTAGGTATGTTCATATTATTCCCCTCTCTCTCTCTCTCTCTCTCTCTCTCTCTCTCTCTCTCTCTCTCTCTCTCTCTCTCTCTCTCTCTCTCTCTCGTTTTAAAAATATCTCTTCAATTGAGACCTTGCTTACCCAAGCTGACGTTGAAAGGACAGCCTAATTCAGAGAAATAATAAATATTTAGTTGAAGAAAAGTTTTTTCACATAAAAATATCTAAGTTTCCATGTATTATCTTGGAAGGGAAAGAATCAGTGTTATTAGAGTAGGATCAAATCGATCGGTCGGATCGGTCGGACCGTGAATCGGTCTAAGAATTGATTCGATTAAGGTCGATCCGATCTAATATTAAAGAATCGGACGAATCGAACGAACCGCGATGCGACCGGTAAATCGGTTCGAATCGATCCGACCAAATTCATCCTTTAAAATAAAAAAATAAACATAAAAATATTTATATTTTTTAAAATAATATTTATGTGTGAACAACATTATCTTGTTATTATTTATTATTTTATTTTAAATATATTTAAAGTTTAAAAATTTAAAGAAGCATAGATGTTAATTGTGAAGAGTGAAGATCAATAAAATATTACAAAATTTTAAAGTCATTTTATTTAACCATGTTATTATTATTTCTCACTTGTATAATTACATAATCATGACTAATAATCATAGATGCATATTTTTTTTATTTTTAATCATTATATCTTATTTCTTATTATCTTGGATTACAAAATCGGGTCGAACTATATATCAATATTATGATGATGTCACGGCTCAAATCGATTCGATTGAACGGTCTAATCGATTCGAACCGAATCAACTCATTGACCGATTTATATACCGATTCGATTCTGATAACATTAATTATAATGTAATTTTTTAGATTTATTTTCAAAATCTCTTTTTTATTATATATTTATATGACCTAACAGTCTGGGATTAGAGGAGAAACGGGGAGGAAAATTGAAGAATCAAGATTCGAAACTAATGTTACGAAATGTTGTATAGATTGAGGACGAGTGATTCCATTATTATCTAATAATACGACATATACGAATAATCCGAGAGTGAATAATTCTGCTACGCAGTTGGAGAATAGACTTGAGGTCAAGATTTGTCGATCACAGAGGGTGTCGATGAACCACCGAGATACGTCTCACGTTCTTTTTTTCCCATAATGTCTCGTTGGATAATCTAGATATTTTTCGAAATGCAATTCATGATACTATGTTTATCTAAAGTATTATAACATAATAATTTTTTTTGATAAATTAATTTCTTTCGGAAAATGACGCACCCACACATTCCCGAGACGGGGGGTCCCCGGCGGCTGACATCGCGGTCTAATAAGTCTAATCCGGTGGCTGGAACGTCCGCGTGGGGCCCGCAGCTACTATTTTTTTTTCGCAACGTCGGTCAAAACCCGTGATCGTATCAGGCGAATTAAATCATGAAGCGGGCGGTACACGATTGCCACGACGAAATGGCATGGAATGCCATGGCAGGCGGGATGCATCATGATGCATGTATGCTGTGACGTATCATGAAATATATTATTATTATTATTGCTGATGAATAGTAAGTGGATGGATTATGACTTGAAGGCGGTCAACATTCACCGAGGGCCAGTCATGTATCTCCATGATTAATTCATGTGAAAAAGATTTTTTGTTGCAAAGGGGTGCGTGTCGTGTGAGTGAAGTCTTGAATGCGAAATCTATCTTTGCGGGGCAACAGATTTAATTCACGAGCTTGTCGGGGGGCATTTATGCGTCAGTACTCGTGGTAACTGGTGGAACTCATAAGGCGAACATTACACGGAATTTTTTAGACTCAAAATAATCACTTAAATAAGATGAAATTGTCACGACGATGTGGACAAAAAAAATATTAATTAATAAAAAATACTTCGCTGTGAGGTTGTTGGATTGGGAAGTTGGGTGGCTTTCAAAATTTAGAAAGAGATGGGGGGTCGTGGCAGAATATTTTGACGGGGCGGACCGTCATGGCCACGTCAGGCAAGGCTGGAGGAGAGAAGAATATCTCCAGTCGGCAGCTCCCAACCCCACCACGCGGTGCGACTCGACCCGACCCGACCGACCCAGTTGGGTGGTTCGGTGTACGGAAAAAAAAAAACCTTTTTTAGAGGTGGAACTTGTAACTTGTAAGACGCAGAAAAATCTGAGCCCCACTTTAGTAAGATAACTCGCAATCCCTTATTTAACTCATTTTTTTATTTGACAAAAAACCCACCTATTCAGATGGGATATGTAATTCAGATTCAATATACATATATTCTATTTTGTATCAGATTAAATAATTAATTTTATTAAATTAAAATTAAAGTTAAAATAAAACTAACTTTGATTAATTCTATTTTTCCAACGTAAAAGTGTCGTGTATGTTACACTTATATTTATTTTGTGAGACCACACAAGAGAACCAAAACAATAGACAGCACTGATTAGGAATAAAGTTGTGCCTTAAGACGGGCCTCCCGAGCACCAAGAGGTGTCCTTCGATCGTCGAAACCGATCCTCCTACACAAAAAAAGAAGTTTTCATGGGGGGGGATGATATTCCTAAGAAAAATCCTTCGATACTTACGTCAGGGAAGACAATAGAAAATCAAGGAGAAAGAGAGAGCTATTGAGAGGGCAATTTATGAAAATCTTGCGATTTGTCACTGCTAACCTTTTACAGGGGAAGAGTCCAAGCTCTGTCACGACTATCTTTTTTAAAGAGATATTATGCAATCGTAGAAATAAGATATGTCGTGCAGGAATCCTAGGTCGATTGATGATAGGAAAACACAAATCCATGTAATCATGTCAGAATTGTGAGGTTACCTATCCTGGTAATAATGTAAGATCCGTGTGTGATAGGGGAATTTGGGAGGAGAGTTTTCAAATGATGTCTCCGTGATCGACTGTGTCATCATGCGGCGATGTGTTGCCACTTTCCTTATACTACTTGGAGTTTAGAATATGATGAGAGTCAACTTCATAAAGAGAAACATGCCACGTGTTGGTGCCGAGGGAGATCCGCCCTCATCACTTGTTCCTCATTCTTCAATTCGGTGCTTCTCTCGAGGTGGAAGCAACTTTTTAGATTACTCGTCGAAAGGTACTATTTAGTCCAGATTCCGCCCATTATGGTAGTCTTTTTTCAACTAACTTTTTGTTATCTTCAGAAGGAGGGCAATATAAGGGCGAAGACGTGAACTCTTCCGCCTTTGTCCCCGCATCTAAGAATTTAGAGTGCTCCGAGTAGGGGGTCGAGAGGAGCTTGTCGACAGTTGATCGCTGTTTGACCAAGGGTCAATCAGATCTTCCGTTTCCAGAGGAGAGCGACATGTCCTTCCCTACTACCTCTTCCACCCGCGGTGAAAAAATAGGGCGAAAATGTAGTCCCGATGCTGGTGACAACTCGTCGTTGAAGACGCAGAGGCTTCTACGGGGAGCCATGCTCTCAAGGGGGGGAGCAGATAGGTCGCAGACGTAGAGACGTCGAAGTGTTGCGTCTCGGGATGATCCACTATCAAAACGGAGTCGAAAGAATGGAGAAAGAAAGAGCAGAGAGAGAACCGATCATTAACTCCTGCCCGGTCTTGTAAAGAGTTTGTTCAAGTGGATTAGATGACTTGTCTCGGGTCATCATTTGTAAGGCCTCAGCCTATGAGTCTCACTTTGGTAGGGAGTTTGGGTTAAGTTAAATTACTTAGGTTAGTTCAAGATTAGTCTATTTTTAATTTGATAGCAAGAGTATTAACCCAGAAGTAAGTAGGTGGACTAACTTAGTTTCAATCTATTGTGATTTGGTAGGTATTAGGTTAACCCAATAATATTTATAAGTAAACTATCATATTTATCTCTCATTTTACAATTTTAAATATCTCTCTCATTCTCTCTCCCTCTCCCCCTCCCCTCTCTCTCACGTCACTCTCTCTCTCTCTCTCCTTGCTACACTCGTTAGTTATCATTTTTATGAATTTTTATCATTTTTAGAATTATTTTATTATTATAGCATTAGATTTATTAATTATTTTTTATGATTTTTATCGGTATTATCATTATTTTATTGTTATACTATTATATTTATTAATTATTATTATTTTTAGAGAGAGAGAGTATTGATTATGGGTGTGAGAGAGAGAGATGGTACATTTATTGAGCATTGATTGTTGGGTTAACTCACTTTAACCCATCTCTGGAGGTGGATTTCGAAGTCCATGATTACTCCGGGTTTAATACTCATCCTCCAGGTTTAATCCAAGTTTAAGTATCAAAATAATTTAGACTTCAAAAAGAGTTAATCTTAGATTAAATGATAACTAACTCAGATTTAATCATATATCAAAGCGAGGCTGAGAGAATGCCGCTTCAGCGACGTGGCACATTTTAAAGTAAAATATTGACAAAGCATGCATTGGGGGATTAACAGCTAAGATGTTATATGCATGCTCGACCGGATCGCCCTTAACACAAGTCCTAGATCAGGACTACCTAATGTAAGTTGGCCCATTCTTATTGACAGATGAATGTTCTAGATTTGCCGTTTTCTGTTTGATAGTTCTGATTTCTGGTTCATGAACGGTGCCCAAAGAATAGAGGTATCAGTGGTAATTAACAACCCGATGATCAGACTGTTTGGGGTGGGGGTGGTCTGTCATCTGTGTACACATTTTTTTACCAAATTGTAATCAATGATTTCAAGAACAGGCACAATTTTTAAACCGCTATTACTGACGAATATGAAACACGCAGAGTCATAAATTTCAAAGCCGTTGTGTATGGCTAATCTGATACATTCATCGGTTAGTTTACGGGTTAGCTCAAGCTTTAAATTCGAGTACTTCACAGGTTACTTTGTGCTTCACATTTGGGTTCAACTACATGACAGCATGTACTCGGATACCTACCGAGTAAACATACATTAATTGCTTTTCTCCGGATTTAAAAAATGGGTGTTTTTTTACATATGAGGCACACTGATAGATAATAAACAGTTAGGCCAACTTTGAAACTAAGGTAGGGAAGCGCGCGTTTGATCTCAGAGAGTCGAATGCACTAGCTGACTCCAGTTAAGGAGAATGTGTGTGAGAGACGCATGTAGAGCCCACGTCATTTCTCTCGTCGGAGAGCACATTCGTGCTATCTTACCCTGAAAATAAACTGGGCCTTACTCATTACGGGTATCTCAGGTGAAACAATTGACCCTCAACCATACGTATCGTATACGACTTATTGACATCCTTATCTTGAAGTGTGAAATCTTAATCTCACTATAAACTCCATCTAATGATCCAGTATTATCTTTCACTGCTCCCCTCTTTCTTCCTTCCCAAGCGTCTTGTGTCCGTATTTGAACCTTATTCACGGGGAAACCATACATTTCACGGCATCCAATGGAAGGCCTATATTGCAGCACGGGCACCGCCTCACTCCCCCAACTTACCGAGGCTGGAGTCCAAGAAGGTAATTTGTCCATCAAACCATCACCGGTGGCCTTTTAATAACTACCCTGTTATGTAACTATCTGCACAAGACGCCATCAATCCATCACTAGTGGCATTTTAGTAACTACCCTGTTATATTACCATCTGCACGAGACAATTGTCTCCTCTACCTCTAAGTCCCAATAACGAGTCTTACACATCCCCCACCCCTAATTACACCCGTGGGGTGTGCACCAAGCAAAGTAATTTTTTATTTTGAAATTTTTGGGAGGTGAGTCTCACCTCTCTCTCTAAGTTAAACGAGATTTACTATTCACACATTTTTTTTGAGTTTTTTAGGCTGTCGGATGCCAAAATTAACTTGCTCTACAAGTTAGAGAGGGTGGGCCCCACATCTCAAAATTTTCCAAAAAAAAACTTGATGCACCCTTTCAGGGGTGTAATTAAGGGTTGGGGGGGGGGGGGGGGAGATGCAACAAGCATTACTCAAAAGAAAGATCTCTTTCCTTACCGCAATAGACTGCACTGGAATGGTCTGAGCTTAGAGATGTACTGTATAACATAGAAAGTTTGCCCTTTCTTTTTTCGATGGGTATTTTTTTAATATAGAGAAGGAAAAGAAGCGAACCCCTGCCCTCCTGCACCACTGGGTGTCCAGTGTGCCACTGACGCAAGACGGGAAGTTTGCCTTTGTACACACACACAAGAGAAAAAAAAACGTGGAAAGCTTGATCTTGTACAGACAGTTATCATCAAATGCAGCTGTATTCAGATCTCCTAGGGCTAGATCCAGCATGGTCCGGATCTGCACTACACTTAGCAGGAGCAGATCCGAGTTTTTTATTCCCATTTGCCTATATAACACCTTCCAAAGATTTCCATCTCCATGACCTCGGCATCGAGACATTGAAAATTTTAAGGGGAATTCTGAACTTGCTAAAAGCCATTCAACCACAGAGGAGTTGGCAAGGTGCTGAAGGTCAAAAAAAAGTGCAGGGGGGATTGATTCCCAGCATTCCCAGGTGTACGTAATTCGCAATTAAGTTTGATTTTATTTGGATGGATGCCACTGGTTTAAAAGAAAAATTGTCATTCCACTCACACCAAAAATAATACGGTAATCATGTCTGAACAACATGCAAAATCAAATTTGCAGCTGTGAAACCAAGGTGCAATACTGCAAGAATCATACAGCACAGTTACTCTGTACATGACATTGGCTATGGTCATAAGATTTGTCAGAAGAGAATCTTAGATACCAAATCTATAGCCAAGTTGGTGCTCAATTTTCTAAAATTGGATACGGAATTTCATCTAGCTGCTGTAGCAGAAATTTTACAGGACTCCACCTTGACGATGGAACGGTACCTGACTTTGACGAAGTAGCAGTACCTCAATTTGTCGTTTCTTTACAACAAACTGTATATGCTATTTACAGGAGTGTTATATACACTGATGCTCAAGGAAAGCATCTCTAGTATGACAAAATTGATAGAGGAAGAAGGATTGGCATGTCGACGAAGGTATAGATCACAAACACAAAAGGCTGTAGAACACGAGGGGAATGAAGGCATTATCAAGTTGTGTGGTGTAGGCCTCCAGCAACCCACTCACAGTTACCGCCAAGAAGAGGGATAACCAATGCTGCATGAGATGAAAAAGTTTTGGAAAAGCAATAATTTAATAGAAGTGAAGGAAACAAAATAAAAGGTGCATTGAATCGTGGAAAGCAATAATTTAATAGAAGAAGTGAAGGAAACAAAATAAAAGGTGCACTGAATCGTGGACTTAAGGAAGCACATTTCCAAAAGCAATAATTTAATAGAAGAAGTGAAGGAAACAAAATAAAAGGTACGCTGAATCGTGGACTTGAGAAAGAACATTTCCACCAGCTATTCACTTCTGAATTCCCTCTCTAAGTTCATTTTTTGTTATGAGATTCTTCAGGATTTTTTTCTATTTTCTAACTGCTCAATTCCGCCCAGGTTACATGATTAATCAATAAATTTCATTCTTCTTTTCTTCCCCAGAAATATCAACTAGCTTATAAGGATAATGATTGGAGATGAATTTCCTGCTACCTAATCTAATGCTACAAAATCCCAACTTCATTGAAAGTGAAAGAGGTACCTGGGACAGTATATAGCCCGTGGACGCCATAAGAGGAAGAAGAACTGAGCACGTGGCCAGGACGGATGTTATGCCAGCAGCAGTACCCTCAATGGTTTTTTCTGACCATGGTAGAATAGCAGCAAGAAACTTATTTGTGTTAAAAATATATGGGAATAGAGTATCTTTCTCATACATGTATAAAGTTGAAAGACAAAACAGATACTGTACTTACTGCCACTTTTGCTCCATCTCAGAACACCATATTTGTGACCAACTACCGATGCCTGAAACAAAAGCATAAACAAGTAGTGACCATTTACTTGCACAACCAAAATTTCAAATAGAAAGTGACTAGCACTTCATAACAAAAGACAGAAAATGGAACCACAGATCTAGAAAGAAAAAGAAATCTAAGTTCTCAAAGCATCCGGGATTCCATACTCAATCTGAAAAAAATGAGTCAGACCAGTGTCCAGTCATAATCAATCACCTTCAGATATCAAGAATTTACCTTCACACTGACGGGGAAGTCCTAATAATGAATGACAATGTCATCAATGATGACCGGACCTGTTTGCACAATGTGAAATGTACACTGATCTCACTTTGTCATAACCATAGTTTAGTTAGAAAAAATGAAGCCCACCATGGATTTCATTGTGGTCAATAACCATAGTATTATCCCATTACAGCAGTTATTATAAACAGTTTTTGGTGAGGGACCTCTTATAACCAATATCATTTTGAGAGTTATGAACTATTACTGTCTTATGACTATAATATCTTTTCACATGAACAATTTAATCAAGCAGAATTTACAATGACATGGTCATGTTTGTATTAGAAAATTATCAAACAATGGCCTATAAAGATACATCTATGATTGTCTAATGCATCTGAAATAAAGCTTGACAACCATGACTGTGAGACACCCAATCAGTACAAGCCAGACCAGCATCAACAAGGTATAGTAATTCTTTACACTAAATTTCAAATATGGCTTGCCCTGGATAGCTCAGGTGATAATTTGCAGAATCACATGACAATCAGCTAAATAATGAAATATCAATAAAGAAGAAACACAAACTTACCATAGTATCTCCAATTCCCAGACTCAAAATTCCAGCAAAAGGAGCAAGTGGTCGATCATTGAACCCCAAAGTCAACCATTTGGGAAGTGCACATCCCAGTAGGAGAGAAAAATGGCTGAATCAAGTGAAGATAGCATCAAAGACCAACAAGAGAAGATGATGATAAGTTATTATGAGGTGAGACTTTACACAATAAAAAAAATAGAGACGTGTACCTGACTATAAGAACATCTGAGTCACGATGGTCGGTAAAAGCATTCATGAACTCATGCACAAGGTGTCCTAGAGGCCAAATTTTCCAAACCTGTGTACAGGTTCTAAAATAAGCAGCAAAACAAGAACTCAACTCCAATACAAGTCTTCACTTTTGTCAACTTCATTGACTAAGCTGGAGAATGGACAAAGATAGGATGAAGAAACATTAATAATATGGCTCAGATGTGTTGGGTAAAGCAGAGGAGGAACCTTGGTGCAATGGTAAAATTGCACCATTGTGATCTACAGGTTCAGGATCCTCTATCCAACACAAAAGGCAGGGGAAGGGCTATGCATGTCTGGCACTCTCCAGAACCTATATTGGTGGAAGCCTCAGGGCATAGGACTGCACATTTTATGTGTGGGCAAAACCCAGTACTGAAGTCGATGATTTGAATCTTTGAGGCAGACAGAAAGTTGGGAAGATGAATAACCAATAGCTGCAGTAAGACATATGCTTGCCCAACTGTAACTCATTGATTACTGTATCTCCATCCATTCTGCCTAATAGGAAGTAACAAATTCCTATAACAAGCTACTTGCTAAAAAAGGTTCCTACATCAAACCTACCTATAGTCCTTTTCATAAAGATCCAGGAGATCTTTGAAAATCATTCGCTGATTGCATGACCTAAACAAAACCAAGAAGGTAATTTCCTACTAGTTAATTTGTATCATAGGACCTTGACTGACCTAATAGTCCATAACATCTAAGGAATGCTGTATCGGATCTCGGTTTTATCTCAGGAGAGTTGGAGAGAAGAGATCTCGAGGAAATCTTGAGAGATCAAAAATGACAGAAGAGATTATGATGAGCTTATACTTTTTGAGTGATTTTTTTTTTTTTTTTTTGTGGGGTGGGTGGGCAGGGGGAGGGGGGTGTTGAGGGGGGATGGGTTGAGCTGATCCTCCTATCTGGCTTGCAGGTGGTGGACGGTCAATGGGCATGGGCTGAGCCTGCATCCTTCTTCTTCTTCTTCTCCTCCTCTTTGGCTTGTGGATCAACAGCATTTGATAGGTTGACAGTGATAGGTGGCTCAACAGTGATCAAATACCAGCTCTAAGTGTTCATAGCACTGTGGTGGGTGGGGGTGGAGCGAAGAAATGGGTTTCAAACCCTTGAGCTTGTATCACCCAAAAACAAATTGGCTGATCCAAGCGCACGATAGTTGTGGGACTTGCCTAAACTGTACATACATTTGGCTACGGTGTTTTGGGAATGTTGGATCTTGGCAAGCCAGAGAGACAGAGATTCTCGAGGGATCTTGAGAGATGCTTAGGAGATTGCAAACCATGATAACATCTTGACGGGAACTTGGCATCATTTGTAATGGCTAATATGAGGTGGGACAACTGGTAGAAAAACTTAATCAAATCCTTGTATCCTTCATTGGATCTAGACAACCCTAGAAAAGATGGTGATTAACTCTCGCTCAGAAGGTCCCTTTTTCTTAAAAGTCCTCAAGGATAAGCTGGGTTATGTCGTTGAACAATGCCAAAATCTGCAAAAGCATCGATGAAAGTTCAGATTTTTGAGATCAGAAAATGGCTAAAACCACCATTACACTGCTAGATGAGTCAACATTTGATTTTATGTAAATGCCTCTTTTCTTAAGTGTTCTAAGCTGTGAATTCTTTTGAAAATAGCATTGGTGAGTCATTTCCTATAATCATAGTTCTGTTAATACTGTAATTGATAGTGTGGTTGATAATGAAACTGTATTCTTCACAAAATGTATGGTGTACCACATCTAAAGCACCTTCATAAAGTTACCCAAGAAAATACATTAAAATTCCCTTCATTACATCATCATCAATCCAACATTAAGCTTGGTCACACGGGTGTATTTATGATTTGTATGCCTATCTTGAGAGATCCAAGCCTAGCTCAATGTAGGATCTGGCATTGTGACTTTGGCTACACCAGCTTGTGGGGGGACACTTCTGGGAAGCGGTATACTTTTCTATGTGGAAATGGGTTTGTGGTGATATCCACTTTTTTTGTTTTTGAAAAAAAAAAATCTATCAGGCATTCTCACTTTTGCTAAGGCAGACTCCAGGTGTGGGTAGAAATGAAAGTAACCGGGTCCATGTGGTGGCAAAAATGACCTGAACCATTCACAGGTCAACTTGATGGGAACCTCTGAAACTACTCTATTTGCACTATCATGCAGTTTATCTGGAGATTTTACACTAACAACATGGATATTCTAAAGAATCTGGAACATACTAAAGTTTCATTCAGCATGCATGAAATTTACTTACTCTAATCATTTCCAGTGTCAAGAAAACTGCCAAAGCTGCACCAAATGCTAGATCCAGAAATTTTGGCTGCATGGCATACAGACAAAAAAAATAAGTAAAATTGCACTACTTCAGACAATAAATCATTTGGTAATAACTATACCTGGAGAAGAACAGCAGGAATAAACATTAAAACTGCCACCAAATGGTAGTACTTTCGGAGAAGAATCCTCTCAATTTTACTATGCTTTGAGATGTTATAGAATCGTATAACAGATGCACAAATTATGCCTATCCAATAAACGCAAAGCAGAGACCGTTCAAGTGGCTCTGTGATAACAAAAGAAAGAACCCTGCAATGTAGCATAATGGTGCTGTTATTTCAGTTGGAAACAAAGTTAATTTTTTGGGATGGTTTAAATAACTGTATGGGAATATTTTCGCAATAAGCAGTTCTGCTTCAACTGCATCTAGACCACCAGATGAAAACATTTGCCTAATTGACGGTCAGCATCTCCAAAAGAAAGTAAGGGACCAAACGTGTATTACCACAAAGAGATAGAAATCCATGTATCTACGCAAGTTATATAAGAACCAAATTGTGCATACATGATACATTTTACACTACAATTGAAAACCAAAATTATTCATCAGATCAGTCTTATGGAAGAGGAGGGAGATCAAGGAAAAGATGAATTAATTAGTTAAAGCTGATCTGAAGATACTGACTCAGCATTTGATGTAGCCCAAGATGTAAATGAGGGAATGAGTAAAATCATCATAATTGATCCAAGAATTATTTATGAAGAACTCTTTTGATGTAGCACTACATCTACTCATAATCTTTTGCTCATTTTGGGTCAGTCTAATGCTTTTGTTAACTTGTCTATTGCATTAGTTCATGTGGTAACCTTTTGTATTTTAGCATGATTCTCTTCCTTCTTTTATGTTTTCTATTTCCCCAATGGTGCACCTATCAGCCAACTACTGTTAGGAATTTGATTTTTTGTAATTTAAGGTGACAATTGACATGTACTAAATGTTTATAAGTGAGGGCAATCAGCTGGGCAATTGATCACCAGCCTTGTTGAGTCCTTTCAATGGTTGTTGATCCTAGCTTATGGAGATTGATAGGATAAGGCTTATGATTTCCGAATTGATTAGCTGTTTCACTGGTTATGAGTTAAGAGTTCCATTAGTTAGAGGAATGACTAGCTCATGATGTATAGTTTACTTTGTTATAACACACCATAGTGTACTATAATTAGATGGAGAGCATATGAGAAAATTAACATAGTTCTTCTTGCACACGCGTATTTTCATATAGTGAAGGTGCAAAATTAAAATCATGAAAATGAACTGAAACATGTAATTTTAGAAAGACAGAGAGCCAATTTTGAACAGACATTTTGCGTGTATTTCATGTTTTTTGTACTACATTTTCTCACTCACTTCAAAGGATAGACAATTCAAGAGGATATGCAAATGCTAATTTAAGCCATTGATGTAAGAGATAAAGGTCCACATATATCTCAACTAGCCGTAATCAAGATTATACTAGTTTGCAGTTGCTGTGGAAAAGTCTGTGTGCATTAAACTGATGAAATAGCACACGCAACTAATAACTAGATGACATGATCTTTCACCTTAAATACATGTGATTGTGGAAAGACTCACAAATCACTATAACAATGACCATGGAAGAGATCACAAAGCACTGTAAAAATGGGAAAAGAAACTTGAAGGATACCTACCATAGCAGAGGATGCACATCAAAATCCTGAACAAATGCCATCCACAATGGAGCAATCATAATCAAAAGAACTGCCAAAGAAGCATAAAACAAAATAGACCTTCCAAATTCTCCACAAGAGCTTCCTTCGCCTACTTGAGCCTTGGTTTTGATTCGAACAGACACATAATCCCAAATGAGGAGAAGGATTTTGTAGAATACAGGCAAAAGTAGAAGGCCAAGCAAAAATCCCTGCATGTAAAATAAACAAAAAAATAAATATCATTTGGAAATAAGGAATTTACACATCCCTTGCAGCCTTTTGGGATCTTACCTGAATAAGAGTACTTATATGGCTTTTACTTCCATAGACAAAGTATGGCTCAGATAATAGAAGGAATGCGTCAATCTGGAATTGAAAAAAGATATTCATGAAATATATGTTGGTCTTAATCAGGAAAAAAATAATTTTCAGCATGGGAAAGCAGACCTTTGCAATAGTATATGTTAACATATCACCGAAATAAAGAACAAGACCGCTAGACACAAGAAGGGCTTCTCCTGCATCAAAAATAAAGGAAAAATTAGCATGACAAAGTAAACATAGGACCTAAAGAACATAAGTGTTTCGGACTGAATAAAAGCACAATGCTTCTGCAGAGAACATAAAGTTTCTTTTCAGATAACTATAACAAGGTGAAGTTTAATAGAAAACCCAGTCGAAAACTGAACAAGGAACAATTAGGAAGACATTAAAAAAAATGAGCCAAGTTCCTATCAACCTCTTGCACTAAAGCTGATAGAGGACATACAGAAACCAAAATCTGAAAATTCTCCTCATGATTCTACAACTTCTGCCTCAAAGAACAACTCTGCATACCAGTATAAGTAACTCAACATGATACAAATCAACTAGCAATAAGACCAGCCAACTTAAATCATTCACTGAATTACAAGTATGGATGCAAGCCAGCTTCCTTGTGACATGGGCAAAATTCTGTGCAAACTCTCTGTCAGTTGCAAATTTTATTCCAGGTTTCCACAGCTGTCTATATCTTGGATACCCTGTCAACTTCTACCCAGATTCAAACAATCAGATCCAATGAATGTAGAGTAGTTTAACATATATGTGTGTGTCAATGGATTGATACCTAATAGCGTAAGGACAATACATCTAAGCCATCTAGAACAAAACCTTATGTTTCTCCTTTTGGGGTTTTGTCATTGCATCAAGTATACTAGCTGACTGCTCTTTATTTTTCTTTTTTACATATATGAATATAAACTCTGCAAGTGAAACAGAGGCCTCTTCATTCAAATTCCTGGTGTAGAGAGGACAACAATTTCCATGTTAAAAGCATGGGATGCCAATAAAATCTTCAACAGAAACACAGAGATGTCTTTAAAAAAAAAAATCCTCCATGCTACCTGCTAAGACAAGCATCATATTCAAAAGACAATAGGAACATGCCAAGCCCATGCATACTTTTACGGCTTTAAAAGACAATCATGTATTTGACAACAAAACAAAACAAATGAAAAATATTGACTCAAAAGAATTCTTCAAGTTCCTTTGTACATAAAAGTGTGCAGGTTGGATGTGGAATTCTTCAGTTGACTGTTTGACAACCAATAATAGAAGACGTGTCTTTGGAAGCAAATTGTTTCGCAGTTCCGGGGCCAACATGCTCCCTAACCTTTCCATTGAAGCATTGATCTAAAATTGACAACCCAGTAAATCAATTGCCAAACACATTTTAGAAGCTCCGAATCTGAATAACTGACTATCGGACCCATTTATTTTCTAACCAAATGTTAGCTTCATTTGAAGAGGACATATACCTACTGAGGCACATGAAGGAAAAGTATGAAGAATATGCTGAATAAGTGCCACACAGGCAAGTCCATGGCTGAGTAACCAGAAAATCTTCACTGCCACAAGTGAACCTGTAAAAAGATCAACAGAAAAAATTATACAAGCTTCATGATTTGAGGAACTTTTTAAAACCAAGGTCTACCAAATGACTTGCAAATATGTCAAGAAACTGTACATAGTTGTCACATTTTTCCTTGACAAGTTTGGGATACATAGAAGTGCAAGTTGTAACTAACCATCATTGGTTTTCACTGCAAGGGACATATAGCACGTAACTGCATAAACAATTATGTACAATATGCCAAGATTTGCCTCTTGGACAGTGCCCCGATGGACATGACTTGAGCTCTTGAACGAATGTCGCAGCAGTAGGAAAAAGAAGACAAGCACACTAAAGCAGCTCACACCAACAGCCCAATATTGCAACCTCAGATGTCGAACCTCTTCTCAAGAAGAAGTAAATGATGTTAGAAATAATAAAAAATGAGAACCACTTCCTAGAACAGGAAAGGAAGCACTAGGTTTACAATAGGATAAAAAAGAAATAGAAACAGAACAACGTACATTGTATACAGACATGCTTAGGCCCAACCACTGAAAAATCAATGCACGAGCATTCAAACCAAAGTAAAATAATGTGTAAACTTTGCAGATGGCATACTATCAAGCAAGCAATAAATAAAAAATAATAATATTGCTTACAAAACTTGCCAGTTCCACCCCAACATAGCCAGACCAGTCCTGGTCAGTTCCAATCTGTGGCAACTGATGCCAGTCCAAATTGGCTGATTTTGAAAACCATGCAATACTCCTCCCTAACATGGATATAATTGAGGTTGTTCAAACTTTATCCAAGCTCCACCTACCATGAGATCCCCACAAAAGGTGCCTCCAGTCTCAGATTGGGGCTCAATGCCCAGGGATAACTTGGCAAACCTTATCGTCCCGTTTGTTGCCTGTTTAAAATGTCGAGGCTGTCTGAGCATTGCCAAGGTCAGTTACTGCATCAGGGCCAAGATTCTACTATAGGTGCTTGAGACCTTTGCAGCATTGACATCAGATATGATTATGACACATGCTTCACGTGCCCCATCCCCTTTTTTTAACTAGATCCCTCAAGAGAAGTGAGGGTGGGATATCATAGTGAAGCAGCCCATATAACCAATAAATCTGACGGTAAATCCTGAACCTTTGGAAAAAAAAATCTTAACACTGTAACATAAATGCCCATTACTCACAATCCCAATAACACAAAAAATGGCTTGCAAGATAATATGCCATGACTTCTCTTCTTTCTCCAACCTCTTGTGCAAAATCGTGTCCCTTAAAATAAAATCTACATATTCATCAATTAAACATTTTACATGGTATATTCTCTCACCACCTGTCCAAATTGGTTATTTGGATAATATGTGTTCTCAAACTTTCCTTTCCCTTTTCATGTTTATTGCCTAGTATACAAAGAAAGAATGCAATAATTAGCACGTAATCACTTTTCATATATTGTACAACCGAGAAAAATGAACGTCAATGGTTCAACGGGGAGGTAAATATTTCAAGAGTCAAAATGATGGTATTCACTTCTCAATATCTTCAATCTCTAGAAGACAAAGAATTTCATTACCTTCAGGTCCGACATCATGCATTGACATCAACCTCGAAACCTGTATCAATCGTGAAAGCATGACAGTAGGCAGTGTAACCGCACCAAGTAAGATCCCAGATGAAGCACCATGCCTGAAGAGAGAAGATACGAGTCACAACAAAAGCCACGAGAAACTGATCATTCTCCATTAATGATGTTGTTTAGATCCCATAAATGTACTAAGTTAGCATAATTCCAACTAATTGAATGAATATGAGAAAGAACAGGTATTGATAAAAGATACCAAGAAAGCAAGAGCAATTAATGATGAAAAGTTGTATAACATATTGTTGACTTGTTGCTACAGGCTTGAGGGCCTTGCGAAGCCAAAGGTTTTGCCCGTTCTCTACTTGCAGAAAGCAGGATCACATCAATGTTTTGAAGCCGAATTCGTCCATGAAGAATCATGTAATTCTCTACAACTTGGGCAAGCTGTTCCAGAACATCGCAACAACCAGCACCAGGCCTCTAGGCATGTCTCTACTTAGAATGCACATTAAAACATGAGATGCTGCTTCAGGAAACCTTAAACCAAATTCTCCGCACCCATGTGAGGACATGTAATTACAGAATCCGTGTACCTAAACGATAATACGCGAATCTGTGTGGATAAGCAGACAATTCAGCTCGCACCTCCACCGTATCCCGGAGGAAGGCCCAAGTCGTCGAATTCGAGCAACATACCTAGTCCTGAAGCGTTCCAGTGCGGCGGCGGATCTCTCCACGGAGATCTCGAGCACAAGCGATGCCGCCGCGACGAGGCAGAGCCCGGCCGCCTCGTAGAGGAGCGCGCCGGGGGCGGACAATAACACGCGCGCAATGAACACCAGGACCACGGACCTCTCGCCGTTGAGGAGCTCGAGGGCCGGCGCCATAGCGTGGCGGAGGGAAGACGACAGAGGGGAAGGATAAGAGAAGGGGAGGGCTGCGGTTGGCGCAGTAGGAATCGATTTCTGGCGGTCAGCTCGGGAATTTGGAGGTGGGGGGAAGCCTGCCAGAGACTTCCGTCGGATATCAAACAAACGCCCGACTTCCCTCCGGCTCCGGATTTGGTTTTCCGAATACATATTTATCGTGTAACTAATAAGGAGGCCCCCTAGAATCCGAATCCGAATCCGGTTGTGGGAAAATAGGCAGAGGGGGAGGAGTCATGCTTCGAGTTCACGATTCGACGTGGTCGGCCAGAGGTCAGATCGTGGTCAACGCGGGACTGACCGTTGTTACAATGGAAAATAATAAGAAATAAAGAAGCTTTTTGTTAGATAAAAAATATGATAATTATATTTGTAATGCCACGAATACTCTATCTTATATAAATCTCTCTCTCTCTCTCTCTCACACACACGCGCGTGCGCGCGCGGTGCCTCCCTCTGCTTATGTAGATAGTCTCAAGGAACATTCCTCTGCCTATTGCTAGCTACCCGGAAAAAGGCCAGACCCGTTACCGTCCGGATCTTGGGAATTACATCTCTTATTTGTTTTTGGAGAAACGTTACGGTGTCAATTTATTTTAGGAGTGATCGTATCACTCTTCATCCTGACCTTCTAATTTTTAAATTAAACTGTCGAGATAAAATATATATTTTTGAGATGTTTAGTTTAAGTTTTACATTCTTAATTTAGATTATACGGTTGTTTTCGAAGGCACTTCGTAGGCTTCACCCATGTTTGATTTGATTGGATACCAATGCATAGCTCATTAGCGTTCTCTTGACGCACCATACATATTTCTTTCTACATATCATATCAGATGTTAGGAATAACGTAAGCATCGAAAATACAATAAATCCCTTGTTTTCTACTGCACGCGGGTCGAACCGTCGAAGACTCTTCCTTCCTTGCAAATTACGTACAGCCCCTAATGGGCCGGAGTGGTGTCGCCGCCCTTGGGTTGGGATCCCAAAACAACTGTACGCCGTGAAGTCGGTCCGTTAGCACTATTTGTTGATGGGCCGTGTGCTGTTGACGTGTTGTCGCGTCGTTAAGCGAAGAGAAACAATTGCTGCACCGCAACCCTAATTACAACCCCAAGATCGTGCATCAAGTTTCTTGTTTGAAAATTTTCAACCCCCCCCCCTCTCTAACTTGCTCGTGTGCAAGTTCATTGATTTTTAGGGCAAGTTAACTCTGCGTGAAAAAAAAAAGATATGTGAATAGTGGTTATTTATAGAGTCATCTTTTTAATTTTTTTAAATCATTACACGATAGATTGTCATGTATGACAAGTTAGAGAGAGTCAAATCTCATGTCATAAAAAATTTAAAAAAAAACTTGGTGCACGTCCCCATTGTGTAATTAGGTTGGGGGGGGGGGGCGGTGCAGCAATTGTTTCTTGTCAACAAATGCAAAGTCTCCTTCGCTACGCAAACATCATTAGGTCTCATGCAAAGTTGAAATTTCAAAAACAAAAAAAAGGATGGTCAGCATTTAGGGATCTTGCCACCACTCATTTACAAAGTTGAAAATTAAAAAAAAAAGAAAAAAACTCCAACATTTAAGTGGGATTTGTGTCATATATCCTTTGATGAGGTAAAGATCTGTAAAAATAATAGTGCAAGGGAGATCATATCTCAAGTGCTACCTATTGTGTACGTATCTCTACCCTTCATTTATGTCTCTACCATTTTCATGTTGGGGAGCTACAAGAATAAATTAGGCACAAATATATGTGTAGTCGGAGAAATCAACACGGAAATAAAATTTATATGCACACCTTCGGCGGATCTGTCCAACCATAATAATTTTATGCCATCCACACGTACGTATCCGAGTCGAAAAATACCAAATCAACACAAGCACAATCACACACAAAATGTACCGGATTTGTAACGTGAAAAATCCTCCCTCGACATGGATAGGGAAAAATCACGGGGTAAACCGACATCGATCCACTATATAGAAATAGCAATACACGGTTTCTCTCTCAAGATTTGTCCAAATCTTGAGGAATACACATGAGAGATTGGAGAGACACAAGATTACCTCACAAGGGATAAATCTCCAAAATAGAAACTTCACGAGAACAGGAAATACCCAGGTTCACAAGATCGGGCTTCTTCCTTCTTCACCTCTCTATTTCCTCTCTCTTTTCTCTCTCTCCTGCAAGGGCCGCCGCTGGAAGATCGCTGCTGCTGCTGCATTTTATGCTGCTGCCATTTTTCTTTTGTTGCTGTTGTACAGTGCTCAAGATGGGTCTCTCTCGGGTGTTAGGTTAAAAGAGATGGTGGGATATGTTATACCCCCACCCCCTCTCACACTTTAACAAGTGCCCACATATGGGTTGGACCGCACCCATCAATCTCCCCCTCCAGCCCATGGTGGGGGGTTAACACTGAGATGACTCCTCACCGGGAGTCCATGCCAGCCAGTCGACGACACAACTCTAGCTTCTCTCTAGGAACAACCTTTGTCATCATATCTGAAGGATTTTTATCTGTATGAATCTTCTTCAGCTTCATCTGTTGTTGCTCTATAGCATCTCGCAACCAATGGTATCTCACATCAATGTGCTTTGTACGGGAGTGATATGTGGAGTTTTTGCTCAAATCCATAGCATTCTGACTATCACAAAATACCACATACTCTTCTTGCTTCAAACCTAATTCCTGCAGAAATCTCTTCAGCCAAAGTATTTCTTTCCCTGCTTCAGTTGCTGCAATATACTCTGCCTCAGTAGTAGATAAAGCAACACATTTTTATAATTTGGACTGCCAGGACACAGCTCCCCTGCAAAAGTAAATAAGCACCCTGAGGTAGATTTTCTGTGATCAAGATCACCTGCCATATCAGCATCTGTAAAGCCTTCTAGAATTGGTTCTGAGCTCCCAAATGTCAAGCACATACTGGAGTTGCCTCTCAAATATCTGAAGATCCATTTCACTGCTTCCCAATGCTCTTTCTCTGGATTAGAAAGGAATCTGCTCACTACACCAATTGCATGTGCAATGTCAGACCTGGTGCAGACCATTGCATACATCAAACTTCCTACTGCTGTGGAGTAAGGAATGCTCTCCATCTCTCTCATATCTTCTGTAGAAGAGGGACATGACTTCTTGCTGAGCTTAAAATGAGCTGCTAATGGAGTACTCACGGACTTGACATTCTTCATATTGAACATGTCAAGCACCCGTTCGATATAATTTCTTTGTGACAACCACAATTTCTTGATTTTCCTGTCATGAAAGATATCCATGCCCAATATTCTACATGCTGGTCCCAAGTCTTTCATGTCAAAGGACTTTGATAAATCTGCTTTCAATTTATCAATCTATTGAGTATCCTGACCAACAATCAACATATCATCAACATAAAGCAAAAGGATAATGAAGCTCACATCTGATAATTTTCTGAAGTAAACACATGCATCTGCAGCTGTCCTCTGGTACCCATGGCTCACCATAAATGAGTCAAATTTCTTGTACCACTGTCTAGGTACCTGCTTTAATCCATACAAGCTTTTCTTCAATCTGCAAACTATGTGTTCCTTACATTTCACTTCAAAACCTTCTGGTTGTACCATATAGATCTCTTCCTCCAAATCACCATGAAGGAAGGCAGTCTTCACGTCCATCTGCTCAAGCTCCAAATCTAAGCTTGCAACCAAGCCTAGAACCACCATGATAGAAGTTATTTTCACAACAGGAGAAAATATTTCATCAAAATCAATTCCCTGTTTTTATGCAAAATCTTTCACTACCAATCTAGCTTTATACTTCAAGTACTCTACATTGCCATCCTTTTTCAGCTTGAAAATCCACTTGTTCTTCAATACTTTTCTGCCTTTAGGAAGGTCCACCAACTCATAAGTATTATTCAGCTTAAGTGAATTCATCTCGCTCTGCATGGCATTGAACCACTTATCTTTGTCTTTAATTATGAGATTGTACCTCCTCAAAGCTCTCTGGCTCTCCTTCCTCAGTAAGCAGCATATACTGAGAGAGAGGATATTTTGATGATGGCTGTGGCACTCTGGAAGACCTCATGATCTCTAACTCTTGATGCTCCCCCTGCTCAGAAACCTCCTACTCTGACTCAACATCATTGTCACCCAATTCTGGCATTTCATCACTGTCATCTTCATCTTGCATTTCTTCTCCATCTGTAAGCTCTTGCACTGGAGAAGGAATGGGTGCGAGATCTGGAGCACTTTAGGAAGATTGACCTTTCAACTTTGTTTCTTTGATGTCTTCAATATTCTGATCTTCATAGAAGATCACATCTCTCTGTCTGACTATTGTCTTCTTTTCTAGATCCCATAACCTGAAGCCAAACTCTTCATTTCTATAGCCTAAGAAAATACAAGGAATGGCTTTGTCATCAAGTTTCCGCCTTTGGTCCTTGGGAAAATACACAAATGCCTTGCATCCAAACACTTTCAAGTGATTGTAGGATATCTCATTCCCTGACCAAATCTTCATTGGAATTTCAAAACCCAAAGGAACAGAAGGAGACATGTTTATCAAATAGCAAGCAGTGCGAACAGCTTCAGCCGAGAAGCTCTTTGGTAGTTTTGCCATCCTCAACATGCATCTCACCTTTTCCACAATGGTTCTATTCATTCTTTCTGCTATACCATTATGTTGTGGGGTGCCTGGTTCAGTCCTTTCATGTCTTATGCCATGAGCTATACAATAATCTGTAAATTCTTTGAAGATGTACTCTCCTCCATTATCTGTGCGGAGACATTTCAACTTTTTGCTTGTCTCTCTTTCCACCATAGCATGATAATTTTGAAATGACTGAAACACTTGATCTTTTATCCTCAGCAAATAGACCCACACCTTTCTAGATGCATCATCAATGAAAGTGACAAAGTACCTATTTCCACCCATGGACTCCACCTCAAAAGGATCACAAACATCAGAATAAATCAAATCTAAAATGCAACTTTTTCGTTGTGACGAAGAACGTAAAGAAATTCTATGATGCTTTCCAAGTAAAGCAATAATCACAAGGACTAAGAGTCATACCTTTCATGGAGGGAATGTAAGACTTCCTCGCTAAAAGTTGCAGTCATTTCTCACTCATATGTCCTAACCTTTTGTGCCACAAATCTGGAGAAGAATCACCTTGGATAGCATTTAACACATCCTTGCACACTTTTGCATGAGTCTTGTAAAGACCACAACAAGCATTTTCCTTGGCAACAATCAATGAGCATGTAGTCAATTTCTATTTTCCTTGACTAAATCTGTGCTCAAAACCTTGCTTATCTAGAGCAATACCGGAGAGAAGATTGAGATGCAAATCAGGAACATGGTACACATCCTTCAAAGTCAGTGCATACCCTGCATTTGTTTGTAAACACACATCACCAATGCCAACAACTTTTGAGTAGCTAGTGTTACCCATCTTCACATTTCCAAGATCTCCTGTCTTGTAAGATGTAACACTACAAGAAAAAGTGGCTATAGCGACCGAATTAGCGACCGATTAAATCGGTCGCTAGTCGGTCCCAAATAGAGACCAATTCGGAGACCGAAATAATCGGTCGCATAACCGAGACCGTTTCAGCGACCGCATGTATATCGGTCGCTAATCGGTCGCTATTATTGCGACCGAATTAACTTCGGTCTCCAGTCGGTCGCTGATGCCGTTATACTTCCTACTACGACCCCCGCCCGCCCGAGCCCTCCCGCCCGAGCCCCCCCCCTCCCGCCCGAGCCCCCCCTCCCGAGCCCCCTTCCCCTGCGGCCCCCTCTCCGCCCTAGCCCCCCTCCCCGCTCCCGCCCGAGCCCCCTCCGCCGGAGCCCCCCCTCCGCCCGAGCCCTCCCGCCCGAGCCCCCCTCCTCCGCCGGAGCCCCCCTCCCCGTGCTGCCTCCCGCCCGAGCCCCCCTCCGCCGGAGCCCGTCGCCGCGCCGCTCGCGTCGAGTCGCCGTCGCCGCTCGCCCTGCCGTCGTCGCCCTCCGCAGGTACCTCTCTCTCTCTCTCTCTCTCTCTCTCTCTCTCTCTCTCTCTCCCTTCCCCCTCCGTCACCGGCCTGCTCCCCTCCCCCGCCGGCCTACTCCCCTCCCCCCTGCGGCCCCGTCGCCGGCTTGCTCCCCTCCCCTCCCCCCTGCGGCCTGCGCCCCCGTCCCCCTCAGATCTCCTTCCCATCCCCATGCCCCTCCCCCTCCGGCCTGACCCCTCTGATCCCCCTCCCCTTCCCGTCCCACTCCGCCTCCCCCTCTGCCTCCGACGGTCTCCTCCCTTCCTCCCCTTCCCGTGTCCCCCTCTGCCTCCCCCTCCCCTTCCCGTCCCCCTCCACCTCTGGAAACCCCCCACCAACTCCCCTTTGTGCTGCACCACCGGAATCGTCTCACCCTCCCAATGCCATCGGAAGCCCCCTCCCCATCCCCCCAGTACTGCGGGCCAATGCAACCCCCCATCTCCTTGTCGAGTGAAAACCCCCCTCCCAATCCCCATGTGCTGCTGGGTGTTAGACCCCCCTCCCCCTTGTAGGTTGCAGGAATCCCCTCCCCCTCCCTCTGCAGTGCTGGAACCCCTCCCCCTGCAGACCATCGCAGCTCCTCCTCCAGTTACTATCGGTCGTCTGAGCCGAGGGAGAGTGCAATAATTTTGTCTAACATGATTATTTAAATTGATATGTTTTTAAGAATTCTAACTCCTGCAAGTTTATGCCTCTATTTAGTGACTTTGTATTTGCAAAACAGTCCAGTTTGTGAAGCAATGGCAATCAAGAGGCAAACACTTGCATATTTCTAATATTATAAAAGAGATTATTGTACTACCATTCTTCTAAAAAACACTTATTTATGTACTTTGATCACACGAGAATAACTACGGATTTACCTGTTAATTAAGTTAGACCAGTTCTAAGGCAGTCCTTAACCTAGAAACGACATTAAGGAGACAAAAAATAACGAGGAACCCAAATTTTCATTTAGAATAATAATTAAAATTAAGTTACTGGTGATTAAAAATTAGCAAGATGTTGCATTTATGATAAAGTCGGATTTAAAACTAGCGAGATTGGACATATACTGTCGGGTCACTCCACGAGCTCACCGTCCATCTCGTAGAGGATTGATTTGAGGGGGATCGTGCGGTCGAATTTACGTCGGAGCTCCTCTACCGGTCTCCACCCTCACCGCCGCGGCCTCCCACTCAGCCAACGTCCCCCCTCTATCGCCACCTCTGTCACAATCAGTCTCATATCGGAGGCCTGTTGACCCGAGTTTGTTGTTCTAGGTACGGTATATGATTCGCACCGGAACACTGTGAGTCGAAAGATCCCAGACTTCTAGGTTAAGGAGACATGCAAATTTGACAGAACTACAAAGAGTGGCTCGTCTTTCGGAGTGACGTGGGTTAAGAGATATGAAACATATCACGGCATCGAGTGACATTGGCATGTGATAACGACGCTTTGGCTTCTCATAACTTAATGGTTTGGTCTGAATTTGGCGGAATGGAGGTCATGTGGTTGACATCAGTGCAACATCCATATCCCCATGCGCTTCGAACCATAGGCATTGATATGCAAGGCGGTGGCGGAGATTCTCGAGGGATAAGTGAATGACAGGACTTCTGCTTTCAATGTGATAACTCATAACCTTCCAAAGGAGATTTGACTGTGCAGACTAGATTCCCCCATCTTGTGGCCTTCACCGTAACTGCCTTGCTAGTTCTGCATCATCTGGTATGGCGCCTGAGCTAATACCTCCATGTTGGGGTTGTGGCAGCCCGAGTTTGGAAACCATCTCTTAGACTATGCCGAGCTATGAGACCGGTGATCGAGCTAGGACTCTTCGATTACTTGCCGCGACCCTTTATATTTACCTGCTTAGAGTTTTTATTTTTACCTCATTTTCCTTGGAAAACACCATTTTTTGTTCATTTCCAATTATATTTCATCTCTTACTCTCTGCTAACTCATGTTATTAGTTTCCAGAATTCATTTTTTTTTTATTTCCATTGTCCTCCATTTAAAGCCCTACCCAATTTCTAGTTTTTCTTGATCGTCTACCCAATTTCTATTAATTCTGTTTCTATTATAATGAATCAGAAACCCTATTCCATCCCTTTACATTCCCTTAGCAACCGAAGATTTCTATTCTTTTATGTGACTGAAGTCTGATAACCTCTCTCCCATTTACCATATGTCACGATCTTTGTTAACCAGCTCACATCAGACATAGTTGCTAGAGGTCAGGTATCTCGAAGTAATGAAGAGGAGTGCTGCTGTGTTGAAAGTGGACTGTGAAAGACAGGGCAGCTGGGATTATTGTTGGTGCATGATGCTTCTTGGTCTAGGTGCATAAAGTCAAGAAAACTGAGGGAGGCTGAGGTAAAAGTGTTGACGAGAAGTGATAGAAAAGATAAACAATTTTTTATCTTTACCTCAATAATTAAATTTAATTCATTTATACCTCTTAAAGTAACAATGACATCAACAGCAGCATTAACAGCAGCAACTGCAATAGTAGCTACAACAACAACAACAAGAATAATGTTATAAGAATCAGCAATATGATTTAGCCTTGCATGAACTCTGTTATGGGACTTCTTAACTGGTCCAATGATGCAACTCTTTTAAAAGATGTGCAACTGGGGTTCAAAGTGCATGTGCCATGCACCTCCTCACGTGTATATGTAGTCATGATATATTGGCATAAAAGGAAAAACAAGGTAGTTGGGAGTTTGAGCAAAACGTTGTTGTATCCCTATGTTATCAGAAATGCTTCTTTCATTTGATATACAGTTCTTAGTTTTGCTTTTGCTCCAGATCTCTTTCAAGATATCAATGCATTGAAGTTTTTTTCCCATAAAATATAAAGATTTATTAAAGAATGAAAAGGATTCAACACAGAGGGGGACATGCCACCTTACCTCCAGAGAGGACAAAGAAAATAAATAGACTGCCCACCCTAGAGAGTGTCCAAAGAGAAACCTAGATAAATATCATTACCGATATTGTTGCGGCTTCCCAACCCTGAAACCTCGAGTCTAATTCCTGTACATTTGAGGTAAGCATATTTTTCTTCTGATTTCATCCTTTTCCTACCAGTGTCAACACTGACAAGTTGATGAATAGATACCATTGAGACATCCTCCGACCAGTCGTCTTCAATTTCGGAGTTAAGATGTTGATCGAGTGACCCACGCCGTAGGTTTGTGTGGTACAGCTCCTCTTCCTCTTCTTCAGTTTGGGTTTGATCCATAGAACCCAATGACGTAGAACACGTCAAGATGCCTCGTTTGGGAATATGACTACCTCCATGGGCCCGTGGAGCTATGCCAACAAGGGCCTGATGACGAAGTAAGTCTTCAGCAATTAAATCTTCGAGCTCATCACAATTGACCTGACCATGGCCCACAAACTAACTTGAATAGTTGAATCTGCACCTTATCATATTGACCTAAATCAGCAGCCCATATGCACATTCATTTATTCTCCCTGGAACTCTCCATCAACACTCATAGTATGTGCATAGCTTCTATCTTTGATCTCCATGGCATAATGCCCAATTTATTTCTTTTGCTGCTGTGTGATCACTTATCCTTCTGTCAAATAATCTTTTCCACAACTGTATACGAAGTGTATTTATGCTTGTTAGCATGATGGAAAGCATATTCATGTTTTAGGTCAGGATAAGCTGAATACCAAGCATAATTTTCAAGCGGTTACAGGGACAGAAACCTAAAAGAAATTATAACCATTTGATAACTTGGCCCTATGCTCTAGTATCAGAGATTCAGGTATAGGATTATTGGTATATTACTTTAGTAGATTAAGGAAGAGAGTAGATCTGCTATATCTGATAGGTAACATCTAACATCCATATCCATGTGTGCGCTCAGCATAACATACTCTTTGCCTTACAATTGACCCATCCTCTCTCTCAAGTAAAGCCCCTTATTTGCATCTCTTTTCTCAATTCATTCTCATAAATCTTCTATGACTATAAGTTGTCAAATATTATTACAATTCCAGTCACCTTGACATCAAGAAGTTTCTAGCTGGCCACAGGCTGTCAGGTACCTATGAGGATTAGTTACAATGTTTTTCTAAAAGTTTTTCTTCCTCCATCTGTTTGTTTAAAGACCTATCATACTATCTTATCCATCCTCAGTAATAAAATGGGGTTTAAGATTGCACCATATTTACTAATGTTCAAAAAGTAACATTGTATGTTTTGATGAGTGAAAAAGTGTCATTTAATGGTTATAAATGTTTCTGTCCTGCATCAGATTTGGTATCAGAGCATAAGGGAATCAACTTATTTTTATAAGTTGAGGTCCTACATTTTGTAATCAGTATGCTTCCTCTTCCGATTATTTTTACTGCATATTTACCTAATGGACAACGAGCAGAAATTGATGTACATGAGTCGGAAGATAAGAATTGGATTTCACCTGACATTGTTAAGTCACTTGCTAAGACCGGAGAAATTGTTATTGAGGGTGACCGTGTATTTGTGGAGTTCTCTAAGAAGTTCAAAACAGTCACGTATGATGATGGAGCTTGGTGTGACATTGGGTCAATGGCTGCCCCATTCATTATTTTAGGAAGAAAGTGGTTAGAAGAAAGAAGTGCGGTTATTGATTCAGAAAGAAAAACATGCACTTTGAGTTTAGTGTTATTTTCTTGTATTTTCGTAATTAAATTAAGGTTTATTTTTAGTTTAGTGTTATTTAGTCGGTTATGTGTTTTGTTAATTTTAATAGTTAGGGTATTGTTGGATGAAAAGTAAAGTGTGTTTTATTATTGTCTTATTCAGTAATGATACCATCAATTTCTTTACTTGATTTCTGCATAGCTAGTGACAGTGTTGTCTTTAAGCTAAAAAGTATCATGCTATATTTTATTTCTGCTAAATAGCTAGTGAAAGTGTTGTCTTTATGTTGGATGTTAAAATAAAATTCCTGTTTTCATTGTGTACATGTATTGCCAATTTCACATGTTACTGCTATGTTTTTAGATTGTGTTATTATCTTGTCAATATTTAATTAGTTGGGTGTTGTATGTGAGCTGAGATGCGTGGGTGCAACCTAACATTGCACGCATCTTAGGAGAGCGTGTTAAGCCCGTGCCAATCAACCTACCCGTTCAAGACTTTGGGATTGATATGCACGTTCTCATTTTGAATGATGAGAATGTGTATATCTAACTCAAAGTCTTGAATTGTCCCGTTTGGACAGTCTGTGAATGTTTGATCGCACTTAGGTGGTTAATTACTATATGTGTTTGTGTTGTTTGTTAAAAATTTTGGCTGCGTCTTCTCACTCCTCTCTGATATACCTTTATTGATTTTGATTATTTTCTTAACCACTTATTAGTAAGTGTTTAAGAAAATTTCTTAATCAATAAATATTTTGTGGTATATCGGAGAGGTGTGGGGAGATGCTGCCGAAATTTTTAGCAAACAACACAACACATATAGTAATTAATCGTGCGATCAAACCTTCACAGATGGGTTAAAAAGTGAAGATCTAAATGATATTTCCGTCCTATTTAAAATGGCAGACATGGACGATGTGAGGTAAGGGTTGTACTTTTTATTTTGTTAAACATGTTAAAGTTTTGTGTGTTTACATTTCATTCGCATAGGGAAAATGTCTGAAGATCGTTCATGGATGTACCGTAGAGTAGTTGATCAGGTGGTGTCTATAGAATTTAAAAATGGAGTTGAGAGATTCATTCAGTTTGCTTTGAGAAATTCTATTGAAGCTGTAGATTGTGAGGGTCGTATCCGATGTCCTTGTGTAGTCTGTAAGAATTTGAAGTGGCTGACAACATGGGATGTACAACGTCATTTATACAGAAAGGGGTTTGTTAAAGATTATACAAACTGGATATGTCATGGTGAAACATTGTGGTCGACCTACGAGCCTGCCAATGTTGGAAGTGGAAGTTCATATGTTGATATGGTCATAGATGCTGCTGGTCCAGGATTCAATGTTCACGAGGAGCATGTACATAATGAAGAACCGCCAAACAAGACAGCTGAAAGATTTTATCAGCTACTCAAAGATGCTGATGAGCCATTGTGGACTGGATGTCAAAATCACTCTCGACTGTCTGCGGTGTCACAATTATTGAACTTGAAATCTGAATTTCACATCAGTGAGATTTGTTTTGATCGTTTGTTACTGATTATCAAAAGTATGTTGCCACAAGATGAGAAATTACCTGAAAATTTTTATCGTGCAAAGAAGATGGTCACTGACTTAGGGCTTGGTTGATATGAGATGTGAATGCTGAATTTGTTATATCTCCAACATCTGAAGAAGAAATGGAGAATGTTTGATTAATGGTATACAATTTTATCTGGGAATTTTAATACTCTGTAACTTTCTTTCTTTCACTATTTGATGAATATGCATGTATTTTATTACCAGTTGAAGATATGGTTCGAGGACGGCGTGGGACTCCCAGAGGTGGGAGGGGAGAGGGTAGCGGGAGGAGATTTACTTCCGTTTCACCACCGGTAGTAGGTATGTATACTTTCCCTTCATAATGCATTGTAGTATTTGTTGAAAATAATTCATTATGTATTTGTGTTATCTGATTATTATTTTCACAGGACCCACGACCTCTACACCGTTACGACCGACCTCTGCACCGCTACCACCGGTAGTAGGTATGTATACTTTCATGTATAATGCATTGTAGTATTTGTTGAAAATAATTCTTTATGTTTTTGTGTTATCTGATTCTTATTTTCACAGGACCCACGACCTCTGCACATATACCACCGACCTCTGCACCGCTACCACCGGTAGTAGGTATGTATACTTTCCCTTCATAATGCATTGTAGTATTTGTTGAAAATAATTCATTATGTATTTGTGTTATCTGATTATTATTTTCACAGGACCCACGACCTCTACACCGTTACGACCGACCTCTGCACCGCTACCACCGGTAGTAGGTATGTATACTTTCATGTATAATGCATTGTAGTATTTGTTGAAAATAATTCTTTATGTTTTTGTGTTATCTGATTCTTATTTTCACAGGACCCACGACCTCTGCACCGTTACCACCGAGGGATGCACCGCTACCACCGGTAGTAGGTATGTATACTTTCATGTATAATTCATTTGAGTATTTGTTTAAAATAATTCTTTATGTTTTTGTGTTATCTGATTCTTATTTTCACAGGACCCACGACCTCTGCACCGTTACCACCGAGGGATGCACCGCTACCACCGGTAGTAGGTATGTATACTTTCATGTATAATTCATTTGAGTATTTGTTTAAAATAATTCTTTATGTTTTTGTGTTATCTGATTCTTATCCTTACAGGACCCACGGCCTCTGCACCGTTACCACTGACAACGGGTACATTGACGGCCTATGCACCGCCATCACACATGGCGAGTGGATCTACACCTCCCCCAGCTGAGTCAGGTATGTTCATTTGCATATTTATGTTTTTTTGATAGTTTGTTTTATTTATACTATTTAATTCGTATAGTACGTGCTGATGACGAGGCGAGTCATCATGAGGGGGAGGGCTGTTGTAATGAGACGATGCGGGCAGTGTGGATAAATGAAGGGTACGTAATGCATTATTTTTGTTATTTATTCGTCATTGTGGTATTAATATTTTTAATTTCAGGAATAAAATAGAGCCAGCCCAAGCATCACAATTTATTACAAAGACAATTCAAGCACATTTTCCAGGCCCCATCCATCGCTTTGCTGATTTTCCGATGGGTGTTCAGGATTTATTGTTCTCTATGTTCTTGGTATTTATCTTATTTTATCATATTAAGTCATTTTCAATTATTATTTTAACCCACTTTGTTATGTAACATATAAATTTTTGTTGTTGTTAATATATAGAGGAATCATCGATTCACAGAACATTCAGATGAGTTACGTGCTAGATTTGCATGGACAGCTACTGCAAGAGATAATTTCAAACATCTTATGTACAATGCCCGAAGATATGCAAAAAAAGCATGTGCAAGTACTGATAAGAACATATGGAAGGAGCATGGGCCTGTGTGGATGAGAAAGGAGTATTGGACAGAGCTGTGCAACATTTGGGAAGCGGAGAAATGGAATGCCAATTCAAACAAAGCAAAGCAAAACAGAGCAGCGCATCCTGAAGCGAATTTACACACGGGTGGCTCTGTCTCCTTTGCAACACATAAAGCGAGATTAGTAAGTACACTTCTACATATATAAATTTTTTGTTTCTATTATGAAACTGTGATTTATTTGAATAACAGGAAGCACAGTTAAAGCGGCCAGCTCAATTTCATGAACTTTTTGATCGAACTCATAAGAAGAAAGGGACAAATGCTTACATTAGTGAGAAAGCTCGGGAGGTAGCGGTAAGTGTATACATTAATAGTTTTCATTTAAGATTAAATTGTAGAATAATTTGGTTTTGTTTTTTTTTGGTTTTTGCAGGACTCATATAGTAGACGAATGGATGAGAGGTACGGGGATGACAGTCAGCGTCCAGAGTTGGATCCTGCCATTTGGGTTGCAGCATCTGGGGCACCCAAGAAAGGACATGTTTATGGTTTTGGACATAGCTTGGGCACGACTAGGGTGTTATCATCATGCTCGAGTTCGGTCTCACATGCGACCTCTCCATTTACCACACCAGCAGCCCCAGATGGTTCTTCCAGTGCCGCCCCGACCATGACTCCAGATATGTTTAGGCAGATCGTCAACGAGACCGTCTCTCAGAATATCTCTCAGAATATCTCAACCATCGTCGCTCAGACCGTCTCCCAGATGCTCACATCCTTGGGAATTGATAGTAGTAGAGCACCTCCTGCACCTCCTGCACAGCAGCCTCCGGTAAGTATTTTATTTGATTGATTTTCTATTTGTTAACTCTAAATATCATCTTACAAAATATAAGAATTTAGATTGAGGAGGGGAAAATATCATTTTCTTAACTCTAAATATCATCTTACACCTATCCTCTGGATATTAGAATCAACAGGCAGACTGTTCTGCAGGATTTTCCATAGGTGTATAGAGATTTTGGTTAGAACTGAAAGTGAAAAGATATGTATAAATTCTATTCACTTGAGTGGGGGAGGATACAGATCTATAAATATTCATAAAGCTAGAATAATATAAGGAAAGTAACATGTAGACATGAATAAAATATGCCAATTTAGGTGAAAAGATCTCCCCAAAGTCTGGTAACTGTCATGGCAGGAAGCCAGGAACAGCACCTCTAAGCAAAGGAAGGGCAGTTCATACAAAGGAGCATAGGTCATAAGTTACAAGAAGTGAAGGATATTATATATAGTCGGCGGCGGCCGCCATTGGGGCGTATCCCTGCAAGGGAAAGGCGGAGAAGATACCATACAGAAATGGCTATGGAAGTTACCCAAGTTCTTTTGAATGCACAGTCAATAGATTCAGCGGTTCGCAAGCATGCTGAGGAAAGTTTAAAACAATTTCAGGATCAAAATGTTACTGGGTTCTTGCTATCTCTTTCGAGTGAATTAGCAAATAATGACAAGCCTGTTGTTAGCCGTAAATTGGCAGGCTTGATTCTCAAAAATGCCCTGGATGCAAAGGAGCAACACAGAAAATTTGAGCATGTGCAGAGATGGTTATCATTGGATGTAGCTGTTAGGGCCCAGGTCAAAGGATGTTTACTACAGACTCTCTCTTCACCGGTGATTGATGCAAGATCTACTGCATCTCAAGTTGTTGCAAAGATTGCTGGTATTGAGTTGCCTCAAAATCAATGGCCTGAACTTATCAGTTCTCTCTTGTCAAATATTCACCAACTTCAGCCAGATGTTAAGCAAGCAACTTTGGACACCCTAGGTTACATGTGTGAAGAAGTCTCCCCTGATGAAGTTGATCAAGAGCAAGTCAATAAGATATTGACAGCGGTTGTTCAAGGCATGAGTGCTTCTGAGGGAAACATTGATGTTAGGCTGGCTGCAACTCGAGCTCTGCATAATTCTTTGGGATTTGCTCAGGCAAACTTCGGGAATGATATGGAGAGGGATTATATCATGAGAGTCATTTGTGAAGCTACTCTGTCCCCTGAGGTGAAGATACGGCAGGCTGCATTCGAATGCTTGGTCTCCATATCCTCCATGTATTATGAGAAGCTTGCATCGTATATGCAGGACATATTTAACATCACTGCAAAAGCTGTGAGGGAAGATGAGGAACCTGTTGCTCTACAAGCTATTGAATTCTGGAGCTCAATATGCGATGAAGAGATTGACATCTTAGATGAATATGGAGGGGATTTTTCTGCTGATTCTGACACCCCTTGCTTTTATTTTATCAAGCAGGCACTACCTGCGCTTGTCCCTATGCTGTTGGAGACACTCCTTAAGCAAGAAGACGACCAAGATCAGGATGAAGGAGTTTGGAATCTTGCAATGGCTGGAGGAACATGCTTGGGTTTGGTTGCACGGACCGTGGGAGATGACATTGTGCCTCTTGTTATGCCATTCATAGAAGAAAACATTAACAAACCTGAATGGAGGCAGCGAGAAGCAGCAACTTATGCATTTGGTTCTAAAATCTGAAATACCGGTCGGATGGCCGTGCCGGTCATTCCAATACGACCGGGGAGATGAAAGTGACTTGTCAGAACTGACGGAATCCAAATCGGATGCCCGGTTTGAGCTCGGCGCTCAAACTTCATTTTTAAAATACACTTATTTCAAATGAACTGTTAGGACGGGTCCGGGGGTCTAAAATCTGAAATACCGGTCGGATGGCCGTGCCGGTCATTCCAATACGACCGGGGAGATGAAAGTGACTTGTCAGAACTGACGGAATCCAAATCGGATGCCCGGTTTGAGCTCGGCGCTCAAACTTCATTTTTAAAATACACTTAGTTCAAATGAACTGTTAGGACGGGGCATTTGGTTCTAAAATCTGAAATACCGGTCGGATGGCCGTGCCGATCATTCCAATACGACCGGGGAGATGAAAGTGACTTGTCAGAACTGACGGAATCCAAATCGGATGCCCGGTTTGAGCTCGGCGCTCAAACTTCATTTTTAAAATACACTTAGTTCAAATGAACTGTTAGGACGGGTCCGGGGGTCTAAAATTCGAAATACCGGTCGGATGGCCGTGCCGATCATTCCAATACGACCGGGGAGATGAAAGTGACTTGTCAGAACTGACGGAATCCAAATCGGATGCCCGGTTTGAGCTCGGCGCTCAAACTTCATTTTTAAAATACAAGATGAAATTTGAACTTATATTGTGTGTGTGTATTTATATATATGAAAATGAGCTGGCTTAAACTATTGGCATACTCTTGTTAATGCTTGATTTCTTTATTAAGTCTTGTTAATGCTTGATTTCTTTATTAAGGATTTGATTATAATTTTTTTAAATGATATACAGGATCATCCGTCGCGAGATGTTGGACGAGACGACGACCAGGATGATGTTGGACGAGACGACGACCAGGATGAGACATATGTGGAGGATTTGTGATTTTATTTTAGTTGTGTATGTTGTCATTTTATTATTATGGATGTATGATTAATTTGTGATTTTATTTTAATTGTGTGTAATTTGAGGTTCGTGGAGATTGTGATCCGTGTAGTTGATTTATTATTGTTTTATGAAATTGTTATTTATCAGGTGTTTGTATGTGATGAATTTGAGATTTGTCGATATTGTTGTCTGTGTAGTTGATTTTATATTTATGTTATGAATTTGTTATTTATCAGGTAATTTATTTATCAGTTTAAATAAATTTTTAAAAAAAAATAATGCAAAATTAGCGACCGCATGGAGACTGAATTGCGACCGAATAGCGACTATACGTTATATTTCTTTTATTAAATAATTATACTTGGCGACCGACTGGCGACCGACTAGCCACCGAATCAATCCGATAGGTTAATTTTATTTTTAAAAATACAACAAATTTAGCGACCGACTGGCGACCGAATTGAGACCGAATAAATCCGATAGGTTAATTTTATTTTTAAAAATACAACATAATTCGAGACCGAATAGCGACCGAATTGAGACCGACTTAATCCGATAGGTTAATTTTATTTTTTAAAATAAAACAAATGTAGCGACCGAATAGAGACTGAATGGCGACCGAATTATTAGCGACCGGTTAGGCGACCGATTATAATCGGTCTCTGGTAACGACTGATACTGCGATCGAATTATGTCGGTCGCTATATAGCGACTATTATATAGCGACCGACATATTCGGTCGCTAGATAGTATCTGTTCGGTCGCAATGCACATTTGCGACCGATCTACGACTGAATAGCGACCGCTAGGTCGGTCGCTATCCGCGATTTTTCTTGTAGTGATTAATAGCTCCCTTTTAGAAGTTACATGATAGGAAGCACCAGTGTCCACTATCCACTCTGAATCATGGCATGTGAAATGCAAACAAGTGTCTCCCTCTATTGTGAGAATGACATTATCGCCCTCTAACAATGTAGCTGCGGTGTTTTGATCATCCTCTGTCTTCATCTGATTTTTATCCTTCTTCTCTTTCATCTCTCTCTTCCATACCCCGCAGTTCCTCTTTAGGTGATCTTTTCCACAATGAAAGTATGCTCTACTCTTGGACTTTGACCTGCCTCTGGACTTGCTTTGACCCCTTGACTGATCATTATACTTTGATCTACTCCTCCCCCTGTTCTCTGTGACAAGAGCATGTGCATTATCTGATCCGGTTAATTTTCTTCTTGTTTCTTCATTAAACAAGTTAGCAGCAACTAGACTCATAGACAACACACCATTAGGAGCAGAATTACTAACTGACACAACCAAGGTTTCCCAACCGTATGGCAAGGATCCCAAAAGTAACAAAGACTGGAGTTCATCTTCTAAAGTCATTTTCATTGTAACCAACTGATTCACCAAACTCTGGAACTCATTCAAATGCTCTGCAACACTGTTACCTTCTTTAAATTTCAAATTAACAAGTTTTTGAATAATAAAAGCCTTGTTACCTGCGGTTTTCTGCTCATATAAGGATTCTAATTTTTTCCACAATGCATGTGCACTGGTTTCACTCGAAACATGATGAAATACACTGTCGTCTACTCATTGTCTGACTGTGCCAATGGTCTTTCGATTTAATTTTTCCCAATCTTTATCGGACATACCCTCCGGTTTGGCTCCACCTCCTTCAATCGGATCATACAAATCCTTGAAATATAGGATGTCTTCCATTTTTAGCTTCCAAATAAGTCAATTTGTATTATTCAGTTTTATCATGGTGCTAGATGCTCCACTGTCCGACATTCCGACTCACAAGAATAATGACTGTAATTTAACCATGCTCTGATACCACTTGTTGGGGAGCTGCAAGAATAAACTAGGCACAAATATGTGTAGTCGGAGAAATCAACACGGAAATAAAATTTATCCGCACACCTTCGGCAGATCTGTGCAACCACAATAATTTTATGCCATCCACACGTATGTATCCGAGTCGAAAAACACCAAATCAACACAAGCACAATCACACACAAAATGAACCGGATTTTTAACGTGAAAAACCCTCCCTCGACATGGAGAGGGAAAAATCACGGGACAAACCGACAGCGATCCACTATATAGAAATAGTCATATACGGTTTCTCTCTCAAGAGTTACCCAAATCTTGAGGAATACACATGAGAGATTGGAGAGACACAAGATTACCTCACAAGGGATAAATCTCCAAAATAGAAACTTCACGAGAACAGGAAATACCCGGGTTCACAAGATCGGGCTTCTTCCTAGCTTCTTCACCTCTCTCTTTTCTCTCTCTCCTGCAAGGGCTGCCGCTGGAAGATCGTAGCTGCTGCTGTTGCCATTTTTCTTTTGTTGCTGTTGTACAGTGCCCAAGATGGGCCTCTCTCGGGTGTTAGGTTAAAAGAGATGGTGGGGGTATGTTATACCCCCACTCCCTCTCACACTTTAACAAGTGCCCACATATGGGCTGGATCGCACCCATCATTTCTAAGGTTTGATTTTCGGAATCTGAATAAAAGAGGACTAAATGACATATATGATGGATTAAGAGTTGAGATAAATTGAAGTATATACACGCGTGGGGTACAGAAATTGTATCTTGTATCAGTTTCTGTGCGTAGCCACTTTTCCATCTCTCCACCTTCGCTGTCTGAGGAATGCTGTGGTAACATGCTTGATTCACCTTCCTGGAGTGGGTCCCACATAATTGTCTCTATTAAATAATAATTTTTATTATTTTATTAAAATAGTACTTCATCTCCTGATTAATGAAAATAATTGATGAACACAACTAACAGATGTATGGGATCCCAATTTTAAATGGGAGAAGTTATCTCCTCTCTTACTTCTCTCTCCCTCTCTCTCTCTCTCTCTCTCTCTCTCTCTCTCTCTCTTCGCCCCGTCGTCTGCTCTCCTCTCTTCTCCTGTCTTCCTCTGTGTGTGCGTGTGTGCGAGAGGAACCCGTCCATTCTGTTGCACCACATATGCAGAGAAATCGAGCCACGGTGGGCGCCCCCAGAAGTTCCACGCCCTTGTCATCCCTTCCCTCTCCTTAGAATAGTCTCCTATTCAAAACGAGCTAAATTTTAATATGATACAAGAGCTCGATAGTTATGATCCAGATCATGCACTCTGGCGAACTTAAAATCAAATTACACGTGAGTAGAACTCTCTACACTTGTTATCATCTTAAGATTTTAATTTAATAATTTTAATATGATATTAAAATTTATAATTAAAAATAAATAATTTTATATTAAAATTATAATAAAATACAATATCTTTATAATAGTAAAATACTTCTCACATAATATCCTAAAGGGTAATTTTGATAATCTAATAAGTGTAGGTTAAGATGAGTTATTCTCGTCGTTCAATTTTAACCGAGTTTGATAGTAAAATTATCGTATCTGAAATCAGTTAAGGTCAATATCCTTATTTTGGTATTAACTTATTCTTCTCTCACATACAATATATTCTTCAACTCAGATTAAGATAAATTATTAAACTATAAAAAATCTAAAAATGTAAGAAATAATTCACTCTGGCTCACCTGAGTAATTTATTCACTAACCCTAACCCGTTATTGAAAGGGGCCCAACCCACCTCGCCGGCCAGTTATTCCCGTGCTTGTCACAGTCGAACTTTGGATGTTATCCACGAATACGAGACGCCTTTCGCCCTCATTCGTTTATCAAGCCCGCACTAAGATTTTGAGTTATGTAACTCGATTCAATAAACTGTAATAACTCTCCAGTGCCACGTCATTCTCGCCGTCCACCTCGTCATCAAGCTGGCCGCCCACGGCTACACCATTACCTTCGCCAACACGGAGGCCGTCCACCAACAGACCTGCCTCGCCCACAACCCCGACAGCAGCTCCTCAGACGGCGGCGCTCTCGACCTTTTCGGCGCCGTCCGCTCGTCCTGCCTTGCCAGCTGCTACGAGCTCCTCAGCGACGGCCTCCCCGTAGAGTTCGACCGGTCCCTGCACCGCGACCAGTTCAGGTACTCTTCCTGCACGTCATGTCCGCCCACGTCGGGGCGCTTGTCAGGCGGGTCTCCGGCCGAGCCGCCGCCGGGGTGCCCCCCCGGTCACCTGCCTCATCGCCGACACGCACTTCGTGTGGCCGAAGACCATAGCGAAGAAGTTCGCTCTGGTGCACGTGCCCTTCTGGAAGGAACTGGCGCTGGTGTTCTCGCTCTACTACCACGTGGACCTCCTTAGAAGGCACGGCCATTTCGGTTGTTATGAGAGGACGCTCTCCTGCATGCCACCAGTACTCTGCTTCGAGCCAGCCGCGGCTATGGCGGTTTTCGTGTTCATGGGTGGTTTCTGTTTCGCAGTGAACCGCGAGGACGCCATAGACTCCATCCCTGGGGTGCCCGCCATCGAGCCCGGGGACCTCACCTCCTACTTGCAGCAGACAGACACCACCACCGTCACGCACCAGATCATCTTTAAGGCGTTCGACCAGGCCAAGGGGGTGGATTTCGTCCTCCGCAACAAGGTGCAGGAGCTCAAGCCGGAGATCATCGCCGCGCCCAGCAGGTGGAGAAGCTCTTCTACGCGGTCGGGCCGCTCTTCGCGGAGAGTTCCATTCATGGCGCCGTCGCCACCAGCATGCGGGCCGATTCGGACAGCTCTCACTGGATCTCCTCCAGGCCCCCTTCTCGGACGCCGTGAGCTCCGACGACCCCGACCCGCTGCCGGCGGAGTTCGCCGAGGAGGCCCGTGGGCGGGAGACGGTGCTGCCGTGGTGCGGCCGGTGGAGGTGCTGTCGAACCTGGCCGTTTGGGGGGAGGGGGGGGGGGTTCTCCTGACGCACTGCGGGTGGAACTCGGTGATGGAGAGCATCAAGTGCATGCAGCGTCCCCATGCTCTGCCTCCCGCTGTTGACCGACCAGTTCACCAACAGGAAGATGGTGATGGACGACTGGAGGGTCGGGATCGACGTGGGCCGCCGGAGAGCGGTGAGCTGGCCGAGGTGGCGAGGAAGATAGGGGTCCTGATGGGGGGAGCGAGCGGGAGGAGATGAGGAAGGAGGTGGCGGAGGTGAGGAGGGCCCTGGAGAACGCGGCGACCGCCGGAGATCGTCGCAGAGGAACATGAACGATTCGTCATGGATCTGAGGGAGCATGTTGATGTCGGGAAGGTAGCGAGGCATACATGAAAGGAGTTGGAACGTGCATGGCAGGGGGGGGGGGACCTGTTGTTCAAGGCATTATAATTAATTCAGGTCACACCCACATTTTGCTTCATCATCTATCTGTATTTGATCTCCTGTGCCTCGTGGGTTGGAGTTCTTGCTCGAGTTTATGACAAAAAAGAACACGTTCCTGCTCTAGTGGCCAAACGAGTTACTTCAGAAATGACGTCAAGGGTGAGTTAAGGGGTCGTTTGGTTAGATGTAAAAGGAGATAAAACATTGGTTTTGAAATCACCAGTTTTAAATTGTTCTAGACAGTCCTTGATCTTAAGTTCACCGTTTAAAATCTCCAGTTTTAGTTTTCAGTAGTGCCAAACTGAGAAGTGAAACTGTATAAAGGAGGTGTCGGATAGATCGACCAATTTTAAAATTCGATAGTTTCTGGCATTTCAAACATTAAGAACATAACCATAAAACAATTTAAGTCCCTCTAAAGACTAAACGTGAGAAAAATGTTAATTATGAAATTTAACAGAATTTTATGGCACATCAAATGACCAGTAATTCACAATTGCAGGGTCTGCCTCGTGTTTTTACTGAAGATGTACATCTCTGTCCAAGGCGGGAAGCGTTACCGGCAAAAGCATTTGGCAAGAAAGTTGTAGTTATAAGCTTTAGAGTTATTTTTACCATCTTGTACTCTTTCAAGTACCTTAAATCATGTATTTATTTTATCAATGAAATAGATCATCTCTCGTATTTGATCAACTCACATCAGTGTATTTATAGTAATGGAAAAAAAATATTATTTTCATTGTACGAAATCATAAAGACCATGAGAAAAAGATGAGCCTCCTAAGATCATGACATAAAGATCAATTCACATATCCCATGATTCCATTGGTGACGACCACTATAAATAACTACAACACAAGCAATTTTCCTTTATGTACGTTCAAAACTACAAAAAAGAAAAAGAATAAAAAGCTGGTCTACAAAATCGACTGCAAGCTTGACTTGCGAACCAACCCACCATCATCCTTGCTTGACGATGGATTCCTCTCTCCAACCACCTCCCATCTTCTGGCCAACACAAATCAGAAATTGCTCTGCCTAAACAGCTTGAGCTTTAGGCATATGTATGCTGCTACTTCCTGGTCTTTGTTGCATACATGTCCATTATGTAATACCTACATCTGGAAGCAGTTCTCCGTACATGAAACTGAAGCAAAACATATAACATGAGGCGATATGCGGTTGCCATTAGGAGCAAGACTAGTAAGTTTGTCCACTTTGCATTGCTTGCAGAGGAGATGTTATAAGAACCACGCAGAGCCTGGATGCCAGAAATCGACCTAACCTGCCCGACGGCAAATGTCGTTCCGACATATTCATTTTCTAGAAGCCCCTGCAAGAGCATTATGGCAAGTTGGCAACGATGAGACCAAATCTATAAGTTTCTCCTAGAAATAAGTGAACTGCCTCCTGTAATGCCTCTTTAATAATAAGAGGGTGCTTGCCTGGATGGAATAAGTATGGAAAGCAATATATGACGATGGGTACTTCCATATGGCCTTGGGCAAACTACTTCTGATCCTGAAATAACCTGCCACAAGCATCATGAACACCTAGAAAAGAAGCATACAGCCAGAGTCAGTCCGGTTAAGTTTCTATGGCATCAATTTATCTCCCTATGATTCAGTTCAGTTCAAACTGGTTACAAGGAGTCCTAGCTACCTATATCCAGAGCAAGCAATCTCAGGCGCCGAGAAACAATGATGCAACACCTCAACCTTGAGGGCTATCTATTTTTGCTTAAGCGATGTTCATAACAAGGGCTGATAGGTTCCATTGGTTAAATCATGTTCACAGAGGATCGTGCTGTTGGAATATTTGGACATAGTCCCTCTTAGGCAATAGTCCCGTATTGGTTAAATGAGTTGTGGTTCATGTGCTTATGACCCTGGACCTGTGTATCTCAACATCGCGATTTTGTGGATTCAACATGGTATCAGAGTAGTGGTCTTGGCTCAACTCCTCTTGTCACCTCCACCCGATTAATATCCACGGCCCATCTTGACCGTGAGGGGGAGTGTTGGAATATTTGAGCATAATCCACCTTGGACAATAGTCCCGTATTGATTAAATGAGTTGTTATTCATGTGCTTATGACCTTGGGCCTGTGTATCTCAACACCGCGATTTTGTAGATTCAACACGTGCAAACCATGGCACAGAAAATAGAAATAGGTACTTACATGTATAAACACGAAGCTCAGAATGCATCGAAAAGGTTCCAGCCAGATGTAAGCAACAGCCATCATAAGCCCTTCATTAGCTAACAGACACATGAAGACATTCAACACGAAGTACATCAACAAGCTGAACTCACTTCTCAATCCAACTAGAAAATAGAAGATAAGGCTTGCTGAAATGGAAATAAGGAACAGGAATGGGATGCTGGCCAAGAGATGCCCAAGTAGGAACACTAGAGCTTCTGAGTGCTGGTTTGATTCTTCATGAGTGAAAATCTGCAAAAGAAAGACTCAATTTTCAATTCCCAGACAAGGATAAGATAGAATCTTGAGCTCTCAATATAAAAAGGAAAATAATCATTAATTCGATCGACTGGTGAATGAAGCTTCACTTTGATAAGCACACAATACGAAAAGTGACTAGAAGTTTCTCCATAAACTTTTGTTTCCTCTATGCGGTGTGATTTAAAAGACTTTCAACTATATTAGTAAAAAAAACAGCAAGAAAGCAATATCTACTCTCAGAACATTTGTATCAATAGGAAAAATATTCGAATAATCGAAGTATTGGGACATTTTTGTGAGAGGAAGATGTTCTATCTTCTCCTTACACATAAAGATATAACCATGCCAGATGGAAGCAATTACACCATGCAAGCTTTCCCTAATTTGATAAGTGAAAATTATAAGGCCCTTTTCTTTCCACCTGTCAAAGAGCTTCAAGTAAGCTAATCTGCACAAGGATGCCTGTTTACACCGGGAAAATTAATTTTAAATCTATTTGTTAGATAAATATGTATATATCTTAACTAATTGATTAACATGTATATTATTAATTCTGCGAGTTTAATTTATCATACGATTCAGGGTTCGTGTGCTGGACCTTTCTCCACTAACCGTAATTGGTGTTTATTTGCATCAGCGTAAAATCCGAACACCTTTGATTAATTGTCAAAGAACGCCCTTTGCCTAGATATCCGTTGTGATGTTTAGGGTTTTATCTAATAATCAAGATCTTAATGATCGCCCATTAAAGATACATACTCTTGAAGAGCAGAGAAGTTTGAACACTTTTATTCCTTGAACATATCTTATTTGGATTACAATCAGCCTTTTAAGACCTTTACATTTAGTTCCGATCATACGATTGGGTCTTCAGATTTACATCCGGTCACGATCATGTTGAATTTGCTTTAGTCTTCAGTTGGACTTTTGAATCGGCTTCTATCACGATCGGACATCTAAATTTACTTTTGTCCTCGATCGGACGGTTGGATTTGGATTTCATTATGATTGGACTGTTGGATCACCAATATGATCACTATCGATGTGTCGGATCTACTTCCGATCACTATCAGACCATCAAATTTACTCTTGGTCGAGATATGACTATTATTTTCAAATTTCATCATAGTCGGACCGTTGGATCGCCAATATGATCCCTATCGGATCATCGGGATTGCTTCATAGTCATGATCACTCTTTTGATTGTGGTTGGACCGTTCAGTTGACTTGATGTCCATAAAGGACATTTCCGCATAAGATAAGCGATATTTGTAATTTTCCCTCCATCAGGGTATTTTTTTGCAATTTCATATCTTATGAAGTATTTCTGCAATTTTAGACCACTTGTGGGTATAGTTGTCATTTCTTGGCGGCTTGGAGCAATTCTGCCCTTTCTTGACTCTCCCGGGGCATTTATGTCATTTCTTGACTTTCCGAGATATTTTCATCATTTCTTGACTTCCCCGAGGTGTTTTCATCATTTCTTGCCATTATGGGACATTTCCATCATTTCTTGACATTCCGGGACATTTTCGTTATTTCTTGACTCTCTCGAGTATAATTGCAATTAATACACTTTTCTGATCACAAGGCACGCGCACCGTTCTTCATACTTGGATCTCCTTAACCGCCCCTTGATGTTTGATATGCATTCTTTTTCTTGAATTTATTTTCTAAAATATCCATTAGGACTTAAAAACAATGCACATTGGGGCATATATACAACATATCTCCTTTCTCATATTTTTATAAATGTACAAGCACAAGCCTTCATAAGACAAAGAGCGTCTTAGGCGATTCTTCCTTGGGTGCTTGGTCCTTGGTGGATGCCTTCCGGGGGTACTTGATCCTTGGTAGATACCTTCCAAGGATTTTTATATAATTTTCCAACAAATAGGGATGATTCTACAATATTCCCACAAATATGGGCATTTCCATAATTTCTGGGTCTTTCGGGGTTTTTTTGTAATTTCCTACCAGCATGGGGTATTTCTATAATTTCCTGACACTTCGAATTTTTCTGTAATTTCTGGACAGCAAAAAATATTTCTGCAATTTTCCACCTTTCAAGGGTTTTTCCACAATTTCCGGACAGCAGAGGGTATTTCTGTAATTTTCAAACAGATCAAGATATTTCTGTAATTTCTAATCTTTTTAAGATTTTTCTTGCAATTTCTGATCTTTTAAGGGTTTTTCTGCAGTTTGCCACAGCAGGGGCCTTTTTGGAATTCTCCCAACAGCAGGAGATAATTATGTAATTTCTGACCTTCCCTGCAAATACTTGTGCAGGGGCATCTGTATAATTTCAGAACTTCAAAGAATACCCTGTGCACGGGTATCTAATTTCCAATCTTCAGAGAATACCCTGTGCAGGGGTATGTCTGGGATTTCCAAATTTCAGAGAACATCTTCCCAAGGGCATATTTGCCAAGTGTCCAGAAAATATCTTGCACAAGAACAAGTCTTCACATAATTTTCTAATCTTCAAAATACAACTAGCATGAGGGCATATGCATGATTTCTATCCTATGATGACAGGGGTATTTACGTAAAGTACTTTTTCTCTGATTTCTTTTATGCATACACAAACAAGAGAACACTTGAGTGGTCCCTCTTTGGGCTTCAAGCTTCATGCTCATACTTCATGTCCAAGGTTTTCCAACGGGGAAGAGGTGCAAGCTCTGATTCCCTCAAGGGTGTTTCTGCAATTTTTTATCTTTCAAGGGTTTTTCCGCAATTCTCTGCATGTTTTCATACCTTGAACATTCTGAGACTTTGCATCATTTTTTGTAATTTACAAGAATTTTGCCAAGGCACAAGACATTTGCTTCCTCATAGAGGTGTTTATGTAAACATACCCTTGATTGAGGGTCTTCTTACAAGCACATCAAGGTCTTTAAGGAAAAAAAACCCAAGTCTTCAAGCTCTTGCGCCAAGCTCTGCTCTTTTCCTTCTTGCTCCAAGCTTCCAAGTGGAGAAATGCTAGTGAGGAAGTCCTCTCCCCCAATGGCTAAGCCCTCCCATTTATAGGAGTTGGAGGTGAGAAACGTGGAGGGGGTCCCTCCTGATTTTGGATGGAGGTGGTGAAAAGGCTTTTGGAAGGGTTTGAAAGGAGGAGGAACATAAATGGAAAAGGGAGGAGAGCAATTGAGAGAGAGAAAAGGAACCCGGAGGGGCTCCCTCCTGGTTTGGAAACCCGGAGGGGATCCCTCCGGGTTGCAGATTGAGAGAGAAAGAGGAGAAAAGAGAGAGAGAAGGAATCCCGGAGGGGGTCCTCCGGGTATTGAGAACCCCCCTTTTATCCCTTTTTTTATTTAATTTGTGAGAGGGAGGGAGGAAAGAGAGAGAGGAAACCCCGGATGGGGGTCCCTCCGGATTTCTACTCCCCCCTTTTTTCTTTTTAAAAAAATTAGGGTGCAACAATGCCACATGATCTTTTTTTCCTTTTTCAGGGGAATGAAGAAATAAAAATCAGTCATAGCCAATGAAATGTAACCAAACCTTTTGGAGACAGAATGCTCCAGAAACCCTATCACCGGGTAATACCAATGAAGCAAATCTGCAACCTTTACAGTGCTTGTCAACTGCGACCACTAATAGACGAGAAACCAAAAGGAATAAAGACGCAACGATTCCTACTTTTTGCATCTTAGTAGCAGTGACTGGTCATCTTGCCATCAAATCAACCCCCACTCTCCGTTCTTGCTCCCATCTCATTCCTTAGCCATCAGGCATCCCCACTCCCACTTCTTGCTCCTAAGTTTTGCATTGAACCCCAAATTCCTAACGACACCACCACCATAACATTGAATTTGCATGAGACCTAATGATGTTTTTGTTTTTGCATGACAAGGAAGTCAAGTAAACCAAACAGATGTGCATTGGTACCGCAATAAAATCCACATTGCAGAAAGCATTCCTTTCGAAAATAGTGATGATGACCAGAAAGACAACGAAAATTTGTCATGAACAAATGGTGGCTTAACCATCATGGGCTGTGAAATGACTTACTTTATTTTACTCTTTGCTTTGTTCTGTTCTTTAAAGCATTGCTCACACCCCCTTTCCACTTGACACTTCTAGCTATGGTGGTGCGGGTCCTGGTCAAAGTTTATCTAGGAGAGGGGGCCTTTTGAAACTCTTATAGGATCCATTAAAAGATAGAAACTTCGTTATTCAGTCACCAACTTAAGATCAACTAAACAGGGAAAAAATCTAAAAGTTCTGCTACTCGTTGGAAAGAGTCAAATAAGAAAAAATGATTGGTGTATGGATATTCGATCTTCTCAAAGGGAACTATCAGTCAAAGAGTGAACCCAAGGGCATGCTTGAAGAAGACTTAACATCAAAATTGAGAACAAAGAAAATTGCACGGGCATGTGTATTTTTTTTTTTTGAAAGTGGGTGGCACATGGGCATGTGTATTAATAACCAGGAAGGCACTGAGATTACCTTAATCTCTTTTATATGGGCGGGCAACCCAGCAACACATAGCAAGGAGTTAAATGATATGAACACGAATATTGCTGAAACTCTGACCTGACAATTTAGGAGAAAAACACAAAAATATAGCCACATCATTACAAATACAATTTATACATGAATTTATAAACAAGATACAAAATCAAAAATTGTCAAAATGGAAGCTAAGTGACCCCCATATGAGGATTAAGATGTCTGCCATTTCACATCTTCTTCCACATCTATATCAGAGCAAAATGGAAATAGCAACAAGCTCAACCAAAACTGCAGGCCCATGAACAAACCCAAGACCGAGCACTGCTTCAGATAGGTATCCAAACAATAAGGTCACTGAACCTCACAGCTGAGCAGTTCCCAGCAATAAGATAGCCCATAGTGTTAGGGTTTTTGGTGGAATTTCATGCTCCAAAATTGTGTCAAATCCTTACGAAATTGATCTCACAATTTTACTACAGAAGTCACGGTCCCAAGTGACAGTATTGAGGCACTTCAAAATAATTGCAAGTCTAAACATTTTTTTTTTGAAAGTGAATGGTACCACAAGTTGTATTGACGTCCAAAAAGGAGGGATGTACAAGTGTAAGCAAAGTATACCCACAAAATCCCTGTACAAAAGATTCTCCACACCAAGGTGGTGTGGCACCCGTTAGGCCCCTAACAAAACAAAAAAGGAAGAGTTCTGTGAGTATATAATCGAAGCCCACTCTCTCACTTTATCCAAATAAAGAAGGTAACCATGTCTAAGATTCTAGCTTTCATCCTGAAGACTCTATTGTTTCTTTTTCCCCTTAAGGCCCATAGGGTAGCATGTAGAATGATGCCACTAGATGAGTCTATCTCCCTTGAGATTCCAAGTCTTGTGCCAGTCACTGATCAATTGTTGTACATTATGTAGTAAGATGGTAGCACCTCGAAACCTGCTCATAACCTGAGTCCAAACATCTTGAGAATAGGAGCACCCTGTGAAAAGGTCGTCCAAATTATCCTCCTCTTCTCCACAAAGGCATCAGAATGTGGGGATATCTGCGAGGAAAGGAGTCAACCTATCACACGTCGGCAAACGACCATGTGAGATCCTCGAAATAAGAATCTTCACCTTAAGGGGGCTCTTCGGAGACCAAATCTGCGATACCAAAGCATGCCGCACTCCTTCATCTGAAATAAAATTGTACACTGAGTTGATAGAAAACCCTCCTTTATCCCATCTCCACCACCACTTGTCAATGCTGCTAACTTCTGGTGCGAAACCCTGGAGAAAAGAAAGTAATTTCCCAAGTCGCTGAATCTCCTCTTCCGACAGATTTCTCCTAAAAGATGGGGCCCATGTTCCCCCTGAGAGCTGAGGTTCAAAGATTTGGGAGACTGATGCCTCCAGTGTAGAGGCAATCGCATAGAGTTGCGGGAAGGTGTCCACTAGTGCATAGTCTCCCGTTGAACCCCATAAAGTTTTTTAATTTGGTAATTACAGAAATTTTCAGAAATTAAAATGTCATATGACACGACTCGAAGTAATGTTCAATCATCGCCATCATGGAGATGTTCATGAGCATTTCATCGAACACAAGAAGAGTGGTACAAAGTCATGCGCACCCGCACGATAAAATCAAGCCCTTTATCTTTTGAAAGGCTCGTGGACGTTTTGTCAAACACCTGGCGGGCGGCATAAGGCCCACGCCAAGTCGAGCTGTTAGCTCTTTATGACGAGTGGGTATTATGTCGAATACCTGGTAGGCGGTGTAAAATCATACACCCGCAAGGTTTAAACTTATACAAAATTCAGTCCTTTAATACCTTCGGGTATTCCCGTGGCGTTAAACAAAAGCCTTTTACCCCGGAGTCAACGGACAGTAAGATGGCGTCTACAAGAACACAACAAACAAACAAAAAACTCCACGTGGGTCTTGTTGCGAAAAAGGCCAGAAAAGGATAAAAAGTTCAAATCCTTGGCCTTTTTATAGCGTTGACGAGAGTCCAAGATGAGGGGAGGGGGGGGACCGCCTCCTCTCTCTCTCTTCTCCTCTCCCTGCACCGGGGGGACCTCCCCCTGGTCCGCCACCTCTCTCTCTCTTCTCCTCTCCCTGCACCGGAGGGACCTCCCCCTGGTCCGCCAGAACCGGGGGAGGCCCCTCGGGGCTCCTTGCACCGGGGGGGGACCTCCCCCCGGTCCAACCTGCACCCAGGGAGGCCCCCTGGGCCCACCTACACCGGGGGGACCTCCCCCCGGTCCACCCTGCACCGGGGGAGGCCCCACGAGCCCATCCGCACCGAGGGGAACCCCCCCGGGGCCTCTCCACCTGCGCACCTGCCCGGAAGAGACTCCTCCCCCCCCTCTTATTGCTGCTGCACCACCGGGAGAGGAAGAGACGGGGAGAGGAAGAGACCGGGGGGGCTTACCTCCACCAAGATTCCACCAGGGGACCTCCTCCTTGGCCTCTTCCACCGCCTATAAAAAGCGACGCTTTCTCCTCTTGAAAGGGACTTGGAAGCAGAGAGAAGAAGAAGCTCTTGGAAGGGATAGTGATGCTGCGATCAATGCAAGAGGTGATAGGAGGGGGGTGCCCTCTTCCCCTATTCAAGTGTTATGTTAAAAAAAAGAGTTGTGAAAAGCCCTCATGTTAGTTAGGACTACCCCTATGTGAGGGAAATGTGTGTTATTCAATGGAAATACAAATGAGGGCCATAAACTTATGATTCTGGATTTTTTATGTATCATGTGGAAGAAAACTGCAAAGGGGCAGAAATTGCGATTATACCTTTGAAAGATCGCAGAATTGTGTAGATGTCCGAGAATGTCCGGGAATTGCAAATTTTGACAAATTCAAGGATAAAAGGGGTTCAAATTTATAGACATGCTCCCCAAAATGCACAAAAACCCTAGTTTATTCCAAAGTCCAAAAATTGCGGTTTTACCCTGAAACTATGAGAAATTTCACAAAAATCCAAAAAAACACAGTAAAATACAATAAAATTCAGAAAAACATACAATGATGCCCCAATCAAAGGAAAATAGTAGAAACGTACCCAGATGACAGAAAATTATAAAAACACCCTCGGAGGTTGAAAAAGTACTAGAACACCTCTGGTGGATGAAAGATTACAAAAACACCTCCAAAGGTCAAGAAAATTGCAAATATACCCCTAGTCGAGGGAAAATTGCAAATATACCCCCAATCGAGAGAAATTGCAAATATCCTCCCGGTCTAGAAAAAATCACAAATATGCCCTAACAATAGAAAAAAAATTGTGGATATACCCCCACTTTGGGGCACAAGAACTTTCACAAGGGCGAACCCTTAATGTCAGGGATGACATTGTAGGAGTAAAAGAGGTCTTTGGCAATTAGTCAAAGATGTTCGGACTTGTCTGATGTAAATTAACACCGACTCCGGTCGGCGGGAAAAAGTCCAGTACACGAATCCTAAATCGTCTGATAAATTCGAAAACACAGAATTAACAAATATGTCAAAATATACGCATATTCATCCAACGAAATGGATGTCTGAATTTTCCGCATGTAAAACATCTCCACACCATCTATCTTTCTAGAAGCAACACTATTGACCATTGTCCAGCCAAACCCATACACCTAGCAAAAATGACATCCAAACACTACAAAGTGCCCCCCCCCTAAATGGGTGAGACATTATGGTAAGAGGCAGGGCTTAGGTCCCGGTCCCTGACTCTACCATAGTAGCTCTGACGGATACATTGCGCCCATAGTCCACTATCTTCGGAGCCAAGCTCCCATAGCCATTTGCATAGCAAGGCCTAATTAAAGTCTGATGTTTTTGATGCCCACACCTCCCATCTTCTTACTCTTGCAGACTCTGCCCCAAGCAAGATCATGCCATCCCATGTTCCTGTCACCACTGCCATGCCAAAAAAATCTTGATTGAATGGACTCTAGCTTCTTAGCAATCGTCCTTGGGATCTGGAATATCGCAAGGTAATAGATGGGGAGACTGTTCAGCATAGATTTACAAAGCACCATTCTCCGCCCATATGAGAGAAGTTCAGCTTTCCACCCTGCCAGCCTTGATGTAAACATAAACCTCTATTACTAAAGGTTTTTTGCATCTAAACTGTTGCTAGAATAAAAATAACAGATTCATCACTCCTGGATTTGCATTTGCATATATATCATCAAAAATGCTAATATTCTGCAAACATGTTCAAGTGGACTTCCCGCACAAAAAGAATGCTGCAAAAGACCATTCTGTGATTTTCTGGCACACTATTGGCGTTTTTAATGATATTTGTGCAAATGATGCAGGAGTGATAAATCTGCACAAACAATGGTTCATATGCAAAAACCTCTACTCATAACACCAATATGGAATGGCCTACTAGGACAATCATAAACAGAGTGGGTTTGTTGATAGTGAGGATCACAAGGATTAGGAGAATATAGCGTGTTAAGGCATATGAATGGTAAGAACTGATTGACATTTAAGATCTCAAGTTATTCATGCTCACAGATGTCTGATTGGATGGCCATGATTTAGCAGGGAATAGAAACTAGAGGAAATCTTCTCAACGATGCACAGCCCACCACACCCCCCGCCCTAATAATCAATGACACCCAACATGGCAAGGCGGAAGGGGGAGCAGAAAACTTTCTTCACAGAATTAAACGGCTTCTCCACTATTGATTTTTCACCATTAGTACATAATATAATAAGTTGCTGGAAAGAAAGCTAAGTAAAACAAATGTCACCAAGACAAGATAACAAAGATCACAAGCACATATGAAAATAAACATGAGGCTGTAAATTGCATTCAACAAAAGAACGGATTTAAACATAAAGAGGCAAAACATGCAAATGGAAAATGGAAATGCTCCAAAAGACCACACCACTTCCACAATGACCAGTGCGATGCAGTGGCAAAGGTATGCTCTTTAAGGATTGGTGACCTGCATATCTATGCAGAAAGGGGATTCATATTTCTTTGGCTGAAAGACACAAATGAATGCATGAATCCAAATGACACTCTTTTGTCCGGACAAAGCATCAACAACAACTTTTCTGCTAGTTCAGATGCTAATTAATGTAGAGAGCATATGCCAAGTCAAAATTCAAATTTTTCATTGGAAAACATAAAACTATGATATCATATGCCATTAATGAAAAAAATGCTAAGCCCAACTTTCATAGGTGACAGATTAAAAAAGGAAGGAGAAGAGGAAGTGATGAAGAAAAAAAAGCTAGTGGGCATCTAAATGGCAAGCATTAGAGACCGAGTTCAATATTAGCTGACAATTCCCCTGTGAATTAGCAACACCCAAACATAATCCAATTTAGGGAAGGGAAATCTTTCAAAAAAACGACCCAGCCAGATTAAGTTCCAACTCTGATCAATGGAACCTTGACAACCATTACAGAATCACCATGCCTTGGTTGCGTTACGGGATAAGAAAGTGTAGAATAAGAACCCATATTCTAGATAAATGTATTTGAGTTCTTATTCAAATTTTAATTTGGATAAAAAGATTTACTTTAAAAATAGTTACTTCAAAGATAATATTTACTTTGTACGAGAAGTGAATAAAAGGAAAAATAAGAAAGTAAAGTACTACAGATGCTTTCTTGTTCTAACAAGGATGAAGGCTTGAATCTGTATTCTTGCAATTTGCTAGAATATGGATTCAACCTTTATTCTCACTGGAATGGAGTCTGGATCCTAACTTATTCCATAGTACAAAACAAAATATAGAATCCGGATTCTCTTCAATGCATTAATCTAGCCTTGCTCCATTACCAAACCCAGGCTATATGATGCCAATATAAACTTTTACATTTTTTCTTTGAAGCCATCAACTTTTAATTTTAACATATACTCAAAACAGAAGCTTATTTGTTTGTTCTTCCTTCAAGAAGATCTATCACTAGTATGCTCAATCAGACATAAATTTCCCATAAAAGAAATCTCACCATTACAGAAGACAAAGAATGACCCAAGTTAGAAAACATTGTGCCAACAGAGAGTGTCAGAAGCATATTTAGGACAAGACGGAGCCAGAAATATCTCCATTCCCTTGACATAATCAACAAAGACCTCCATATCAGAACTGCAATCCGTGTGGCCTTACTGGCTTTGCCTTTGCTTTTAAGAAGAGGTCCACCCTGCAGCATAGAATATAAAATAAAACGTTAAGTACACAAACTCAAAAGAGAATATAAAATAAAACGTTAGGTACACAAACTCAAAAGAGGTTGAAAAAGATAAACTTCAGCAGTTTCCAGATATACATTTCCCATTGTGATAAAATTAAAGGGAAAATTACCCTTATACCCCTGAAATCATTCAAAATTACCCCTATATCCCTCCCTTTATCATATTTATCATAATACCTCTGAAATCCTTAAGAAAATAGCCATTGTGCCCCTTTGTAGGGGTATAGGGGTAATTTTTTGTTTTACGGATAGGGGCATAATGGATCTTTTCTTAATGATTTCAGGGGTATTACGGTAAATACAATAAAGGTAGGGGTATAGTGGTAATTTTGCAAGATTTTAGGGTTATATGGGTAATTTTTCCTAAAATTAAAGTCAATTTGGACATCCTGATCCTTAATTCAAGCCATGTTGTAATTATAAGTAAAATGACTAGAGGAGTGGGTTGAATGGTCCTGTGCTTCGTTGGTAACAACAAGGTCCCATGTTCAATTCCTCTTGGTGGCTAAGCACGTCGTGCCTTTGCCATAGTGTCCACACCCACGGGTGGTTCCCTAGCTCATGTTTGGGCAGCATCGCTTCGGGGTTTTACCCAGGATTTGACAAACTGATACGGTACGGCCCGTACTGCACGTACCAGACCGTACCAGCCAGTGACCGGTACGTGGTACGCAACCGGTATGCTATTATATTTTTTAAATATTATATGTTTTATTTCATGTAAAAGAAATTTTGTAGGTGGGTTGGTTAGAGATATGAAGCTTAACCGTGAGGTCGCCGGTTCAAAACATAGCAAATGCATGGGTTTTTTTGTTTGTTTTTAACTTGCTGTGAGATAAAAGATCAAAAAACCTCAAAATCTAAAGGCGTTCCTATGATTCAAACTCAGGGCATCTCTCAAGTAAAGTGCAGACCACCTAAGTACCTAACCAACTGAGCTAAGAGTTTTTTAAAATTATTTTACATATAATATATATGAGGGATCCTTTTTTCACCTCGGTACGTAACGATACCGAACCGTACCGTACTGGTAAAAAACCGATACGACCGGTAAAAGCGGTCCGTCAAACCTTAGTTTTACCAAGCCACCCCTTGCCCGAACCGGCATACCCCATGATGCGCAAGCGGTAGCATCCATAGGTCAAAAGCAGCCGCACGCTGAGGTTAGTGGCGGGGGTGGGTTTTCCCCGGCCATCAAAAAAATAAAAAAATTAAATTAAAACTTGATGTTTTTTCTGATTCCATTAATGAAAATAAATAGCCCAAACACACCTGATTCTTGATCTTTGTTTTTCATACTTTAAAGTTATTAAAATATTCATGCACTTACGTATATAAGCTTTACATAAATTTAAGTCAATCATGGAAGCAAAAAAAAATCAAGCAAACTATGGATTTTACCAAGTCAGTTACAAGAATGCAAAGGCAAAAGATTGCAAGGTACAAGTTGGGTACACGAGCAGCTACAGAGTGATTCCTCAAATTATGTCAACAGATTTTACCTTCTCCCCTTATGATATAAATTCCAGTGGATTACAATAGAAGAAAAAAAACAGAAGAGCAAGGTAATTAAAAGTGGCTAATCAGAGGGAGAAATTTGAAAGGTGAACATTGCCAGTTGCAATAAACTTCAAAAAAAGAGGTGGGGTGGGGGGGGGAGCCAGTTGCAGAAAAACAACACTAGGTTTCAACTACCACATGGGAAAACTTCAGTGAGGACATGCCCGGAAGCCACACAAAAATATTCAGGTTTCAATAACATTTCCCAACCCAAAGTAGCAGTGGCTGATGGTAGATGTTAAAGCAGAGAAACAGACCTTAGGCAATTTATAACCAAGAGACCATGATACAGTGACACTACAAGTATCCCCATTATACAGGAACAACTAGAAACTGCTTCCACATGATTCAAGTGTGGAGACGATAATACAGCACACAGTGACAAGCTCATGGTTTGAACAATAAATAGTGCTAGGCAAAAATCATCCTATTGAACAAGTTCTCTCCAGGAAAATATATTACAGAATAATCCTAATGAGTTGGATTCAGAAAAAAATCTGATTTCACCTTCTGAATGAGTTTTTCTATCGTTGATTCAACAGCAGCTGCGTCAGCTGATAATTTATAGGTAGCTTCCAAGGTCCGAATTGCAACGGCTGTGTCCATATTCACTGACGAGAAGTCCCCATGGTCATCCTGTACAGACAAATGGAGAGACCTCATTCTACCACAGAAAAGAGAAAGAACTATGCATATAAATGTCATGCACAATGAATGGCATGTGGGCAATACCTGCAAGCTTTTGCACATTGCTATTATCCTGTCAAAATCTGTATTTATTGCACGCAGAAAGTGATCAGATGGACTTTGCATAATTGGACAAGGAAATCCGGCATTTGAGAAATGCTGCATCAAAGATATTGTTAAATTAGTCATGTTAAATGGTTGCAGAAAGTGTGAGAGCACCTACTGCCTAAGAAGTCTCATACTGAGAGAACCAACTTCCATAAAAAATCTGGTCTACAACTCTACATGAGGCATAGCACGGTGTATAAAGTAACACATGAACACGAGAAACCCCCAAAATTAGCTCAGGCTCTCAAGCTTTTGCAGTAAATATTAAAGCAGACCTCAGGACAAAAATCAAAGAGATATCTACCTGTAAGCAGGCTAATGTTTCTCCAAAAAATAATGTATTTCCATTTGAAAGCAAGCATATCCGGTCAAAGAGGCCAAAGACTTCGGTGCTGCTTTGGTACATAGTAAAAATGAGAGTGCAACCAGTGCTTGCAAGTTTCTTTAATGTCACCATCATCAGAAGTGCAGAAACACTGAAATAAGAAAATCAGGTATACAAATAAGGAAAATGCCTTGGTAGAGAGCAGCTGCCAAGATATGAGGTCGGTGGGGCAAGAAATTCAAAGAAACCTGTCAAGGTGGTAAAGCGGTTCATCTATAAATAAAATATGAGGCCTTGTCACAAGCTCCCTGGCAATGCTAACACGTCTCCTCTCTCCGCTAGGAAGACCTTTCATATAGCAATGTCCACCGATGAGTTTGTCACAGTAGTCACCCAAAGACATGGCTAGAATAGCATCCTCCACCACGCTTTTCTTTTGGGAGAAGAAACCGGGAAGTTGAAGAAGTGCAGAGTAGTACAACATTTCTCGAACTGTAAGAGACTCAATCAACGTGTCTTCCCTCTCAACATATCCCTGCAGGTTCAAAGAGGAAGACAACATGAGTCCAAAAGAGTTATATGGAACTTTGAACCATGACACTTATTGACCTATTCACGGTCCAAATGGAAGCTATATATGAACAGACTATCATAAGGAGTTAAAGGACATCCACTTTGGAAATAAGCAACGAAACACAGATTCTCCATAAGAATAGGAAGCCATGCAAGACACCCATGGAAATCTGGAATCAAACATCCAGAATGATAGAATGCATATGAATACAAATGTCCATGTCGGAGCAGCAATGGCTATTATTACTATGCACAGAAATGAACAAAAAATATGTACATAAAAAAGCCTACACGATAGAAATATAACGAGCAAGAGAGCACCAGGCGATTTTTTGATTTATATTATGGTATACCCATTTAAACTGGCATGCATATTCATAGCAAAAAACCATGTACAACAGATCATAAGTTGATGCCTCAGTTTAAGTAGAAAATATTTGATTTTAGAGGAAAATACTCATATCAGTGATGTTCTATATACTGGGATACGAGTAAGGATGGATTCCAAGTTTTATGTTTAACCATGAAAGTGACAATTCAATTGGATATTACCATTTTCCCATTCAGAAGCAGAGACCAAATCAATTTAACCAGTTGAAGCCTATGGGCAACTTAAAAGAAGGTTATACAGATAGGAAAGCATTTTTGCATGGTCACGTGGGAGAATGCCACTCAATGTATCTCTACCTAATCTGGATATACAGTAAATATTAACCTCACCACAATCTACATGTTTAGCTAAACTTTAACCTGCTTGCAGGGCATCCCAATTCCCATTTGGTAGGTTTAGTTAACACTGAAGCTCTCTCCATCAGTGCATGTCAGCCAGGTTGATGCCTTACTCTTCTGAGCATCCACAGGTCTCTTTGTAAGAATGAATGAAGGTAAAAATGATAGAAGGGTCTATGCCCTTGTGACAAGAGATTGGGAATTATCCAACCTCGATGGACGAACCAAAGCAGTCATGCATGGTTGGGGGGGTGTTGAACCCCACAAATTTGTGATATTTGCTTCAAATATTCAGAAATTTCCTGAAAATTTTCAGACATTTTTCTGAGAATTTTCAGACAATTTCAGGAATTTCCTGACAATTTCCAGGCAATTTCAGAAAATTTCCAGACAATTTTCAGAGATTTCCATAAAATTTTTGGAGAATTTCAGATATTTTTTCAGAAGAATTTCGGAGACTTTTCAAAAAAATTATTAAGCGACCCGAGGTAGTAAAAAATCATCGCCGTCGTATAAACGCCCTCGGGGTTCCGTCGGGCGGGGTTATTCAACACAAACCCTACATATTTTCATGCATGGGAATTTCATCGAAGTTCGAACAACTTGTGGGCGGCATAAAGCCACATACCCACGCAACAAGTCAACAATCAAAAGTCGACCCGTCCTTGGTGTCCGAAAGAGCGGTCCTTGCGCTGAACAAAGGGTGGACATTAAATACAAAAGGCGGATAACAAGTCATCTTGTGGAGAACAAGACAAACAAAACACCTCCCCGTGCTGCACCTTGGGTCCCAGCAAAAAAAAAAACATGCTTGAAAAGAACAAGTCCAGGGCTTTTATAGCCTTCAAACCACCGGAGAACCCCCTCCTCCATCTCTCTCCCTCTCTCCCGGCTGTGTGCGGCACTGGAGGGGGTCCCTCCGGTCGCGCTACACTGGAGGGACCTCCCCCCAGTCACTTGGGACCGAGGGAGACCCCTCCGGGTGTGCAGCACCGGAGGGAGATCCCTCCGGTCTGCCCACACCAAGGGAACACCTGAGGGAGCCCCCCTCCGGTCTGCCCGCACCAGAGGGAGGCTCCCTCTGGTCCATTTGTGACCGGAGGTAGCCCCTCTGGTGGTGCGCGGGCGGAGGGAGCCCCACCGACCTCTTTCTCTTTTTCTTGTAAAAAAAAGAAGAAAAAAGAGGGAGAAGCACTGGAGGCACTTGTTCCAACAGTCAATGCACCAAGTACCGGAAGGAAGTCCCTCCACTTCTCTCCCAACTCCTATAAATAGGAGAGGTAGGCTAGGGGAGAGGGGGACTTCGACTTGGACCCTGGAGAGAATCCTTGAAGACACCTCTTGGAGCAGAGCCTTGAAGGCTTTGAAGCTTTTGAAGACCTGCTTGGAGCACCCTGTTCAAGACTTGAAGAAGTTCTTGAAACCTGAAATTTGTATAAAAACCCTCAAGCTAGGGTATGTTGACAAAAATACCCCCCGCATGACGGAAATCTTTTGTATTTCATGAGAAATTGTCCTAGAAGGATGCAAAAATCATGTAAAACCCAGAAACCCTAAGTTCTGTGATTTTTTATGTTAAGTTATGGGAAAACCTTGCAAAGTTCAAAAGTTACAATTTTTACCCTGAAGTTTTGTAAAATTGCACAAATACCCATGTAATTCAGGAAAAATCCTGAAAATTCAGAAATTGAACAAAAAATGCTCAAGTTCGCAGAAATATCTTCCAAATTGGGGAAAAGCCCATGTTTTGTCCAAAAATTGAAAAATTGCAGTTTTACCCCAGATCTTTATAAAATTGCATAAATATTTGAAAAAATTACAGAAAAATCTGAAATCACAGAAAATGGACTTTTATATCACTACAGCCCTGAATATTGCAAATAAACCCTATATTAATGGAAAATTGCAAATAAACCATAGCTCATGGGAAAATTGCAAATATACCCTAAGCTTGGAAGAATTAAATACATGCCCACTTCAAATATACCTCTAGGGTATAAGAGTCCTTCTCGGACTTAATCCCTCGCATCACAACGAATGTTGTAAGGGTTATGGGATATCTTTGGCAGTTAATCAAAAGTATTCGGACTAATGCCGATGTAAATAAACACCGGCTATGGTCGGTGGGAAAAAGTCCAATGCACGAACCCTACAGTGTCTGTTAAAGGCAAAGCGCAGAAGTAATAATGTGCATGCTAATTGGTTAGCTGAACAAATGTGTGTATTTGTTCAACAAATGAACATGAATATTTTCCGTATTTTTTTCCCGCATGTGAAACAGGGGGCATGACAACATCTTTTCTGTCCAGGATCAAAATCCAAGGAGAACTCTAGATCAAAGAATATTTAAGAAAGTACTGCAGGATGTGAAATGCTTGCATGAACTGATGCAAAAAACAGAATGAAGAAATTTCAGATCATCTTTACAGTTAGACTGAAGGCAAAAAGTGACCAATAAGAATTTCAATGCCTTTACAGGGGAACCAAGTTTCTCTATAACTTTCTACAAGAAATAAGTTGCTTAGACCAAACTCCGAGTCAATATTCTTCATCTCATTGTATCACACAAGTCATTTTGAAATTACCTTGCTAGTTTTGACAGGAATTTGTTTATCGATCTCAACATACAATTGTAACCTAGCATGTACCCCAGAAATTGGTCATCATCATCAATAGCACTAACTGGCCTTTCTCAGCAGTGTGAGAGTATTTCAGGGTCCAGGTACTTGGTTTGCCTCCAAAAGTTTCAAATTAAGGACATGATCATGAGTATAATAGATAAAAGTTAGGCCATACAGAAAATTTTCATTTCAAGCTGCTTAGGAAAGTAGGCATGAAAAGTTACACAACCCCACAAGGCTAGATTGAAATAACAAGGATGCTAAGAAGATTAGGCTGAAAGCCTCGAATTGGATGAGAGAAGTACTTACATATGCACCATATGGCATGCTGGTCTTTGCTCCATTTATAAACACTTCACCATACATCCTCCCAGGACTTGGCAATCTGCCTAAAGAAGATTAAATGAAACAGTAGTTAGTTGTATAAATGTTGATATTAAATAATTATATGTCTTATGCGGTCTAGGAGGGCTTGGCAGGCCACAGATGACATGACAAGAAAGAGTAAGCAGCTATTATCCAGCCATCAAACGCGAGTTTCTGACAATCTCCAAAACAGCAAACAGTGGGCTCCCAGCAGTGGACCACCTTACAGCATGTCCAGAACCAAAGCAAAGTCGCTTGTGGACTGAGGCACCAAACAAAGGGGTTTATGCTGTAATGATTCTGAGACTACTAACTCAGAAACAGGTAGGGCAATAAAATTTTATTAGAACTATATTGGTATTGCCTACAAAAAAGATAAACAAAATGTCCAAACACATGATTCTTAGTGTCCTGAGCATTCAATGACCATGTTTTTTTGAAGTTGTCCACTTGCTGCCATTTCCTTGCAGCTTTTCTTTTTCATTATGGATGGGCAATTACAACATCAGCCTCAAGTTTGCTGATCCCTGCCTTGTCTGGGCCTTGCTGGATCTGACTGCATGGACTGACTGCACAAAAGAGCATAAAATGCAGCCAATCAAATGCACAGCCCATGGCCAACTAGATACATGTGGTGGTTGTCTATGAGTGAGATTTCACAACCTTGTGAACAACCCAAGCTGCCAGAGCAACCAACTGCTCACCCGGGTCATTATACCCTTGCATCTAGATAACACACGAATTCATTTGATCAATGTTGACAAAGAAGCTGAAACAACAATATATTGTTGCAATCTAACCTGCAAGTGCCCTTAGTAATGTTGATTTCCCAGATCTAGCGGGGCCCATAATTACTGTAAGTGTTCCCGGCAATGCATAACCATTGGAACTCTTCACGACCATATCAGAGTAACTCCTCTTCCCTTTCACTGTGACTGTCAGGTCTTTCCAGACAACTGATGCCCCTGATACCTTCCTTGCTGTGATTGAGGAAGAAGCCTCAGGTAATGAAGGAGATGGCAATGACAAACTGTTGACCTTTGATAGAGATGGGGAAGCAGTTGTGGTTGCAACATTGATTGAATCAGCACCCTCCTCTAGCCGTGCATCAAGTTCTGCATCGTCCCACTCAGGTGAATCCTCAAACGAGATAGGATGTCTTAAAGCTCCTGGTTTACGCGCATAGAAGAAGTTGCCTGATGGTGCCCTGCCCGCAGGACTACTTGCTGAGGACGAAGAGGATCTATAGTTGTCTGAGTAAGACTGAATTTCTTCCATCAAACTTCTTCCCTTTCCACGCGTGGGAACTCTAGCCAATCAAAAAGAAAAATATCCTCAATAAAAGGAAACTTGCCCTTCCTTCACAAGCCCTTCTCATAACATGAAACTGCGACAAATCACGAACCTTAGGGCTCCGAGAGATCACCTTCCAGTTTACCCAAAATCAGCACTCTGTAGCAAAAACAACAATATCCGCAACAAATTTCACATAAAGTTACAATGAGAAGAAACATACATACCATTTGAGAGAGAATAAATGAAAAATCTACAACCAGAAGTCGTTCTTTAAAATCAAGCGAAGATACGCAACTCTAGCAGAGAACTCAACCTTTGAATAGAAATAGAAACCCCAACTGGGAGAAGGTGTTATTGGGACGGGGGGAGAAAGAGAGGACTTGGAGTGGCGAAACCATCCGAAGAGGTGCTCATTCTAAACTATCACGGAAACCCAGGTACTCCATAGTACACCAATTTCCCCGAAACCCAGCAAGCTCAAACCGGATAATTTTACATCACCAGAACCCTCACCGTTTTTGTTCACACAAGTGCACATAAAATAGAAGCATCTCAGTACTCGCCAATCCAGAAAATCGTCGTTGCAGAGCAAACGTTCACTCCATTGCAATGCTCCCGAGGCCAAAAACCGGTGGAGAAAGTGATGGGGAAAGAGAAATGTCATAACTTGAAACAAGCTCCGCTAGGACTGTAGATTCCGCATATGCTTTCCCCTGACGCAAATGCCAAAAACCCTTCTGCCCCGCTGCAACAACGCCCCCCCCCCCCCTCACCCTCCCCCCAAAAAGCACGGAATGCACTCAAACACACCCACCAAAAACTGAACCCCACTTCAGTGGAAACAAAGCAAGGGAAGGAAAAAAAAGGAAAAAAAAGAAGAACAAAAGGAGGAGGAGGAGGAGGAGGGAGGAGAAGAAGTAGAAGAGCATATCTCAAAACCCACTGCTCGAGCCGTCAAACGGAACGGCTGAACCAGCAAGAGAAGAACGTGAAGAACCTTCCTCTGCGGCAGACAAGCACAAGCTCCCCCCGAAGCTACACGTGCAGTAGAGCCAATAAATTAGTACCCGTATGGCACAGGAAGCCCGCCATGAGAGGAGGAGAGGAAGAGAGAGAGACTGGACTGGGCAAGCAAGAACAGCTAAACCCACGAGCAAAAAAAAATGGAAGAAACCTCGAACTGGGTGTGGTGTGGTGGGTGGTCGCGGGGAGCGCAGTCTGGAGTCCAAAGCTCCCATTTTTTAAAGAGCGGGGAAAGGATCACATTGCCTCTCTCTCGCCCCCACCACCCCACCGGTTTTCCCCTGCTGGTCCTGCAGAACCGTGTTCATTAAATTTGTCTGCCCGAAACGACAAAAGAGAAACGGGAGATTTCGGCGACATCCTCCTTGTCTTGTCCGCGAGTAAAGTTCCCCGTGAGTGACACCACAACGGAGCTCCGCAAACCCCGCACAAACTACGTCATTATGGTAATCGGACCCCGGTGGATCTTTTGACCCCGGCTTTCGCCCCTTTCGACGTGACCTGTCCCCCTGCCCTCATCCAATTGGAGCCTTTTTTTTAAAAAAAAAACACTTCTTTATATAAGATGAGAATATATGTATTTTTCCTTGATCAGGTTTGGATACGGAGTGAACACTTTAATGATAATCTTGAGTGTTGAGCTGTGAAGAAAGAAAATGCACAGTAAAGATGTGCACGACGAAGACAACGTAGGTGTGACTATCTTTATGGACATATGCAATGAAGTTCAAATTTAGGGCCAACTAGAACGTCCAATTAATTTCTATACAAAAATGATAAAAAAGATCGTAAGATTTTAAAAATAAGATGGTGCGGGCTAATTTAAGAAAAGAAATAACTTATCTAAATTAACAATTGATGGAAGAAAATGGTGAAATTAGCTCAATCATTGAGAAGACACTTCTACGTTAACGATGATCCCTATCCATCCATCAGACACAAACAAAACTTCACACAACTAACTTGGCACATTCAAAATGCTAACCTTTCTTGCTAGAATATGAAAGAAGACAGCAAAGTTAGGACAATAAATTGCTCTCCATTGTCTAAAACATATACACTAAACATATATATATGATATATGTCACATCATCTACAAAGCACTAAAGCAATATAAAATGCCCAAAACTATAAAGATCAGAAACAAAGCCACATCCAAATTAAAATTTTGAAGTTTTACTCATATTTGTTATAAAACCATAGAGATTTAATGTATTCACGTTTCCACACGCAAATAAAAGAAACAAAAACTATCACGCTAGGTGATGACCCTCTAACTACTCGGATCATAAGACCCAGGGTCGCAATTGCTTCCTGATGATGGAATGCACCCAACCGTTAATCACCAACCATCCACTATTTCTCTGGCCACCAACCGTTCATTTGAACAGAAGGCTCGTGGTTTAATTGTGCCATTATATGCGCCCTTTTATCACTCAGGTCCCCACGTAACAAACATATCAACAACTCGCGTCATGGCTCTGGACGTGTCATTACGACGAGTATCCTTGTAATGGACTCAACCATGGGCCTTAACAATAAAGAGTAATCAATGATGGAAACAACTTGCTCTGCTCCTTCTATTTTAATCGAAAGATGGCCGCTAAGATGCTGTCGGAGTACAACGATGCCAGAATCAATACCCTTTAACCCGACCATTTGAATTTTCTCAACTCTAAAGTATGAAATAGTTATTAAAGTAAAACATATACAAGAAAATGGGGGATTTTTGGTCTGCGTGCCCACTAGTATTGGTGAATAATAACCCTGGGCTGTACTAAGTATTAATTAAATCTCATAATCACGCAGAGGACAAGCTTTCAAAGGAAAAGCACCGCAACGGACTAGGAAAAAGGGCTACACCCCACGGACGAGCCCATCATTTGATGCAGGGAGGAGGGCATCCATCGATGCCTGTGGTGGCGGGTGGATGCTTCATGTTGAAGGGGAGTTCCTCGATGATTATTAAAAGACGGGAGGAGACGACTTGGGCAGGGATGCTTACACTGCAATGTGCTCTGCCGTTCTCACCAGAATTGTTTATAGAAGGCGGGAGTGGTGGGACACCAGTTTCATCCGTGCACCACCTCAAGCGAGTGAACCAGGTATATATATGTCGCCGATGGCCCGACCACGAATCCGACTCATACCACAAACCCAGGATCCTCTTGTGCGGAGGCCAACAAGGTGGAGCTCTTGTCATCGCTGAAGAGCATACGATTAGAGCAGAGCTCTAATTCACACCAAAGGAAAGGATATGATTCAACAGTGTCAATATTTCCCTTACGTGAAACAAGTTTCAGGTTCAAATCCTACTCCCGGGGATTTCACCAGAGAGAGATTTAACATTTGAATTCGTGAATGCTTTCGCACATGTGACAAGATCTATAGAAAATTTACTCCCCGCGACAGAACTTTCAAATCCAAAAACATGGCCGGTGTGGACCGAGCGAGCATAAGATTATGTAGAAAGTACTCTCAATTAGGGAGGATATTATGAGAAATTGTGACTCTAAAGAGTTTTTATTCATACCGTGTGTTTGCACAGAAATTGTAAATATCCGGGAAAAAAAAGGAAAAAGGAGCCATACTGTTGATGGAATTAAAGAAATGAATAAAAACAAGCACGGTCTCAGTCCATTCGAAGTATACACGACGCTACGCACACGTTAACCCATTTTTAAGGACAATTGATTAAACTAGCATATATAAGTAAAAGTAGCATAATAATGTAAAAGAATAATGTTTAAATACAGTAACATCATACATGCATGGGTTTTCTCGTTTCCGATGATTGCAGCCAAACAAAGCTGTCCAATTTTCCATTCTTAATGGTTGAACTTTTTAAAATCAAACATCTGACATATAATTCATACGAATGATGGGGCATTCCTCTCAAATATTTTAATGAGTTGGGTTAAAAACTTCAAAAAAAATTGAAATTCTTACAAATAAACCATCTTTAAATCAAAAGTTATAGATTTATCATCCTACATAGTTTACATATATATCATTAAAAATATCAATATTATGCAAAAAGATCATAAAAGGATTTTTTTTTTTTTGCACTATTTTTATGTGCAAAAAGATCACTTAAAATAGTACAAAAAGACTATCTCGTGAACTTTTTACACAATATTGATGTTTTTTATGGAAATACAAATATTAAAATGATATCTATTGTTTTTATTTTAACAGAAATTTATATATAAAACCCCATAAAAAAGTAAGATGAGAAAAGTTTAAATTCAAACGCAAAACTATTGTCGACTGGTTTGGATATCCCATACTTCCACGGAAACGGAAACTGGAAGTACAAAGTAGATTTTAGTATCTCTAACTTGTTAGTCAATTTTAAGAAGGCCTCCATATATCGATTTCATGAGGACCACCAGCAATCCCCCTTTCATCTAAAAGAAAAGCTTTTCTCCGAGGCTTTCCCCCATATGAACGAGGGTTTCCTTTGAATTTGTAAATGGCCTACGTCGACAGATTACTCACACAAAACATCGCCTTGCGATAAGTTTTGGCCGCAAACGGCGCCCCATCAAGCACAGATCGTGTAACCCAAGCACACACAGATTGCAGGACTGATCATCCCAGATCAGCGTTTACCCACGTCCGGCCAAGGTTACCCCAACAACACGGCCACATCGGTCAAAACCAAGACCTAGAACTGCAAACCCACGTATTACTCTAGAATAATTATCCCCAAGATGAACTTGGGCCTTTTTTAATTTACCACCTGCCAAGTTGACTAGTTGACGGTTGGATAAGATATCCAATGAACGGGAGAACGGCTGCATTCAGCACCGCACACAGGTGTACGACCAGTCACACGACCTCCCCTCATTGGTCCAGCTGGGAGCTACGGCTGCAAACCCAGCATTACTCCAGAATAATTATCCCAAAGATCAACTTCAGTCCGTTTTCTTACCACCCGCCAAGTTGATCATTAAGATAAATAATAAGAAAAAAAATCCTCGCACACCCAGATGTGTTACCCATCCAGAGTGCATAATATTTTTAATTTTCTAAAAAAATTAAATAAATCTCCAAATATTATAACTTGAAATATAAATTACATCACCATTAATTTACTCAAAAAATAAATAAAAATTAACTTAAATAAACAATATTAACTTATTTTTAAAATTTTATTTATTTTTAATTTTTTAACATAATCAAATGATGACGTAAATTATGTTTCAAATTAAGATAATTTCAAAATCACCTTCAATTTTTTTAAGAAATTATTAAATTTATTTATTTATTTAAAATTTGACTCATTTAATTTTTATTTTTTTAAATATTCAAATATTGATGTAAATTGCACTTCAAATTAAGATAATTTGAAAATCACTTTAAAATTTTTTTAAAAAAATTAAAGACACTGCAGACACACCCAGAGTGTGCAACAAATCTTGCTCAAACAATACAAGAGAACAATGTTGAATTCAACACCGAACTTCTCACACTGGGTAGAACCGCTGCAAGCTGAGAGGCGCACAATAAAAAGACGACGGTAATTTTCCTTTCTATACAAACCATGATTTATCGACTCAGGTTGATTCGGTCGTGTTATACCGTATCTGAAAAAATTTGATACATTGTAAATCACCCCAAGATCGACCGAGTCAGGCGAGTCTCACACACACACACACACACACACACACACACACACACACACAGAGAGAGAGAGAGAGAGAGAGAGAGAGAGAGAGAGAGAGAGAGAGAGAGAGAGAGAGAGAGAGAGAGAGAGAGAGAGAGAGAGAGAGAGAGAGAGAGAGAGAGAGAGAGAGACGTCGAGTCGAGTTGATTACGACTCATGTATCGTATCAGATCAAAAAAGATCGAATCTGATACAGATCACCGAGTCGACGAACTTTGATACAAACACGACTCCAATCTTTGGAGGAGTGGCCGAGGATGACCAACAACTAATCAATGAATAGCATCTTTGTACAGTTTCAAATGATAAAGCTACCAGAAAAAAAAGGACAAGTGCCATTTAGATTCATGCAGAGACTAAGTTTCTACAATTATTATGTATATAAATAAACTAAACAAAGCGATGTTCTGAGCGCAGCCGAAAATTGGACATACTTGCACCGGGGGGAAAGGGGGCGGTGGGAGGAGGAACTACGATGACATCCTGTCCCATCGCATGAAATTCATAACATTTCAAGCCATATGGATACAGAGATTAGAGTTGGCATGCGATCAATAAACAGACCCATCGCCAGACTAACAATACCGCATTTGTCAGTCAACATCCTTGATAGATCTTCATTGAATGAATATGAAAGAGCTTCAGGGTGAGTAGCTCGTAATTATAGTCTTCAAATCGATCATGCTTCAGACCGATCATATAGATAAACCACAATTATTCAAAATTGAGATATTTCTTCATTACGAACTCATACTGTTTCTTGGATTAGTTGCCAGCCATCTTAAATCCGATATAGCAATTTCTGGGAGAGGACTATGTCATGTTTTTTAGCCATTCAAAGGGTCAGTTAAACCGAAACTAATTCTATATAATCCAAGGTTTACGGTGTTACAACGGCCATGTGGGCCTGTTCAACCTTCTAGTTATACACTGACACACATACTATTACTACCACAAAGGAAATCACGCGTCCCATGTTAACTAAGTTGAGATGCGTGGTGAATTCCTTTCTCTGAAACAGTCTGCAATAAGCGAAGGGTATATCCAAAATCAGAAAAATTGAAGCCTCTCAATAAAACAATATCGGATGTTAAAAACCACCAAATACGTACGCCACAAAACATGACCCATGGCCGAGCTTTCTTCAAAGACATTCATGCAATCTCCTAAATCGACAAAAGGGAAATGAGCTGAGGCAAACGGAAGCTTAAACAGAAAGGCCATGACACATCGGATCCAAATGCATTGTTCAGGTTAAGTAAAGCCATGACTTTCCTACACTCTCTTAAAAAGATAGTTTAATGACTTCTGCACAGAAATATGCATCAATACGGAAGACAGAATCAGATCGATATCAGTCGGATCACCCGATCCTATTGGATTTTGGACGGTCCGATTCTGAGCCAACCTATCCCGATCCGCCGTCGGGATCGGCCCGAATCGCCCTATATCGGCTTGGATCTGTCTGAATTGGGCGATCCGAGCAATCCCCACCCATCCTCCTCGTCCTCCTTTGTGTGTCTCCTCCTCACCCTCGCTGGTACAGTACAACACCAACAACAACAAAAATAAAAGGAAAATACTTAACCGTCACCGCCGTCATCACCGCCGCCGGTCCCCGTCGCTAGTACCTTCACAAATGAAAGAGCTGCTACCCGACACGCCGTCGTCGAGGCTAGGACATCAGGGGGCTGCAGCTGGAGATAGGATACGATCGCATCAAGTAAAAGAACCGGGTCCCTCAAGGGACCCGGAACTTGCCAGCCTTCGAAGATGGAAGATTGTATCGGGTAGAGGAATCGGATCCCTCAAGGGACCCAGAATTTACCCGACTCCGCCTCTATCAATGCTGCGGGGCCCAATAGAGATCGTCTTCCCCGCCCGACCTCGCCCCTAATCCTACGTCGACCGGAACAACCCAAACAACGCTCTTCACCATCACGGACCCCTTCACCGACAACCGGAGATTCCGGCAAGAGGATAGCGTCATCTCTACTAGCCCTGCCTTGGAGATTCCGGTAGAAGTCTTCGGAGGCCACGTCTGTGAGGAGACAGCTCCAGAGTTGCAGTTTCCAACAAACCCACATGTTTTGGAGGCTCAAGGACTGTGGACTAATGGCCTAACTCGGCAAACATCAGTCCGAGATCGATCATGATCAACATATCTCACCTATCTGGATCAATTTTAGACTGACCAATCTAATCTCGATCCCCGAGTCTGCCTTCCTTGTGCATCATCGCATATTCAAGTTTTTAAAATTCCTATTTCTGAGGACCGTACTTGTGGACGGTGTATGTATTAAGGTGCCTTCGAAAGCCTAAGTGCAGGACAACTTTTTGCGACCATGAAAAAGGAGGCCCAAGGCCATGTGTACATAAGCCTATGTTGCCTAAGCAGCTGGGTGTGTGGTTGTCCATTATCCTAAGTCAGAAAGATTATGGACTAAACCAGGTTAGGGACTCCTAACTGGCCCAATTCTCGGCTCCTTTCCTCGCCTGATGCCCTCATTTTTGTCATTCCTTGCCACCAGCCCCCTGCCCGCTCCAACCACCTGCTTGTCCATGATTTGTTGTCCCTCTTCATTGCCTACCAGCTCCTCATTTTAATGTGCACACAGCCTAGCTTTAATCTTCCAGCAAAGATTGGATGGCTGCAAACACTCCCGTGCACTGGGAAGGAAACCCACCACAAGAGGGGAGCCACTCAACCACACAATCAAGCAGCCCTCTCAAAGCTGGCCCAAAACCTCACGGGGAATATGTGCATAAGTCACACAACATGATGACCATCCTTGCTCGTGCAGGCATGACAACGGTTGTTCAATTTGAGCTCTGCTGGCCAACCCAAGCATCGTGCATTTTGGACTTCTCTTAAAAACAGAGCCATAGAGAGCGTTCAATTTTCTGTTTCCCTAAAAACATCCTCCTCCTGTGCGGCCAGGTAAAACAAGAAGCCTGCCTGCATAGTTGCATCCCCCCGCCCCAAAATGCACATGGACATCCATACGTACACACCGACACATGCAACTCAGATCACTCACTATCTCCCTCTCTCTCTCTGCGCCCCGTCCTTCCCCCCCCCCCCCACACACTGACGTCAGACCCATACATACAAATTTCTGTTACCAAGTAACACAATTTCGAAGACGCCTTGGACCGTTGGATCTCTCTCTCTCTCTACAAATGCATGCGTACATACACAAAACAGACATCCATACAAATTTCTGTCAGCGAATAACAGAAAGGCTCCTTGCTACCAAAAATTTCAGGGTCATCGGAGTTTGGTGGATGGAAGAGATCCCACATGTGCAATATCTCTTCCACCTGGCCTGTGCCCATGATGTCACGCCCAGCACAGGACACAGGGCCATCACATCTGATGGTCCAGCACCTCCCACCCACTCAAGATTAAATGCACTGGGCAAATCTAACGGGACGTTCTCTGTCACCCACGTACCCACGCAGCACAGGACGTTCCCTATCACCCATCTACCCACTTGAATTTTGGCGCTGCAACATAAGGGACCCACTTTTAACCCAAACTCTTATTTAACCATTTGATAATGTCAGTGTGATGGATGGTTAAGAAAGTGATGACAAGTAAACAGGAAATTATCCTGCTGCCTTGTAATAGGAAATCCATCGCATGCACACAGAGGCACATACACGGGCAGAGGGAAATGAGATCACATTCCTCCTCTTTCTCCGTCTCTTTTCCCATTACAAGAAGCATGAAAGTATAAGAGAGGTAGCACATCAATAGACATTTAAGCACCTAGCTGCCCAAGGGTTGCAAGGATGCTTCCAGACACCTTTCGGCCTTAACGACTACAAAAGGAATATGCAATTAAATAAAGAGAAAAATAAAATAAAAAGGTATTCGATGCATTGGGTTCATCCGTGAATATGACTTTCTAAAAAGGGGGGCGGGGATCCCTAGTACCAAAAAAACCTGCCGCAACCTCTATAATTACATACAAATCAATGTTACAGTCCACCTAAACAAGAATGAACCAAGAGACTGCAAAATCTCATGCATCATCTGTGCACCCCTACACTCCTCGCATGAGAAGAAAAGAGGACAAGAAAACCATTGCTTCAGTAAGATGGAATTCTTTTCAGTGCTAAAGTTTTGCTTGTCCATCTTAGATGATGATATTCACCTATCCACTGTCAGAAAGAGTAGTGCCTAGGGAATAAGCTTCTTAAAAACTTCAAATTGCAAGTACATAGTATCCATGATACTAACTGGGTATGCATAAATATTGACCCAGAAAGGGACACACTACTGGTACCATCTGTAGCTCCGTTGGCACTTCCATCCTATCCCATCAATGCAAAACCTGTAGGAGAAAAGTTCCATGCAAGGCACAATGGTGCCAAAGAACTTTCTAATATCCACATGATAAATGCAAAATGTCAGTAGTTCAAGAAATAGACATGCAAAAAACTGTAAAGTGCAAACAGAATTTTGCATTTCCAGGAAAAGACCTTTTCTCCTCCCCTCCACGAAAAAGAGAGGAATTAGTAATGAAATAAAAATGAAACAAAGGTTTATAAACTTCCTCAAAAATTAGGGCTTCAAAAGGAGAAAAAAACATATTTGGAAGCTGATTTTTAGCGGTTCCACTAGACTAAGATGTAAGAATACAAAGTAATGCTTCCAAAACCAAGTACCTCAACTAAATACATATTCAGTTTACCAAAAGAAAAGAAATAACAAGAGAATTTCCAGCAACAAACCAAGGGTACCTGCAATCTTAATTCTTAAGAAGAGACGACAAGGTGAGAAAGACCGCCTGTTCAGCTTAGAAGCCGATTCCTACCATGAGAACATTAGAACAATCACCCTTTGGCAGCCAACAGTCTCTTAATGCTTAAAAACTTTATTATTAGAAAAAATGTTAATCTGCTGTATCAACCGTCAATCATCATTCAACAGGTCAACATGAAGATGTTTCTGAAAACATGGTTGTCTCCGCTTGTCATAATGTATCAATTATTCACATGTTTGACGGTGTTGAGAAACATAAAGGAAATTGAGCTTCTCCACTAAAGTAATCAAAAGAAATGCAAAAAGCCAAAACCTACATGAATAGCCAGCTGCAACTCCTCTGCCCTGAGTGAGACAGTGGCATAAGACACTGCAAAAGAAATCAAATGGTCAAAAAGCACCACAAGCTCTTTAGAGCTTAAGACATGCAACGATAATTTAGGAGTGCCGACCTTTAAAAAAAACACCTTCATCAGAAAGCAACCTGCAAACCATAATTTATATGAGAAACCAAAGAAAGTGCAAACATTTACTTAAAAATATTTGGAGCACCGATCAACAGTCATAAGTAATAACTTCAAAACTAAATTGCATCCTCCTCAATAGAAACATTGATGGGAAAGAACAAGCAGGGGTCTATAGTTGGACTACAATAAGCAACTGCCGACTTGCTTCATAAAGTACTGCAGGCTTGTCAACATAGTGCTTCACGATATGATCACCCAAAATGGAATGTCAGCAAAAGGAACAAGAAAATTTCAGAGTCAGGATGTAGCCAAATTGCATAGTACTTCCACAACACGATCACCTGGAATTGCTTGCCAAGACAACAATTCACAATGTGACCACCCAAATTGGATGTCTGCAGAAGAAGCAAGAAGACTTCAGAGTTCAAAGGGCGTGCCAAATCATATAGATGCTGTCATAAAACTGTTCAACAAAATGTCTAGCATGTTCTCGTATTTGTCACTGACAGTACTAACAATGACTAAGTTGTATTAACCTTCCTTTGCCTGATGAAAGGAGTGATTATCTCTTTCTGCCACCACGTTCTCTCAAAGCCAGTGTCAGAGTTTCTCCCGGACCAACATTGTAATAAGCAAGGGTGAGATTGTCTTTGAGGAAACCTGCACGACCACTTAGTTTCTGTTTGTTCGCAGGAAGCTGGACTTCTCCAGCAATCTTCTCCTTTAGACTGCCAATGGTCTCTGACAAAGACTGGACAGTGATCTCCAAAACTTGCCCCTTCAGGTTTCCTTCATCAACATTAGGAACAGATACAGACACTCGGACAGGTCCCTTGAAAAAAAATAAAGAAAATTAAGCCAATATCAGAAAACAAGTAGTTCTTTTTCTTGACCAGATAATGAAAAGATAAGACATCAAACATGACAAAAGTTGAATCCATCAGTCCAAAATAATTAGTAAACAACAAATACCGGATGTTGGGCAAGGAACTGTTCCTCTGGAATGAGAGATAATTCATCAATTCTCTGCCTCTTGGGTTCTGGTTCATCAGGTAATGGAGGCGCTTCCTCAGGCGGTGGGGGTGGAGGCATACCCTGCGGCAACGGTGGAGGCGGCATCTGCATGGGAGGAGGTGGCACTGCAATAGGAACAAAAGGTCGATGCATGAGAGGTGTGAACTGGGATCCAGGTGGCGGTGGTACTGGGATATTAGGAGGGTTCACGGAAACAGTTTGAGGCATAGGCATAGGTGTCTGCATAAGAGGCGGCTGCACCGAAGACATGGGCATGGGTGGAGGTGGTCTCACTGATGGAATAAACTGATTAACGGGAGGCCTCGGCACCGAGTGCACAGGAAGCCCACCGCTGCCGGGGATATTATACGGGACGACATTTGGAGCCACCCTGGGTATATTCAGCGCTAGCCCGGGTGGGGGAGGCAATGGGCGGACCATAGGCATGCCTGGTTTGGGTGGGGGAGCAGGACCAGGGAGGAGTCTTGCATCATTCACACTAGCCACAATTTGCTCCTCTGCAGGAGTTTGAGACATGGCCTGGTTGGCAGTTCGCCCGATGCTCCCTGCATGACCATCCCATATGACCTGCTTGGGCTGTTCATCTTTTTTCTTCTCAATCTCTGCCTTCACGGCATTCGAAACTTCTTCCTCAGTAGTTCCAAAAATGTCAGGACGGGTTCGAGCAAGCCCCACAATATTCCTCGAGATTTCATCATCGTGGGCAAGCGTCGTCTCTCGGATCTTGGCCATCATCCTCTCCTTCTGTTCCTTGTACTTGGGATCAATGAGAGAGATACGCATATGCTCGGCCATCTCACTAATGGGTATCAGCTCACCAGTGATGGGCGACACCACAAACTTAGTTGGGTCTTTTTCTGCTGGGTTCCTCTCCTCTGGCTTCTTCCAGTTCTTCACGATCCTCATGGGGGGTTCAAGCTCAGGGGCGGACTTGGCCACATTCACCTTCTCTTCATCCTTGCTCTCCTCCAGACGCGCTGCCCGCATACCTTCCTCCACAAGCTGGATCTCCTCCTCGTCCATCTCCATCTCCACCTCCTTCCCAGGCTCCGCCATTTCCAACACCTGCTGTTCCTCCGACATCGGGGCCTTGCTGTTCCTAATCACCTCCTCCAAAGTCAGCGGCTCGGGCAGATCCATGTCCTCGTCATCGGCAAACTCGATGGTCTCCACCACGACGAAGTCGTGCCAGTCGATCATGGACATCTGTAGCCGCTCCTGTTCAATCTCGTCCTCGGCCTTCTGCCGCGCCTGCTCCTGGGACCGCTCCCACTCCAGGCGGTGCAGGCACCGCTCCAGCACGGTAGTCATGTCGCGCACGCTCCCCCGCAGCTTCTCCGTCAACCCCTTGGGAGGCATCAACACTTTCGAGTAGGCATCGGCGAGCGCAGTGAAGAAGGTGAACAAACTGTGCGTCGGCTTCAAGAAGTGGAACTGCGGGTTGTTGATCTCGCGGCTCGTGAGCCCCGCGAGGAAGCTTTTGCCGTTCCTCGCGACGAACTGCGCCGTCAGCTTGATGATATCGAGCTCCTCCCCGGTGATTCCCTCCGGGAGCCGCACGGTGTACTGTTCCGCCTCAGGCGGCTCGAGCACTTTGCGGGGCGTGATCTTGAACTGGGCGCTGATGTCGGCCTTGGCGATAGCAGCAGCAGCACTGGACTCCTCCGACGCCGGGGCCGCATCGCCGGCGGCGGCGGACTCGGCGGGATTGGAGCCATCCTCCGGCGGCTTCTCCGGATGGGCGCCGGCGGTCTGAAGCTGCGACCGGAACTCGGAGAGGCGGTGCTGGTAGTAGGCATGGTAAGGGTCGGAGGGGATCAGGAAGTTGAACTTGGCGTTGCCGGTGTTGTGGGCGAGGATGCGCCGCTCGAACTCCGGGCCGTTCTTGCTCACGAAGCTGGAGGTCTTGTCGATGATGGTGCGGATGTCCGGCGGCGGGTGGATGATGCCGATGGTGCGGGTGTGGGTGGCCACCGACGCAGCCGCAGCAGCGGCTGCCTTCTGCTCGGCGACACCAGGGGGCGGGGGCTTCTGAGCCAGGGCCTGGTTCTCGCCCCCATCAGAGTCGGTGCTACTGGGGAGCTGCGACAGCGGGATAGGGCCGAGGTTGCCGTCCGCCGGCGGCGCCGGGAGGGGCAGGATGGGCGCCACCCCCACCATCGCGGTTGCGAAGGACCTACTTCGGGCCGATTGCGGGAAAGGAAGGGAAAGTTTTTGCAGAAGCTAGGGTTAGGGTTCCGAACAATTCGACTTTTTCCCCTTTCCGGGAGGACGCAGATGGAAGAGGAGGCGCTAAGCGGAACTCGTACCTCTATATTGATAGCTATATAATTATGGGAATATATATATATAGATGGGTAATGATATATATAATATATATATAATTATGGAGATATATATATGTATAAAGAGAGAGAGAGAGAGAGAGAGTTTAGAAATAAACCCATATACTATTTTGATATTATAAATAAGTTTATATATTATTAATAAGTCACTTAAATCATGACTGTCATGTTAAAACACTCTTATTGTCGATCTACGTCCATTTCTCTAACTTAATCATAGTATATGTTAAAAAAGAGTTAATATCCTTGGCTAACTCTTTGACCCAAGGGTAAAAAAAATAGTGTGTACGTGTGTGTGAAGGGAGGGGGTGTCTCCCCCTCCGGTGGAGAGAGAGAGAGTAAGGAGAGGATACGTTGGAGACGTCTCTCCCTTTGACGGTGACAAAAAGAGAGCGAGAGCGATGTCTCCCCTTCGACGTTGAGAGAGAGTGTGTGTGCAAGAAGGGGGGACGTTGAAGGTATCTCCCCTTCTGGCATTGACAGAAAGAAAGGGAGAGGGAGATAGAGAGAGGGGGCGAGCATGCAGAGATAGCGATAAAATAAAGTCGTTTCGAGTGGGAACAACTTTCCTCTAAAGTCGCTCTCACTGGGAGCAACTTACTATTTAAAAATTTAAAAATAAAAAATCTAATTCGTTCCCACTCGCGGAGAGTTCCACCCTCTACACCCCCCCCTCCGACGGACCCCTCTCTCCCCTCCGGCTCCCTTCCCCCTCACGCGGATGCCCCTCCTCCCTCCAATGAGCAAGCCCCCCTCCCCCTCAGGTGGACCCCCTCCTGTCCCCCTCCCCCCACCCTGACTCTCCCTCCCAATCAGTGTCTTCCCCACACCCCCATCGATGTCCTCCCCCACCCTCACCCATGGAACCCCCCCCCCCCGGCTCTCCCCCCCCCCCCACTAGCCCCTCTCTTGGACCCCTCCTTCTCCACTCAAACCCTCCCCTCCCGTCGGAGTGGCCCTCCCTTCGACGCCTCTCTCTCTCCCCCCTCTCTCTATCTCTATCTCTATCTCTATCTCTCTTATTTACTCAAGGTTAATTTGAGTAGAGAAATATAACATAGAATAAAGTAAAGAATATTTTTTAAAATATTCTCTATTTTAGATGTTTTTTACTCGAGGGATTTTTGAAACAGAGTAAGAAGAATTTTGTGATTAATTCATAAATAGTTGTATTACGAGAGCTGATGTCTAATATAGTATCCATTGTAATGGTCGAAAATTAAAAAAAACTCATATATTTATATTGAGGAGGGTAAAATTCGCTAGGTCTAGTGCGGCCCAACAGCGCCAGGCCCAAGGTGGCCCAACCCAATCAGGTCAAAGAAAGGCTGCTCGACGGTCTGTAGCTCAAGTTGGCTGGCCGAGTTGAGGCCCACAGAGTATTTACCAACTCATGCGTAAGATTGATGCGAGCATCCCGAACATTGAAGAACTCACTAGCGACTGAACGTTGTCTCCGCCATTGTATGTCCCTCCCCGATAGGGACGAGATCACGTCCACAACGTCGAGATTCTCGTCACGAGGCCCCTCTTCTCGAATAGGCAGATGCACAACAGGTAACTCTCCCCACGATCAAGGGGGCATTACTCTACGGCCCACGCCCTTTCCCCATTGAGGAATGGGCCCTCACTGTCAGGACAACCCATATAAATAGGTCCCCGATCAGACACATAGGGGACAGACACACCGACATACAAAAATAGACGCACGTAGATAGAGACAAAGCTTTCGCCCATCACTCCGAGCACTCTCCGGACACTCTCCGAGCCCTTCAAGCACTCTAGGAACCTTGTTCATACACACATGCTTGTCTACTCCATTCTTAAGCTCTCTCTCCCCTTTCTCCCCCTAATAGTCTTCTCCAAAGTGTGTCGCTGACTTAAGCATCAAAGGGTTATCCCCTCAGATAGTGTCTAGGGCTACTTCTGACGTCCTCGTTCTAGTGTTTGTAGGCTTTTACGGATGGCTGGATGATCTTCCCCAACAAACAAATCTCAAAAGTGTGGTACGAAGATTAGGGACCATTTTTATGCCCTCTCTCTCTCTCTCTCTCTCTCTCTCTCTCTCTCTCTCTCTCTCTCTCTCTCTCTATATATATATATATATATATATATATATATATATATATATATATATATATATATATATATATATATAGTATATATACTGACCGTGATGTATCGGATATGATTAGTAGACCTTCTATCATATGCCGTTTTGCTTATAAACTCTTGGATAAAAATCTGACAGCAAGATTATGAGTGGGATTATTATTATGCCAATTATGAGAATGTCTGAATAAAAAATTATTCTGTATTTATTTTTTATTATGATATGAATAAAATTTTATCTTCTCAAGATAATATCTTTAATGTTCTATAAGAGTGTGTTTGATAAAAATTTATTTGGAAGTCACTTTTGGCATTCACTTCTAACATAAGTTGCAACAGTTTGAGAAAAATTATAATTAACTGTTAGCGGTTATAAAATTCAATTCATCTCTAATGACCTCGTGTTTTCCATCATTCAGAAAGTTACAGCTTAGAGTCTTCGGTTGAAAGTTAAAACAAATTCAAAATCGTACAAATGACTTCCAAAGTCTCCCATCATCTCCTCAAAGTAATGTCTCGTAATTTATGCAAGTCCAACAATAATTGCCATTAAAAATTATGCCAAACATGACCTTGACCTGAAGGAGGCGGAAATGCTATCTAAGAAGAGAGTCTACGGAGGAACAATTACAGTAAGGAAAGACATACTTTTTTGGGGTAGAGGCGAGATTAAAATGTTGGCCAGGGAATGGAGTGGTTAAAGTTGTGACCGGCGGCAAGAGGTGGGGAAGGATGCATGATGCATGATGCATCCTTTATCTCTCGGGGCGCGTTTGATTTGATTTTTAGGGGTTGACTCGTGACCTCTACGATCACAATCTCAAAAGTCAAAATAAATGGATCATTATCTAATTAAATTTTTTTCAAAGCCATTTTTTTGGTCCGAGAGAAATATAGAAATAAAAAATCATCTTTAAAAAAAATAAAAAATCTCCTATAAAAAAATTTCTTTCTCTAGAGATTTTTTTGTTCAAAAAGAGTAAAAACTCGCCCGAGCGTGCCCTTAGAGCATCAGGGACTTATCACGAGATAATTTAGCGATGATTTTGATGATTAATATTTTGTGCATTGAATTTGGTGCACAAAGTTAACTCAAATTATAACTTATTTTTTTATTGGTCCAAAAAAATATTTTTGCGTAAAAAAAATGTCCGCGTGAGACTCGTACGCCCAAGTGAAAGCACGTGAGTGAAATATTTTATAGGTTTAAATTATTTTGATATATGGACAAAACATTTGATTGAGAATTGAAATATTTTGTTAGATTTATTACTTATAAAAAAATATTATATTTATGTAATATTTTATCTTTATAACAGATATTTCGTTCACATGACAAAATATTTCCTTCTTACAACAAATGTTTCATTTTTACAAAATATTTTATTGGTTCATTTATATAGTCAAATAAAATATATCATTCCTATAATAAAATATTTTAATCTTACAAAATATTGTATTGACGTTGAGTTCGCTCTATATTTAATGAAAGAAAAAGTGGACTGTACAGATATAGCGTGGGACATCTTTTTCTACGTGAAAATAATCATTTCACTATTTTTTGAGACTAATAAAATGATATGTTATAATTTGAGCTGACTTTAGATATCGCATTCGCTGTACAAAATATTACTCTTTATCGATACTTAGAGTCTTGGATCAAATAGGCTTCTATTTACCCCCTTGGCTAAGGCCGAGTAATTCTGTTCTTCTCAACGGAGAGAGTTCAAATGAGTGCTGTCCCACTAAAATTTCCCCAACCAAAGAATTTATCCGCAGCAGCCACAACTTTGGTGGTGCGAGTCCTTTGATTGGTTCACCCTTTAGCTTACTCAGCTAGTACCTGCTGTTTTTTTATTTTCAAAAAAATTGATCAAATATACCCTTTTAAAAGATAAGAATTTTGTTTTGGGGGGTCACACTCGCGTCACCCGATGTATGAACATACAAAGAAGCATGACTACGTCCAAAGATCTGCGAGCCTAAAATCGTTCCTTTGGAAACGAGGTTCTACGTGCACCTGAAGCATATAGCTCATGGATACCACGAATAGACTTCCATTTCATCTACTTATCTGATTGTCAATTGATAAGATCCACCATGATTTCACAAAAAAAAACATTATCTTGAGCAGCCATTTAGCCGCCGAGGAATCAAATCTGTGAAGCCATCTATAAACCAACTAGGTTTTCCGTCGTGATTTCAAGCAGTCACCGCCCTCACATCTAGACGCATATTTATCTCTCAACCCCTTATTAGGGGGTGTCCAAACTTGTGGGGAATAGCAAGGACTCTGGCCTTCCAAATCCTCACATTCAATGATTTCCAAAGAAGTTTTATTCTGTTCATGCTATGAGCAGTCCCCATAAACACAAACTTTCACAGCTTTAGCTGCCCTCTTTTATCTGTGTGGAGAAAAACGATGACCATACTGGGGAAATGCATTAAAGTCAAATCTCAAAAGAGACAGATGAGAAGAAGAGAACCGATAATTGGGACCCTCAAGTCTTCACAAGAAAAACATAATTCTGAATCAACTTTGGTGGATAGCCCCGGGCCATGCTGGTTCCAAGGTTCTAGTCATGAGCAGGGTCCGGAGTTCCCAATGCTTCTAAGGAGGCAAACAAGAAGCCCTGGAAACCGCGAAGGGCACTAACCACAAGCTTCACGAGCCAAGAAAATGGAAACACTCTCCACAACATACAAAGACATTGATACAATCAGTTTCATTAAGACAAAAAATCACCTTCACAGCGTTTACTCGCGCTGAACACCCATAGCAAACAGAGGGTTCCATAACACGAGTTACTAATCTCCACTGACAACAGAAGATAAGAATTAATGGACGCACATAAGGCCTAAGATCCCCTTCTTGGTATGGGTTTGTACAGCACAACTGTAACATACTTGGAGCGGAAACGATGGGTGATTCCAAGAGCCACGACTGACCTTGGAGCTTCCCTGTTCTCTATGTAAAGGTGGTTAAGAATTACATTCTGTGGCAATGGCAAACTACTCGAACAATCCCGGCTCACCGGGTAGCTTAGCAAAGTATGCTGCAAATGAGGGGGGACCGGCGGTGGATCCCGTGCTTCGTCTTCATTCCCGGGGATGGGGTTCGTGTAACTCGAGTCGGGCGACCTGGGAACTTCAAATCCCACCACATTTACTTCCTCCTGCAGTTTTTTGTTTGCTGTTGGTAAGTTCAAAAACATGGAATGACCCAATCTGTTGTAACTTCATTGTTGGACACTTACTTCTTCTCCATAATGGTTATCCATGATGCTGAATCTGTCAAGTAGTTACTGGATCATCAGCTACCACCTATGGCACCAATAAGCCTGGAAATTTAACTGAAAAATAAATATCCATGTTTAACATTACTAAGTGAAAGGGCTAAAACTAACATTGGATAGATTTGCCGAGGATTTCCCAAAGTGATTGATGGTTCAATTAGTGCACATTGCATTTCAAACCTTCGATAGTTATACCATGTAAAAGAAAACCATCCAAAGCTCAGTCGGGAACAGGGAAAGAAGGGTGGGGGGAGGAGGAAGGGACACAAATATCCCTCCCTCTACGGGATCAGACCAATTTTTACATTTGATATTCTTGGAGCAACACCAACAATTTACAACAAGGATATTATTCATCTCTCAGGGCTAGTCAAATAATCACTGCCAGCAGTGACAACATCGACTGCCAAGCTAAAGCAATACAGAGAACAGAGAGCAGGTCTGGACGAAAATGAAATTCCCATACTTTTGCATCAAATGATAGAAAACATACATTCAATGTTGTCAAAGCCATTACCTATGTGCCTTCAATGATTGACAAGGCACCTGGAGAGGCATGGTCACTTGGCAGTCTCCCCTGAGGCTGCAAATGCAATTGATTGTCTATGCAATCAAGATATATGCAAAAGGGCATTCTTGTGTATGTTGTTGAAATTACCCAAAATTCATGATCAATGGTGCCAGTGACACTACCTATGCACCTTCACTGTTGAATTTGGCACCTAGACAGGAGTCATCACTTTGGGCAGTCTAGTGCCGAGGCTGTAATATTATAAGTGAATATCTACATAATCAAGAAACATGCAGGAGGGCCCTTTCTAATATTTTGGAGGAAATATTGGTACTTATTTTATCTCATTACTTATGCCACAGCAATTTTTCCTATCATTCATATGCTTATGTACCTACTTAAACGATTCACTATCGAGTATCATATTTAAACATGGCTTCCCTGTTTGTATATCTTTATCTATTGATATATGCCAATAAATCTATTTGCTTTCTCATATCGTACATTAGCTTGTTTCATGCTACCTATACAACTGCAGAGTGGTTTGAACCTTTTTTACCGCGGGGGGCACAATTCTCTAAGCACTTGCTTGGGCCCCATGTTTACTGCCTGGGGGGCTGGCGATTGTTGACTTCTTAGGGCCATTTAGGCACTTTACAGTAAATGCTTTAAAAGTTCAACGGAGATAGTTTCTTCATTTTAGATAAAAAAGAGTGACATACAGTCAGAAAAGCAATTTGAAATAGGAAGGCCAATGATCAGAGCTGATACAATGTGCATCAATTCAGACACAAGCCCAGTCAAATAAATTTTTTATAAAAGACATCCAATGATCAGAGCTGATGTCAAAAAGTTTGTATCAACTCCGTATAATATTGTTCCACTTATTTTTTTTTAAGATTTTCAAGGTCAAACTCACCTCGGCTACCCACTTACTCGACCTCCACCCTAGTTGCAACCGTGTGCGGTCCGAGTTAGTGGAGTGCCAAGGGGAGCTCGAAGGTCAAACCTGCCTCGGGGATCCTACCACAGGGAGCTTGAATCCATTCTCCCCATTCATGCTGGCTAGATCTGTCATGCATGATTTTGCTTTTTTTTCCCCTTCTGGCCTGCCAGATCAAGCACAACGCCCTCCATTTTGGTGGTGCCTGCGTGGCTGGGCAGTAGCCGCCAATCAATATCTGGTGATTTTTGAATCCAGATATTATCTGATGAATTTGGACACTTATCATCTGCCAGGTAACTGTCAGATATGGATTCCCAACTGAAATTAAATGGTGCAGAGTGGGGTTGCTTTACATCCGCTGATTCTGCCCCACAAGTCAAAATGCCCATGTTAGCTGGAGCGACTTAGACTAGCTTGGACTTTCACTTTATTCCTGATTATTGCATATCTCCATGTCCAGTTCCAGTCAGTCTCATTGCAGATATTGAGTGGATGCAAAGGGATTTACCAGAAGATGGACTGTGGGGGAGTCTACATCTCTATGTGGTGAATAGCAGATTATCTACAAGTCTCAAAGGTGGGTCTAAGGTCAAGAATGTGAAGGCTACGAGTAACGTACTCATGGCAGGCAGTGGAAAATTGACCAGATTGTATGGGGTTCATCTGGCCTGAGACAATTTAGAAAGGATCAAAAAATTCTAAATAAGAATATTAAAAAACAGGCTTACTAAAAAAAATGCAGAATGGTAGCAACCAAGTCATCCTAACCAGCAATCTCTGACCAGATTGCTATTTGTCCATTGTGATTAGCTAGATATTAGGAGAAAGGAAAATTAGAGATCTAGATCATGTCCGTTGTATTAAAGGTGAAGATCAAAAGATTTTAACTAAAAATCTTGAGATTAAAGAGAGGTGACATTGTTATTTTCAGAAGTTACTTAATGGAGATTGCGTCAAGGATTTCTCTTTAGAAGGTGCTCAAGAGTCAACAACATTTGATAAATATCAATATTTCAGGCATATCAAGATGTCAAAAGTGAAGGACGCTTCAAGGAAAATGAAAGTGGGCAACACCTTAGAACCAGGTGGTATACCTATTGAAGTATGGAAAGACCTAGGAGACATTAGTATTCAGTGGCTAACTAAACTTTTCAATAAAATTTTAAAGGAACGAAGAATGCCAGAAGATTGGAGAAAAATTGTTGTAGTTCCTTTCTATAAAAACAAAGGAGATATTCAAAACTGCAATAATTATCGTGGAATTAAACTTATGAGCCATACTATGAAACTTTGGGAAAGAGTAATCGAAAAATACCTCCGATGTATGACTACTGTATCGGAAAACCAGTTTGATTTTATGTTGAATAGATCTACTACAGAAGCTATTTTCTTACTACGACAGCTAATGGAGAAGTATAAAGAGATCAGAAAAGATTTGTATATAATTTTTCTTGATTTGTAGAAGGTGTATGATCGAGTACCGAGAGAATTGATTTGGTGGACATTAAGAAAGAGATGAGTCTCTCAATGATAAGTTGATTTGGTTAAGAATATGTACAAAGTGCTATTACTAGTGTTCGAACGATTGCTGGAGAGACTTGTAAATTTTCAGTTTCTATAGGTTTGGATCAAGGTTCCGTACTAAATCCGCATTTTTTTGTCTTAGTTATGGATGAAGTAACAAAACAATTGCATGGTGATATCCCTTGGTGTATGTTATTTGCAGATGATATTGTCTTAATTAATGAGAGTATTGATAGTTTAAATGCTAAGTTAGAGGGTTGGAGACATGTCTTGGAGTCTAAAACTTTTAAAATTAGTAGGAGCAAGTCAGAGTTTATATATTATAATTTTAATAATGAGATAGTGGTACAGGAAGGCATGATTCTAATTGATGGACATAACATTTCGAAGAGTATTAATTTTCGATACTTAGGGTCTAGGGTCTATCATACAAGAGAATTGAGAGATTTATGACGATGTTGCACATAGGATTAAGACAGGTTGGTTAAAACGAAGAAGCGCATCAGGAGTCTTCTGTGATCGTCGTATGCCTGCGAAACTCAATGGGAGGTTTTATAGAACGGCTGTGAGACCTACTTTGTTATATGGTACCGAGTGTTGGGCAGTACGAAAGGAGCACATTCACAAAATGTATGTAATAGAGATGAGAATGCTGAGATGGATGTGTGGTAAAACTAAGAAAGACAAGATTAAGAATGAGCACATCCGTAACGACTTGGGGATAACCCTAATTGATAGTAAAATGAGAGAAAATAAACTCAGGTGGTTTGGACATGTGCTTCGTCGCCCTAACTCAACACTGGTTAAAAGATGTGACCGACTCTTAGTGGATGTTAGTAAAAGATCTCGAGGAAGACCTAAAATAAGATGGTGCGATGTTATTAGGAAGTGCATTAGTTTCTTGGGTTTAAATCTGAATATAGCACTTGATAGAAATATTTAGCGGAACATGATTCATGTAGCCGATCCCAAATGTTGGGATAAGGCTCTGATGATGACGATGGTGATGGTGATTAGCTAGATATTCTTGGGATTGGATCTCTTTTGTGAGAATGCTATTTATCAAACAAGGAGATAATCAAATTCCATACTCCATACACGAATTGTGAAATGATCTTGATTGGAACATGCACCTGATCACCGATTCCAATCTTTAAAGCCCTTTGATTGCTGGGGACGGGCTCATTAAAATGAGTATATTGTTGAACATAAAAATTACATAATATGTTATCCAAATATAAGCATGGAAGCACATCAGTTTGTATATCCTACGAATTTCTGCTGGGGTGATCACATGATGGTATAGCTTCAACTTCTGGGGATTTTGTACAGAAGATAAAGATAGGATAAGAGTATCATATCTGGCACAAGAAGAATCTAGAATGGATACTCCTCTACGAATGGTAGGATACAGTAGAACAGAATACAGAGACAAAAGTACTTGGACAGTTGCAGCCTACCATGTAGAAGGTATGATCTGAATGCCAGGATTCAATGGGAGTAGCAGGGCAAGCAGCCAATCTGATGACTATTCAAGAGGGTCTTTTACCCTGGATTACAAATTTACTGATCATTCATAAGGTGAGTGACTGCTCGCAATTAGGCAGTCAAATAGTTGATTGATGAAGAAAAGAGGGAGTGATTACAAAGGAGGTTGATGGGAGGAGTAAATGCCAACCATAACCAGAATCAGTAGAATATCCAGTGAGGTTGCACTTCAGCACCACCATTACCATGTGTCCTTCCTGATCTCCATTGCCAACATCCAACAAGAGAGGGGGGGTGCTGAGAAAATGACAGCTGCAAATTAGGAGCTGATCTCGTTAGAGTAATAGGGGGATTCATGATTACTCAGAAGATAACAAGAACTTTCCTGGTACTTCCTCCTCTCCTTCCTTCTCCTCCTCCTCCTCCTCCTACCCAGCTTGCTGCCTACATCTATGAAGGTTCATCTGCATATGTGAAAGAAGTAGGGGGGGTCATAATGAACTCGTGATATTATTTTCTCCTGCTGGGGAAGAAAAACGCACTATGGCAAAGTAATTAGTTTTCTAACCTCATCACATTTCACGAGAAGCACTTCTAAATAGAGTGCAAGTAATTTAGAAGTGCTTTTGTGAACATGGACAACAACAGATAGTGCATGAACAGGCACATAAACAGTCATGGACCCAGATACCATGTAGAGAATAGGTTTCCAACACAAAACCTCAAGGCACTCAATGGAAAGTCTCAAGACCATCTCACTGCAACGCTTAACGAGAGGCTTAAGACCATCTCGCTGCAAAACTTAACAAGATTTCACTTCTAAATGGTAATAAGAGGCTTCACTCAGTGTGAAACTAAACATTCTCGATCAGTTTTGGTGCTGCTCATAGTTGTCAAAGCAACAAGGTTACCCAAGGCATTCATGGGGAACCCAAGCACTTAGGCGATAAGGCATCCGCCTGGATAACACCTTGGTGCCTCGTTAACATAATGTTGGAGTCACAACAACAAGGCCTTGCTCTCCAACAATAATAACATGGAGTTTTTTTTTTTTTGAAAGTAGATGGTACCACATCATGATAATAATATGGAGTGAATCTCTTCACGGTGACAACATGGTAACCATGAACACCATATTATGGCTCCTAAAGTCAGAGGAGGTGACTGATTGCCTTGATAATTATATCTTTCCGTTCATTCTATAATTCCTATAACAACCTTTTTTCTAATCTTTTTCACACTTTTCTTTGTCTAATCCAGAAAGGATACCCTTCATTAAACAACTGATTTTTTTTGAAAGTGGACAGTACCACCAAATATATAAAAACAACTGACATCTAATTATAAAAATCTCTTTGCTTATGATTCCCAAAGCATCCCAAGCTATTTCATGCTAATTCTATATTTTATCAAACTGTGACAAATGGACAATGAATAAACTGTAATACAAGGCTCTATTATGCTATTGCACTCTAATCATTAGCTATCAGCCTATAACATCCCAAAAAAGTGAAAATAGATTAAAAAACTGCCATTAACAAGTTAATATTGCATGCAATATTAATGTACAAATTAATTTTTTTGGGGTCGTCACAGCCTATACTTGTACATTCTTTTTCATTTTATATATTAGTGGTACTTAGGGTCTATCATACAAGAGAATGGGGAGATTTATGACGATGTTGCACATAGAATTAAGGCAGGCTGGTTAAAATGGAGAAGCGCATCAGGAGTCTTCTGTGATCGTCGTAGGCCTGTGAAACTCAAAGGGAGATTTTATAGAACGGCTGTGAGACCTGCTTTGTTATATGGTATCGAGTGTTAGACAGTACGAAAGGAACACGTTCACAAAATGTGTGTAACAGAGATGAGGATGCTGAGATAGATGTGTGAAAAGACTAAGAAAGACAAGATTAAGAATGAGCGCATCCGTAAGGACTTGGGGATAGTCCCAATTGATAGTAAAATGAGAGAAAATAGACTCAGGTGGTTTGGACATGTGCTTCGTCGCCCTAAGTCAGTGCCAGTTAAAAGATGTGATCGCATCTTAGTGGATGCTAGTAAAAGAGCTCGGGCAAAGCCTAAAATGAGATAGTGCGATGTTATTAGGAAGGGCATTAGTTTCTTGGGTTTAAATATGAATATAACACTTGATAGAAATCTTTGGCAAAACAGGATTCATGTAGCCGATCCCAAATAATTAGGATAAAGCTCTGACGATGATGATGATGGTACTACCCACTTTCGGAAAAATTTTTTGCAGAAAAGCATTTATGCCTCAAAATAAGTTTTAGTCGTTGTAAAAGAAAATTTGTGAGTTTTCAGAGTTTCAGAGTATGGCATGATTAACACAAATCTTGCACAAACACAAATGGGCATCCTAAAAAAGGGATGTTTCTGTATCAATATTCTAGCCTATCTCCAGAATCCATATTTATTAATGTCATTTACCGACAATGAATCATATAAATGTGCAAGTGCATTATGAATCACATAAATGTGCAATATAGGTCTCTCTTTCCATAGACCACTATGCCTACTGACAAAATAAGAATACGAAGACAACTTGATAAGCAAAGTATGAGGTTTGTCAAACATCTTGTGACTTAACAAGGAGGTAGATCCATGATCCAACAGTACCAGTATAGACAAGATGAAATCACATGTTCTCTCCAAGACTAGATGCAAATGTTGCTACCCAAAAGTCTGACTTAAAGATGACCCAAGAAAATGGAAGAAAAGAGTGGAAGACCCTAGGATGAATAAAGAACTAACATGTAACAAAACAATAGTCAAAAGACAAAGAATCTGAAGTTGATTTGCAAATCACAATATAACATCTTCAAGTAGATGGCTCATATCTTGCTGCACCATTTACCATCTAGTAGTGCGTACTATCCAATAAACCATGTAACATAAGAAAATTAATCCCATTCTTCTCGCTCTCTTTAAACTGCTATTTTCCTTCTTGACAGTGTGTTTTTCATTAATAATCGATGATTTGAAAGAAAAAAAAAGGCTGACTAATCTAAAGAAAAAAGGTTGACTAACCTGAAAACTGTGGTGACCACAGGACTCATTTTATAAGTCTAAACCACATGGAAATAAGCAAAGAGGATTTCAGGTAATAAAACTGGATGCTAGCATTAGTAATGCCCGCCAGGGCATTTGCCAACAACTTTGGATTGTCAAGCTCAAGTGTGACAAACTAAAGTTTCCTACAAGGAGGCCCCTTTTGGAATGATGTATGCACAGACCTGTATAAAGGACAATATCAAAGTACATTCAGGAATGTGAGAGTATATATATATGTTCCTGTTGGCTTCACATTGAGCCCGGAGGGAAGCATTCAAGGACAAAGAGTGCAATTTTGGCAGGTAGGAAATTGATCACCTTCAGTTTTTTTTTTTTTTGGAAAGTGATCGTCCTCAGTTGTTGACACTGTCTGGGAGATCCAGCTAATTTATGTAAAGGCACATACTTTCAAAAGGCACTTGAGGGAAGAAATATTGTACTTTTAAAAAATGATGGTTACATGGAACAATAGAAGTTGAGTGAAGAGCGTATTGTGCATGGAGAAATATTTGATCCTTCCAATGTTTTATATAGGCCTGGGAGGGGGGCTTGAACATTTTTTTTCGAAAAGTGAATGGTACCACAAGTATATTAGAGGAAGAAAAGGACGTGCAAGTATTATCTTTCAGCTCTCAAAAAAACCCCAATACAAAAACCAACAAACCCAGAGGTTGAACCCCATTAACTCCCCAAAAGCAAGAAAAGTGAGGAGTTATGTGCCTCCACATTACAAAAGTGTTTTGCCCAGAAAATCACTATCTCACAAATAGAAGAGAATAAGCTATCCTCCGGTCTCGCTTCCCTTTTGAATATTCTCTTGTTCCTTTCGCTCCACAGGGCCCAAAGTGTGGCATGAAGAATGAGCCACCAAATAACATTGTCGCCCTTGAGGATCCACCTCTTGTGCCACTTGAGGAAGAGCTGGTGCACCCCCTCAAAGTGACCAAGAGGCTTGAACATGATTATAAATTTGTTACTATGGACATTGAACACGATAATGATGAGTTTTACATGGTGGCGTCAATGATTCCTTCTTACAACCACCTTCCTTAGGAAGAGCTTCCCCCCCCCCTCTTTTTAGTGCTTCGAAGGTGAAGGAAATTTATTTCTCTTGCTTTGTTTTTTAGGTGATGCCCCTTTTGTTGACCAAAAGAGTATGCATTGGCCTTGGCATCATTTTCCTCATATGGTAGGAAGACCAAATATTAAAGCAAGGCCGATTTTTAGCAGGAAAAGGGCGAAGCCATGAGTCACTTTTGTGTGGCCGTCTTCAACTAACAAGTTCCACATTTTCATGAAAAATTCAACTTGAACTCCAAGAGCATTTGGTCCGAAACAAGGTCAATAGAATTTAGAATTCTGTCTATTTCTCTAGATGCGAACCGCATTTGCTATCATATGTGGAACCTTTCTGTCTCCTATATTAACCTATCTATCGTGCAGCATCTCCACAATCTACACGGTTCAAGATACACAAGACCAGGGGCATCCATAGATAATTTTCACCCAAGGAGCAAATTAGTTATAAAAGTAAATAATCCACAAACAACAAAGGAAGACTGAGAAGGCCTCCTAACCAAGTGAGCAATAAACAAAATATATGTTTTAATGATTTGATCATCTTCATGTGGATGCCGATGCTTGCAGCATTTTCAACCAAAAAAGCTTGCCACTTTCCGAGAGATGGCCTTGAGTATTATGAGGCATCTGGTACGGTCGAAGCTAAACAAGGATAGCCGTTATGAAGCAAATACGCAGGAGATAAGCAGAAAACAGGTCTCCCCCGCACCCCGGATGCTCACAATCTGAAACCCATTACAGAAACCACCAGTACGGGAAAACACAGGAATCCTCTCAACCACAAACCACATTAAAGGGAATAAAACACTAGGGAAAGCAGAATCAAATGGAGGACGGCAAAACAAAGTAACAAACCCACAAACATGTTGCACCTTTGTTTGTCTTTGTGGTGGGAGGGGGTGGGGGGATAGAGAGAGAGATAGAAAGAGGAGATTAGAGACTACCTGATGAAGAACAGCGGAGAAGCTGAGCAATCTCGCCACAACAGCCGCGAGAAATCGAAACCCCCCTCCTCGAATTTCACTCCGACCAAGAGGAAACACCGCAAAATCCTAGCTTTCCCTATGCCCAACCTCCTCCGGATTCCCCCGGCGAAGATTACTTTAAAAAAAGATATATATAATTTGTTACCCGGAGAAGGTAAAGGGGGAAAAAGGAGGGGGGTTGCCGGGTTCGAATTTAATGGAGAAAGAGGAACCCTTTCCACCACCACCACCTCCCTTCGCTTAAAATATCTCCCCTTCACTCCGCATGGAAAAACAGGATCGACCCCACAGCGGGGATGGGACGCGTGCAGGCTGCAAGGAAGGGAGCCGGGGAGGAAAAGCGCCGCTCTTGGCGCGCGCGGTCAGGGCAGAGACGGCGGTGCCGGTGCCGGTGCCCGGCTCCCGCTATTTATTTCTTACTTCGTGCTTTGAGGGCACACCGGTCACCACGCTCGGGTGTGCATAGAAAGGCCTCCTGCGCCGTGGCGCAGTATGCCCACTTGCTGAGAGAGAAGGTTCGACATTGTCGTGGGGCTGTGACATCCACGCTCAAATGTGCCATCATTAGGGTGTTCCTGTGATGAGATGCCGAAATTTGAGACGAAGGGGATAGCGGTCGCGGATCTTTTATTTGTGCCGACATATTATTTGATACCTTTTCAAAATTGAGTTCCAAAAGCACAACGGGGGATTTCTCTGAAACTTTTTATCGTCCCTCCGCATGGGGTAGTTCAGCACGACGACGATCCACTGGATTCAATTCATCTCTTACAATAAGTGACTTATACTTTAAATTAGGCCTACTTTGATAATCGGGTAGAGTAGTATATTAGTCAGTGCCCTCCCGATTTCCATATATGCAGGTTAAACTCGATTTTATATGAAAGCAATAAGAGCTGATTTGATATCAGAATTGTCGGGAGATTTATTAAACGATGAGAGAGAATTAGAGGTGGAGCCCACACTCTCCCCTCACACACATAGCCATTAACCGACTCCGGATATGGTGTTTGACTCCGGAGGGTCGAACACGGTATCTCGCCAGAGAAACAAAGAGGGCCTAAGTGTTTTGGTCGAATAACTCATTCGACCCATCTATTCGAAGAATATGTCTTGACAGCTGTGGATGCACTTTTTATTAGAATCATTGTTGGTTATTTGTCAATTGGGTTTATTAAGTGCGTGGGCGTGCCAGTCACAAAATCACGATTTATTTAGGCTCCGAAGAGCCACGGGTGCGCTCGATCTGACTCAGTCAGGCGATTGTGTGGTTCGGGTCGGAACTGAGACCCGCCGTGCCGTAAAGGTCACAACGTCATTTACATCCCCTCAAGAGGGGAGTACCCTTGATTAATTACCGGAAATAAGGGCTCCACGACCGAAAGAAATACTAATTAATGCAGTAAGGAAATGGTAGCCGGGCTATGCAGTGAACCCGTGACGAGGACATGAACACTCAGATTATGTCGGTCGCCGATGGACCATTCTATGTTTGGGCAAAAGTCCATACGGAAAACAGGACGGTAATGGGTACGAATCCGTGCAAATGTCTGCCGGGGGATGGCAATTTTAATGCAAAGTGGGGGCTCAGGTCCCGGCGAGGAAGGGGGAACTTGGTGAGATATCGGCCCGGGACGAGGCCGGGTAGTGACCATGACGGGAGGAGTGGCTCCCGAGGGTGAAGCCCCAGCCTGCGAGGGCATCATTAATATTCCCGGGTCCGGAATCCGGGGAGGAGAGACAACAGCCATACTACTGCATTCACGATGATTGTCAGTGCTCGTTATTATCATTTATTTATTGACATTACCCTTTCTTTGTTGATTGCCTTTTATCACCCGCAGACCATGAGCTCTTCTCCTGCTCATTATTACCCTTTTTATTATTACTCCCCTTTTGTTATTATTGTTTTTTGTTTATTATCTCGATTAGAGCCACCCCCACCCCTTTTCATTATTATTATTGTTATGTTTTCCCTCTTCTGATTAGAGGTATGGTGGAATGAAGGTTGAGTGTGCCGCTGAAGGCTGAGGGGTGTACCGCTGAAGGCTGGGGGTGCACCACTGGAGAATATAAAGTGTATCGCTGGAGGGTGCATCGTGCTAGGATTGGAGAAGTGTACCGTTGAAAGGAGCAGGCTAGGGTGTACCGCTGGAAGGTCTAGGAGTGTGCCGCTGAAAGCACTAGGGGAGCTGGGTGTACCACTGAAGGCAAGTGAAGGTGTGCCGGCCAGGGAGGTATGTTGAGAGTGCAACGCTCGGGAGAGGTAGGGGTGTACCGCTGGCGGGCTGAGGAAGAGTGTACCGCTGGAAGGATTGAGTTAAGGGTGAAGGATTAAGGTAAGTAGGGTGAAGTTCAGATGAGTGGGGGGCAGAGTTCAGAAGAAGGCCCCTTGCTCATGCAGTTCTGATGGAGAATCTCAGATGGTTGAGCCCCCAATTTTCTTCGCAGGCGATTGAGCCCCGAGTCATATTCAACAGTGCAGTTCTTTGAGTCTTGAATAGTTCCCTTAGTTGATTAGAATGTCTTATTGTGGTTGGTTTCATTTGTTTGTTGCTTCCTTTTATCTTTTAACTTATTGTTATTTCTGACAAAAATTCGGCAGCATCTCCCCTTGACCCGGATGGTAAGGGAATAACAAGGAACATGCCCACAGGGAGTGACATGAACTAACAACTGAGATGTGTGCCTAGGCAGCCACCTTTGGGGAAACGTCGAAAAACTCGGAGAAAACGCCGAACGAGAAACCCTCAGACTGACACGAGCTATGAATGCACCGGAGGAGTGATAATCAAGGTGTGCCGGGCTGGCAGTCTAAGAGTGTGCCGCTGAGCAGGCCAATAGAGGAGGTGTGCCGCTGAGGCAGCCAAGGAAAGTGTGCCGCTGGGAAGACTCAAGGAGGTGTACCGCTGGGCGAGCAAAAATAGATGTGCCGTTGGAGGGCTTGAACGGTATGATGACTGAGGGGCTTGAATGGGCGTGTGTACCGTGGAACTTGGAGAAAAGGCTGAGGGACCTCCTGGCCAATAGATGAATCCCAACCGCTGGACAAGGGCAGTGGGCGCTAAAGATCCCGTAGATGGGGGAGGTGGGGTAATGCTCACGCTGTGGAGGGCCATCGAAGAGGAGAGGAGCCAGCCTTGTACTGACAAACCAAGAACACTACAAGTTGAGCTAAGCTAACTGACGGTACGAGGGGAAAATCAGAATGAAGCTAGCAGACCCGGGGGAAAGATGAAAACCACAGGTTAACGATGAGGAGAAGAGAACAAATGCAACGAAAGAAGGTAAAGCCAAAAGGTGTTTCATTCATGACGAACTCAAAATGACAAAGATCATGGCCTGAAGGCCAAACATAATGCAACACATCCAAACAAATGGGGGAGAGAAATGGGGAAGAGAAAGGAAAAAAAGTTTTGAGGAGAGGGTCAGGATGAGGAAGGGTGATCGCTCCCTTCACTGCCATCCTTCCCTCTCCACTACACAGCACACTCTCCCTTTCTCTCCTTGCTCTCCTCTACCTGCTTCTTCTTCTCTTCTTTTTCTCGTTCTGTTCTCTTCAAACGGGTGCCTTCGCATGTCCTCCCTCCTTTTTTCGTGAGAGACTTTTTATATGTGGGCCGTTGGAGGGGGCAGATGTCATGATGGCACTGCCATCCGAGGTTGACTTCGGTCTCCTCAATGTCAGGTGAGGATCTCTCTCATCCAACCAGAGGGCGACACCAAGGCGGGTGCTAGCTGGCGTTGAAGTGGCCGAGCTACGCGCCAAGGGGCTCGCCTACTGACCGTTGTGTCTTCTTCCGGCTCATGCCGTCCTGGGAGGTTCAACGTTGTGCCGCTGGGGGCTGAGGGGTTGTGCCATTGAGGGGGCAGAACGCCTGTGCCGCTAGAGGACATGACGATTGTGCCACTGACGGGGCACAACTACTGTGCCGTTGAAAGGGTATTGGGACATTGTGCCGTCGAAAGGGGCTTCCAAGGGGTGTGCCGCTGGAAGGCACCAAGAAGGGTGTGATGCTGGGAGCACCCCCATAGAGTGTGCCGCTGGAGGCCTCTAAAGGGTGTGCCGTTGGGGCACTTGAAGTGTGTGCCGTTGAACGGCTGTTTGGGTGTGCCGCTGGGGCACCTGAAGAGTGTGCCGCTGGAGGCACCTCAGGGGTGTGCTGCTTGGGCCTTGCAGGCAGTGTGCCGCTGAAAGGGCACGGAGTGTCCCGTTTGAAAGAGTTTCTATTTTTTTACTTTAGGAACTTGAAGTTGTGCACTCTTTGGGATATTTCATCACCGTTAAGGACTCGAGGGTGGGTCCATAGCAGTGTATAAATTCAGGAGTGATATCTTGTGTTTTCTTTGTCATTTAATGCGCCCGTGCAAATGTGAGGATTTACCGGACGGTAGTATCTCCCGGAGCTCTGGATGGCCCGTCTCCCCGGGTCTTTTCTCTTTGACTCTGGTACCAATGTGGGAGCTCGGTGAGGCATATGGATGTGTGATTTTACACGTCCACAAATGCCCCCCACCTACGGGCAATGCGGGCGAAGGATGAGCCAGACGGTGCTCGTGGATGTATTCGCATAATGAACGTATATTATTGTGCATATATATATATATATATATATATATATATATATATATATATATATATATATATATATATATATATATATAATGTAGATATTATTATATTTATTATTTCTCTTTTCTTTTCTTTTCTCTCTCTCTTTCTCTTTTTTTCTCTTTTCTCTCTTTTCTTTTTGTTATATCTCTTTTCTCTCTTTCCTCTTTTTTTATCTCTCTTTTTTTCTTTTCTCTTTTTTTATCTCTCTTTTCTTCTTTTCTCTTTTTTTATCTCTCTTTTCTCTCTTTTCTCTTTTTTTATCTCTCTTTTTTTATTTTTTCCTATCTTTTTCATTCTTCTTTTCTTTTCTTTCTTTTCTCCCCCCTTTTTTTCTTTTTTTGAAACCCATATAAAAGGGGCGGGGGAGTTCCGTTCGAACTCCCCCCCTTTATTTTCAAACTCTCCTTCTCTCTCTCTGCCTCTTCAGTTACCACCGCCACCATCGCCCCCCTCTCTCTCTTCTTCTTTTCCTTCACCACCGGGTACGGTCGCCACCACCGTCTGCTGTCACCGTCGTTGCTGGGGTGAGGAGGACACCACGGAGGGGCTCCCCCTCCCTCCTTGTCTCTTCTCTCTTCTTCCTCTCTTTCTTTCTTCTCCTCCTTCTTCTCTTCTTCCTCTCTTTCTTTCTTCTCCTCCTTCTTCTCTTCTCCTTCTTCTTCGCTCGGAGGACGACGGAGCCCTAGGCTCCCATCTTCCTTTCCTTCTTTCTCTCCTTCTTCTTCTTTTCTTGTTCTTCTTCTCTTCTCCTCTTGCTCTTCCCCTTCGTCTCTTCTCCTTCTTCCCTTCGGTATAGGGGCGGTCATGGCGTCGGGGCGTGCCGCTAGGGAGGGCGCAGGTGTGCCACTGGAAGAGGGCACATGCGTGCCGCTGGAGAGGTGGGCACGGGTGTGCCACTGGGACGGGGGGCACGGGTGTGCCGCTGGGGGAGGGCACAAGTTTGCCGCTGGAAGAGGGCACATGTGTGCTGCTGGAGAAAGTGGGCGCGGGGTGTGCCGCTGAGCAGGCGGGCACGGGTGTGCCGCTGGGACGGGGGCACGGGTGTGCCGCTGGGGAAGGGCACAAGTGTGCCGCTGGGTAGGTGGGCACAGGGTGTGCCGCTGGGACGGGGGGCACGGAGTGTGCCGCTGGAGCGAGGCACGGGGTGTGCCGCTGGAGGGAGGCACGGGGCGTGCCGCTGAAGGGGGGGCACGGGGTGTGCCCCTGAAGGGAGAGGAAGACTTCTTCACCCGGAGGATCTCCGGTGTCACCCTTGGGCACACCGTGACTTTGTTGGGGCCGTCACTCCTTGTGGACGTGCACCCGTGTTTTCCCCTTACGCCCCCAGCCTTAGGGGAAACTCTGTCGAAATTTCGTCAGAAATTATTGGCATTCTGTTTAGTTCAATTGTAGCGTAGCCCCTTCGTAATTTCCTTTCTTTTTCTCCGTTTATGTCTTATTCTGACTTGAGGTGTCTTGCAACTTGCAGAAAGATGGCTGCCCCAAGAGATTCTGTTGCTTCTGCTGCTTCCGGTGCCGAGCGCGTTCCCCCACCTCCGGTGCCGGCGGTTACATGGTTTAATGTGGAGGACTTGGACAGGGAGCATGCCGAGATAGCGGCACTAGCCGGATCGTCGGGCTCCGATACCGAGACGATGGACTTTCGCAGGCTTACTCGGGTCGAGGGCAACTTGGCTTTTGACCGGGCTACGGGGGAGTACTGGAAGGATTACCCGAAGGATAGGCACCTCATCCGTTTTCTGAAACATCTCAGTGACCGAGAAAGGCGGGATTTTCTCGTTGTCAGGGACGTCGAGTGGGCAATTTTGCGGTCCCGGGACAGCCTGCTGTACTGTGTCCCGAGGAGCATCCCGATGTATCTAGTGGGAGAGGCTCGAGAATGGAAACCCATCTTGGGGCTCGAAGCCGTGTTGCCGGCAGAAGATAAATTAGTGCGGGCGCCTCAGTTTACCCCTGCTCGGTGGGACACAGCTGTTGGGCGGGTCCAGGGTGAGCACCCCCGGTTTGGTCTGTTCTTGGCTCCATTGAAGTGGGGATACAGGGAAGAGCCCTTTCTACTGAATTGTTTCACCATCCGATTCCAGCATGAACTGGCGCTGGGCTGGTTCGGGGAGCTAAGGCTTAAGGACGCGCATAGCTTCCGGGAGGGAGGCATGGAATTCACGGAGTACGTGTTGTTCAACTACGCCCCACTCCTTATCCGGGCTGGCGTTTATCACAGTGTCTACGCCTCCCGGTACAGCTACCCTATTTCCAGAGGTCTCTGCTGCGGAATGATTGAAGTGTTCAATGCAGAGACGAACACCTTCTATACGGCAGAGGGCGAGACTTCATTGGACTTATGGAGTCTTAGTCAACTCAGCGGCTTGCCCATTGACGGGGAGCCCTACGAAGAAGTTTGCCTCCCGGATATGATCAAGGACGAGACCTACAGGGACGGCTACTACTCCCTCGGCTATTCATATCGATATCTTATGAAGGCGTACCGAGACCTGTATCAGTTGGCGCACGGCGGGAAGCAACCCCCTCGTGGAGATCGGAAGAGAGTCCGCATGACCTTGTGGTTGCAGTACTTCTATGACGGCCTGAAACAATATAAAGACTTCCCGCACATAGGCACTGCCGCCGCCAGCAAGAAGCGTGCTAAGCCGAAGGCTGATGTGAAGATTTCTTCCCGAGGGCTCCGAAGCGGGCCCAATCCGGCAGGGGTCGACCCTAGGGGTGAGCACGGTTTGGTTTGGTTTGGTTTGAAGAGAATTTTTCTCAAACCAAACCGAACCGAATTAAAGCTTCAACCCGAACCAAACCAAACCAAACTAGTTTGAAACCAAACCAAACCAAACCGAATTAATTCGGTTTGGTTCGGTTTGAACCATATTCATCTCCCATTTTATAAATTAGATTGGATTCAAACAACATTAGAGAAAGGTAGGGTAAAAGAATTTCTACCAAATAAAGTAAATATTAAAAAAATAGCATACAAAGTTGTAACTTGTAAGAACAAGCTCCATAATATTTTCACATAAGAAATTAAGAATTTCGGTTACAGTAAAATAGAAGGTGATTTGAAACCTATTTCATAAAGTCGGAAACCCCATTAGAATGGTGGGAATTTGACTTTTTAAATTCGGATTTATAGTTACATATATATTTATATTAATTTGATAAAAATATTCTTAAATTTGGGTTATTCGGTTCGGTTTGGTTTTGTTCAGTTTCTTGAACTTCAAAACCAAACCAAACCAAATTTTTTAATACGGTTCGGTTTGAACTCAAATCAAAATTTTTTAAATTTCAATCCAAACCAAACCGAACCAAATCGTTCGGTTCGGTTTGGTTTTCGGGTTGAACCCGAATAATGCTCACCCCTAGTCGACCCGCTGACGCATTGTGCAGCGTTCTTGACTTATTGGTTGTGCTCGTTCGCCATGCCGTATGGAGACGAGACTGTCATTCGGCCGGATGCGATCTACCCGGCCTGCCAGATGTCCTGGGGTATCAAGCTGTCTCTGTGTCCAGCTACTCTGTGTCTGATATACAAGGCGCTCGGGGATGTCAGCGCTCACCAGTTCCCGCGACAGGCTCGGTATGTGTGCCCACTACATTTTTTCAATGCGTGGGTTTGTTCCCTATTCCTAGAGTTCACCCCACGCACCATTCAAGGCTAGGGGTTAGTTCCAAGGATGCTAGAGTTTGCGAGCGTGGAGTCAACCTCGACGTCCATGCAGCTATACGACATCCGGGGCAGGCTGACGATGGTGCCCCTTGATACTGCTGGCACTATTCACTTCTGGACCCTGGCTGCTCATTCAAGCCCATTGGTAAACAGTAACCAGGAATGCAGGGATGACCAGGTGGAAAAGTACGTGCACCCAATCAGTCAGGAGAACGTGGTTTGCCCGTTGTTGGAGCCGGAGCTCAGAGCCTGGGCGTTGTCCATTCGTCCAAGTGTGCTGGCTTTCCGAAAGGGGGACAGTCTGTTGCTGGAGCCGTACTATCCCTTTCGCTTCGGCAGGAATTTCGGGTATGATCAACATATCCCGACGTACAGTGCTCGCTTTGATCTGCCGGTGCGAAGTCTCCGAGGGAGCCCCACTGCTGAGACTGCCCGAACCTGGTGGGATTTCTTTCATCGGGCAGACACTGCCTCCTTTAGGGTGCCAGCCCCGGGTCGGATTCCACGGGTGACCCCGGAGTACGTAAAGTGGTGGAATGCCCGGCCAGCCTTCTACCGATTATCCCGGACCGACTGCTGGGATGGGGCAGAGAGGAGGTTTTTGAGTCGGCAGCCAGTGCCAGTACTTGATATCGACCCGGAGCACCTCCTCCGGTTGAGGCAGGGCAAGGAACAGGAAGTGGCTGCGTACATGATCGCACGCAAGAGGGCTCGAGAGGCCAAGCCATCACCGCAGGCTAAGCTGCCTCCGGTGGCGAAGGATGATTTCAAGAAGACCCTGCGGGACCTTTGCCACGTTGGAAGTGACCACCTGGAGCTGAGCATTTATCCATTTCCCATGGAAGAAGAAGGCACCCCCGCGAGGAGCTGGCGTCCGGAGAGAGATCCAATCTGTCCATACCGCACATTCGTGAGGAGGGAGGAACGGAAACCAGAAAATTACAAGGACACCACATGGCTCTACGTCCTCCTCCGAGTGCATGGGTTGAAGATTGAAGATCCGGGGGGGGGCATCTTGGGCAAGCGCCTCCATATCGCCTATTATTATGTCGAGGGATGGGGGATGGACCACTTCAACCTCTTCTGCCACTTGGCCGCCAGGAAGCATGCGGACTTGGCCGCCCTTGCCGACCGCTGCCAGAAAATCGAAGATGTATGCTGGCTGGTCCGGGAGGCGGCTCGCCGGGACAAGGAACCGTCCCTTAGCTACTGGCCGATAGCGCTGCGACTGTACACTGGCCCACATGGTATTTAGTGTTTTCTTCTTTTACTTGTGCTCTTCAATGTTACCCTTCCTTGGGTGCCGGACGCTGATCGGGTCCCTCGTTCTTCTTCCTCTTTTCTTAAACAGACCACCCCGACAGCATCCAAACGGCGACGTATCGCAATCTCCTCCGGCAAGTAGAAAAGCCTGCTTACTTCGAGGAGGTGCCAGTGGCTCCGACTACGACTCCCCTGCCTCCGCCTGCGAAGAGGCCCCGGGCGAAATCACCCGTGAAGAAGGTGGTAGATGCTGCCAAGGCGACCGGGCGGCGGGAGGCAAAGCGACGAAAGACGAAGGCCGCCAAAGCTGCGTCAACCATTCCCCCGGCGCCTTTGATCTCTTCATTCGAGGAGTTCGAAGCTGCTCAAACCGAGCCGAGTTGGCCTACAAGTTGGGTTTTTTTCGATCTTCGAGGCTCTTCGAGATTTATTTAGACATTAAGAGGGACGCTTCTTGTAACACATACGTTTTTGTTTCAGCTGTCACCGAGAGGCCCACGCCCGTATCTATCCCAGGCGTGGGTGAAGCTGTGACCCACGGGGCCGTGGAATCTGTCGAAGAGACCTTCTTTGCCCCAACTCCCACCGCCGAAGCTAAAGGAGGTATATCACTTTCTTTGCTAGTTGCTTTGATTAAATTTTTCTTGAAGCTTTACGGGCCTGACTGAACCCGGATCCTGCTTTGCCTGGCAGGAGCTGATGTGGCAGCCCCTCAACCTGAGGTGGACCCCGAGACATCTCGGGTCGGGCAAACATACCAGAAGAAGGGGTGACGGTCAGGGAAGTCGCGGTTGCCTGTCCGGCGCGACGATGAGCCAACCCCGGATGCTGAGGCGGGGGCTCCCTTGACAGCGAAAGAGGTGCCCACTAGAACTAAGTCTTCGTCGGGCGAGAAGGTAGATTACGGCTACTCTTCTGACGAAGTGCTTTCAACTGAGGGTATACCTGGGGAGCCCAGCTTTCAAGTTCCTACTTGGAAAGCCCCGGTACTACCTATTTCTCTTAGCCTGGTGAAGCGGGCACCCGTAAATGCAAACCTGTTAATTCAGGTTTCTTTCTTGAGGCCGTCAACTAACCTCCTTCATATCATTATTTTTGGCTTCCAATAGGAACAGACCCCGTCAAAAGATGCAGCAATCCACGTCCCGGGCTTAGAAGCTGCCAGACATGCGACAACCACCACCGCTTTGGATAAACTGGCGTCCTTGGTCGAGGTTTTGTGGCAGGAAGAAGTCGGGGTAAGCTTGGATGCTACCATCTCGACAGCTGAGGTCTCACCCCGAGAAGAAGTGGTAGTGGCTGTAAGTACACGCCTTCCTCTTTCTTTCTCCTTTCTCGTCCTTAAGTCTTCCCTTGGGGTTGCCGATTCATCTGAGATCATGCAGGATCATGCCTCCGAAGGAACCGTGGAGATCACTATCCCAGCTACCGAAGTCTTGGAGGAGGGGGAGATAGCGCCGGAGGTCAAGGTGCAAAAGCCGGTAGTACCCGAAGCTGAGATTTGGGAAGAAGGGGAGGAGGTGCCGGCGACCGAGACTCGCAGGGAGACGATGCCTGAAGTCGACGCCCGGGGAGAGACAACACCGGAGAGCAGCGTAGTACCGGCGGGCGAGGTAAGCATGGGGATCCATTCGGCTTCCTTGAAAATTCAGCGATTTATTCTACTTGGCCAGCGGCTAACCCTTCTTTACATGGTTAGAAAATAACAACGTCCCGCGGAGCGCGCGGGCCTCGGGCTCGTAAGGCCGTCCCCAGGTGGAGCTTGTCCTTTCGCTTGCATGCCGCCAAAAGACTGAAGACACTTCTGGGGCCGAACACGGGATTCTTGGCCGGTCTTCTGTGGATGGGGGCTGTCCCGCGGCTAATGATCCCACTGCCACCAATCCCGACACCGGTTGTACCCGAGGAAGCCTGACTCCTGGGGAGGATATTGACAATCCTCAATGAACATTCGGGGGAGTTCCAGGCGGGAGGAGATAAAGGCCTTTCAGGAACAATCTCGGACCCGCCTATCACTGATACCCCATCTGCCGAGGTCGCCATTCTTTCGCTTCCGGTCTACGGGGCGTCCATGGATTCAGACCGTGCTGAGGAAGCGGAGACCGAAGCAACTTCTTCTACCGCGGTAGCCGATCCGGCCTATGCGGCCGTTCGTTCTCCCAACAAGGTCATCGCTCTAGTTTCGACGGAGGGGGCGACATCGTCGGACTTGGAATCCGCTCAGTAGATGGCGCTAGAGCAGCAGCTCCTCATGGCGGCGCCAGATGCCTCTGTTGCGGTATCCCCTTCACCTTTGGTGGTGGCTAGCCAGGGGTCGTCCTTGGAGCCCGAGAGACCCCTCCTTTCGGCCCTGACTCTTCCAGGTAGCTCGGCCATGGTTGACGCGGAGTTGTGGGCGGTTGTGGACAGCCAAGTTAGCTTCAACCCACGAGTCGTCCCTTCTATCAGCCGCGTGAGTTCGGACCTGCCAATCCGCCAGACCTTGTTGGTATTGCGCTCTATGGTCGTTGCCGACCCAACGCTCACATATCAAGGCATAAGGGCCATTGTGGAGCAGCTGACCAAAGCACTGCAAATGATGGGCTGCCCGTTAGAGGAATGGTCGCGACGTGTTCTGTTACTATTGAAATATGTAAACCGTCGTGCATCCCCGAGGCGCGGGCCCCAACTGAGCTTACAGCCATCGGCGCTCAGAGAGATGAATATCTGGAGGCTCTGGCGGTGCGGAGGGACAGTAGGAAGCAACACCGGAAAGTCTTGGACGGGTGCAATGCCAACATCCACGCCTTGGAGAATCGGATAGAGAAACTCCAGGATTGGCTTGCCAAGGCTGAGTATGACCTGCTCAAGACCGAGACGAGCAAGGCCAGGGAAACTGAAGAACTGGCCGTCGCCGAAGCAGCAGTGGCCTCTGTGGCGACCGAGCTGGAGCGCCTCGACGCGCAGGAAGACCGCCTGCGTGAGATGATGAGCTTCCCTTGCGTCAGGATCATTCCCTTCGAGGACATATTCCGGGGGCTAGACTAACTGCCGGTCCCCCCTTCGATCCCTTTTTTTGCATGTAACGCCGGGGTATGCTCCGAGGTCAGTGTAATTTTCTCTCAAAAAGAATATAATGCAATTATTCCATGTGCCTCTTGTATGTATGTGGTGTTGGGCAACCTCTTCCTCCCTTTTCTCTTTTCTTTTTTTTCTATGTGATGGAACGCAAGTTGATACTAACAGCTTATCCGGGGAGAACCCGGTGAGGCTCGCATAGGAGCATAGGAGAGTGCTCGCCCCTTCCAGAGGAGGGACGAGGGGACCACTCCACCATGTCCATCAAGCGACTCAGCCGAATGATGTCATCGATATGTTCGACCTGAGTAGGTTGATCCGACCTTGGAGGGGCGAAGAGAAGAGTTTGTTCGTTCAACGACCTAGACAGGAGGTCTTGGTTAAAAGGGGTCGTTCGTCGCCCGAAGGGACGGAGAGAAGAGTTTGTTCATTCAATTGTAATGCCCCGGATTTTTTTCGGATCATTTTAGCGGGTCTCGGAGTGTATTTTGTGCTTTACACGTATTTTTCCCTGATGTGCCTTCGGAACTCTTTGCAGGGCAAACCGTGGCGTTCTACGACTCCAGGACAGTACCACTGCGTTGTGTTCCTTCCGAGGATCGCGGAGCTAATTTTCCGTAATTTTCTGAATTTATCAAATTTTTGGGTTTTTCCTATATATACTAACCCTTTTCTCTCTCCCCCTCTCATTCTCTCTTTCTCACTCTCTCTCTTCTCTCACACCCTCTTTCTCCCCTCTCTTCTCCGGCGGCCGACGGAGCGAGGCGGGGGCGAGGCGGAGGCGGCGCGGGTGAGGACGCGGGCGAGGATGGGCGAGGATCGAGGCGGTGGAGGCGCGTGGGAGCTCGTGGCGCGGTCGCGAGCCGGCGAGGGTTTCACGGCGTTTCTTCGCGGATCGGTGAGCTCGGGGCGCGAAATCTTCGGTGGAGGTAGGGTGATGGTTCCCCAGCTCGTGCACTTCCTTTCCCGCGAGTTTCGTAGGCCGTGGTGAGCCGAGCGGGTGGAATCGGGGTTTTTGGGCAAAACCCATGTTTTAGGGCTTGTGGGCCGATCTCCCGTTTCATTGCGTTTTTGGCCGATCCGAGGCCGTAGATGCATGCTAGGGGCTTCTGGGGAGCTTCCCCCTTTTTTCCCCCTCTCTTGTGGAGGTATGGGGGAGTGGGACGAGTTTTGGGTCGTTTCCCACCGTAGCGTTCTCGGAAGGAAGTGACGATCCTTCCAGTGGCCGTCACTTGGTGTAACGCGCCTAGGCAGGGCCGTTACATTCCCCTTCTGTTGGCCTTTGGTGGTCTGTGGGTGTGACGGTCCCACGATAGACCGCCAGGTGCTGTGACACACCAGGGCTAGACCGTTAGAGTCTCTTCCGTTAATTTTCGGGTCAGGCGTGTGACGCACCAGGGCTGGCGCGTCACAGCCTTGTGACGCCCCAGGGTGGGTGCGTCACCTTCCCTGTTGCCCAGCTGAGGGCTGGGGGTGTGACGGTGCCCTCTGGACCGTTACATGCTTGTAACGCGCCCAGGGTGGGCCGTCGGAGCCGTTTTATCCGTTGGGGAGGGCAGCGTGTGTGACGCGCCGGGCCAGACGCGTTACATCCGTGTAACGCGTTGGGGCAAGCGCGTTACATCCTGCTTTCACGCTGAGAGCGTGAGGCGTGTAACGCACCAGGGCAAGCGCGTTACATTCGTGTAACGCGCTGGGCCAGGCGCGTTACATCCTGTGTTTCTTTGGGGCCGTGTGACGGCTTGTGTTAGGCCGCCAGGTGGATGTGATGGTCTCGCCTAGACCGTTACAGCCCTGTGACGGTCTAGGGCTAGACCGTCAGGCTTTGTGTTGTTCCGAGGCGAGTCTTTGTGTTCTCCGTCTTGCTCCGCAAGGTGTGGATCCCCGATCGACCCGGTTGGGACCCAATGGTCGACCTGCGGTCTTGTGAGTGTCCCTGACACCCGTGGGTTTCTGTGTCCGTGTTTTGAGGGTGTCTGGAGGACCGTGTTATCTCGTTTAGCGTGCCCGTAGGGTTGAGAGTCCCGGTGACTTCTCGCGTGCTGGGCCTTCGTGTTACGCTCGATCGAGTCACCGTGTATCGGTGTGTGAGCGGTGGGGTCTCCCCCGCATGTCGTGGGTTTCTTTGGAAGGCGATTCCCATGTGGGCCATGTGTTGGCCTTGGACTGCGAGTCCAGTTATCCGGCCTGGGGCTGGAGGTTTCCCGCTTGCTTCAAGATGGGAAATCGTCGGGGCGGCTTGTGTGCTGCCTTGGGAATCGTGCTTCTACGTTTTCCGTGTGGCCCGTGTGAGTGGCCTTAGTCCTTTGCGTTCCCTCTCCGAGGGAGTGGTCTTGGCGACTCGTGTGTTGTCTCGGTACTCGTGCTACCGTGGTTTCAGACCTAGAGATTGGAATAGATTGACGACCTTGTGCTGTTGCGTACAACGGTCTTGACCTCGAGTCCTGCGACTCAAGGACCGTTGGGTTTAGTGCGTCTAGAGGACTGTCCAGAGTCTAGTGACTTAGCGTCACTTGGGTTTTCTCGACTCTCGCGCAGGCTGTGTGCGTGACCGTGGACTGTATGTCATGTTTCTTCTCCGACTGTGGTCACCGTGTGACGGGGCCGGTACGTGGGCTGGTCCCCGTACGTCGTCGGATTCGGACGTTGTGTTCCGTTGAGAGTCTACTCCTTCAGTGACCCTCCACTAGTCGTAGCCTACTAGTACGCGTGTGCTAGTTGCACCAGGGAGTGGTGTACGGGCTTACCATGAGGACGGTTAGACTGGTTTCCATCGGGTCCCTCGTCGTAGCCAGAGTCCGGCTGCGGGGGAAAACCAGTCAGAGGGCCAGACCTAGGACGCGTGGTCTGTGTGTGCACACGTGGTTGGGGACTGTGGACGCACGTCGACGAGCGTGACCCCAGCTAGTCACTTGTTTGTGTTTACTTGTACGGTGTTCGCGCCTCGGGTAGGACCTACCACGTCAGGCGGTTCACCTGCGGTGCGGTGTAAGACGTCAGGGGACGCTACCGGCTGTGCTTCTAGTGGGTGGTACTCCTGTCGAGTACGGAGTGACAGACTATCAGTTTTCGTGGCCTTGACCTTCGGGTTTTCGGTCGTGTCGACCGTTAAGTCCTTCGGCTGTTTTGCCGTGGCGCGTGTGTTGGTCTTCGCGTCGTGAGTCTAGTGCTAGTGGCTTTACCGAGGTTCCGTCTTGTGGTGTGGTACCCGCGATCGGATGGTCGGGGTTGCACCTTGGACAGCGTGTCCAGGTTGGCTGTGTCCGGGGGACAGGCCTCTGCGGCATGGTTGCCGTGTGTTGTTACTTCGGTAGGCGGTACTAGCGTGGTTTGGTGGCTTCGACGGTGTGATCGAGGTGCCTTCCGGTACAGTAGGAGTAGCTGTAGTGCCGAGTTTTGACCGGCCACCGGTTTGCTATTCCTGCTGTAGTTGTAGCTCTCCTTTCCGCTACCGCCGTTGTTTCCGGTTGGGGTTCCGCGGGATCCCTGCTGAGTCTCTATTTTGGAGACTCATTCCTTGCTTTTCAGGTGTTGCGATTCTTCCTCGTGGTTCGAGGACGCGGAGCGGAGGTTCTCAGTTGCCAGCTTGCCGGGCCGAGTGTTCACTTGGCATGTGGTACGTTTTTACTGCTTTAGACTATACTTTTTGTTGGACTGGACTCTGTTGTAGCTGTTGTTGTTCTTTCTTTCAGCTCGTTATTGTGGGTTGTCCTACTTTATTTCCTATTTCTTTGTGCCTCCACACTCCTTTTAGCCCTTCCGAGCCCTCCCGGCTCGTGGGTGGCGATGCGAGTCTCGGGTTATCGGGCCTTCCCGGTAATTGGATTCTCGGGTCGTCACAGCTGGTATCAGAGCGAGGTTGTTGTGGGCGTACATAGGAATTCGAAATATTGCAGTGATCAGAGTCCATAAGGTCCAGTACAGTCGGCAGCTGGCATAGGGTTTTGTGCTTGTTTTTCCGCTTTGTTTCTCGCTTGAGAGCTTGAGTGCGCTGTGCGGCGCTGTGAAGGTGGTTGCTGTCTACGGCTTTCGTTCCAGCATGGGGTCTAAGGATCAAGGTCGAGAGCCTTCTCCCTCATCGGTGGTGGCCCTGGTTGTGCTGCGTTGGGCAGAGGTTGCTGGCAGGCGTGAGCTCGCGGTGCTGCGTTCGAGGAACCTGCAGCGTGGTCAGGTGGCTGGTGCGGACTGTTCTTGGTTAAGTGGCCGTGAGCGTGCTCTGAGGGAGCTGCTGTCGATTTTTGGTCACTCCAGCTTGAGGTTTGTCCAGCTCCTGAGGCGTTTTGATCGAGAAGTGTGCTCCGGTGAGCGGAATGTCTTCTCGGTGAGCTGATGTTTCGTCGAGCCTGATGTCCTTGTCGTGCTCTGTGGCGTCAGAAATGACGTGTCGGTCCCGATTGTTTTATGGATTTCGAGGCAGGATTGGGTTGTGGTGTCCCAGTAAGTTTTTGCTCCTGCGTTCCTGTCAGTGGATGGGTTGTGTTCACCCTGGAGTTGGCTTGAGATGTGAAGGCTCCACGGTGAGTTCGGGACTCGAGGATGAGCGTTGGCGGTTGCCGGTTATGGCTCGTGTTGCGGCTCTTGGGTGCCGTGTTGCAGTTCGAGGAATTGCAGCGGTGATGCATCGAGAGATGCTGTGATTGTGGTCCGACGTGACACTCGTCGAGTGTGTCGGAGGCGCTGACCTGATGGAAGTGATGGCTTTTCCTTGGTGTTGGATGGTGCTGTTTCCAGCATGTGCGAGGCTTGAGGTCAGGTCGAGCGTGGAGTTCTTCCGTTGGTCGGGAGTGCGCTGGTTTCTCCATTGGTTGGAGAGATTGTGTTGGGCTAAGGTTCGCCGTCTTGCATTGCGTGTTCGGATTGGTTAGCATTGTGTGCCATGAAGTCCGTGCGAGACGTGCTCCTTATCTTGGCAAGGCGGTTGCCTGTGAGAAGTTGTGCCCGTTCCCTTGTCGTATAAGGGTGCTGGCGCTGTTCCGAAAGGACGAGCGCTGGTTGGGCGGCGTTTGCTTTCTCGGCTGTGTGCGCGGATCTGAGTACGCAGCGGAAGCGTGGTGGGCTTGTGACCCACTAGTTCAGGATCGTAGCGTTGGTTGCTACGGGTGGATTCCTGAGTTCGCGTTCAGCATCGGAGGATGGGCTCCTCGGTGTGAAACGTGTTGTTGCCGTGCCGTTGCTCGTGGTATTATGGTTGTTGGCACTGGCAGGATGGAGTGTTGGGGAAAAGTGCTGACTAGTGCGCCGCATGAGTACCCTGTTCCTGTGAAGGAAGCCGAGTCAGGCGTCGATGTTGGACCTGGATGAGGTTGTTGAGGATGTCGCCTGACGGAGGTCGAGGACGTGTTGGTCAGAGTCGGTGGCTTGGCGCCCGACTTGTGTTCCCAATCGTATCCTCGGATGAGATCATCTTTTGAGGAAGTCGTCTCTGGCAGGCCGTGGGCTCCTGTTGGTTCTACGGTCTTGTCGGATTGTGACAGTGAGATGTTTCTTGCTTAGGGACCCGTGAGCACTGTCCAGGTGGTGTCCCGTGGCTCTGTGGTAAGGGCGTAATCGGCTTTGGCAGGTGTCCACTTGGATTGATCGAAGGATTTGACGAGACCAGATGGATGAGTGACGCCTGTGGGCGGAGGCCTTTTGTGAGCTGGGCGTCGGAGGATGGTCCTTGATAGGACGTTGGTGTCGCAAAGGTTATCCCTAGTTTGATGACTAGCATGGGGTGGTTCCCTATAAGTCTGAGTCCCGTGAGGTGATGACTGAAGACGCCAGGTTCTGTCATTTGGATTCGTCGTGCTCCCCGAGAGGGTCGAGCTGAGCGAGCGGTTAGTGACCAGTGGATGGTCTTTTCAGAGACAGAAGATGCTGGTTGTTGGGGCTCGAGCGTGGCGAGAGCCGTGTGCCAGCGAGACCTTTGGTGGTCATTTCTGTGATGTGCCTTTCCGGATGGGATCTGGGCTTTGTCGAAGTTTGTCTTCTGACAAGAGTTGGCACAGTGTTATGTCCGGTTTTCGGCCTGCCATGTGTGAGGTGTTCCTTGGTGTTGAGCCGATGTTCTGGTTGCGGTCTGCTGAGATGACTGCTTGAGCTGGTGGAGGCTCTGTTTTGGTTGCTCCCTTGAGGAGGGTATGCGATCTGTCAGCTAGCTGCGAAGCTATTGTGCAATTTGTCTGCCGACCATAGGTTGGATCGGTAGCTATTGCTCGTGTCGAGGGTTGTGTTTCTTCGGTGAGTGAGATCGTGGCTGCGACGCCATGGTGGATTCTCGCGTTGACTGAGGTGATGCCGGACTGTGTCCTTTGGTATATGACTGCTCTGCTGGCCAGTGTGCTCGGCGCGAGGAGCGAGGTGTTGTGTGTGATTATGAGTCTGGCTGTGTTCCTCAGGATTCGTGTTTTCGTGAGAATCGAGGTTTTCTGTGCTAGGGCTCTGACAGCGTGTCAGTTGGTTCAGTGTTCTTCCCCTGGGACTCCGTGCTAGGTCCTGAATTTCGAGGATGAAATTCTTTTAAGGGGGGAGGGCTATAATGCCCCGGATTTTTTTCGGATCATTTTAGCGGGTCTCGGAGTGTATTTTGTGCTTTACACGTGTTTTTCCCTGATGTGCCTTCGGAACTCTTTGCAGGGCAAACCGTGGCGTTCTACGACTCCGGGACAGTACCACTGCGTTGTGTTCCTTCCGAGGATCGCGGAGGTAATTTTCTGTAATTTTCTGAATTTATCGAATTTTCGGGTTTTTCCTATATATACTAACCCTTTTCTCTCTCCCCCTCTCATTCTCTCTTTCTCACTCTCTCTCTTCTCTCACACCCTCTTTCTCCCCTCTCTTCTCCGGCGGCCGACGGAGCGAGGCGGGGGCGAGGCGGAGGCGGCGCGGGTGAGGACGCGGGCGAGGATGGGCGAGGATCGAGGTGGTGGAGGCGCGTGGGAGCTCGTGGCGCGGTCGCGAGTCGGCGAGGGTTTCACGGCGTTTCTTCGCGGATCGGTGAGCTCGGGGCGCGAAATCTTCGGTGGAGGTAGGGTGATGGTTCCCCAGCTCGTGCACTTCCTTTCCCGCGAGTTTCGTAGGCCGTGGTGAGCCGAGCGGGTGGAATCGGGGTTTTTGGGCAAAACCCATGTTTTAGGGCTTGTGGGCCGATCTCCCGTTTCATTGCGTTTTTGGCCGATCCGAGGCCGTAGATGCATGCTAGGGGCTTCTGGGGAGCTTCCCCCTTGTTTTCCCCCTCTCTTGTGGAGGTATGGGGGAGTGGGACGAGTTTTGGGTCGTTTCCCGCCGTAGCGTTCTCGGAAGGAAGTGACGATCCTTCCAGTGGCTGTCACTTGGTGTAACGCGCCTAGGTAGGGCCGTTACATTCCCCTTCTGTTGGCCTTTGGTGGTCTGTGGGTGTGAAGGTCCCACGATAGACCGCCAGGTGCTGTGACGCACCAGGGCTAGACCGTTAGAGTCTCTTCCGTTAGTTTTCGGGTCAGGCGTGTGACGCACCAGGGCTGGCGCGTCACAGCCTTGTGACGCCCCAGGGTGGGTGCGTCACCTTCCCTGTTGCCCAGCTGAGGGCTGGGGGTGTGACGGTGCCCTCTGGACCGTTACATGCTTGTAACGCGCCCAGGGTGGGCCGTCGGAGCCATTTTATCCGTTGGGGAGGGCAGCGTGTGTGACGCGCCGGGCCAGACGCGTTACATCCGTGTAACGCGTTGGGGCAAGCGCGTTACATCCTGCTTTCACGCTGAGAGCGTGAGGCGTGTAACGCACCAGGGCAAGCGCGTTACATTCGTGTAACGCGCTGGGCCAGGCGCGTTACATCCTGTGTTTCTTTGGGGCCGTGTGACGGCTTGTGTTAGGCCGCCAGGTGGATGTGACGGTCTCGCCTAGACCGTTACAGCCCTGTGACGGTCTAGGGCTAGACCGTCAGGCTTTGTGTTGTTCCGAGGCGAGTCTTTGTGTTCTCCGTCTTGCTCCGCAAGGTGTGGATCCCCGGTCGACCCGGTTGGGACCCAGTGGTCGACCTGAGGTCTTGTGAGTGTCCCTGACACCCGTGGGTTTCTGTGTCCGTGTTTTGAGGGTGTCTGGAGGACCGTGTTATCTCGTTTAGCGTGCCCGTAGGGTTGAGAGTCCCGGTGACTTCTCGCGTGCTGGGCCTTCGTGTTACGCTCGATCGAGTCACCGTGTATCGGTGTGTGAGCGGTGGGGTCTCCCCCACATGTCGTGGGTTTCTTTGGAAGGCGATTCCCATGTGGGCCATGTGTTGGCCTTGGACTGCGAGTCCAGTTATCCGGCCTGGGGCTGGAGGTTTCCCGCTTGCTTCAAGATGGGAAATCGTCGGGGCGGCTTGTGTGCTGCCTTGGGAATCGTGCTTCTACGTTTTCCGTGTGGCCCGTGTGAGTGGCCTTAGTCCTTTGCGTTCCCTCTCCGAGGGAGTGGTCTTGGCGACTCGTGTGTTGTCTCGGTACTCGTGCTACCGTGGTTTCAGACCTAGAGATTAGAATAGATTGACGACCTTGTGCTGTTGCGTACAACGGTCTTGACCCCGAGTCCTGCGACTCAAGGACCGTTGGGTTTAGTGCGTCTAGAGGACTGTCCAGAGTCTAGTGACTTAGCGTCACTTGGGTTTTCTCGACTCTCGCGCAGGCTGTGTGCGTGACCGTGGACTGTATGTCATGTTTCTTCTCCGACTGTGGTCACCGTGTGACGGGGCCGGTACGTGGGCTGGTCCCCGTACGTCGTCGGATTCGGACGTTGTGTTCCGTTGAGAGTCTACTCCTTCAGTGACCCTCCACTAGTCGTAACCTACTAGTACGCGTGTGCTAGTTGCACCAGGGAGTGGTGTACGGGCTTACCCTGAGGACGGTTAGACTGGTTTCCATCGGGCCCCTCGTCGTAGCCAGAGTCCGGCTGCGGGGGAAAACCAGTCAGAGGGCCAGACCTAGGACGCGTGGTCTGTGTGTGCACACGTGGTTGGGGACTGTGGACGCACGTCGACGAGCGTGACCCCAGCTAGTCACTTGTTTGTGTTTACTTGTACGGTGTTCGCGCCTCGGGTAGGACCTACCACGTCAGGCGGTTCACTTGCGGTGCGGTGTAAGACGTCAGGGGACGCTACCGGTTGTGCTTCTAGTGGGTGGTACTCCTGTCGAGTACGGAGTGACAGACTATCAGTTTTCGTGGCCTTGACCTTCGGGTTTTCGGTCGTGTCGACCGTTAAGTCCTTCGGCTGTTTTGCCGTGGCGCGTGTGTTGGTCTTCGCGTCGTGAGTCTAGTGCTAGTGGCTTTACCGAGGTTCCGTCTTGTGGTGCGGTACCCGCGATCGGATGGTCGGGGTTGCACCTTGGATAGCGTGTCCAGGTTGGCTGTGTCCGGGGGACAGGCCTCTGCGGCATGGTTGCCGTGTGTTGTTACTTCGGTAGGCGGTACTAGCGTGGTTTGGTGGCTTCGACGGTGTGATCGAGATGCCTTCCGGTACAGTAGGAGTAGCTGTAGTGCCGAGTTTTGACCGGCCACCGGTTTGCTGTTCCTGCTGTAGTTGTAGCTCTCCTTTCCGCTACCGCCGTTGTTTCCGGTTGGGGTTCCGCGGGATCCCTGCTGAGTCTCTGTTTTGGAGACTCATTCCCTGCTTTTCAGGTGTTGCGGTTCTTCCTCGTGGTTCGAAGACGCGGAGCGGAGGTTCTCAGTTGCCAGCTTGCCGGGCCGAGTGTTCACTTGGCATGTGGTACGTTTTTACTGCTTTAGACTGTACTTTTTGTTGGACTGGACTCTGTTGTAGCTGTTGTTGTTCTTTCTTTCAGCTCGTTATTGTGGGTTGTCCTACTTTATTTCCTATTTCTTTGTGCCTCCACACTCCTTTTAGCCCTTCCGAGCCCTCCCAGCTCGTGGGTGGCGATGCGAGTCTCGGATTATCGGGCCTTCCCGGTAATCGGATTCTCGGGTCGTCACACAATGGCCTAGACGGGAGGTCTTGGTCAAAAGAGGGTTGTTTGTCTATGCTGTCAGAGTGCCGGGAATAGGTGTGGTTTATTTGTCTCTTGATGTATTCGTTGGTACAGGTTGGCGCCAACGCGATGAGAAGGGTTGATTCCCCGATCATGGATGAAAGGTCCGGGTGGGGTATTCTTCGTCAGTGCCGACAGAGTGTCAAGGGCTGACAGGGTTGATTTGTTTATTAAAATATTCGTTGGTACGGTCGGTGCCAACGCGAGGAGAAGGGTTGATTCCCCGATTGTGGACGAAAGGTCCGGATGGGGTGTTCTTCGTCGGTGCCGACAGAATGTCAAGGGCTGATAGGGTTGATTCGTTTATTGGAATATTTGTTGGTACGGTCGGTGCCAACGCAAGGAGAAGGGTTGATTCCCCGATCCTGGATGAAAGGTCTGGGTGGGGTATTCTTCGTCAGTGCCGACAGAATGTCAAGGGCTGACAGGGTTGATTCGTTTATTGAAATATTTGTTGGTACGGTCGGTGCCAACGCAAAGAGAGGGGTTGATTTCCTGATCTTGGACGAAGGGTCCGGGTGGGATATTCTTCGTCAGTGCCGACAGAATGTCAAGGGCTGACAGGGTTGATTCGTTTATTGAAATATTCGTTGGTACGGTCGGTGCCAACGCAAGGAGAGGGGTTGATTCCCTGATCCTGGACGAAGGGTCCGGGTGGGGTATTCTTCGTAAGTGCCGACAGAATGTCAAGGGCTGACAGGGTTGATTCGTTTATTGAAATATTCGTTGGTACGGTCGGTGCCAACGTAAGGAGAGGGGTTGATTCCCCGGTCCTGGACGAAAGGTCCAGGTGGGGTATTCTTCGTCAGTGCCGACAGAATGTCAAGGGCTGACAGGGTTGATTCGTTTATTGAAATATTCGTTAAGCTGAGAGTGAGGATCAATGAAGGAGAGTTAGTTCCCCCCCTCTTCCTCTCTTTCTTCATTCTTTTTTTTATTTTTTTTATTTTTTTTATTTTTTTGTCTCTTTTTCCTCTTTTCTCTTCTTCTTTTTTTTCTTTTCCCCTCCTTCCCCCCCTTTTTTTACTTTTCTTTGTCTTGCTCTCTTTCGTTGTTTCTCTTGTAATGCGTAGCAGATAGTAGCCGAACCATTCAGGCAATTGAAAAGTAAATTTGCCCACCGTGGAGCGGGGAAACGTATTATTCATTGAATGGGGGAATCGGAGCGTGATACAACCTCAGATGTCTACTATTAAGGGGTGGAAATTGAACCTCCCTCCGATGGTCGACTATCACATATGCTCCACCCTCGTAGACCTTCTAGATCACATAGGGTCCAAGCCAATTCTCATTCAGCTTGCCCTTGGGATTGGAAGCCATGACTTCTCTTCTCTTCACCATGACGAGGTCACCCTTCTTGAATTCGCCTTCCTTGACGAGCTTGTCAAAGGCGCGAGCTATCCGGGCCTGGTAGACCTGGATATTCTGTTGGGCCTGGAGTCGCTTCCCTTCCAAGCTGGAGAGCTCTTCGAGCCTTCGCTCGACATTTGTTTGATCTTCTCGGGCCAACCTGTGTTGGATTGCAACCCAAAAGGAGGGTACCTCCAGCTCGATGGGGACGATCGCCTCTGAGCCATATACCAGGGAGAAGGGTGAACAACCCGTCGGAGTTTTGTAAACAGTTCGATATGCCCACAGGGCCTCATACATTCTTTCTTCCCAGTCCCTTTTGTTGGAATTGACAATTTTGGAGAGGAGAGTACAAAGAGTTTTGTTGAACGCTTCGGCCAAACCATTGGCTTGTGGGTTGTAGGGGGTTGACGTCCTCCAGTCGATCTTGTACTTCTCTGCCAGTCGGTAGACTTTCTGGTTACCGAAGTGGCATCTGTTATCTGAGATAATTTGGTTTGGGATGCCAAATCGGAATATGATATTGCGCCGGACGAATCTAGCGATGATCTCCCCAGTCACCTCTTTCAGAGAAACGACTTCCGCCCAACAGGAGAAGTATTCAGTTGCCGCCAAAATGTACTTACACACGGCGGATGAGGCAGGTAGTGGGCCCACGACGTCTGTCCCCCATTGGGCGAATGACCAGCTGGACAATGTCGGATGCAGCGGTACGGGCAGCCTCCTGGGAACTGTGGCATGCTCCTAGCATTTCTGGCAAGACTTGGCGTACTTGCAGCAGTCATCAAACATGGTCGGCCAGTAGTAGCCAAGCTTTTTTATTTCAATTTTCATTTTCGATCCCGCCTGATGTGCACCTGCTGTCCCGGCGTGGACTTCCTTCATGGCCTTCCAAGCTTCTTCGGTAGATAGGCACCGTAGGAGCACTTTCCGTTTGGCATCCGCCATAATTCGGAATAGGATCCCATTCCGGACCTCGTAGGAGTCTTTTGTTCTGATCAGCCTGATCTTTTCTTCTCTCTGCTTGGACAGTTGCTGGTATTTAAACCATTGCATAAGGGGGGCCCTCCAATCAGGTAGGCCGACGGTTTCCGCTGCAGCGACCTCTAGTTCTTCTTCTTCTGGTTCTTCTACCATGCTAGGCACCTGGCGCTGATTAACCACCCGGATGCTAAGAGATCTATCGGGCGGGACTACTAGTGAGCTTGTCAATTTTGCCAGTGCATCGGCTTGTGCGTTTTCTCCCCTGGCAACATGGCCTATCTCAATGAGGTAGAATTGCTCCATGAGCCGCTTTGCTTTAGCACGGTAAGGGAGCAGCTCAGGTTTTCGGACATCAAACTGCCACTGGACTTGCTTAACGACTAGTAATGAATCGCCAAATACTTGCATCATTTTAATCTCCATTTGCAAAGCGACTTGGAGACCAATGATCAGAGCCTCATACTCTGCCTCATTATTTGTGCAGGGTTTATTGATAGAACAAGATGTATGTAATACTTCTCCCTCAGGGGATTTGAGGACAATGCCAGGCCCCTGCCCGTACTTTTGTATGTCCGGACGGGGTTGTTTCTGTTCTCGAAGCTCCATCAAAGTGCAACTGCCAGGCGATCTGTTGGACTTGGTCCGCCTCCAGTGTTTCATCTTCAGGCAATTCTGTGGCCAATGGGGAATCTTCAGGCACATGGTGTGCTGTAAAGAACTCAGCTACGGCTTGACCCTTGACGGCCTTCTGCGGCACGTAGGTAATGTCAAATTCCATCAATAGCACGGCCCACTTGCCGAGACGTCCCTTCAGGATTGGCTGGGAGAGAATATGTTTAATTGGGTCAGCCTTGGAGATCAGGCTCACTTCATGGGAGAGCATGTAATGTCTCAGCTTCTTGACTGCGAAGACCAAGGCGAGACAGACCTTCTCAATCGGGGTGTATTTTACTTCTGCCCCCACTAGCCTTCGGCTAAGATAATAGAGAGCCTGCTCCTTCCCCTCATCATTATTCTGGGCGAGCATTGCCCCCAACGAACATTCGGTGGCGGCTATGTATAGAATAAGCGGCCTCCCCTTGGCAGGTGCCCCCAGCACGGGCGGGGTCTTCAAGTAATCTCTCAACCGAACGAAGGCCCTCTGGCATTCCTGGTTCCAGTCAAAAGGTGCATTTTTCATCATCAATTTATGGAATGGTTGACAACGCCCTGACAAATTGAAGATAAATCTTCGGATGTAAGCCAGCCAGCCTTGCAGGGATCTTAACTCTCCCAAATCCTTCGGAGGAGGTAGCTCCTGAATGGCTTTTATTTTGAAAGGGTCGATCTCGATCCCTCTATATTGGACAATGAAGCCGAGGAACTTCCCGCTGGAGACGCCAAAGGCACACTTCATCGGGTTCATTTTCAGCTCGTACTGCCGGAGTCTTTCAAAGATGACTCTGAGGTCCTTCAGGTGATCTTCTATTTTCTTCGACTTGACGACCAAATCATCAATGTAGCATTCAACTTTGTTGTATAGCAACTCGTCGAATATTTTGGTCATCGCCCGCTGGTAAATAGCACCGGTGTTCTTGAGGTCGAAGGGCATTCTTTTGTAGTGGAATATCCCTTTGGGTGACCGGAAGGCCGTATGAATTCGGTCGTGCTCAGCTATCCAGATTTGGTTATAGCCGGATGATCCGTCCATGAAGGACAAGGCCACGTGGCCAGTAGTTGCATCAATCATGACTTCCGTGATAGGCACCGGGAAATCATCTTTTGGGCAGGCTTTATTCAGGTCGTGAAAGTCCACGCAAATCCTGATCTGTCCATTCTTCTTCTTCACCAGCACAATGTTGGCCAACCAAGTGGTATATTGGTTTTCAGCTACAAAATCGACACCTATGAGCTTGTTGACTTCTTTGCAAATTTGGTTTATTAACTCCGGCCTCATGCGCCGGGGAGACTGCTTCACCGGTTCCACCTTGGGATTGATGGCCAGAATATGTTGGGTCACAACGGGACTTAGGCCGGGCATCTCCTTGTAATTCCAGGTAAAACAGTTCTGGAATTCTTGCAGCAGCTTGATATATTGCTCGCTCTCCTGTGGAGGAAGAAGGGCACTTAGGAAGGTCGGCATGGGGTCGCCCTCCGTGCCCAAGTTAATTTCAATAAGTTCATCTACCGTGGCCTGGACGCCATCTTCAATTTCCGGCGGTGCAGGTAGCAAGTCGATGAAATCCTGATCTTCGCCATCTTCTGCTTCAAGGACACCATAGGTGTCACCATGCTCAGCCTCGTCGGACAATGAGGCTTTGCTGGTATCCCCCGCCTCCGGGCTCGCGGACCGTGGGTTCGAGGGGTCCTTCTGTGCGGAGAAATAGAGGACTTCTCCGGGGTCTTCTTGGTAATTATCATAGACGGCTCTAGCAGGGGCCGAAGTGACGGATTGCCACACCAGGGGCTGGTTCTCCGCCAATGGCCGAGGTTGCCCGTTCTCAGCTGCATCTTCAAAAATCTGGTGCTGGACTGACACCATGTAGACACCCTTTTCGTGGCTGCATGTCACATGGGGGCGTGGCAGAGCCACCACATAATCTCCCATTCTGAGCTCATCTGTCTCAATTAGATCTTGGGCAATATCCTTGAAGACGTAGCAGTCTTCGATAGAGTGGCCTAGTATTTGGTGATAAGGGCAGAACAAGGGGTCACCGCTTTTACGAGCATCTTGCGGCCTCTTGGACCTTGGGAGGGAGACCTTGCCATAGTAGCAAGCCCACTAAAAAATTCCTCGGGTTTTATTCCTCGGGAGAGTTGGGTCTCTGCATCCTCTCCCGCAGCGTAGGGTTTCGCTCAGCCGATCGTCTGACCGGGAAAGCAGCTACATCCTTAGCCCCCCTTTTCAGGTGCACGGGGGAATTCAGGACGGTGCTCAGGGACTGGTGTGTGCCGATGCTCTGTTGGCGAAGGATGCCCCTGATGAGGTCGGACACGAGTGCAGTCACTTCGGCCAAGTGAGCCTTCAGCATTTCAATTTCTCGCTGCTGTTGATAGCATAGGGCAAATAGGGCAGAGTCGCACCGAGGGAGGCCCAGGGTCCGGCTTGCTTCCCCATCCTTTGCATCGGTGTCAGACGAGGGCAATGGCGCACCGCTGCTGCAGTCATTCGGGGTTGGTCCTTCTGAGGAGGACGGGGCCTTCCCCTTGCTCCTGCAGGGAGGTGGATTGTAGCGCCCCGAGAATCCGATTACCGGGAAGGCCCGATAACCCGAGACTCGAACCGCCGCCCACGGGCCTGGAGGGCTCGGAAGGGCTAAAAGGAGTGTGGAGGCACAAAGAAATAGGAAATAAAGCAGGCCAATGCAATAATTAACAGAAGTAAATAAACAACTGCAGCTACAACAGAGTCCAGTCCAACAGAAAGTATAGTCTAAAGCAGTAAAAATGTACCACATGCCGAGTGAACACTCGGCCCAGCGAGCTGGCAACCGAGAACCTCCGCACCGCACCCTCGAACCTCGAGGAAGAAGAACCGCCTCACCTGAAAAGCAGGGAATGAGTCTCCAAAACAGAGACTCAGCAGGGATCCCGCGGAACCCCAACCGGAAACAACGGCGGTAGCGGAAAGGAAGGCTACAAGAGCAACCGCAACAGTAGGAACAGTAATCCCGGTGGCCGGTCGAAACTCGGCACTACAACTACTCCTACTGTACCGGAAACACACCCCGAACTCACGGTCGGGGGCTACCGAACTACACTAGTGTCGCTTACTGAAGTAAAAACCCACGGCAACCACGCCGCAGAGGCCTGCCTCCCAGAACACGGCCAACCTGGACACGCTGTCCAAAAGTGCAACCCTGACACCCGATCACGGGTACCGCACGACAAGACGCAACCTCGGTAGAGCCACTAGCACTAGTCTCACGGCGCGAAAACCAACACACGCGCCACGGTGAAACAGCCGAAAGACTCAACGGTCGACACGACCGAAAACCCAAAGGTCAAAGTCACGGAAACTGACAGTCTGTCACTCTCTGTCCAGAACAGGAGTACCTCACACTAGAAGCACAATCGGTAGCGTCCCCTGACGTCTTACACCGCACCGCAGGTGAACTGTCTGACGTGGTAGCGCCTACCAAAGGCATGGACACCGAACAAGTAACCACAAACAAGTGACTAGCTGGGGTCACGCCCGTCGACGTGGGTCCAACCGCCCCCAACCACGTGTGCGCACACAGACCATGCGTCCTAGGTCTGGCCCTCTGACCGGTTTTCCCCTCAGCCGGACTCTGGCTGCAAGACGTGGGGCCCGACGGAAATCAGTCTAAAAACCGTCTCTAAGGGTAGCCTCTCCACCACTCCCTGGTGGGACCACACGCGTGTAAGCAGGCTACGACTAGTGGAGGGTCACTGAGAGAGTAGACTCTCAAGTCAACGGAAACAGTGTCCAAACCCGACGAAGTACGTGGACCGTCCCATGTACCAGCACCGTCGCACGGTGACCACGGTTGGAAAAGAAATGGGACTCACAGTCCACGGCCGCGCACACACCCTGCGCGAGAGTCGAGAAAACCCAAGTGACGCTAAGTCACTGGACTCTGGACAGTCCTCTAGACGCACTACACCCAACGGTCCTTGAGTCACAAGACTCGGGGTCAAGACCGTTGTACGCAACGGCACAGGGCCGTCAATCTAGTCCAATCTCTAGGTCTAAAACCACGGTAGCATGGATACCGAGGCAGCTCACGAGCCGCCGAGACCATTCCCTCGGGAAGGGAACTGAAAAGCCTTCCAACCCCAGACAGGCACTACCAAAAAAAATGGGATTTCAGACGGATATTTTCCGTCTTAATATCCGCCTGTATTTGTGACGGATTAGATTCTGTCACAAATTCCATCTCTATTAACGACAGACTATACTCGCTCTGAAGATCCGTCTATAATTATAGACGGAATATATTCCGTCTTTATATCCGTCATAAATTTAGGACGGATATTCAGACGGAAGTAATCCGTCTGAAATTTCAGACGGAAATAAGTTCCGTCCGAATTTCCGTCTCAAAATTCCGCCTTTCCCGCCACCGTCGGCCCCTCCCTCCCACCCCTTCCACCCGACCCCATTTCCACCCCCCCACTCTCCCTCTCACTCTCTCCTTCTCCTCTGCTCTCTGCTTCCGGTCGTCGCTGCCGGAGCCGCAAAGCCGTCAGAAGCCGCCGTCGCCATCCTCGCCGTCCTCAACGTCGACGTCCTCGCTATCGTGCCCACCGCCATTTGTGGTAGCTCGCAGCCATGCCCACCTTCCTCGCCGAAGCTCAGACGATCGCCGCCGGTATGTCCCCCCTCACCCTCTGTCTTTTTTTTAACCTGCATTTGTTCTCGCTGGGGGTGTGGGAGGGGTGTCAATGGGGAAGGGGAGAGGAGGGGCGTCGTTCCCGTGGCGGCGGCTGGCGGCGAGGGGACGGGGGGGTCGGTTGGGGAGGGCAGTTGGGAAGGGGATGGGGGTTCCCGTGGCGGCCGGGGGTGAGGGGATGGGGGTTTGGGAAGGGGAGGGGGGCCGGCGGTGAGGGGACGGGTGTTTTGGAAGGGGAGGGGGTTCCTGCGGCGGCCGGCAGCGAGGGGACGGGGGGGTCAGTTGGGGAGGGCAAGGGAGGGGAGGGGGGTTCCCGTGGCAGTCTTGTGTTTGTGTTCTCTCCTCATTTTGCTCCTAAAAGATTCTACCTTTGTTCAGATGTCTTGTGTTTGTGTGTGTGTGTGTGTGTGTGTGTGTGTGTGTGTGTGTGTGTGTGTGTGTGTGTGGTAGGGGGGGGGAAGCTTTCCGGACTCTTCTCCTTGGGCAGGGGCCACTGGATCATGTGGCCAGCAATGGCAAGTACGCCAACTGCCGACAAGGGTGGCCCTTGGGGTCTCTGTTGCCAGGTTGTCCAGAATGGAAGGTTCCTCTCAGTTGGGGTAGCGTGCTTGTGTTTGTGATGCCATTAACAGTGCATGTCTATGATATGTGTACATCGGATCCTAATTCCCTGGGCGGGTTTGGCCTTTCCACTTTCTTATTACCGCTCCATTTCCTGGCACTTGCCTTCTGTGAGGGGAGGGTCCAACCCAGATGGCTGCTTCACCCCGGAGAGGCGCGTGGACGACCTCTTTAATTGCGCACTCTGTTGGCCGATGAGATATAGATAAACATCCCATTTTTTGCCGTTTGGTGAGGGTTTTACGAAGGGGTTGTTTGGTTTGACGGAAAATATCCTAAAATACTGTATCTTTTGTGTCATATAGGTGTGGTATTTCACAGTACTTTATGATGAAACAAACAACTCGTAAAATGAAATTAGTTTAAAATTTTGGTGATTAGAATGATCATTCATCTCACTTTACCTCAGCACCTGAGTTCCTTCGACATCCAATCGACATGGCATGTTCCGTACAGAAAAGAAACGTTATCGCTATTATTGTTGAATTTATAGAAAATAAAAGGAAATCTTTCCTTAAAAATCTGAAGCTAGAAATCAAGTGTTTGAGGTTCCAAGTGGGTGATAAAAACGGGTCACCATCTATTATTAAAAAAAGATTAATCAAACTTTCTGGGTAAAAACAAAATATCTTGATGACGCCGATGGTATTTGACGTCAATTAAGCTTGAAGCTTACAAGTCAAAGCTTAATTGTGACCTACATTACGATCCACCTGTCACCCAACTTGATGTGACATGAAGATGTGACATGAGGCAGCCTCCAGATCTTCTGTATCTTGGACTGGGCATTTGGCAACAACATCAAATTATTGCATTCCTCCCACTTCAAAAGCGTTCCCGCACCACTACCAAGAGGTTATTTCCAGACATTTTTAAATTTATGAGGTTAATAAGTATAGAAAGTCGAAAATGACACTATATTTAAAGTTCAAATACTGACCTAGTTACAATCAAACGATAATATTTTTATTCGAAATTTGTATTATTTAAATGCTATTTTCCCTCTGTATGCAATGCACCTGACAATAAAAAAAGGTGCCACATTAATGCGGTTGACCTGATACCCTTGACTTGGGGAGTCGTTAACAGCGGCGCAGACATATGGGCTCTAGACTTCTAGACTGCGTCGAACATTTTACCTGTTCTGCAGGGGCTCGGCCCAGCACATGGGTTTGAGGGCCTCTGATCAGAAAGAAAGGCAGAGTAAAAACTACATCAAAGGTAAGTTTACATCTCGTACACCAATCATACTTAAGAATAAGAATAAGGGTAAATTAATATAGAATGACTTACGTCTATTTTTCTCAAAACTTATTCCGATACCAAACGTGCCCTCACATTTGAAGGGGGAGATAGCCAATACACGTGGTGCCGCCATATCACAAAACCTGATAATTTTCCCTGGTTAATTGATGAGACTCAAGGGTTATATTTCCTAAACATGGTCGAGCATCACTTTTATGCCTCGGATTAAGTAAAGCTTCTACATTTATCAACAATGGACGTAGATCTCCATTGGCTTGTAGGAGATCCCTTTACTGCACCAATAATGTTTTGCTGCATCGCCTTCTAGTATGGCTGGTTGAGATCCCCAGTCATGCGTGCACCAATAAGACACTCATCTTATGGGTGGGCGACATGAATGCCCAACCAATGGGGGGTTCTTAAGGGAGGTAATAAAGGAGCATGGATGAGCAAGGGAGAAGCTATGAATGTCGAGTGGACGGTGGGGGCAAAGAGGTGGGTGGGGAGGTACCGAGGGCTGTGCACCACAGTAACTCTTTTGGCAGTTATTTTTAATTGCATGTAAATATATTTTTAAATCTGATTTTAATAGAAATTTGATGTTAATTTGACTCAAAAATGTAGATTGTTTAGCTTCGATGTTCTTCATTTGAAAATTTTTGTAATTTGGGTGTTATTTAATTTGATATGTGCATAATGATAATTGTGTTGTTATTTAATTTTATGTTATATAAATGCATGGGGTATTCCCTGTGAGCTGAGGTGCGTGGGTGTGACCTAACATTACACGCACCTCAGGAGAGCGCGTTAAAACCGTGTCAATGTGCCTTCCCGTTCAAGACTTTAGGATTGATGTGTATGTTCTCATTTATTTATGAGAATGTATATATCTACCTCAAAGTCTTGAATTGTCCCGTTTGGACTGTCTGTGAATGTTTGATCGCACTTAGGCAGTCATTTACTATATGTGTTTGTATGGTTTGTTGAGAATTTCGGTTGCGTCTCCTCACTCTTCTCTGATATACCATTATTGATTTTGAGTGTTTTCTTAACCACTTACTTGTAAGTGTTTAAGAAAATTTCAAAATCAATAAATATATTTGGTATATCGGAGAAGTGTGGGGAGATGATGCCGAAATTTTTAGCAAATCGTGCAGCACATATAGTAAGTGATTGTGCGATCAAACCTTCATGGATGGGTTAAAAAGTGATAATCTAATCAATATTCCTCTTCCAACTGCAAATGGTCTATGATGAACGATGTGAGAAAAGGGTCGGGTGTAATATTATGAGTAATGATTTGAAAGTTAGGATGTGTATTGTCATTTATTGGGTGCAGGCAAAATGTCGACAGATCGTTCATGGATGTATCGTAGAATAGTTGACCGGGTGGTGTCAGATGACTTTAAGCTTGGGGTTGAGAGTTTCATTCAATTTGCATTGGGGAATCCAAATACAGTAATAGATCGCGACGGTCACATTCGATGCCCTTGTTCAAGTTGTAGAAACTTGAGGTGGTGTTCAACATGGAATGTGCAACATCATTTGTACACGAAAGGGTTCGTGGATGGTTATACGAATTGGACGTGTCATGGTGAGCAATTCTTGAGGTATGAGCCCGACAATATTGCAGGCACAAGTGGGTACGTGGATATGGTTGTAGATACTGCTGGTCCTAATTTTAATATTCACGATGAAGCGCCGAATAAGACAGCCGGAAGATTTTATGAACTACTTAGGGATGCTGATGAGCCGCTGTGGGATGGTTGTGAAAAGCACACTCGATTGTCTGTAGTGTCACAGTTGTTGAACTTGAAATCTGAATTTTACATCAGTGAGACTTGTTTTGACCGTCTCCTCCTCTTGATCAAGAGTATGTTGCCTCGAGACGAGAAGTTGCCAGAAACTTTTTACCGTGCAAAAAAGATGGTCAATGACTTAGGACTTGGATATGTGAAAATAGATGCATGTCCGAATCATTGTATGTTATATTACAAAGATGATGCAGATAAGATATCATGTTCCATTTGTGGCCATGACAGATTCAAACCTAAGGGGGGGGGGGGGGGGTCAATTCAATGGTAAAAGATGTACCTTACAAGGCGTTGCGATACTTCCCTCTTGTGCCTAGGCTGCAGCGACTGTATATGTCCTCAAAGACGGCTCGACATATGACATGGCACACCGAAAGAGTACGTCGTGCCGATGATATAATCAGTCATCCTGCCGATGGTGAAGCTTGGACTCACTTTAGTCGTACTCATCTTGCCTTTTCAAGGGAGTCACGTAATGTTCGATTGGGTTTATGCACAGATGGCTTTAATCCATTTGGTGGTTCAGTGGCAGCTTATTCTTGTTGGCCAGTGTTCATGACACCGTACAACCTTCCCCCGCACATGTGCATGAAGCGAGAAAATCTGTTTTTGTCCCTAGTAATTCCTGGTCCAAAAAGTCCCGGAAAAAATTTGGACATATATCTCAGGCCGTTGATTGATGAGCTCAAATTTTTATGGACTGATGGAGTTGTTACTTATGATGCATATAGGAAGTAAAATTTTATTATGAAGGCTGCGCTGATGTGGACAATAAGTGACTTCCCTGCATATGGAATGCTATCTGGTTGGAGCACACATGGGAGGCTAGCATGTCCTTACTGTATGGAAGATACCAAATCATTTGTATTGAAACATGGGGGGAAAAGCTGCTGGTTTGATTGCCATCAGCGGTTTCTACCAAGTGACCATCCTTTTCGAAGGCAAAAAGACTCGTTTAAAAAAATACTGTTGAAATGGATGAAGCTGACTTGCAACGGGCGTCGGGTCTACATATGGCGTCACGGGTGCACAATTTACCAGATGTAGTTCAATTGTCTGGTAGCACACGGCAACTCCCTAATTTTGGAAAGGATCACAACTGGGTCAAGAAAAGCATTTTTTGGGAATTACCTCATTGGTCAACTCTTCTTGTACGACACAATCTGGATGTCATGCATACCGAGAAGAATTTTTTTGATAATGTGTTCAATACGATCATGAATGTTAAAGGGAAAACAAAGGACAACGCCAAAGCACGTATGGATTTAAAGATGCTTTGTAGACGTCCAGAACTGGAACTACAAAGTGTCAATGGCAAAACTGTGCATCATAAAGCAACTTATATGCTTCATGATACACAGATCAAGGAAGTATGCCAATGGTTGAAACAGCTGAGATTCCCAGATGGATATGCATCCAACATAGCCCGTTGTGTGAATGTTAATGAGGGGAAAATATATGGTATGAAAAGTCACGACTGTCATGTGTTCATGGAGAGGCTACTGTCCATTCCATTTCGTGATTTATTGCCAAAGCAGATATGGGGAGCACTAGCTGAGATGAGTCAATTTTTCAAGATTTTATGTGCATCTGAACTCAGACTTCGGGATGTACAAACTATCGAACAAGAAGTTGTCACAACCATTTACAAGCTAGAGAAGATATTTCCTCCGGCATTCTTTGATTTGATGGAGCACCTGGTCGTTCATTTGCCATATGAGGCTATCGTCGGAGGGCCAGTACAATTTCGATGGATGTATCCATTTGAGAGGTATGTGACAATTTTTGTTAACTTATAAGTCATCCATAGTCGCTACATATCGTTGCCATCTGACTTGTTGTTGTAGGTGCATGCATGAATTAAAAATAAAAGTTCGCAACAAGGCACATGTGGAGGGTTCGATTGCTGAGGCATACATTCTTGAAGAAATTTCGAACTTCTGTTCTATGTACTTTGAGCCAGAGATTCAAACTCGTCGTACTCGACCTCCACGTAATGATGATGGGGGAGTGGATGAATCTTCCGATCGGCTCTCCATATTTAAACATCCTGGACGTGCGCTCGGACGTTGCTTGACTCGCACGCTCGAAGATAGAGAGTTGCACGCCGCTGAGATATATATTCTTTTGAATTGCCTCGAGATTGAACCTTATGTTGAGTAAGTTCTTAATTCACATTTCCAGCAACTCCATAAGTTTATACATCCTCAAAGTCTATACATGGGCTTCCTCAAAGTCTATACAACATTGACTTCACAAAGTCTATATATTGGCTTCCTCAAAGTCTATACATCCTCAAAGTCTATACATTGGCTTCCTCAAAGTCTATACATTGGCTTCCTCAAAGTCTATACAACATTGACTTCGCAAAGTCTATACATTGGCTTTATCAAATTTTTTTAATCATTTTTTATACGGGGTGCTACATTTATATTGCAAACAATTTGATTCAGAATTAGCTGAAAAATGTCCAAATATCCAGGATGTGGAGATTGAAAAAGAACGCGAGAAGTTTTTTTCCAAATGGCTAAGAAACCGAGTTAGTGTGAACTCTGAATATATATGTTTGTATTTACGTATGTTGAGGTAATTGTTATTATTTTAACTACTCTAATTTGAATATAGGTTGAACAAGGTCTCATTACTGATCAAAGAGTACAACAGATAAGTTATGGTCCCTCAGCAATCCACCACCACCACAGCACAGGCCGCACAGGTGAGTGTTTACTATGTTTTTATTTTGATGGAATTACTCAATTATGTTCATTATTAATTTTAAAACTCATTTACTTTAGAAGAATTGAGAAAATCCGGGGTCCGGGGGTCTAAAACTTGAAACTCCGGCCGGATGGCCGTGTCGATCATTCCAACATGACCGGGGAGATGAAAGTGACTTGTCAGAACTGACGGAATCCAAATCGGATGCCCGGTTTGAGCTCGGCGCTCAAAGTTCATTTCTACATTACACTTGGTTCAAATGAACTGCCAGGTCGGGGCCGGGGGTCTAAAACTTGAAATACTGGCCGGATGCCAGTGCCGATCGTTCCAACACGACCGGGGAGATGAAAGTGACTTGTCAGAACTGACGGAATCCAAATCGGATGCCCGGTTTGAGCTCGGCGCTCAAAGTTCATTTATAAAATACACTTGGTTCAAATGAACTGCCAGGTCGGGGCCGGGGGTCTAAAACTTGAAATACTGGCCGGATGGCCGTGTCGATCATTCCAACACGACCGGGGAGATGAAAGTGACTTGTCAGAACTGACAGAATCCAAATCGGATGCCCGGTTTGAGATCGGCGCTCAAAGTTCATTTCTAAAATACACATAGTTTAAATGAACTGCCAGGTCGGGGCCGGGGGTCTAAAACTTGAAATACCGGCCGGATGGCCGTGCCGATCATTCCAACACGACCGGGGAGATGAAAGTGACTTGTCAGAACTGACGGAATCCAAAATCGGATGCCCGGTTTGAGCTCGGCGCTCAAAGTTCATTTACAAAATACACTTGGTTCAAATGAACTGCCAGGTCGGGGCCGGGGGTCTAAAACTTGAAATACCAGCCGGATGGCCGTGCCGATCGTTCCAACACGACCGGGGAGATGAAAGTGACTTGTCATAACTGACGGAATCCAAATCGGATGCCCGGTTTGAGATCGGCGCTCAAAGTTCATTTCTAAAATACACTTAGTTCAAATGAACTGCCAGGTTGGGGCCGGGGGTCTAAAACTTGAAACACCGGCCGGATGCCCGAGCCGATCATTCCAACACGACCGGGGAGATGAAAGTGACTTGTCAGAACTGACGGAATCAAAATTCATTTCTAAAATAAACTTAGTTTAAATACTGTTTCAGGCTAGTAGTTGATTTATAAAATATGCAGTTATCAATTTGATATGTTTGCTTTCAATTTATGCTAATTTCTTCGCACTAATTTTTTTATCTATGAATGAATGTTATTATTTTTTTAATGTAGGGGGATCCTTCTGCGGGCGGCGACAGAGGAGATGAGCAGGGCGGTGAGGATACAGACGATGAAGATATGGACGATGTACCGTATATTTCTTGATATTGGATGATATTCAGACGGATCAGCAGGGTTAATGTCTTTTTTTGTGGTATTTATTTGATCAGAATTTTATTTTTCGGTGGTGTTTATTTGATTAGCAGGTTTCCATTATTTTTTTTCAACATGTAGAATTTCTTGATGTTTATGTATGATTAAACAGGTTTTATAAAATAATTTAAGATTTATAAAAAAAAACATAGATTTCAAACGGATTTTCAGACGGGATGTGCGACGAATATTGTCCGTCTATATCCGTCGTAAAATCCGTTTGGAATATAGACGGATTTCAAACCACATTTCGGACATGAGTTGAGTTGAATTTCAGACGGTTATTATATCCATCGTAATATCCGTTTGAAATAGCGACGGATTTCGGACGAGTTTTCATACGGTAACATGATTTGAGACTAAGAGTTGGGTTTCATTTTAAGACGATAACTATATTCCGTCGTAATATCCGTCTGAAATTTCAGACGGACTTTCAAACGGAAAATATATCCGTCGTAAATTTCAGACTGAATATTTCAAATTTCAGATGGAAATGTCTCGTATGAAATTCAGACGGAATTTGTGACTGATTAAATTCTGTCTTATTTTCAGACGTAATTTCCGACGGAAACATAAACTGTCACAAATTTGTGACTAAGAATTTCAGACGGTCGGTTTCAGTCTTAAATATGTCACAAATCCGTCACAAACGTGGTTTGTGACGGCTTTTCAGACGGATTTCAGACGGATACTGGCCGTCTGAAATCCCGCTTTTTCTGGTAGTGATGGCAACTGGACTCACAGTCCAAGGCCACACACACGGCCCACGCGGAAAGCACAGAAGCATGATTCCCAAGACAGCGCCCAAGCCGCCACATCGATAACTGGACTCGCAGTCCAAGGCCAAACGTATGGCCCACTCGGGAATCATCTTCCGGGAAAACTCACGCCATGCGGGGGAACCCCACCACACATACACCGATACACGGTGACTCGGTCCAGCGTAACACAAAAACCCGGAACACGTGGGGTCACCCAGACCTACCATACCCACGGGCACGCTAATCGAGATAACACGGTCCTCCTGACATCCCAGAAACACGGACACGGAACCCACGGGTGTCTGGAACACTCACGAGACCGCAGGTCGACCACTGGGTCCCAACCAGGTCGACCGGGAATCCACACATCGCTGAACAAGACGGAGAACACGAAAACTCACCTCGACGCGACACAGAGCCTGACGGTCTAGCCTTGGGCCGTCACAATATGTAACAGTCCAAGCCCCGACCGTCACAGCCCTCTAACGGTTCAACACAGAGGCGTTACGCGCAAGGATCAAAGCTGACTGTGACGCGCCCACCCTGGGGCGTCACAGCCCTCTAGCGGACCCGGCCTGGCGCGTTAGAGGACGGTTGTGACGCACAACCCTCGGGACGTCACAACCCCTAACGGCCCTGCCCAGGCGCGTTACAGCGCTCTGACGGCCTATCGCGGGACCGTCAGGCTCACAAACGCCTATGCTCAAAACACAGAGAGCGTAACGCACCTGCCCAGGCGCGTTACAGCGCTCTGACGGCCTATCGCGGGACCGTCAGGCACACGAACCACCAAAAGACTAACGGGCCCTGTGACGCACCCACCCTGGGGCGTCACAGGCCCTAACGGTCTAGCACCAGGGCGTCACAACCCTGTGGCGGTCTATCGTGGGACCGTCACACCCACGGATGCCAACACTCAAAATAAAGGGAGTGTAACGCACCTGCCCAGGCGCGTTACACACTATGACGGTCACTGGAACGACCGTCACACCCTCCCGAGTACGCTACGGCGGGAAATGATCCAAAACTCAGATCCACGCCCCGATCACCCCCGGGTGATGGGGAAACAAAGGGGAATCCATCCCCAAGCCCCTAGGCATGCATCTAAACCCCCGGATCGACCAAAAACGCATTGAAACGGGAGATCGGCCCACAAGCCCTAAAACATGGATTTTTCCCAAAAATCCCCGATTTCACCCGCTCGGCTCACCACGGCCTACGAAACTCGCGAGAAAGGAAGTGCACGAGCTGGGGGTCCATCTCCCTACCTCCACCGAAGATTTCGCGCCCTTAGCTCGCCGATCCACGAAGAAAGCGTCGTGAAACCCTCGCCGCTCCACGAACCCGCGACCGAGCTTCCACGCGCCACCGGCCCCCGATCCTCGACCGGTTCCCCGTTCCTCGCCTCCCGCCATCCCCGCCTCACCCTCCTCCGCCACCGTCGGCCGCCGGGGGAGAGGGGGAGAGAAAGAGATGAGAGAGAGTGAGAAAGAGAGAATGAGAGAATGAGAGGGGAAGAGAGAAAATGGTTAATATATATAGAAAAATCTAAAAATTACAGAAATTCAAAAAATTACAAAAAATTACCTCCGCGATCCTCGGAAGGAACACAACGCAGTGGTACTGTCTCGGAGTCGAAAAATGCCATGGTTCGCCCTGCACGGAGTTCCGAAGGCACATCAGGGAAAAACACGTGCAAAGCACAAAATACACTCCGAGACGCACTAAAAGATCCGAAAAAAAAATATGGGGCATTACAGCCCTCCCCCCTTAAAGGAATTTCATCCTCGAAATTCAGGACTTAGCACAAAGTCACAGGGGAAGAACACTGAACCAACTGACAACGCTGTCAGAGCCCCAGTACAGAAAACCTCGATTCTCACAAAAATACCGATCCTGAGGGACACAACCAGACTTACAATCACGAACAACACCTCGCTCTACGCGCCGCGCACACCGGCCATCAGAGTAGGCATATACCAAAGGACACTGTCCGGCATCACCTCAGACACCACGAAAACCAACATGGCACCACTGCTACGATCTCGCCCACCGAGGAAACACACCCTCGACACGAGAAACAGCTACCGATCCACCCTATGGTTGGCAGACAAAACACACATCAGCTTCAGAACTAGCTGACAGGTCGTACACCCTCCTCAAGGGAGCAACCAAAACAGAGCCTCCGCCCGCTCACGCAGCCATCTCAACAGACCGCAACCAGGACATCGGCTCAGCACCAAGAAACACCCAACACATGGCAAGCTGAAAGCCAGACATAACACTGTGCCAACTCTTGTCAGAAGATAAACTTCGACAAAACCCAGATCCCATCCGGGAAGGCACATCACAGAAATGACCACCAAAAGGTCTCACTGGCACACGGCTCTCGCCACGCTCGAGCCCCGACAACCAGCATCTTGTCTGTGAAAAGACCACACGCCGACGGTCACCAACCGCTCGCTCAGGTTCTTCCTTCTTTCCTGGTCCTCCACCGGGTCCGAAGGAAACATTCCAAACCTCGGCAAGCCATCTGTAAGGCCCGTGCCTTAGTGGATCCTCAGTGGTTTGGATCTTGTATTTGTTCTGGAATTTCTGACTATTTTCCTGTATTTTTAGGAATTTTCCTGGTATTTTTCCAGATTTATTTGGAGTTAATTGAGGGTTATTAGAAATTAATAAGATTTTAATATATATAATGATTATATTATATATTTTTTAATTTTATTTTATTTTCTTTTAATCCCTGACCCTCACTCTCTCTCCCCCGTCGATCTCTTTCTCTCGCGCTCTCTCTCTCTCTCTTCGTTCGATCGCCCTCTCCCCTCCTAGGGAAAGCAGGCGAGACGACGTCGGATTGAAGCGTGGCTGGTGCCGGTGGATTCCTCGCGTCGAGAGGAACGCGTGGGTACCCATTTCGGCGCGGTTCGGTGATCGTGGGAGCGGGACGGTGTGTGAAGGCTCCGTGAACCCTGTGAGCGACGTCACGCGGTTCGGAGTTCGATGGTGCGGGGAAGAGGATGCGGAGAGCGCGCGGGCTCTTCTTTTTGTTTGTTTTGCTGTTGCAACACAGAAATGAGAGGAAAGAGAGAAGGGGCCACCACGGGAGATTGCTCCGGCGGGGCGAGCGGGACAAGTATGATATAGCAAAATATGGGGATTAAACGGCCATAGCGGGAAGTGACTCGCCGCGACCTCGGGGGGACGGGAATGATGCAAAAATTAAATAACAAGAATTGAAACGGCCATTGGGGAAGTTACTCGCCGCGGCCTCGAGAATATGAACAGAATATAACAGAATATAGAGAAAATATGAGAACAGAAATTTAAACGGCCATTGGGGAAGTGACTCGCCGCGGCCTCGATGATATGAGCAGAATATAACAGAATATAAAGAGAATATAAGAACGGAAATTTAAACGGCCATTGGGGATGTGACTCGCCGCGGCCTCGATGATATGAGCAGAATATAACAAAGCATAAAGAGATTTATAGGAATAGAAAATTAAACGGCCATTGGGGAAGTGACTCGCCGCGGCCTCGATGATATAAGCAGAATATATAACAAAATATAAAGAGAATATAGGAAACAGAAATTTAAACGGCCATTGGGGAAGTGACTCGCCGCGGCCTCGATGATAAGATGTGATCGCCAGGGGCCAAAAGACCCCAAAATAAGAAGGTGATCGCGCCTACCTCAAAAGCGGGAGATGGCGGGTTGCTTCTTCCTCTCCTTCCGGCCGGCCGACGGAGAGGGCTTTCCTCGGGTACCCTTGCAAGACAACGACAAATAAATGACAAGTGGATTAGAAAGATGGAGGTGTAGTATTCGAATCCTTGCGATAAAAATAACGAAATGATGGCAAGACACACACCTGGTTGGTGTTATCTTTTAAACCCCTCTCGGACTCGAGTAGGAGGAAAATGAGATGATGGATGTAAGAAGTATAAGAGAAGAGGCCCCCTTGTGAAGGGGGATAGATGATGCAATATGATGAATGTAAAGGACTATGGAGAAAAAAGGGGAAGAAAAGGCTTATTGGATGAGCCGAGGGTGAAATCCGGCGGAGCTCCGGCAGCGTGGGGACGACGGGGAAGCGCGGTGGATGAAGACGACCTTCCTCTCGCGAGCGTAGGCACCCGAGAAGCCGGCAGAACCTCCACCTACAAAAGAACCCACGGGTTAGAAAAATGACTCCGTAGCCTCTGGGCTCCGGCAGCCTATCGGATCACTGCTTCGCTCCCCTAGAACTGAGGGGGTGGGCCTCTATTTATAGAGTTCCGGAAGGTGGAGGCGTCCAGGACCCTGGACACCTCCATCAGGGCCGAAATAATATTTTATTCTATTTTTATTGATTTTTTTAGAATACTTTTATGGGGGCGTCCAGGGTCCCGGACGCCTCTAACAGGTCCACCGAAAACCGACGACGGCCGCACGCGGTTTGGCACAACGCGTGGTTTTGTGAGCGGCGCCTCGTGATTCAGAAATGGGCGCGTCCAGTCAGCTGGACGTCTCTAAATTTGGCTTTTTTCACACACGACAAACCGTCGTTCGGTGGCCGGCGCCCGTGAGTGAGTTAATGGAGGCGTCCCGGGGCCTGGACGCCTCCAAAAGTTTATTATTTTTTATTATTTTTGTTTTTTATGCCAAGGCTGGCATTTTATATATTTTTTTACATGTTTTTATGGAGGCGTCCAGGAGCCTGGACGCCTCCATTAATATATAACATTTTTTTAATTTTTTTATTTTTATATGCCAACTGGCAATATATATATTTTTTTATATTTTCTTTTTATGGAGGCGTCCAAATGCCTGGACGCCTCCATTAATTTATTATTTTTTATTATTTTTTTTTTATTTAATTTTGGGCCCTGAAGAAAAAATAAAATAAATCAAAATCATGGGGGCGTCCAGGGGCCTGGACGCCCCCATTAAGACCCACCCGGGTCCTCAAATCAGGCGTCGTTGGCCGCCCGGCAGACCCCCTTCTTGATTCCGGAACCTCTTGATGCGTTCGACTGGTGTTGATGCCGTTCGAATGCCGTGACGGGACGATTCCGGATGCCGAAAAGGGCGGAAGAAGACTCAGGAAAAGGAAGCACTCGAGCGATTCGAAATGCGTAGGCAATCGCGGGGCGTCGTATAGTAATATGAGACTTTCTTATGAGACGTCAAGAATGGCGTGTCTACAGCTGCCCCGCCTTGGCGTCTGCTTTGCAAGGGAGCGACACGTAGTGGAATGGTATCGAAGTGGACTGAAATGAAGTGGGAGCGGACTGATAAGTTGATGCCAAGGTGTGATGAGACACGCTTGTGACGTTACTGTTTGGAATCTTTCCTGAAGTTTGAATGAGGCGACCTTGAAGGAGGTCTTTCAAATATTGACGATCGCTTGGACGGAGATCAAATAAGGGAGGGTGAGATGTGCACTCAGGCACGAAACAAAAGAAGACCAACTTCTCGGTGTGGAAGTACCTGGGTCATAAACCGGAGGTTTCACCTTTGGGGAGCGGTTACCAGCCAATGTGGAAGTGCTGCGGCCAAGGTGGGTCAAAAATGTAAAGGAATATCTGAGGGTCTGTCCAAACAAGGGTCTCCTTTGGAAGAGCAGCGTAGGGCTGTCTCAAAGAAACTCAGTATTTCATTCAGAGTGGAATATCTCATATTTGTAGGAATTGAAACACAACGGCTTTCACAATCGAATCGCTTGAATGATCTTCCGCAATAAATCAAAGTCCTATATGAATGCATGCTGGGTTTAAAGAAAAATTTAAAACAAACAAAAATAGAAAATAGCCAAGGATAATATTGTCAACTTGTGAAGAACGGGTCAGGATACCGACCCGGTGAGCCGACACTGGGCTGGGGCCCGTTTATCCGCGCACCAACTCACTGAATGGAACCGTCGTCCCCATGCTACCACAAGTTAACGGCCTATCCGTACAACCCAAATTCTTCCGGGATCATCACTGTTTTTGTTGAAGGGGAACTCAAATCCCAGATTTGTTCGGGTCGCAAGGTCCTTGACATGTTCTAGTAGCGTAGGTATCGTATACTATGATGCATGACATGGTGGGACCAACCATTGAAAGGTGGGACAGGAGACAGGACAAAGACGTCCGTTAGTAAAACCTGCACAGATTAGCAAAGGTTAGCAACATCAGAAAGTATCAGAATCACAGCAGAATCGCACCACAGTACAAAGGAGATTCAGACAAAATCTTGACAATGACAACTGATGTGACACGTTTTATCCTGTAGCGATCTTCCTTTCCTACACTTCTTCTCTTACACCAAGTTGTTTCGAGACACGCTTCACGAGACCTTGCCCTAAACAGCAGGGAACTACGCTTTGCACGGGGGGATTCTGTTTGCTTTCTCCTCCTTTTGGGGGCGTCCAGGCGCGAGGACGCGTCTTAGTCCTTGAATTCAAATTTAAAGCGTCGGGTGGCCTTTCTTCTCCCGTGCCTTACCCGCAAACGAGCCCGCCTTCCGCCGAAACTCGCTTGCCCCTTTTTCGTCTTCCTCCTCTTTTGATCGATGGAGTTCGGTGGGCCCGACCGTGGTGAAGGTGGAGAGGGACGAGGAAATCCTCGCCCAAGGAGGGACGCGCCCGAGCATGGAACGGCGTCCATGGAGGAGGAAGGGCCGCTTCGGGCCCCCGAGGGACCCGAGGGGCCCGAGGGCGTGGGAGGAGGCGAACACGGTCCGGTAGGTCCTCCGATCTCTTCCTCTTTTAATTCATTTTGGGTTTTGAAGCGAGTCGGGCGAGGAGAAAAGGGTTCGGCGAGTGTTGCACTCAAATGATGGACGCGTCCTAGACAGGGGACGCGTTCCTTTTGACTGATATGGGACCCCTTTCTTGGTGCAGGACATGGCAAGGACCCTGGGCCTGGCCGATGAGTGGGCGAGTGCGGACGAGCCGAGCCGCGTCAGGAAGGAGAGTCGCGGCAAGGCGAGGCTCGAGGACTGGCCCGTACGTCTCCCTGGACAGCAAGGGGGTGTACTGGTGCAGGACAGTGCCGACTTCCTGCGGCGGCAGAGAGAGAGTTACGCGGGGCTTCCCCAAGCTGGGGACACGCGTGGCATCGGCGGCTCGCGCGCCCAGCTGTCAGAGACTAGGCGGCAACTGGCCGTCGCTCAACATGAGCTGTCGCTCCTGGTAAGTTACGTGCCGCCCTTTTAACTTCAGATTTTGGAGTTTCACTGACGGCCGTTGTTTATTTTGTTCCAGCGTGCCCAGCAGACAGCGACGGTGGGAGCGGCTGGCGGATCTTCTAGCTCCTCGGCCCCTTTTCTCGAGATTGCTTCCCTCCGGGAGCAACTTGCCGGTGCGGTGGCCCGTGCGACCCGGGCGGAAGAGGAGCGTGACGCCTGGGTGGCGACTGTAGCGGAGCTGCGGCACCGAGGTGAGGAGAGACCTTCTCCAGACATCCTGGAGTTAAGGGTTCTTCTGCAGATGATGAGGAGAGAGGTAGAGAGAGAGAAGGCCGAGAGAAGGTCCGAGCGACAGCGGGATCTGACCGAGAGGAGGGCCTTGGAGGCCCAAGTGAGGGAGCTCCAGCTGGGCCTTCAGGCCGTCGTGCAGAGGCTAGGAGGGATGGAGACGCGCTACGAGAGAGCGCGAGAGTTCGGGGAGCGACTCCGCCAGTCCGGTCGCTTTGCCGCCAGTGGCTTCTTCGCCACGCCAGGGGAGGAGCAGCGAGTCACTGCTGCGGAGCAGGCGCCCAGAGGCGAGGCAGGTGCTACTGTACGGGGATCCCGGAGGCTTCTGAGGGACCCTCACCTCGGGGGAGAGGAGGAGAGTGCCCGGAGAGATGAGTGATGGTGAGGATTGGCGGGCTAGTGGACCCGTCACCTCTTTATGTTTATGATGTTTGTTTTTTTTTTTTTTTTTGACAGCTTATGTAGAATTATGAATGGAGTGATTTGATTTTTTGATGCTTGTTTGTCCTCGTGTGCGTTCCTTCTTCCCTACACTTCTTCTCCTTTGCATTGTTCCCATGTGATGGGTCTGCCGAGACTCCGCCTCGAGCGGAGAATCACGTCTTGTTGTGACCATTTTCCACGGGAATCTGCCGTCGAAGTCAATACTGACGGCCCTAGTTCCTTTTCCCGGATGTTGTGCCAAATTCTGCGGGCGTCCTCCAAAACATGATAGGGTATCCCTAGACAACATAGGGGCTATTCGTCCTATTCTTTGTCCAGTCAATCACCCTGTGCGAGCGGTGAAGCGACACATGGGGCCGCTTGGCCGGTGTCTTATTGCGAGGGCTATCATCGACAGGTGATGGAGGCAATCTTGGCCCGCACTCCTTCCATTTCTATAAATTCTTGTCCCTTTTATCCTCCCAGGTATATCGAGAGCTAACTCGAGGGGCACGAGTTCTTACGGGAGAAGAGGAGTTCAAAATTCCGAGAGTTGGATGGAGGGCGAATCTTCCCATTCCTCGAAGAGAAGCAGGTCCAGTGGTAGTAGTTCCAGAAGGCTTTCGGACCTCGAAGGGCACTTCAGCGAAAGGACCCAATCACAACTCGTAAGCCAAATTTTCCTGCCCTTTTCTCATTTTTTCTTCCTTTCTTCTGACCAAACCTCATCCCCATTCCATGCATGTGTAGGTTGTGATGAAATCACAAATCTTATGGGAGTTGGTAGTAGCGGCGTACAGGGGCCTCCCAGATTTTCAGAAGGCGAGGCTAGACGTGATGGGATTTGGTACCTTCCTTCGGATCGAGCCGATCAAGCCCGACCTGGTTCTGATCCAAGCTTTGTGTGAGAGATGGGACCCAGTGAGCCGGGCATTCCTGATGCCCTGGGGGCACATGGTGCCCAGCTTGGAGGATGTGGTCCGGATCACAAGCCTGAAGGTAGAGGGCGAGGCAGTGACCGGAGTCACTTACGCGGACTACAGAGAAGGTGCCCAGAAGTTACTGGGTCTGGACCTGGATGGTCGGAAAAATAGGTCGGTAGCTAGGGCGTCCCTCATGGATGCATTAGGGCTCACCGACACTCGTCGGCGGGATGATGAATCCTCCGAAGAGTTCATGGAAAGGATAGAAATAGGATGCCGCGCCGTGTATTGCACAGATTTCGGCAACTGGGAAAGATGTAACATAGATTTGAGGAGATTTCTCCTCTTCCTTTTGGGGAGATTGGTACTGAGCTCGAAAGGGGATGGTATCCAATGTTGCTTCCTGGAGCTGCTGTCAGACCTTGAAAGAGTAGGGTATTATGCCTGGGGAGCCGCCATGCTGGCACACTTGTTTGCAGGCCTATTCCAAGAAACGGATCGTGAGATGACTGTGAGTGGTTTCACACCATTCATCCAGGTATTTTTTTGGTTTTGCTTGTTTTGTATTTTTTTTTTTTGTGTTTTTACAAAGTACTGATGACCTGCGCCGAGCAGCTGTGGAGTTATTATTACCTCCCCATGGGGAGAGCTCGGCATTGGCGACCCGCAATGGTGCCGCTAGCCAGGCGGTGGGAACCCATCATGAGTGCGGCACCCCTAACCTACCAACTGATGGTGCTAAGGCGGGAGCTACAGGAGTTCCCTGCAGCGATGGTAAACTGGAGACCCTACTCAGACATGATCGATGCCAACCAGCCGTGGGTTCTAGCAAGTCGTGCCCGGTTCGGACGGGAACTATGGATGCACTGCCTGAATGAAATCGAGCCGCTTCGGCTACGATTAGTTATGAGGACTTTAGGACTGGCTCAAGAATGGGTGGATTCAGCTGCGCCACCTCGTGTCGGGAGAAAGACGCGGGGACCGGCGACTTGCATTGACTGGCGCGTGCGATTCCCCGAACAGTATGAGGACTGGCAACGGGGTGGCACGATTGTAGAATCACAGGCGCGGGACAGCGAGGACTACTTGCGTCTATATAGGACAAAGTACGCAGAACGGTTCCAACCCCGGGGACTTGTGGAGGTAGGTTTCCCCTTTTTCTCTTCTCTTCTTTCTCCTTTTCTTATTTTTTTTGGTAAAAATGCTGACTTGTAAGGCTGCAGGATGTCCGGGATGCCATGATAGCGAATTTACGAACTCGCTTGGCAGAGATGGAACAACAGTTGGGCGATGCCCGCGGAGCTACGAGCGCCTTGGTAGGTGTACAGTACGTTCCTAGTTAAAACCCTAGATTCTAGATGTTGGCTGCTAATTCACATGGTCGCAGCATGCCCAGATTGGCGCAGCCTCCCCAGCGATGGGAGTAGGTGGTTCCTCTTCCAGCTTGTGGATTCCCACCTCAGAACTTGACTCGCTTCATGAGCAACTTGCTCACGCCACGCAGCGTGCTGCGGAGGCAGAAGGAATGCTTCGTATACAGGTAAAAGTTTCAGCGTTGAGTTCTCTTTGTTTACGCCTTATCGCGTATCTGAGATGGTATACTCCACAGGAAAAGGAGACGGAAGAAGCGCTTGCCCAAGCTGCGCAGAAGGAGGCTAGGATAGCAGAACTGGAGAGGGAACTGCGGCGTCATCCTGATGACGACTCATCCAGGGATGCTATGGAACTGAGGATCACTCTCCAGTTGGAGAGGGAAGACCGTGAGAGAGAACGGGCAGAGAGGGAAAGAAACGCAGAGAGAGAAAGAGCCAACAGATTGACTGAAAGGGAGGAACGAAGGGCCATGGAGGCCCAACTATTCGAACTCCGAATCAGCCTTGGTCTTGCTGAACAGTGGCTGAGAGAAGGTGAGGAGCGCTACCGAAGAGCACGAGAGCGTGGCTTTCGTGTTGGTAGCTTCTCTGCTGCTTCCGCGGATCAACGCCGGGATGTGGGAATAGGAAGAGGAGTACAGAGCGGCAGGAGTACCGCTTTTCGTAGTTGGGTAGCACCTTTGAGAGTGTTTTGCCCGGAGAGTAGTGGGACGAGTAATGCAGAGAGAGAGGGCGGAACTTGATAAAAATTTTTTGGTTTTTTTTTTGGAATAAAACACAAGGTTTGGTTTGTTTGTTTTTTCACCTTTGCTTCAGTTACCTGAATCCCTGCACATATCACTGAAACAAACAAATCAGAATTTCTGTTCTGACTTGGCCCCTTGCTCAATAAGCAAATGGTCACTGTGACTGTCCTTGATAACTGGTCAAGGGGCCAAGCCTTTATTTAACGAAGGCAAGGGAAAGATGCGGTGATGATAAATGCGACAGGCAAGCACACGAATGCAAGCGGTATTAAAGTGAGATGCTGCACGCAAATGTAATCATGCAAAATTGACTTGTTTTCTTTTTTATATTTGACATTTTTTTTGTTTTATCATAAAAAGATTTTTTTGTTTGCAAATATGTACATTTCTCTTTTCCATTTTTTTTGTTTTTATCATTTCAATTTTTTTTATTGCTAACGCCCGGCAAGCACCCAAATGGCACCTAACCTACGTGAGACAGGGGTTTCTTACTAACCTCCCAGATATCTTAAGTGCACGTCTAGGTTGATTTGGGCCTCTAGACCCCTCGAATGACGATCCCGCCGGCTAAGACTTACCCTGATGACAATACCGTCATGCCATGCTTAGGCTCCCAGTTGCTTCCGACCACAGGGATTCACCCAAAAGGTGTTTGAGGTAGATGATTTGCCCGACCCGGGTCTGTTTCCTCACAACTCTAGATGGTATAAGATGGAACACCCTGGAACCCTAACGACCAACCGCGCGACGCTGACCCGGAATCAGACGCCGTCGCACCCATAGGTGACGCGCTTGCATTGGCCTAAGCCCGAGGTTAAACAAGAAGACATCAAGGTGGTAAACAGGGGTCTTGACCAGCCAGAAACACAGAGACTCCTTCGCAGCGATAGCTTTTGCTTTTCAAAGTAGGCAACCAAAATGTGTATATTAAAATAAGGTCGCAGAACCTGGGCAGTTTTCACCTTTCCGAAACTCCATCGAACCTTCATCTTTAGAGGGAGAAGGAAGAGCGTAGGGGATAAACCTTCTGAGAGGACCGGCAAAGCCGTTAACCCGGCGAGCGAATAAGGGCCCATTAGCTCTTTCCTTTCGGACAACTTCGGACCAAATCTCGAGCATTTACATTCCACGGCCCCCCTTTGTGGATTCAGACTTTTGCTTTGAGGGGTTCCGTTTATCGTACCAGGCACGGTCACGACCAGGCTTTTCTCTTGATTTTGATTTTGTATTTCTTTCTGTGAGGGAGATATAGTCGTGACGTTGGTGGGCTCCCTCTTCGTATGCCTGCGGGGACACTGCCCTCTTCTCGTGCTCTGATCGATGCTCGAGGAAATGGGTCCTACTCTTGCCTTTGGGGTTTGAGTTTCGGTTTCTCATGCTCAGCGTTTTAAGGGCGCCGACTGTCTCATTTGGTCGAAGAGAAAAGAATAAAGATTACAGCTTCCGGAGATCTTCTAGGTGTGGCCCTACCGTAGGTGATGCTACCAACTTTTTTGAATAAAATACATAAGTGAACACATGTTAGCTTCCTTCGAGCGAGCATAGGCCGACGTGGCCGGACAGGGGTCTCCACGGTTCTGGCAAACCAAGACCCGGTGCCTACCAAGCGTTAATGGGCCCTATCCTAACATGAAGGTTAGATGCAGGGACTTAACTACATGGTGCCTGCCAGGCATCGGCATTTTGAATTTTTCATATTTTTAGTGGTTTTCAATATTTCCTTGTTTTTGATGTTTTTTATCTTTTCATTTTTTTTTGTTTTGTGCTAAGGGTAGTATTTCTTAAGATAAAGCCCATTCCAAGGGTGGGATAACTCGGTCCCTTCGGCGTTGACTAGCTTGTAGGCGTTGCCAGGGTACACGGCTTGAATTACAAATGGTCCTTCCCAATTGGGTTGGAGCTTAGAACGCGGCCCTCCAGGTTTGACAAAAATTCTTTTTACGACCATCTCACCGACTTTGAATTTTCTCTCAACGACTTTCTTTTGGTAAAAGCGAGCGAGTCTATTTTGATACACACGCGCGTGTTCGGCGGCGGCCAGCCGCTTCTCATCCAAGAGTTCCAACTGGGCGAGGAGTGAATTACGACGATCGTCGAGGGGAAATTCCTCATCCAATTGTACCCTGAGAGAAGGGATCAGAGTCTCGTACGGGACTACCGCTTCCATACCATAAGTGAGGGCAAATGGAGTCTGCCCGGTGGGGGTACGGATTGAAGTACGATAGGCCCATAGGGCTTCGATAAGCTTTTCTGGCCAGTCTGAAAACTTACTAGACTCGCAGGTTTTTTTGATGATTTTGAGCAATGTTTTATTGGTGGCCTCCGCTTGACCGTTACCTTGTGGGTAATAAGGCGATGAATGATGCAATGCAATTGCGTACCTTTTGCAGAGGTCCTGTAGGTCCTGAGAAATGAATTGTGGCCCATTGTCGGTGACGATCGTGCTTGGGACGCCGAATCTGGCGAGAATGTTCTTTATGATGAACTTGCAGACTGTTGATGCCTTGATTTCTGTGTAAGCTTCGGCTTCGGCCCATTTGGTGAAGTATTCCGTCGCAGTAAGGATGAAAGATTTCTGCTTGGTGAGGGAATTGGGATCACCTAGGGGACCAATAATGTCGAATGCCCACATGGAGAAAGGCCACGGGGAGGATATTGGATGAAGTGAGGAAGATGGTGAATAGATTTTATCGGCGTGAAGTTGACACTTGACACACCTACGGACATAGACAGCACAATCCTCTTCCATAGTGGGCCAATAAAAGCCTTGATGAATGATCTTCTTGGCGAGCATCTGACTATTCACGTGGCCACCGCACACACCCGAGTGCATCTCCTCTACACATTTCCAGACCTCATCGTCACCAAGATATCTTAACAAAATACCAGTAAGGCTCCTCCTATACAACAATCCTCCAACTAGGGCGGTTTATTTTAAATAAGTGGGGGATAAAACAAGATTTAGGTGAAAGATACCTAGAAGAATTTACAGGATGAGAAGAAATCAAAGAAATCAGTGAGGACTAAAGCCTCGGAAACAGTGTGAGAACGGGCAAGTGCCCGAGGAAGTTAACGTGGAAGGAACCGGGTCGAACCCGGGAGCGGGATCAGGAGGAATCAGAAATTGATGGATCGAGAGAGGCGGATCCGAAGGGTCCGGACGTAAAGAAGGAGAATCATGGGGAAATGAATCCGGAGGTTCCGGAGGAAGAAGATCATGAGGGACCCGATGCCCTGGGAGGTGTGTAAAAAGACAATTCAAAGGGGTGAAAAGAATGAAGGACGTGATGACTTGGAAGAACAAAAGGATAAATCGAAAGAAGGAGAGGCCCGGAGGTTCCAGGTGGATATGGGAAGGAAGGGCGCGATGCCCTGAGAGAGATGGAGAATAAGACAAGATATCCGGAGGTTTCGGATGGATATGGGAAGGAAGGGCGCGATGCCCTGAGAGAGATGGAGAATAAGACAAGATATCCGGAGGTTTCGGATGGATATGGGAAGGAGGGGCCCGATGCCCTGAGAGAGATGGGGAATAAGATAAGAAATCCGGAGGTTCTGGATGGATATGGGAAGGAGGGGCGCGATGCCCTGAGAGAGATGGAGAGTAAGATAAGAAATCTGGAGGTTTCGGATGGGGGTGAGAGATGGATAAAGACATGGAATTAAATGGGGAGGGGTCCGGAGGTTCCGGACAGGGATGAATGTAGGGATCCGGAAGCTCCGGACAACGAGGAATGTGAGGGTTCAGGGACCCTAGAGCAGAGGAGCTTGATGGCTTAGATTTAGGTGACAAAAGGCGTCTCCTTAACCAATGGACTGCCCATAAAAAGAAGCTGAATAGCAGCATGAGCAGCGATGAACTGGGATAGGAAGTGGATGAACTGATGTGGGCTCTTTCAGCAAGGGATTTATTGTCCTCAAGCTTCACTTTATGCTTTTCCCTCTTCTTGGCAGATACTCTCTCATAGTGCGGCCTCTCAACCTTCAACATGGCTTCTTGGCCTTTTGGGTTTGCAGGCCGATCCCAATGATGTGCCCAGGCAGAAGGCCTCTTCTTTCTCTGACCAATCGGGTCCATTAGTATGGTCAGGGCCCACAGGCTCTCATTTGACGGACTTCTAATAAGGCCCTTTGGGCATTCATACATGAACGGTAACTCTCTTGGCAAAATATCAAAACAAAGATTTAAGAGCTCCGCTTGTGAAGTAGGGATCTTGACATGAAATGGCTCCCTTGGAAATAACTCCCGTGGCAGATGAACGGTGTCTATCATTGGAAGTTGGATGCTTGGCATAAGGAGCTTCATTTTTGGGGCACTGCTCAAGGCTGTTGGAATATCACGCGTGGTCATGCTGGGTAGCATAGGCGTTCGTCCCTCGCATGGGAGTTGGTGGGAAGTAGACATGATGTTAAAAGCTTCCAACAAGAACTGCCCTGACGCACCCCTGAGCATAGAGTTCATCATCTCCTCGGCAGTAGAATGTGTCATCACTATGCATGAGGAGAACCCCTTCTTTTGATTGGCCATTTGGACTATGACCGAACAAGGGGTAATAAGAGCCTTGAAAGCATGTTGGCCAATGAGTAATGTGATCGTGGTTATTTTGGCCCCTGATTTGGTCAGCACCAATTTTTGAGGGTCCTTCTTGATGGGCATTGGTGCAGATGGAAATTCGACATTCTCAAAGGTGACCGGCACAAGAACCCGAATCGGCATTCGACAAATTAAATCTTGGATCTTGAATGGCATTGCTGTGGCCAAATTCTTCTTGTCCGATTCTTGAACATCATCTTTGGCACATGTATTTGTAGAAAGACACCCACTCCGAGAGGTGGTGGAAGGGGGCGAGATTGAGACAACAGGCTCAACGGGTAATGGAGATTCAATGATGGGGGCTATAGGAAGGGCAAGTGGAGGTTGAGACACGACGGGCTTCTCCTTGTTCTCGAGAGGAGACGAGGTTGGCTCGTGTGCAACAATCAATGGGCCCGGCTCAGGGTTAATCACAGGTTTAGGTAAGGGGAGTGGAGGAATAGGAATGGTTGGATTCGGGGTTACAAGGCTAGTGGAGGTTTTAGGTGGAGACGATGGAGGATTACTCGGTTGGGAACAAGAGTTAGTGGAATGCTCAGTGGAAGCCAATGGTGTGGGGGTTATTTGTACAATTGAAGGGGTGACAGTAGAAGGCTTGGTACGTAGGAAACGTCGGATTTTGGTGATACGTGGGGGGTTAAGGGTAGAAGGTGATAAATGGTGCATTGATGCGGGTTGTTGGGGTGTAAACCCGTCATCGTAACACCATGATGACCCATGAGCAGGGGTAGAACTAGTGGCTTCATCCTGAGCAGGGGGTTCTTGTGGGAGCAGTGGAAGAGGGAAACGAAGAAAACTCGGAGTAGGTGTATATTCAAAATCTTCATAAATTTCATCATGTGCCATTTCCAATTCTTTATGATCATCAAGTTCAAATGGACGCCGTGGTGGAGGCGTGTTGATGAGATGAGGTGACGTATATTGACATGGAGGAATTTGCGTATATAGATGTGGATGTGGAGGCGGAGAGCCGTATGGATTAGTGTGATGAATGGATGGTGGGCAGACGGCGTCCACTTGATCGTTAAAACTTGGGAGAACTTCTTGCTCACTCATATTCTCAATGCCATACTCATCTCTTCTCTCCTTCCAATCCTTCTCCATTTTAGTGATGTTATTCATGAAAGTGTGAAGGGGGTTGGCTTGAGGAGGGGAAGGAGGAAGAAATTTCCTCTCAATAACAGCCTGTAAGGCTCCAAGTTGAGAGCTGAGAGAGTCGACATGAGAAGCCATGAAATCCCAGGCATAGGGAACACTAGTGGAGGGGGAAGCTCCACTAACAGTGGCCTGTATTCCATATGAGGACTTATAGGACGGGCCAACGTCCATGGGATGAACCTGTGGGTCAGGATGATAGCCCCAGTCTGAGTTGTAGACCCCATAAGAGTCGTGACCTGGGTCACACATTTGAGACCCATAACGGAAGGCGTCGGCCTCGAAACAATTGTAATTATATTCAGCCATCCATCATGTTTTTCGAGAGCGTAATAACATACATGAGCAAACAATTAGCATGGATTAACATACAAGTGAATGCTTTACGTCCTTTTTTTTTGTTTTGATTTTGATGATTTTTTTTATATTTTTAGCCAGATCAGAAGTTCACACAAAATAGGAAGGACCCTAATTCCAATTTGTTTCACCGCCGTGTCAGCTAGGGTCTCTCGTCTCACCGCGAATGAAATGACTAACTCCGGGGAACTTCAATGGTACAACCAGCCCAGTGAACGAAGAGGAGATTCTTCGATGTCGGGGACTTACGGAGGTCCCAGTGTAGGAGATTCTAGTCCGTTGAGAGGAATTCCCAAACGGAGAGTCCTTCCTTCACCGGGAAAGGGTGATCCTCAAAAAATGAAAAAAAGATAGAAAGGAGGAATGGATGTATGCAATGGAATGCTGACAGATATATGGAGTGGGAAAACAACAAAAATAACAGACATATAATAACAAACAACCAAACAACTGACAGTGCTGCCGTGAGCACAACGGGGGCGCGCGCGGGCGCCAAGATGGAGAGGCACGGATGGTGCCGAACTTGCAAGGGTAGCCGAGAGGAAGCAGTAGACGTCCCACCGTGATCGCCAATCTGTGAGCGACGTCACGCGGTTCGGAGTTCGATGGTGCGGGGAAGAGGATGCGGAGAGCGCGCGGGCTCTTCTTTTTGTTTGTTTTGCTGTTGCAACACAGAAATGAGAGGAAAGAGAGAAGGGGCCACCACGGGAGATTGCTCCGGCGGGGCGAGCGGGACAAGTATGATATAGCAAAATATGGGGATTAAACGGCCATAGCGGGAAGTGACTCGCCGCGACCTCGGGGGGACGGGAATGATGCAAAAATTAAATAACAAGAATTGAAACGGCCATTGGGGAAGTTACTCGCCGCGGCCTCGAGAATATGAACAGAATATAACAGAATATAGAGAAAATATGAGAACAGAAATTTAAACGGCCATTGGGGAAGTGACTCGCCGCGGCCTCGATGATATGAGCAGAATATAACAGAATATAAAGAGAATATAAGAACGGAAATTTAAACGGCCATTGGGGATGTGACTCGCCGCGGCCTCGATGATATGAGCAGAATATAACAAAGCATAAAGAGATTTATAGGAATAGAAAATTAAACGGCCATTGGGGAAGTGACTCGCCGCGGCCTCGATGATATAAGCAGAATATATAACAAAATATAAAGAGAATATAGGAAACAGAAATTTAAACGGCCATTGGGGAAGTGACTCGCCGCGGCCTCGATGATAAGATGTGATCGCCAGGGGCCAAAAGACCCCAAAATAAGAAGGTGATCGCGCCTACCTCAAAAGCGGGAGATGGCGGGTTGCTTCTTCCTCTCCTTCCGGCCGGCCGACGGAGAGGGCTTTCCTCGGGTACCCTTGCAAGACAACGACAAATAAATGACAAGTGGATTAGAAAGATGGAGGTGTAGTATTCGAATCCTTGCGATAAAAATAACGAAATGATGGCAAGACACACACCTGGTTGGTGTTATCTTTTAAACCCCTCTCGGACTCGAGTAGGAGGAAAATGAGATGATGGATGTAAGAAGTATAAGAGAAGAGGCCCCCTTGTGAAGGGGGATAGATGATGCAATATGATGAATGTAAAGGACTATGGAGAAAAAAGGGGAAGAAAAGGCTTATTGGATGAGCCGAGGGTGAAATCCGGCGGAGCTCCGGCAGCGTGGGGACGACGGGGAAGCGCGGTGGATGAAGACGACCTTCCTCTCGCGAGCGTAGGCACCCGAGAAGCCGGCAGAACCTCCACCTACAAAAGAACCCACGGGTTAGAAAAATGACTCCGTAGCCTCTGGGCTCCGGCAGCCTATCGGATCACTGCTTCGCTCCCCTAGAACTGAGGGGGTGGGCCTCTATTTATAGAGTTCCGGAAGGTGGAGGCGTCCAGGACCCTGGACACCTCCATCAGGGCCGAAATAATATTTTATTCTATTTTTATTGATTTTTTTAGAATACTTTTATGGGGGCGTCCAGGGTCCCGGACGCCTCTAACAGGTCCACCGAAAACCGACGACGGCCGCACGCGGTTTGGCACAACGCGTGGTTTTGTGAGCGGCGCCTCGTGATTCAGAAATGGGCGCGTCCAGTCAGCTGGACGTCTCTAAATTTGGCTTTTTTCACACACGACAAACCGTCGTTCGGTGGCCGGCGCCCGTGAGTGAGTTAATGGAGGCGTCCCGGGGCCTGGACGCCTCCAAAAGTTTATTATTTTTTATTATTTTTGTTTTTTATGCCAAGGCTGGCATTTTATATATTTTTTTACATGTTTTTATGGAGGCGTCCAGGAGCCTGGACGCCTCCATTAATATATAACATTTTTTTAATTTTTTTATTTTTATATGCCAACTGGCAATATATATATTTTTTTATATTTTCTTTTTATGGAGGCGTCCAAATGCCTGGACGCCTCCATTAATTTATTATTTTTTATTATTTTTTTTTTTATTTAATTTTGGGCCCTGAAGAAAAAATAAAATAAATCAAAATCATGGGGGCGTCCAGGGGCCTGGACGCCCCCATTAAGACCCACCCGGGTCCTCAAATCAGGCGTCGTTGGCCGCCCGGCAGACCCCCTTCTTGATTCCGGAACCTCTTGATGCGTTCGACTGGTGTTGATGCCGTTCGAATGCCGTGACGGGACGATTCCGGATGCCGAAAAGGGCGGAAGAAGACTCAGGAAAAGGAAGCACTCGAGCGATTCGAAATGCGTAGGCAATCGCGGGGCGTCGTATAGTAATATGAGACTTTCTTATGAGACGTCAAGAATGGCGTGTCTACAAACCCTCCTCCGTGCATGCGGCGTTTCCGGCCGTTTCGGTTTGCAAGAGGGAGGGGGATGGACTCCTGAACTTGCTAGGATCACTTCCTGTAGCTAGTTCATTTGATTAGAACCCCGTAGCATGCATAATGTTCATTTTTTCTATTTGTGGGGTTTTAGCCTAATTTTTTGAGATTAATGCATTATGGGCTTTGCATGTGATGTTTTTAACTGTTATACTGTTGTTTGGGATGTATGGTTTGATAGGAAACAGGTTTTACGTCGTTACCCGATGATTTCCATCATCCGGGAGGGAACCGGTTTTCAAATCGAACCCGCCCGCGTCTCAGGTGGTGTGACGGTCCTTCCAAGAACCGTCACACGCCTGACGGTCCTTGGAGGATGCGTTATTTTTATATAACGGCCCGTTGACGGGGCGTTATTTTGAGAGTAACGGTGGGGCTCCCATCCGTTACTCGTCCGTTGGATCGCGTTGACCGGGTGAGGCGGTGAGCCTGACGGCCAGTCGGCCGGCCGTCAGGTCAACCTGACGCGCCTGGGCGAGCGCGTTATATCGCCTATTAATGGTTTTTAGAACGCTATGCGTGGATTTTGGCCTCGGGTGGATGTAACGGCGAGGGTCCAACGCGTTACAGATGATGTAACGCGCTGTGCCCCTACCGTTACATTCTGTTTCATTCGTTTTGGCTGGAACTCCGGTGGATGTAACGGATAGGGGCGGACGCGTCATTCTTGATATAACGCGCCAGTTCCCGACCGTTACTCACCTGTAGCGCATGGGCAGCAGACCGCCACATGCATGTTGGTTTAAAAGGGGTGCCGGCCTATTCGTTAAGAGTTCCATTACGTATATATGCCATGTTTAGGTTATTCTATTGTACAATGGCATGTTTTTAATCCCAATAGAGTAGCTTTTCTTTCCTTGCAATGGAGACACTGTTGTTGCCCTAGGTCTGTTGAGTACCGACCCGCTTGGGGATAGCGGATGGGTGTTTCCCGCACACGGTTTGTAAGCTATTTCCGTGGGCTCCCTGCCAACGGTAGCATCCTACCGAGGGAGAAAACTAGCTAGAGGGCCTGGCTCAGGCAAGAGTCAGTGTGTGCACACGTGGTCAGAGGCTGTGGACTGACACTGATGAGTGTCACTCTGACTGGTTACTTGGTTTGGTACTGTTTACGCGCTCAGCTTGTCGTTTTACCGACTGCGAGTGCTTGAGACGCAGTGTAAGTCGTCAGTGGACGCATCTGGTTTCTGCTCCAGTGGTTGTCCTACTCCCTACTGCTTGGATTGGTTAAGGCTTATCCTGTTTGGTAGATTTAGTTTCAGTCGCTTGCATTTAATTATTATTGACATGTGTTAGCCGTTACAACTGCTTAGATAGAGTTTACAGCTTTCTTGTGATTAGTTATTCATGCCAATGCCTGTCATTTTATTTAAATGCATGCCATATTGCATTTATCTTCGCATGCATGCTTGCTTAGTGCGAGGTAGGGATCCGCGTGACCCCTACTGAGTCTGGCTGTGACTCACCCTTCTCCTTTCAGGTGAGCCGCGCCCGCCGTCTCCCGGTGTTTTGTGAGGTTGCTCGGAGACCGTGCTTAGTTGCCAGTAGTTGACGGGTCACCTTTGTGAGGCTCTGTTGTACTTTTGCCGGGGTATGCCCCACGTAGTTGTACTTTTTGGACTAGTACTCTTGTGCTTCTGGACTAGTTATATAAATATCACTCGGGTTATTTTTGAATTGCTTCCGCACTTGTCTTAATTTTATTGCTTAATTGTAATATGCGCGTTCCAAATTGCAATTCGTTATGCATCCCCTCGACAAACTTCACTAACCCTTCAGGGGCCTCATCATCCTCTTGGGTGGCTTCCCCAGTTCTTGGTATCGGTGCATCGATGTTATCGGTATATCGGTATCCTGAACTCTGGGTCGTCACAGCTGGTATCAGAGCGGAGTTGAGGATTTGTATAAGGAATTGTAGTTTGCAACTTGTCCAGAGTTAGTCCTTCGTGTTGTCTATTGCTGGCTTAGGGTTGTTTTCTGCGTGATTGATGTGATTCCTGTTGCTTTATGTTTTTGGCAGCTGAAATATGCCGCCTCGTCGAGGAAGACCTCCTCGAGTTCCTCGAGCTCCTAGGGATGCGCCCAGGGAAGAAAGTGGTTCTGCACCTCCTCCTACAGTTCCTGTTGTTCCTGTTGCTCCTCCAGCGCCGGTAGTTGCTCCTCAGGTTGAAGTGCCTGGTAGTCGAGGCAAGGCTTTGAAAGAATTTCTGCTATTCAATCCGCCTGCTTTCGATGGTCAAGCTAATCCAGAGGTTGCAAGGCAATGGTTGGATGCTATTAAACGCGTATTTCTGTCAATGGAATGTGCCGAAGACGAGAAGGTTATGCTTGCTACTTTTCAACTCCAGGGTACAGCCATCACGTGGTGGAAAGCCGAGTGGCAGATTGCTTTTCATTCCAGACCTCTTCGGCAGATCACTTGGGCAGAGTTCGTTGCTGCTTTCGAGCGTGCCTATACTCCTGCCTGCTTGTAGATGGCTAAAATGTATCAATTTATGGAGCTGACTCAAGGTAGTATGACTGTGCTTCAGTATCGGAATAAGTTCTTGGAATTAGGTCAGTATGCGCCCCATGTGCTGGCAAATGAAGCGTTGAAGACTCAACAATTCTTACGAGGTTTGAGGCCAGAGTTGAAGGTGCCCCTGATTGCAAGCCGTGTTGCCGATCTAGATGGTGCGTGCCAGACAGCTGTGGCACTTGAGCTGGAGATGGCGAGACCAGGTGGGTATCCTCGGGCAGGGTCAGTTCAGCCGGCAGTGCAGTCTCAGCAGGCTCACCGAACGCCCGTGTTAGGAGTTCCCTCAGTTGCGCCAGAGGTTAGTAGTGCTTCTTCTCCTTCCAAGACCAAGTTTAAGAAGTTCAAGAAGAGAAAGAGATTTTTCCAGCAGCCGTCGTCCGGTACATATTCTGTCCAGCAACCGACAGCACCTTCTTCTCAGACTCATCAGGGTTCTGCTGTCAGTCAACCATGGACGTGTCGGAGATGCGGTGGTCATCATAAGGGCCAGCCGTGTTCTCTGCATGTTGTTTGCTTTCGATGTGACCAGCCGGGTCATGTGGTTCGGGATTGCCCGCTGAGGCCGAAGCAATTGCAAGCTTCTCAGTTCTCTCAGCCTCAGCAGCCGCAATTCAGACCTCCTCCTGTACCTCAAACTCAACAACAGTTCTATTCTCAAGCGTCGGCGTCTTCTCAGCAATCCTCAGCTGGATCGAAGAAGCAGAAAGGCAAGGTTTCACATATGACTAGAGTTGAAGCTGTTGCGTCCCATCTTGTGGAAGGTACGATTATGCTTTATGGTCATTCAGCTCGTGTCTTATTTGATTCTGGTGCTTCTCACTCTTTTATTTCTGAGGCTTTCTTGGCATGTATTGAGGAGCCGACATCAGAGATGTCTTGTGAGTTATTTGTTGAGTTGTCTTCTGGAGATTTCATGATTACACCTTTATGTTTGGAAGAATCTCATGTGATGATTGATGATCATCAGTTGCCGGCGAGATTGTATGCGTTGCAGCTGGCAGATTATGATGTTATTCTGGGAATGGATTGGTTGGAGCAGTATGGAGCTGTGGTTGACTGTAGATCGAAGAAAGTCTATTTTCAGCCCCAAGGAAAATCAGTCTTTTATTTCTAAGGTATTCGATCCCGTTCTTCTCGTATGATTATTTCTGCTATTCGAGCCTATAGGTTGCTTAGTGCAGGTTGCCAGGGATTCTTAGCTTCTGTGGTTGCTGTTGAGAAACCACGACAGGATGTCAATGATATTCCTATTGTCTGTGAGTTCCCTGATGTGTTTCCTGACGAGTTGCCAGGCTTGCCTCCAGAGTGAGAGATTAAAATGGTGATTGAACTGATTCCTGGTACATGCCCGTTAGGAAAGGCACCGTACCGTATGGCTCCAGCTGAACTTAAAGTACTGCGAGCACCGCTACTTGAATTGTTGGAAAAAGGCTATATTCGCCCCAGTTTTTCTCCGTGGAGTGCTCCAGTGTTGTTTGTGAGAAAGAAAGATGGAAGCCTGAGACTTTGTATTGATTACAGGCAGCTGAATCAGGTGACTATCAAGAATAAATATCCGCTTCCCAGGATTGATGATTTCTTTGACCAGTTACAGTCTGCTACTGTCTTTTCACGAATTGACCTCCGGTCTGGCTACTTTCAATTGCGGATCCGGGAATCAGATGTGGAGAAGACAGCTTTCAGCACTCGATATGGTCACTTTGAATTTCTGGTAATGTCGTTTGGATTGACTAATGCCCCAGCAGCTTTCATGGACCTAATGCAGCGTATTTTTCGTCCATTTCTTGATCAGTTCATGGTGATCTTTATTGATGATATTCTGATCTATTCTGCCTCTGATGAAGATCATGTACAGCATTTGAGGATCGTTCTGCAGACTCTGAGAGATCACGAGCTCTTTGCGAAATTCAGTAAGTGTGAATTCTGGCTTCGGGAAATTCATTTTCTTGGCCACGTGATTTCTGGTGACGGAGTGGCAGTGGACCCTGCAAAGATTGAAGCTGTTTTGAGTTGGCAGAGACCGAGAACGATCACTGAGATTAGAAGCTTTTTAGGTTTGGCTGGGTATTATCGTAGGTTCATCCAGGATTTTGTGAAGATTGCAGCACCTATGACTAGACTGACTCGTAAAGATGTACCTTTTGTCTGGTCGGATCAGTGTGAGGAGAGCTTTGTTGAATTGAAAAGGCTCTTCATTTCTTCTCCAGTGTTGACTTTGCCTTCCGACTCGGGTGGATTTCTTGTTTGCACAGATGCTTCTCGAGTGGATTTGGGTGCAGTGCTGATGCAACATGGTAAGGTTATTGCATATGCATCTCGGCAATTGAAACAACATGAAGAAACTTATCCCACGCATGATCTGGAGCTAGCTGCAGTTATTTTTGCCTTGAAGATCTGGAGACATTATCGGTATGGTGAGAAATTTCAGATTCTTACTGATCATCAGAGTTTACAGTATATTTTCTCCCAGAAAGATTTGAATCTCAGGCAGAGGCGATGGATGGAGTTCATGAAAGATTATGACTTTACACTCTCCTATCAGCCGGGTAAAATGAATGTTGTGGCTGATGCTCTGAGCAGGAAGGTGCAAGTCAATCATCTGTTGCTTCACGAATGGAAATTGTGGGAACAGCTTCCGAGTGAGGCATTCAGCGTGGAGATTCCTGCCGATCCAAGGATGGCAGTTTGTGCTAGCTTGGTTTTGGGTTCAGCTTTGTATCAGCAGATTAAAGAAGCTCAGCAAGCTGATTCTGATTTGGCCCATGTTATATCAAGATATGATGTGGAATTTGATGACGAGCTGGTCGTCAACTTCCAGGGCAGATGGTATGTCCCCGCTGATGATGAATTGAGGCATGAGATTCTGAGTGAAGCCCATGGTTCCCGTTTTGCTATTCACCCAGGTGTCACCAAGATGTATCAGAATTTGAAAAAGGAGTTCTGGTGGCCAGGTATGAAGAAAGACGTGGCTATATTTGTTTCTAAGTGCTTGACTTGTCAGCAGGTTAAAGCCGAACATCAAAAGCCAGGTGGATTACTTCAGCCTTTAGAGATTCCAATGTGGAAATGTGACCACGTTACTACAGACTTTGTGGTGGGTTTGTCTCGGACTTCTCAAGGTTTTGATGGTATCTGGTTGCTTGTCGATAGATTGACTAAAACTGCCAGATTGTTGCCAATTAAAGTTGCTTGCAGTGTGCAGAGGTTGGCCGAGCTTTATGTGTAGAAGATCGTGCCACTGCATGGAATTCCTGTTTCACTTGTGTCAGATCGTGATCCATGTTTTACCTCCGGCTTCTGGCGTAGTTTCCAGAAAGCTTTGGGCACTGAGTTAGCGTTCAGTTCAGCGTATCACCCACAGTCAGATGGACAGTCAGAGAGGACTATTCAGACTCTGGAAGACATGCTGAGATCGTGTTGCCTTGACTGGCAGGGTTCGTGGAGTCAACATTTGCCACTTGTTGAATTTGCTTATAATAACAGTTTTCACTCCAGTATTGGCATGGCTCCTTATGAAGCGCTGTATGGTCGGCCTTGTCGTACTCCCTTGAACTGGTTTGATGTTGGGGACAGATTGTTGACATGACCTGACATGGTACAGCAGTGTTCTGATGTGGTTCGTCTGATCATGCAGAGATTGTTGACAGCCCAGAGTCGACAGAAAAGTTATGCAGATCAGCGCAGACGTCCACTACAGTTTGAGCTAGGAGATATGGTGTTCGTTAAGGTATCTCCGATGAAGGGTGTTTCTAGATTTGGGAAGCGTGGAAAGCTTAGTCCGCGATATGTTGGCCCGTTTCCTATTGTTGAAGCTGTGGGTCCGGTAGCTTATCGTTTGCAACTACCAGCGGCTATGCAAGCTATTCATGATGTGTTCCACGTCTCTCAGTTGAGGAAATATGTGCCAGATGCTTCTCATGTTCTCGATGATTCAGTTTGGCCCGAGGTGACTGCTGATTTATCTACGCCAGAGTTTCCTATCAGAATTGAAGACCATCGTGAGCAGCGGTTGAGAAATAAGGTTATCCCTCTGGTAAGAGTTACTTGGCAACGTCACTCTGGTAACGAGTCCACTTGGGAACGTGAAGATGAGATGCGTCAGCTTTTTCCTTTCTTATTCCAGTGAGGTATAAGTCTTTTCTCTGTTTCCCCCTTTTCCGTTGTTGTAAATTTCAAGGGCAAAATTTCTTTTAGGAGGGAGGGACTATAAGGCCCGTGCCTTAGTGGATCCTTAGTGGTTTGGATCTTGTATTTGTTCTAGAATTTTTGACTATTTTCCTATATTTTTAGGAATTTTCCTGGTATTTTTTTGGATTTATTTGGAGTTAATTGAGGGTTATTAGAAATTAATAAGATTTTAATATATATAATGATTATATTATATATATATTTATTTTATTTTCTTTTCTTTTAATCCCTCACCCTCACTCTCTCTCTCTCTCTCCCCCGTCGATCTCTTTCTCTCACGCTCTCTCTCTCTCTCTTCGTTCGATCGCCCTCTCCCCTCTCCTAGGGAAAGCAAGCGAGACGACGTCGGATTGAAGCGTGGTTGGTGCCGGTGGATTCCTCGCGTCGAGAGGAATGCGTAGGTACCTATTTCGGCGCGGTTCGATGATCGTGGGAGCGGGACGGTGTGTGAAGGCTCCGTGAACCCTCCTCCGTGCATGCGGCGTTTCCGGCCGTTTCGGTTTGCAAGAGGTAGGGGGATGGACTCCTGAACTTGCTAGGATCAATTCCTGTAGCTAGTTCGTTTGATTAGAACCCCATAGCATGCATAATGTTCATTTTTTCTATTTGTGGGGTTTTAGCCTAAAATTTTGAGATTAATGCATTATGGGTTTTGCATGTGATGCTTTTAGCTGTTATATTGTTGTTTGGGATGTATGGTTTGACAGGAAACAGGTTTTACGTCGTTACCCGACGATTTCCATCGTCCGGGAGGGAACCGATTTTCAAACCGAACCCGCCCGCATCCCAGGTGGTGTGACGGTCCTTCCAGGAACCGTCACACGCCTGACGGTCCTTGGAGGACGCGTTATTTTTATATAACGGCCCGTTGACGGGGCGTTATTTTGAGAGTAACGGTGGGGCTCCCATCCGTTACTCGTCCGTTGGATCGCGTTGACCGGGTGAGGCGGTGAGCCTGACGGCCAGTCGGTCGGCCGTCAGGTCAACCCGACGCGCCTGGGCGAGCGCGTTATATCGCCTGTTAATGATTTTTAGAACGCTATGCGTGGATTTTGGCCTCGGGTGGATGTAACAGCGAGGGTCCAACGCGTTACAGATGATGTAACGCGCTGTGTCCCTACCGTTACATTCTGTTTCATTCGTTTTGGCTGGAACTCCGGTGGATGTAACGGATAGGGGCGGACGCGTCATTCTTGATATAACGCGCCAGTTCCCGACCGTTACTCACCTGTAGCGCATGGGCAGCAGACCGCCACATGCCTGTTGGTTTAAAAGGGGTGCCGGCCTATTCGTTAAGCGTTCCATTACGTATATATGCCATGTTTAGGTTATTCTATTGTACAATGGCATGTTTTTAATCCCAATAGAGTAGCTTTTCTTTCCTTGCAATGGAGCCATTGTTGTTGCCCTAGGTCTGTTGAGTACCGACCCGCTTGGGGATAGCGGAGGGGTGTTTCCCGCACACGGTTTGTAAGCTAGTTCCGTGGGCTCCCGGCCAACGGTAGCATCCTACCGAGGGAGAAAACTAGCTAGAGGGCCTGGCTCAGGCGAGAGTCAGTGTGTGCACACGTGGTCAGAGGCTGTGGTCTGACACTGACGAGTGTCACTCTGATTGGTCACTTGGTTTGGTACTGTTTACACGCTCAGCTTGTCGTTGTACCGACTGCGAGTGCTTGAGACGCAGTGTAAGTCGTCAGTGGACGCATCTGGTTTCTGCTCCAGTGGTTGTCCTACTCCCTACTGCTTGGATTGGTTAAGGCTTATCCTGTTTGGTAGATTTAGTTTCAGTCGCTTGCATTTAATTATTATTGACATGTGTTAGCTGTTATACCTGCTTAGATAGAGTTTACAGCTTTCCTGTGATTAGTTATTCATGCCAATGCCTGTTGTTTTATTTAAATGCATGCCCTATTGCCTTTATCTTTGCATGCATGCTTGCTTAGTGCGAGGTAGGGATTCGCGTGACCCCTACTGAGTCTGGCTGTGACTCACCCTTCTCCTTTCAGGTGAGCCGCGCCCACCGTCTCCTGGTGTTTTGTGAGGTTGCTTGGAGACCATGCTTAGTTGCTAGCAGTTGACAGGTCGCCTTTGTGAGGCTCTGTTGTACTTTTGCCGGGGTCTGTCCCGCGTAGTTGTACTTTTTGGACTAGTACTCTTGTGCTTCTGGACTAGTTATATAAATATCACTCTGGTTATTTTTGAATTGCTTCCGCACTTGTCTTAATTTTATTGCTTAATTGTAATATGCGCGTTCCAAATTGCAATTCGTTATGCATCCCCTCGACAAACTTCACTAACCCTTTAGGGGCCTCATCAGCCTCTTGGGTGGCTTCCCCAGTTCTTGGTATCGGTGCATCGATGTTATCGGTATATCGGTATCCTGAACTCTGGGTCGTCACACCATCTGTCGACTCCCACATAGACAATTATCACAACTCGAGCCACGCTTCTCTCGAACTCCACATCCGAACGCCAACTCGACCCTCCCGGGGAGCACGACAAAACCAATCGACAAGATCTTGGCGTCTTCAGTCATCACCTCACTGGACTCAGACTTATAGGGGAACCATCCCATGCTAGTCACCAAACCAGGGATAACCATTGCGACACCAATGTCCCGTCAAGGACCACCCTCCGACGCCAATCTCACAAAAGGCCTCCGCCCACAGGCGTCACTCTTCCATCTGGTCTCATCAAATCCTTCGATCAATCCATGTGGACACCTGCCAATCCCGATTCCGCCCTTACCACAGAGCCACGGGACACCACCTGAACAGTGCTGATGGGTCCCCAAGCAACATATATCTCACCGTGGTCGACTACGAGACTAGCCTTACCAGTCACTCACAGCTACCAACAGGAACCCACAGCCTGCCGGAGATCACTTCTCCAAAAATGATCTCATCCGAGGACGACTGGGGACACAAGTCGGGCACCAAGCCACCGACTCTGACCAACATGTCCTCGACCTCCGTCAGGCGACGTTCTCAACACCATCATCCAGTTTCAACACCGACGCCTGACACGGCTTCCACCACAGGAACATGGTACTCATGCGGCACACTAGCCAACACTTTTCCCAACGCTCCATCCTGCCAGTGCCAAGAATCATGACTTCTCGGGCAACGGCACGGTAACAACACGTTTCACACAGAGGAACCAATCCTCCAATGCTCAACGCAAACTCAGGAATCCGCCCGTAGCAACCAATGCTACGATCCTGAACCAGTGGGTCGCAAGCCCACCACGCTTCCGTTGCGCACTCTGATCCGCGCGCACAGCCACAAATTCTCTGGAACACTGCCCAACCAGCACTCGTCCTTCCAGAACCGCGCCAGCACCCTTACACGACAAGGGAATGGGCACAACTCTCGCAGGCAACCGCCTTGCCAAGACACGGATCACGTCTCACACAGACTTCATGGCACACGAAGGCCAACTAATCCGAACACACAATGCAAGACGACGAACCTTGGCCAAATGTAATCTCTCCAACCAAAGGAGAAACTAAATGCACTCCCGACCAACGGAAGAACTCCACGCTCGACCTGACCTCAAACCTCGTGCATGCTGGAAACAGCACCATCCAGCACCAAGGAAAACCATCACTTCCATCTGGTCAGCGCCCCCGACACACTCGGCGAGTGTCACGTCGGACCACAATCACAACATCTCTTGATGCACTACCGCTGTAATTCCTCGAACTGCAACACACCACGCCAAGAGCGGCAACACGAGCCATAACGACAACCGCCGACGCTCATCCTCGAGTCTCGAACTCGCCGTGCAGCCTTCACATCTCAAGCTAACTCCAGGGCGAACACAACCCATCCACTGACAGAAGCGCATAAGCAAAGACTTACCGGGACATCTCTACCAAATACTGCCTCGAAATCTGCAGAACAAACGGGACCGACACATCATTCTGACGCCACAGAGCATGACAAGAACATCATGCTCGACGAAACAACAACTCACCGAGAAGATATTCCACTCACTAGAGCACGCTTCTCAATCAGAACACCTCAGGAGCTGGACAAACCTCAAGCTGGAGTGGCCAAACCTACAGCAGCTCCCTCAGAGCACGCTCATGACCACTTAACCACGAACAATTCTCTCCAGCCACCTGACCACACTGCAGATTCCTCGAACGCAGCACCACGAGCTCACGCCTGCCAGCAACCTCTGCCCAACGCAGCACAACCAGGGCCACCACCGATGAGGGAGAAGGCTCTCAACCTCGATCCTTAGACCCCATGCTGGCACAAAAGCTGCGAACAGTAACCACCTTCACAGCGCCGCACAACGCACTCAAGCTCTCAAGTGAGAAACTAGGCGGAAAGCGAACACAAAACCCTAAGCCAACTGCCGACTGTACTGGACCTCACTGACTCTGATCACTGCAATATTTCAAATTCCTATGCACGTCCACAACCTCCGCTCTGATACCAGCTGTAGCGCCCCGAGAATCCGATTACCGGGAAGGCCCGATAACCTGAGACTCGAACCGCCGCCCACGAGCTTGGAGGGCTCGGAAGGGCTAAAAGGAGTGTGGAGGCACAAAGAAATAGGAAATAAAGCAGGACAATGCAACAATTAACAGAAGTAAATAAACAACTGCAGCTACAACAGATTCCAGTCCAACAGAAAGTACAATCTAAAGCAATAAAAACGTACCACATGCCGAGTGAACACTCGGCCCGGCGAGCTGGCAACCGAGAACCTCCGCACTGCACCCTCGAACCTCGAGGAAGAAGAACCGCCTCACCTGAAAAGTAGGGAATGAGTCTCCAAAACAGAGACTCAGCAGGGATCCCGCAGAACCCCAACCGGAAACAACGGCGGTAGCGGAAAGGAAGGCAACAAGAGCAACCGCAACAGTAGGAACAGTAAACCAGGTGGTCGATCGAAACTCGGCACTACAACTACTCCTACTGTACCGAAAACACACCCCGAACTCACGGTCGGGGGCTACCGAACTACACTAGTGTCGCTTACCGAAGTAAAAACCCACGGCAACCACGCCGCAGAGGTCTGCCTCCCAGAACACGGCCAACCTGGACACGCTGTCCAAAAGTGCAACCCTGACACCCGGTCACGGGTACCTCACGACAAGACGCAACCTCGGTAGAGCCACTAGCACTAGTCTTATGGCGCGAAAACCAACGCACGCGCCACGGCGAAACAGCCGAAAGACTCAACGGTCGACACGACCGAAAACCCGAAGGTCAAAGTCACAGAAACTGATAGTATGTCACTCTCTGTCCAGAACAGGAGTACCTCCCACTAGAAGCACAGCCGGTAGCATCCCCTGACGTCTTACACCGCACCGCAGGTGACCTGCCTGACGTGGTAGCGCCTACCAAAGGCACGGACACCGAACAAGTAACCACAAACAAGTGACTAGCTGGGGTCACGCCCGTCGACGTGGGTCTAACCGCCCCCAACCATGTGTGCACACACAGACCATGCGTCCTAGGTTTGTCCCTCTGACCGGTTTTCCCCTCAGCCGGACTCTGGCTGCAAAACGTGGGACCCGACGGAAACCAGTCCAAAAACCGTCTCTAAGGGTAGCCTCTCCACCACTCCCTGGTGGGACCACACGCGTGTAAGCAGGCTACGACTAGTGGAGGGTCACTGAGAGAGTAGACTCTCAAGTCAACGGAAACATCGTCCAAACCCGACGAAGTACGGGGACCGTCCCATGTACCAGCACCGTCGCACGGTGACCACGGTCGGAAAAGAAATGGGACTCACAGTCCACGACCGCGCACACACCCTGCGCGAGAGTCGAGAAAACCCAAGTGACGCTAAGTCACTGGACTCTGGACAGTCCTCTAGACGCACTACACCCAACGGTCCTTGAGTCACAAGACTCGGGGTCAAGACCGTTGTACGCAACGGCACATGGCCGTCAATCTAGTCCAATCTCTAGGTCTAAAACCACGATAGCACGGATACCGAGGTAGCTCACGAGCCGCCGAGACCATTCCCTCGGGAAGGGAACTGAAAAGCCTTCCAACCCCAGACAGGGCAACTGGACTCACAGTCTAAGGCCACACACACGGCCCACGCGGAATGCACAGAAGCATGATTCCCAAGGCAGCGCCCAAGCCGCCACGCCGATAACTGGACTCGCAGTCCAAGGCCAAACGGATGGCCCACTCGGGAATCATCTTCCGAGAAAACTCACGGCATGCGGGGGAACCCCACCGCACACACACCGATACACGGTGACTCGGTCTAGCATAACACAAAAACCCGGAACACGTGGGGTCACCCGGACCTACCATACCTACGGGCATGCTAATCGAGATAACACGATCCTCCCGACATCCCTGAAACACGGACACGGAACCCACGGGTGTCTGGAACACTCACGAGACCCCATGTCGACCACTGGGTCCCAACCGGGTCGACCGGGGATCCACACATCGCGGAACAAGGCGGAGAACACGAAAACTCACCTCGGCGCGACATAGAACCTGACAGTGTAGCCTTGGGCCGTCACAGTATGTAACGGTCCAAGCCCCGACCGTCACAGCCCTCTAACGGTTCAACACAGAGGCGTTATGCGCAAGGAGCAAAGCTGACTGTGACGCGCCCACCCTGGGGCGTCACAACCCTCTAACGGACCCGGCTTGGCGCGTTAGAAGACGGTTGTGACGCACACCCCTCGGGGCGTCACAACCCCTAACGGCCCTGCCCAGGCGCGTTACAGCGCTCTTACGGCCTATCGCGGGACCGTCAGGCTCACGAACGCCTATGCTCAAAATACAGAGAGCGTAACGCACCTGCCCAGGCGCGTTACAGCGCTCTAACGGCCTATCGCGGGACCGTCAGGCACACGAACTACCAAAAGACTAACGGGCCCTGTGACTCACCCACCCTGGGGCGTCGCAGGCCCTAACGGTCTAGCACCAGGGCGTCACAACCCTGTGGCAGTCTATCTCGGGACCGTCACATCCACGGACGCCAACACTCAAAACAAAGGGAGTGTAACGCACCTGCCCAGGCACGTTACACACTGTGATGGTCACTGGAACGACCGTCGCACCCTCCCGAGAACGCTACGGTGGGAAACGATCCAAAACTCAGATCCACGCCCCGATCAACCCCGGGTGATGGGGAAACAAAAGGGAATCCATCCCCAAGCCCCTAGGCATGCATCTAAACCCCCGGATCGACCAAAAACGCATTGAAACGGGAGATCGGCCCACAAGCCCTAAAACATGGATTTTTCCCAAAAATCCCCGATTTCACCGCTCGGCTCACCACGGCCTACGAAACTCGCGAGAAAGGAAGTGCACGAGCTGGGGGTCCATCTCCCTACCTCCACCGAAGATTTCACGCCCTGAGCTCGCCGATCCACGAAGAAAGCGTCGTGAAACCCTCGCCGCTCCACGAACCCGCGACCGAGCTTCCACGCGCCACCGGCCCCCGATCCTCGACCGGTTCCCCGTTCCTCGCCTCCCGCCATCCCCGCCTCACCCTCCTCCGCCACCGTCGGCCGCCGGGGGAGAGGGGGAGAGAAAGAGATGAGAGAGAGTGAGAAAGAGAGAGTGAGAGGGGAAGAGAGAAAAGGGTTAATATATATAGAAAATTTCAAAAATTACAGAAATTCAAAAAATTACAAAAAATTATCTCCGCGATCCTCGGAAGGAACACAATGCAGTGGGACTATCCCGGAGTCGAAGAACGTCACGGTTCGCCCTGCACGGAGTTCCGAAGGCACATCAGAGAAAAACACGTGTAAAGCACAAAATACACTCCGAGACCCACTAAAAGATCCGAAAAAAAACCTGGGGCATTACATGGATTCCATAGGAATACCTCTTCACCCGGCTCTTCATTAGCCGAAGGCTTAAGGTGCGGGCGGCTTTCAACTTCTTGTGGAGCTGCGGCGCCTGTGAGGCTATCGCCATCCGAAGCCGAGACTGATATGACGTCGGCTTCGTAGGAGTCTTCTAATGAAAAACCCAATCCTGGGTGCCGGGTGATTTGCAGCAATCTCCGGTCGAGGTTTGGTGGGTTCCACATCTTTTTGAACATGTCCTTCCGACTGGAGAGCTGGCAAAAGGGGATCCCTTGTTTTCTGGTCATTCTGGCTACACGGCCGGTTATGTCAGGCAGTCCCGTGATCGGGACGAGTGGGTCATGCAGTTCGTCGTGGAGTTTACAATCATCGTCCCCTCTGACCGGGTGCTCATTAGCCACATAGAAAATAGTAGACCATCCTCCGGGGTTAGGCACCTTAAAGGTCTTTAATGGTTCAACCACTTGGCAGTCGGCTTCTGCGAGAGGCTTGATGATCCCAAACGGGACCCTGATGTCCTCCAGCAAGTCTTCGAGGTGTGGCAACCCCGGTACAGGGTAGATGGAAAGGGAGTGGCTTTGAATAATCCTTCTGCCCCAGAAACAAATGACACTTGACGGGGAGCCACATAGCCTAGCAGCGGTGGAGGGAACCAGCTGTCGGGCTCCGCCTTCTTCTTTCCCTTGTCCATGGTGACTTGGGGAGCTTGCTTCTGCTTCTCTAGATACAAATTGGCGTCTGAGAGATGGCATTCGAACACCTCAAAAGGGTGGAGGTCAGCAAAGATTCTCTCCTTCTTCCCGTTGCCGGGATACTTGATGCATTGATGCAGTGTAGACGGCACTACCCTATTTTGGTGTAGCCAAGACCGGCCGAGCAATGCTTTGTAGGAGGTGCTGGAGTTAATCACATGAAACTGGACCTTAGTTGTGAAATCGTCGAGAGAGAGGTTAAACTCTGCAATCCCGATGGGGACCTCGCACTTCTGGTTGAAGCCAGCAATCTTAACATTCTTGACCTCGATCAAGTGTACATCAAAGTAATGTTTTTGGTATCTCCGGTAGGGGAGTATGTTCACTGTCGCCCCAATAAATACTCTGTTGATGGGATGCCCATTCAGTTGCCCCCTCATGTAGAGTGGCCTGTTGTGACTGCAGGTAGGTGGGAGCATATCTTCTTCTGTAAAATCCACAGCTACCTCGGGTGACATTTCTGTTAGGCAAGCTTCCACATATGCTGGTGTCTGGAGCGCTGCGATGACGGCCTGCCGTGTCTCTTCATCTAGGGACATGATCTCCCAGACGGTGAACCTGGCTGGGATCTTCTTCAGGTGCTTGACTATTCTATTGCTAGCTCGGACCTTGAGCAACTTCATCTCTCCGGCTCTACTGCGCCTGCCCCCAGTCTGGGCCTGGGGAGCCGGCTCAGCGGGCGCTTCCTCCACCGGGTCAGGTATCACTTGAGCTTGCGGGGCCTGTTGGGTCACTTCCTTCTCTTGCATGAACTCGACAAGGTTTGGGGTGTTGTCAGGTTCTTCCCTTGACCGAGAAGGAATTACTACCAGCGGGGCCGAGAGGCTACTTGCTTCTTTGGTCCGCTGAGAGTCGCGGGGTCATGACTGCATTTCCCCTTGAGTTGTGAGAAACTCAATAAATGAAGGTATATTCTGGCCGACCGACTCTCCGGGGTAGAGACCCGAGGGAGGGGAAATCTCCATGCCTTGGACCCTAGGTTCAGGGATATGATATGGTTGTTCTCCCCTGAGCAGGATGTTATGGTTGGCCTGAGGAGGGCGTCCCCACTTTCTTCCCGACCTAGTGGCATGCTGGGAGGTGGATGCTTCGGCCTGATTCACTTCCGACGGCTCGACGGGCGTCTCTTGCTCTTCTTCTCCCAAGGAGAGGGCGGTGTCAAATAATGCTGAGAGGGTGTTGCAAGAAAGAACAACCCCGTTCTTCTTCTTGTTTCTGGGCCTTCTCTGCTTCTTTCTCTTCTTTTCTTCAGTGGCTGGCAACTGGCCTTGGGGAGGCTCACCCCACAAGAGAGGTTCTTCCTTCGTCTCGGCTTCTGCCTCCGGAGCTAGTTCAAGTGACTCGAGCTCCTTCCAAGGGACATACTCCTTCAGCTCCACAGGCTGGATTTCGGGCTATTCGTAATCTTCGAGCCCATCAATAATGGCTTGGAGTCTTTCCACTACAGGACTGGTTTCTTTGTGCACCCGCATCGGGATGTGCTTTTTCTTGTTGTGAGTGGGGTGCCTCATGACTAGCCGGGGGGCTGTGTCATGCCAAACAGGCGTCACTGGTGGCGGTGCTGGTCGAGGTATAACACCCCTTATGTGAACCTCCGGTGTGGGCCGGGGAGCTTGCCTTCTCCTTCTATTCCTTGTCGGCGCAGTCTGCCAACCTCCTTGGTCTTGAGTTGGCACCATGACAAAGGCATCATAAGTGGCCTTTATGCTAGCCTCCGCCCACTCTTTAGGTAGCTGCTGGTACAAAGACACCATGTTGACACCGGTGCCGAGGCTCGGCATCTCGTGCGGCTGCGGAGGGTCTATCTTGTGCTCCCCCATATCCAGTTCTCTCTTCCTGATCAAGGATTCAATTACATCCTTGAAGATGTAACATTCTTCGATAGTGTGCCCCAACATCTGGTGGTACGGGCAGAAACGAGGATCATCCTTCTTCTTTATGTCACCAGGCCTCTTCGGTTCTGGCAACGTGATTTTGTTGTATCTGGTGGCCCATTCAAACAAGATCCGGGACTTATCTCGAGGAAAAGAATACAACTTATTCCTCATCTTCTCCCATAGGGAAGGACCTTCCCGCCGCTCAGTAGACCTGGCTGGAGGAGGCTTGGCCGTCTCCTTGGCTTTCTCTGTCTGTTTCTCAAAAGCTTCGAAGTCCAATGTGTGGACTTCTGGAGGTATCAGTCTCTTTTCGGTCTGCCTGGCCCTCTGGCTTGAGGTAGCTGGAGCAGAGGAGTATCGAGCAAGGAACACCTTGATCTCTGCAACTATGTTGTTTAGACGGTCAAATGATCGCACCTTAGCGCCGATCATCCTTTCAAGGATTTCATTTTTCAGGTTCTGTTTACAAATTTGCACTGCATTCTCCTGATGTGGGGGACGTCTGCATCTCATGCTGAGATTCCTCCACCTCTTTATGTAGTCGAGAGTCGACTCATCATTTCTTTGTCTCGTGGCGTAGAGTTCTGCCACGGTTACTTCCCGCTCAGCTATATAGAACCTTTCTTTGAATTTCTTCTGCATGTTGGGCCAGTCTGCAATGGACCCGGCGGGCAAGCTCGAATAACACTCAAAAGCAAGCCCGGTAAGTGTTGAGCCGAAGAATTTGGGGAGGTGGGCCTCATCTACAGCTAGATCCCCCATAACATTCACATAGTAGGCAATGTGCTCCCTGGGAGACCCTTGCCCATTAAACTTCTCAAATTTTGGTGGCTTGGTGATGCCGGCCGGGAGCCTCCTGGCAGTATAGTGTGCCGGATAGGGTACCCGATACACATCAAAGGGCGTGTGATCACTATCACTCCTTTCTGCCAGCTTCATGTCTATCATCTGCTCCAGCATCAGTCTATTCACCATCGTCGGGTCCACCAGGTTCGGGTAAAAATGAGCTGGTTGCGCCAGTGGCGTAGTTAACACTGTCGCCTGAGGTGCAATGGTGGATCCCTGGAACGGCATGTTCTGTGGCGGGGCAGGAGTTGTATGCTGTGACTGGAGCAGGGGTATGCCCCCGGTGTAGCTTGGGATTGGTGGAGACACCGTCGCCTGTGGAGAAGCTTCTGAGGCTTGACCGTTGCCTCCAAGGGTCTCTGGTAATGCTTCGGTTTGCCCGGATGTCGAGGGCTGAGCAGCTCTGTCGGTCAGCTGCTTTCTTAACAACTCGATCTCCCTTTGATATTACTGCATCATAAGTAATACAAATGGGTCACTCATGGAGAGGATAGGGGTGCCCCCTCTTTCTTCAGCTGGCGTCTCCTTGGATGACGTGGATGGTCCTCCCATGGTGCCTTCAGTAATGACATTGGCAACCAGGGCCATTGACGATTCCCCATAGTCAGTTCCTTCAGTGTGAGCTTGTGTCTTCTCAGTTGCTGCTTTCCCTCTTCTGGTGAGAGGTCCTGGCCTTGCTGCAAGTCTGGCCATTTCCTCAGGCTCAGTCAGTAAGGCCCCGTACCGGCCGAATACTCCTGCCATGTTGCAAGTATAGACCCTTAGGCCTCTGCCTCTTCTCGCCGTTCTTCTCGACGTCCTCCCTGGGAAGACCAGTCTGTCAAAGACCGACCCCCGTGGCCTCACCCCCTCCCTGAGCGGGGACTGATAACGCTCTTCAGAGCAGTTCCTTGACTCGGCACTAGGCACGGGTCGGGTTTCTTCTTCTTCAAATGCGGAGGCCACTACCCCCAGCAGTCTCTGGCGACCCAGGGGAGTGCTCCCCGGGCCCCGCAAGTAGTTTCTCATAGCCTGCTCCACTCCTTCCCAGTCCCGATCAGGAGGGGAGGCGGGTGATACCGCCCTATTGACAACAACAGGCATGTGGGATGCAGGCTCCGCACGGGCAGCTTGATAGTGACGTCGGTGGTGTCGACGGCGGGTGTTCTCCGGCGGGGCCAGTGTGGCCAATGTCGGTTGGTAGACGGGGTCCGATGTCTTGACCCGATCTGCCTGTTGAGCCCTTGCCAGGCGAAAGGTGCTGGGCCCTTCCTGGACCGGCGAAGCGAACCGGGCTGCCTTGGGGACCCATGCACGCTTGACTTTATTCGGCCTAGAGGCCGGTTGATGCTGCGGTGCCATGGCCGAAGTTGTGGGTGTCATCCTGCCCTTCATCTTTTCCAGTAGCTGGAAGGAGTTGCGCACTAGTACGGTGGGGACGACGCGTTCCGGGATCATCTCGGAACGTGGCTTGGTGAGATGCACTCGGACGGTCCCGATGACAGCAGACTTGCCGGTGCTGGAGAACCGACCTCGGGGTGATGTGGTGGCGTGGCTCCTCCGGAGCCTCCTCTGATGAGGGGCCGAACCCTAGCGAGACGGGCCAGCGGTCTGGTGCACGTTGCAGCTCAGCGACCTCACGGGGACGGTCTTGGGAGATTCGGCCATTGGTCGGCCGGTAACAGCTTTGGTGCTCCCCTGGATGGAGGTGTTACTTTCGATCCCGTCAAACGCCTCGACGTCCAGCAGGTTCGCGAAGGCCACTCCCAAAAAGTTGGGGAACCTAACTGAAGGAGGGAAGCTCCCGAAGGTGAGAGGGACGGCCAAGTAGCCGTTCCGCACGTGGCTTTCTACGGGCTGCTGGTCGAAAGCGAGGGCCATCTTGACGTTCAGAATGCAACCTGCTGTAGACACGCTATTCCTGACATCACTTTGAGAAAATCTCATATTACTATATGACGCCCCGCAGTGGCTTTCGCATTTTGAATCACTTGAGTGCTTCCCATTCTTGGGTCTTCTCTCATCTTTTGAGTGGGTAACGTGACGCCTCCGCAGCATCCAGAAACCGCCTCGTTGCGGAAATCATGCAGTATGCGGACGACATCACCACCGATCGGACGCATCATAAGATTCTAGAGACAGGAAATGTGTGATGGACGGTTGCCAACGCCCTTTTGGGGGAATCCGGGGGTCTTCATGGAGGCATCCATGCCCCTAGACGCCACCATGAGTTTATATATATATATAATATAAAAAATAAATAAAAAATCAAAATCATGAAGGCGTCCACTTGGATGGACGCCTTCATCAATAACAAAAAATTAAAAAATGAAAATAATAAAGAAAAAAATAATTTTTTTTAAGGCGTCCAGGACCCTGGACGCCTCCTTTTGAGGCGTCCAGATGCCTGGACGCCTTCATTATCCGGCTCACGGGCGCCCTCGATCCGATCGGAAAAATCCAAAAACTTTGAGGCGTCCAGGTACCTGGACGCCTTCAATCTCCAACATCCGGACAAACCGAACCGAAAAAAATCCAAGAATGTGAAGACGTCTTGCCAACCAGACGCGCCCACTCGTGAGTCACGGGTGCCACTCGGCGGAGTTCCGGTGGGCTGTTATGAAGGCGTCCAGTTGCCTGGACGCCTTCTTGAAAATATTCAGAATAAAAAAATAAAAAAAATAAAATATTCATTTTGCCTCAGTGGAGGCGTCCAGGACCCTGGACGCCTCCATCCTCCGAAGCTCTATAAATAGAAGACCCCCCCCCCCTCAGTCTGAGGGGGAGCTTCTAAGAGGTCCGACAGGATGCCGGATCTCATTTCTAATCCGTGGGTCTTTTGCAGGGGGAGGTTCTGCCGGATTCTCGGGTGCCCGCGCTCGCAGGAGGAAGGCCGTCTTCGTCCACCGTGCTTCCACGCCGTCCCTACACTGCCGAAGCTCCGCCGGATTTCGCCATCAGCACATCCAATAAGCCAATCCTTTCCTTTTCTTCGTAGTTCTTTTACATTCATCATCTCGCATCCTCAGTCTCCCTTTATAAGGGAGCCTTCTTTTATATACCTCTTTGCATAATTTCATTCATCATTGCATTTTCCTCCTACTCGTGTCCGAGAGGGGTTTAAAATCACGCCAACCAGGTGTGTGTCCTGCCACGATTTCATCACTTTTATTGCAAAAGATTGATACTACACTGCCATTTTCTAATTCTGTTTATCTACTGTCTGTTGTTTTGCAAGGGTAACTAAAGAAAGCCCTCTCCGTCGGCCAGTCGAAGGGAGAGGAAGAAGCAACCCGCCACTTCCTTCTAGTGAGGTAGGCGCGATCACTCTTTATTTCTGGGGTCCTCGACCCCTGGCGATCACATCATAGTCTCGAGGCCACGGCAAGTAATTTCCCACAATGGCCGTTTGAATTCTGTCTGTTCCTTGTAATATCTTGAACTGCTCTTATACCTGCCATATTCTCGAGGCCGCGACTGTTGATTTATTTTTTTAATTAGATTCCTATCTCGCCCCCTTTAAATACATACATACGTGCATAAACATGTGAATAAAAGACAAGGGAATGAAAGGAATGAGAAATACTAACCGTGATCGCCACCAAGGTTCCAACAACGCCAAAGGATGAAGAAGGAGTGCAACAACGCTGTGTACCTCAGAAAGGGATGAAGACTTGATCGCGCTTAAGAACGTGATGCGGGAAATGGTATGGGATCGACCTCCTCTCCTTCCAGCCGGCTAGAGGAAGAGGGCCTCACGTTGTATTCATGCTCTCCTGCAAAATAAAGATGAAACACAAAGGTAAAAACCCATTAGAACATGAAGTGTAGAAATCTGCCCAAAGTGATAAAATAGCATGAATAAAAGGGGGAGAACGCACCGGGGGGAGGTTTTTAACCCCTGTGGAAGGGTGGAAAAGATAGGTGGGTGTGTTGTGCATGCATGCGATTTGAAATCACGAGATTTGATTGAGAGAATAGGGAGAAAACGATGATGCAAAACAGAGAAAAATGCATGTGTAGCAGAAAATGCAGAAAATCGTGATGATTTGTGATTTTGAGAGGAAGAGAACTAAGAGTGTAGACCATGAAATCAAGCCCAGAAGGATGGAATTGAAAGCTAATACTTCCCTCTTCAAGATAGGGTCGAAGTTGTGAGTCGGCGTTGCAGCATGGCTTCGCCCCACATCCGGAAAGAGTCCCCTTTCGCGACTGCGAACTGGGCAGTTTTTATAGAGTTTTGTAAGAAAGACTCACTTTCTTATCACGATTCTCGGAGATAGAGTCCAAGATAAATTGAGTTCTCTAGATCAAACTCGAGATAATACTAAGGACAAGAGATAGGAACAAACGGGGATCAATTCGGAGGAGGATTCTAGAAGATATGGCTCTTGGAAGGTAGCCCCAGAGCTTTATCTACAGAGTTTGAGTTGAACCAGGACACCTAAACTCTCAACTTTCGACCCAGATCCTGAGCAAGATAGCCAGTTAAATTTGGAGTTCTTCAGACTGAATTCAAGATAATACCAAGGATAAACCATAGGAACAAGCGGCGCTCAATTCGGAGTAGAATTCAAGAAGTTATGGACTCTGTAAGAGGGCCACGACGCACAGAAACGGAGCAGAGTTCAGCACGAATTGGACTCTCAGGTGTGTGTAACGGTCTATCGTACGACCGTCAGAGTGATGTAACGGACTAGGGTGGGTCCGTCACACTCTGGAGGTCGAACGGGGCGTTTTCGGATGAGTTTTGGTGTAACGCACCCATACTAGACCGTCACATGGACTATGACGGTCTAGGGTAGGACCGCCACATTCTGGGTGTTGAACATGGTGTTTCGGGCAAATTTTGGTGTGACGGTCTATCGTAGGATCGTCACACTGATGTAACGCACCTATGTAGGGCCATCACATTGATGGAGGAAGATTTTGGGCAGACTGCGCGCGACTTCAGAAATTAAAGCATATCTCTCAAACGGGGCATAACTAGCGAAAGTGGTAGAAGAAGAAATTATAGATAACGGAGAGAGGAACAATTTTCATGAAGAAAGCAAGTTGAGAAAATGATCAGAAGATGGAGAAAATGGGGCTGGAAGAGAGAGGAAAATTCTAGGACATAGGTGAACAACACAGCACGTCGGAAAAATATAAATAGCTCACAATCGGGGCAGAACTGGCCAACGGCGTAGAAGAAGAAGTTGTAGATCTTTGAAAGAGGAACAACTTTGGTGAAGACAACTTTTTGAATATAGGACTGGAAGAGGGTGAAAAAGAATCGCTTTCAGGACTGCGCAGTGAGAGAGAGCTGATTACTTGAGGGAAGCCGACCTAAATGGGCCGTAAGTCGACTTAGAAGCCAGAATTTGATAAGATAAGCTCCAGGGCTCTAAGAAATCATGATCTCCAAGACTCAAAGGATAGGGAATGATAAAAATGGGCTCAAAATCCATCCAAGGAAGCTCCAAAATAATGGCTAATTCGGGACATCAAAAATGATGAATAAGAGAAATGACACAACTTGTGGGCTAAAACGGGTGTCAACAGATGCCCCTCCTTGATGTCCGCTTTGCAAGGGAATGAGCGAAAGTGACGCGAAGGCGAAATGGAATAGAAAGGAGATGGAGCGAAAGTGATAGCGACGTGAAATGGAGATGAAGCGGAGATGAAGCGGACAGAACTGATAAGCGGGCATCAAGGCAAAAAGACACCCGTCACAACCAACAAGTGACAGGAATTCTCCCGAAAATGCCGATCCAACCATAAGGAATGATTGACAAGGATGAGACATGTCTGGAGAACTAAACTAAAGGAAAGGGAACACGACCAACCTCATTGGGGACACAATCCACGGACAATGAGTGGGTCGGAAGGAACACAGCATAAGAGCTGGAAAGGAGAGATAAGACTGAGATAAAATCCAGACAGGAATCACGCTGGCCAACCAGACCAAGCGACAAGATCAGAGAAATCGTTCAAATTCAGAGTGAAATGAAGAATCTCTTATTCAAGAGAACTGAGGTGCAATCAACCATTGCTGAGGAGAAATCATTGAACGGATCACGAGACATGAGTGCTCAAAAATGACATGATGCATGCTGGGCTAAAATAAAGAAATCATTAAAACGAATGTAAAGAAAGATAAAATAGAAAGTACTGAAGGATAATATTGCTAGATTGAGCCAAGACGGGGTCAAAAGTCTTCTTGCAACCACGGCGTGCGAGACAGAGTCTATCGTCCCCCACCCGACTCAATCGAGCGGCCTATCCAACGATTAACCGTATGCTCCTAGATCATCATCATTTTTATTAAAGGGGAACATCTGATCCCAGAACACACGGGCAACCAGTCGGTCCTTGAGTGGCTCTAATAACGTATATATCATATAGTAATGCAACAATGAGCAGGGATAGAGAGCCATACCTGACTTACCTGCCAAGCGAAACGGCATCTTTTTTAGAATTTTTAATTTCTACTTTTATGGATTTTCATCATAAGACACAACCACATGACATGACATGATGTGAACATGAACGAATATGAACGAGCATGACATGAACACACCATAATAAGAGAAATATGAACGAAACATGGCACAACATAACATAACGAAGATGGATGAAATATAACACACAAACAAATGGCAAGCATACATGCGACTAAAGGCACGGTGGGACAAGAAAATACGCACACGGCGGGACAGCACACGCAGTGGTATAAGGACATGGTGGGACAAAGACACGTGGGATGACAATACCACGAAGGACAAAGACACGTGTGATGAATGATACGGCAGGATAAAAGATACGTGCGTGATGAATGACACGGCGGGACCAAAGATACGACCAACATGAGAGGACATAGACACATATGACAAGGACACAGCGGGATAAAAGACATGGAGGACCATAGACATGATAAAGACAACAAACACATTCTTCAATCAAAGTCCAAGATCAGATGAAGCGGAACCGCCAGGTTCAAAATCGTGGGACAATGCCTCTCATGGAGATATGATTAAGTAGATAAGCGAAAGCTGAGAAGGCCATGAGCTTCAGAATAGATATTGAAGAGATGAGAATAGATCAAAGAATATGAGCAGGAGGCAGAGCGAAAGATAGAGCAAAGAAAGCTTGAACCTGCAGCCTGCACACTTAGCAAACAGATTACGTATCTATCCTCAAGATAAAATAAAAGGAACAAAAAAGAAGTATTTTTGGATTTTTTATATTTCTGATTTTTTTGCCATATTCAAAATTTTGGGATTTTTGACATATTTGATTTTTTTTAGAATTTTGACATATTTGATTTTTTCTGGAATTTTGACACATTTATTTTTTTTGGATTTTGACAAAGAAATCTGCAGCACCCAAAGACGGGCTCGAACTATTGGCCAGGGATCGTCGCTCCTATCCCTCTCATTAAAGGCTTCTCTTAAGCAAGGCATGCACGTGAGGGTGGCTTACCATAACCAACCGTCTCTAAAGAACGGTGCCCCTACTAAGGCCATACCAGGATACAACCCAGCCTAAGTGGGAGGAACAGAAGAAAAATTGGAGAGAAGCTTTACGCAGGATGGGAGACATCAGGATTTGAATTCCTTCCAGGGCACTACCCCTCAAAGATATAGTTTGTTGCGCCGAGACTTTGTGTCTTTGATTTTGAGACCCATATTTATCAAGCACGCATGCGACCGGGCTCATAGCGTCCCGCGGGGAACTGTACTGCCACTCTTGCCATGCCTTTGATTCATAATCTTACTTTTTGATTCATCATTGATTCGTCCATATATGATTTTGACAGCCCTTATTGGCTAGATATTGCATGAAAGCTCACTTTCGAGGGTCAAGACTGCCCCTATTTGGGACCTCTCTCGTATTAGGGAGTGCCTAGGTTGGTCATCTTATCCATCAATCTCTTGCCCCTACACTTGGCCGAGTAGAGAAGAGAAAACGCCTTGGTGCATACCCATGGTATGGCCAAAGCAGCAACGGTGTGTCTCAGAGAGATCGGCTATGGCTTGCCGTGTAGTGTGTGAAAAAACCCATACTCAAAGGTCACCCTCAACGATCGGGGAAAGAACTAGACTCCCAGCACGGAGCTATCACCGGCCTAAGGATGCTGCAGAAGCGAACTCATTTGACTAGGCTTAACTAAGCAAATCTCTAAAAGCCACTTAACCATGTAAGGAACCAACGTTAATCTTAACAATGTGCAGGAGTAAATAAGTGATAATAATAGCATGTTCTTTACACAAAATAAAGATACCTTGCAAATCCACGGAACGAAACTAGCATCCTGAAGCAATCGTGATCATCGAGCTTCGCGCAGCACGAGCTTCATATTCCTCGCTTGACAGGACGAAATGGAGAGGATAGCAAAGGATCAAAGATTCCCCTACACGGAGGAGCGACAGACATTAAACTAGACGAATAAGGATAAAAAGGAAGAGAGACGAGGGCTAGAACTCCCTCGTTAAGGCACAAAGACCTTGATAACAAGGAACCAATTACAGAAGAAACCAGATTAGCCAATATCAAGGCGGACTAAAGCCTCAAAAATAGCAAGAAAAAGGGTAATGACCCTGAAAGGGTGAAGAGGAGAGAGTAGAAAGATGATAAGAAGAATCATCCGACGTGGTCGGAGAAGAGGGATGAGAATCATCCGACAGTGCCAGAGAAGGAGAATGAGAGACACCCGACAAGGTCGGGGAAGGAGAACTAGAGATGGAACCCAAAGATACTAGAGAAGAATTGGGAGATGTCCCGAGATCGGGATGAAAAGACATAGGCCGAGGCCCAGAATTGTGAGAGGAGGGATAATCTGGAGACTCCGGATGAAGAAGAGAAGAGGAATAATAGGGGCTTGCGGACCCAAGAAGAGAGGAGAAGATCATAGAAGCTGGATCTGAAGAGGGAAGATACACCACCCAAGGGTGGGAGCTGAGCAGAAGAAACGATGAATAAAAAGGAGAAGAAGAAGAAGTGGACCCCTGAATGCACAACCGACGGTCCTTGTATTTGCGTCACTGCCTCTTCTTGGTAGAAATCCCTTGAAAATGGGCTCGCCTGGCGCGGGCTTGAATCCTTGGGCACCTTGCCTTGCAATATCTTCTCAAATAGCGAGCCCATCTAGCAGATGACCTGGCCCGGCTATGAACATACAGCTTTGCTGGGGCAATTACCCCTAGACACCCCGTGCTAACAACAGTAAGTGGGCGTTCTTGGACAAGTAACCCTTCAGAGTGATGAATATCACAAACCCACGGGTTTTGTCTCTCGGCACTAGAAGCATGAGATTCGGTAACTCCACTCGGAACTCAGCCTTGAAGCACAACTCCCTTGATAGAAGAGACGGGTGAAGCTGAGGGAGAGTAATACACGGCGTTGACACGGCCGGTTTGCTAATAAACCGAGGAAAATTGCATAACAAGTGCAGAATATCCTTGGAAAGTGTAGAAGATACGGCCAATTGCCCCTTGAACATAGAATCCATAATCTGCTTGGCAGCCGTATGCGTTAGCACAACACGGGTAGAGAACCCTTCTTGGCCAGTGAACTGAACAGCAATCGAGTGAGGAGTAAGAACAGCATCAATAGTGAACTCTCCGGCGAGCAATGAGATTGCCACCAGCCTCGCTCGGGAAGAAACTGGCATCAACTCAAGGGAACTCTTCTTAGCAACTGTCATCTTTGAAAGTGTAGGCACATCATCCCCAAAATAACCAGGGACCAGGACACAGATCGGCATCCAACAGATAAAATCCTGAATCTTGAAATGCACAGCCGGCACTGAATCATCCTGACTTGGCTTATTGTCTCCCTGGGGATTAGACCCGAGGGGCACCAAAGGAAACGCACACCCGCTCCGTGGGGTGGAAGTGGTTGGAGAAGTAAAGGGAATATGTTTGGGTGGAACATGTGAAGGTTTGGAAGGCATGGAGGCTCCAATGGGAGTGGTAATGGAAAGTGAAGGCGCAGGCGATGTGGCGATGATAGGCTCGGGTGACGACAAAGGCGAAGGTGAAAGCGTGGCTAAGGGTAAAGGTAAAGGTAAATGTGTGGCTTGCTTAGGCTCGGGCAAAGGTGATGGCAGAGATGGAGGCGAGGGTGGAGATGGTGTAGGCGATGGAGAGGATGGTGGTGGAGACGGAGATGATGGTGATGGCAATGGAGATGGTGAGGATAGTGATGAAGGCGATGGGGGTAGTGAACATGGAGGTGGAGGGGGTGAAGAGGGTGGTTGTGGTGTCCACCGTCGACGTGTCGACACAATGCGTCGAGCGGTGTTAGGGATAGAATTAGTGGTAGTTGCGGCGGGAGAAGAAGGTGAGGCACTAGCCTGAGCGGAGGCTTGGGTTTGTGGAGGTTGCGGAGATTGGATAGGAGATGGCAGAGGTAACTGAGTAGGTGATGGAGCGGGTGCATTGCTAGATAAAGAACTACAGGGGTGCCCCTGGTCTTGAAGTAACGGAGACGGCTGCCCAGGCTGAACTTCTTGCTGCTGCTGTTGGCTGCGGAGATGTAAAATGACTTTATGCATAGCGGCCCAATCAATCCTTTTCTTAGCTTCCCGGTCATAAACATAATGCTGGAACTCGGGAAAATCCTCAACCAAATGACCCTGTTGGCGGTGAAAATCACAGAACTGAAGCATATCCCCGACCGCGGGTCGGCAAGGCACAACCGGAGAGAGCGGCAACGCATGGGTGGCCATCAAAGCCCTTAAAATATCCGTGAAGCACTCCGGCAATGGAAGACGAGAAGCCCGCTTCGGGCAAGGTGAATGCTGAGGGATATGTGATGGAGATGGTTGTGGAGACGGAAGTGGAGGTAGCGTAGGCAATAGTGTGTGGCTAGTGGTGGAGGGATTTGGTGAAGGCATATGTGGAACAGAGTGGGGAGGTATGTAGACGGCATCCACCGCTCGGGATGTGGTGTTCCCTTGACCGAAAGTGGAGACGGAGACGGGTATGTGGACACGGGAGGCTGACTCATGGAAGGTTGATATGCGGAGGCGTATGGGTACGTAGAGGCGGGAGGTTGGCTCGTGGAGGGATATGTGGCGGAAGGCTGACTCATGGCGGGCCGGCTCATGGGAGCATAGGATTGGCACGTGGAGGGTGAAGGTTGATATGTGGAGGTGGATGGTGGAGACTCGGGGTCAAGGGAATCTTGGATTTGTTGGCGAATGAAGCGGGCTCGGCTGTATAATTGTTGCCAGGAGGTGATGTCGTTGAGGGCTAAGATGAACCGATACTTGGGCACGGCATTGGATATCAGCATCTTGATTTGCTCTCCCTTCGGTATGTGCCCCGGGACCTGCGCGGCAAGGCGATGCCAACGATTGGTAAAGGTAGAAAACTGCTCTTCGGGCTTCATCAACTCATGGGCCAGATCCACAATAGAGTACTTGGGCCTAACCTGGCCTTGAAACTACTGAAGAAATTTCCCTTGCACGGCTTGAAAATTCACGACTCGCTCTTGCGGAAGAGAGAAGAACCAATCCCGAGCCGGGCCTTCCAATGACAGACCAAACAGATAAGTCATCAAGTGTTGGTCATGTCGAAATTGGGCCGACTCATAAACAAACTCCTTCAAGTGCACATACGGGTCACCGACTCCACTATAACAGCGATATGTGGGAATTTGTGATGGAGGTGGGAGCCGAAGACCTTGGAAAGTGAACGGAACACTTAAAGAGGATTTGGGATCGATCCGACGTTGAAGCTCATCAAGCTGGCGTTGGGTTTGAGCAATCATCTCCTGGGTAGGGAGAGATCGAGAAGAATATGGGCCAGCTTGAGCAAGAGGTTGTGAATTAGGACCAGGAGCATGGTATTGGGCCGGATAAGAGGATCCGGGCTGAGAAGAAAAAGGGCCCATTCTGGGAATGGAAGGGTGAGCGGGCCTGGAAGAGATGTTGGAACATGGGTTGAATGGGCCAGCAGCAACATGGGCAGAATAATGAGGCCCATTAAGAGAATAATGCCCATTAGCAATTGGGCCAACAACATATGAAGGAGAAGGAGGAGGCCCATGAATAGAAGATGGCCCATTACGAGAAGAAGGCCCATGAAGATGAGATGCAATAAGACGTTGGGCTTGGGCCGGGTCCATTTGGTGAATAAGGCTTGAAAGATGGGCCATGAGATTAGCCTGTTCCTCAGATGAATCAGAAGGACCACGGGAAGATGGGCCCGCGTGAGAAGAGGATTCCACGCGGGAATAAGAAAAAGATTGGGAAAAGAATGATACAAGGGGTTAGAATACTGCTCCATGAGGGCAAATGGAGACTTAATACAAGGAGATCAAGGATAATACAAATGGGGAAGCAATGGCTTAATGGGCTCGAGGACAAGAGGGGCTGACCCACTAATGCAAAGACGAATGGACAATAGACCACAGGACAATGGACTGGACAATGAACACACAAAATGGGCTAAGCTAAATGGGCCTAACAACAACAAAACATATGGAAGATGAAAGAATGCAACACAAAAATCACTAATGGGCTTGGACAAGCCCAAACAACACAAACAATGTAATGTGAGAGTTTTCACCCAAGTCAAACAAGTTGATATGATGGGAAATCTTTTAGTGGTTTTAATAGACCTTTTAATGATTTGAATTAGGAAAAATTCTCTCAAGATAGGAATCCTATGGGAATAAGGTCCAAACTTTATGTTGACTAAGGTTAACTCCCTTACACGTATGTAAATGCAAGCCTAAGGTGTGGAAAGGTACAACCGGCCCGGCGTCCGTGTGGGAATCCACGGCTCGCGGGGACTTATGGAGGTCCCGGATAAGATCACCTAGTCGAGTCCAAGGAATATGGGAGCGAGAGGATCAGTTACCAAGGTAGGAAATGCAACTATGATATACAATGTATGACCCTATGTGCACCGGAGTGCATGTAATTTCTAGCCTAAAACTAGAAAATCAAGATAAAATTAAACTATGCAAACATGATCCAAATAAGACAAATAGTATTTGGATGGAAAGACAATACAAAGGTCTACACAACGGGCCCAAGAACAGATCAATCTGACCCCGGGAGGTCAATCAAATCACTGAGCAAAGATGCCCCCGTGAACCTATGCGCAGACCACATGCAGATTTTATGGACAAAATGCAAAAATGATGATAATTTATAACTAAGCAAACGTGACCCAAATGATGCAAGTAGTATATGGATGGAAAGACAATACAAAGGACTATCCAATGGAACAAAAATCAGTGCAATCAGACACCAAGAAGGTAGTCAAATCACTGAGTAAAGATGTACCTGTGAACCTGTCCCTGAGCCTGCCGTGCAGAACTTATGCACAAAACTCAAAAAGTTGGACAATATTAGAATATGCAAATGTTAACCAAATGATGCAAATGATATATGGATGGAAAGACAATACAAAGGGCTATCCAACGGAATAAAAATCAGCTCAATCGAACTCCGGGATCAAAAATTATGCCTCGATGAATATGGCCCTGTGAGCATACGCGCAAGACTGCCAGAAGCTGTAACGGTTACCAAATGACCGTTATATGACCGTGACGATCTACCATAAGACCGTCACATAACCAGAGCCCATAAAACACCAAAAATAGTGGGAGAATGGAGGAAATACTACCTAAACATGAACATGCACCCACCCAACCTACAAAAGAGCATGAAAACAAGCGTGATGGGCATTGGTGCCCCACCGTGATCGCCAAAAAACTGTTGATTTATTTTTTTAATTAGATTCCTATCCCGCCCCCTTTAAATACATACATATGTGCATAAACATGTGAATCAAAGACAAGGGGATGAAAGGAATGAGAAATACTAACCGCGATCGCCACCAAGGTTCCAACAACGCCAAAGGATGAAGAAGGAGTGCAACAGCGCCGTGTACCTCGGAAAGGGATGAAGACTTGATCGCGCTTAAGAACGTGATGCAGGAAATGGTATGGGATCGACCTCCTCTCCTTCCAGCCGGCTAGAGGAAGAGGGCCTCACGTTGTATTCATGTTCTCCTGCAAAATAAAGATGAAACACAAAGGTAAAAACCCATTAGAACATGAAGTGTAGAAATCTGCCCAAAGTGATAAAATAGCATGAATAAAAGGGGGAGAACGCACCGGGGGGAGGTTTTTAACCCCTGTGGAAGGGTGGAAAAGATAGGTGGGTGTGTTGTGCATGCATGCGATTTGAAATCACGAGATTTGATTGAGCGAATAGAGAGAAAACGATGATGCAAAACAGAGAAAAACGCATGTGTAGCAGAAAATGCAGAAAACCGTGATGATTTGTGATTTTGAGAGGAAGAGAACTAAGAGTGTAGACCATGAAATCAAGCCTAGAAGGATGGAATTGAAAGCCAATACTTCCCTCTTCAAGATAGGGTCGAAGTTGTGAGTCGGCGTTGCAGCATGGCTTCGCCCCACGTCCGGAAAGAGCCCCCCTTCGCGACTGCGAACTGGGCAGTTTTTATAGAGTTTTGTAAGAAAGCCTCATCTTCTTATCACGATTCCTGGAGATATAGTCTAAGATAAATCGAGTTCTCTAGATCAAACTCGAGATAATACTAAGGACAAGAGATAGGAACAAACGGGGATCAATTCGGAGGAGGATTCTAGAAGATATGGCTCTTGGAAGGTAGCCCCGGAGCTTTATCTACAGAGTTTGAGTTGAACCAGGACACCTAAACTCTCAACTTTCGACCCAAATCCTGAGCAAGATAGCCAATTAAATTTAGAGTTCTTCAGACTGAATTCAAGATAATACCAAGGATAAACCATAGGAACAAACGGCGCTCAATTCGGAGTAGAATTCAAGAAGTTATGGACTCTGCAAGAGGGCCACGACGCACAGAAACGGAGCAGAGTTCAGCACGAATTGGACTCTCAGGTGTGTGTAACGGTCTATCGTACGACCGTCAGAGTGATGTAACGGACTAGGGTGGGTCCGTCACACTCTGGAGGTCGAACGGGGCATTTTCAGATGAGTTTTGGTGTAACGCACCCATACTAGACCGTCACATGGACTATGACGGTCTAGGGTAGGACCGCCACATTCTGGGTGTTGAACAAGGTGTTTCGGGCAAGTTTCGGTGTGACGGTCTATCGTAGGACCGTCACACTGATGTAACGCACCTATGTAGGGCCGTCACATTGATGGAGGAAGATTTTGGGCAGACTGCGCGCGACTTCAGAAATTAAAGCATATCTCTCAAACGGGGCAGAACTAGTGAAAGTGGTAGAAGAAGAAATTGTAGATAACGGAGAGAGGAACAATTTTTATGAAGAAAGCAAGTTGAGAAAATGATCAGAAGATGGAGAAAATGGGGCTTGAAGAGAGAGAAAAATTCTGGGACATAGGTGAACAGCACAGCACGCCGGAAAAATATAAATAGCTCACAATTGGGGCAGAACTGGCCAACGGCGTAGAAGAAGAAGTTGTAGATCTTTGAAAGAGTAACAACTTTGGTGAAGACAACTTTTTGAATATAGGACTGGAATAGGGTGAAAAAGAATCGCTTTCAGGACTGCGCAGTGAGAGAGAGCCGATTACTTGAGGGAAGCCGACCTAAATGGGCCGTAAGTCGACTTAGAAGCCAGAATTTGATAAGATAAGCTCCAGGGCTCTAAGAAATCATGATCTCCAAGACTCAAAGGATAGGGAATGATAAAAATGGACTCAAAATCCATCTAAGGAAGCTCCAAAATAATGGCTAATTTGGAACATCAAAAATGATGAATAAGAGAAATGACACAACTTGTAGGTTAAAACGGGTGTCAACAGCGACGAGTCACTTCCCGCAATGGCCGTTTAAATTCTGTCATTTATACCCTGTTATATCTCTATTCTGCTATATTCTCGAGGTCGGGGCGAGTCACTTCCCGCAATGGACGTTTGAATTCTACTTCTTTTTATATCTTGTTATATGTCTATTCTGCTATATTCTCGAGGCCACGGCGAGTCACTTCCCGCAATGGCCGTTTGAATTTCACTTCTTTTTATATCTTGTCATATCTCTATTCTGCTATACTCTCGAGGCCGCGGCGAGTCACTTCCCGCAATGGCCGTTTGAATTCTATCTGCTCCTTGTTATATCTTGAACTGCTTCCATATCTGCTATAATCTCGAGGCCGCGGCAAGTCACTTCCCGCAATGGCCGTTTCAATTCTTACTATTTAATTTCCGCACCATTCCCATCTCCCGAGACCGCGGCGAGTCACTTCCCGCTATGGCCGTTTAACCCCCATATCTTGCTATATCGCATCTATCCCGCACGCCCCATCGGAGCAATCTCCCGTGATGGCCTCTTCTCTCCTCTTCCCGTGTTGCAGCAAAACAAAATGAGCCCGCGCGCTCCGCATCATTTCTCAACCGTGTGACGTCGCTCACAGATTGGCGATCACAGTGGGACTTCTGGTTGCTTTCTTTCAGTTACCCTTGTAATTTCTTGTAATTTGCTTTATTGTCTCTTGCGTGTTGTGATATCTTGATTGTTTCATTATTCTGTTGCGCTCCATATATCTGTCAGCATTTCATTGCATACATCCATCCCTCTTTTCTATTCTTTTTCATTTTTTTCTAAGGATCACCCTCTCTCGATGAAGGAAGGACTCTCCATTCGGGAATTCCTCTCGACGGACTAGAATCTCCTCCACTGGGACCTCCGTAAGTCCCCGACATCGAAGAATCTCCTCTTCGTTCACTGGGCTGGTTGTACCATTGAAGTTCCCCAGAGTTAGTCGACCCATTCGTGGTGAGACGAGAGCCCCTAGCTGACACGGCTGTGAAACAAAAATGAACTAGGGTCCCTATTTTATGAGAACTTTAGATCTGGTTAAAAACACAAAAAAAAAATCATCAAAATCAAAACACAAAAAAGGCGTAAAGACATTCACTTGTTTGATAATCTTTGCTATTTGATTGCCAGTGTATGTTTTTGCATTCCGAAAAAACACTGAGCATGGCTCACGAGTCTTTTGAGGAGAACCACCCTGGTCGTGGTGAGTCAGTCGAGCCGCGAGTCCATGCTATGGACTCGGGTCCTTCCCATGAGCCCTCACGTGAGGTGCAGGTTACCGCAGGGGACACATCCCCACCACAGGACATCTCCTCCCTGCTAGGTGTCCTCGCCAACACGGAGCTTACCTCTGAGCAGCTCCGGGCCTTCCAGGCCATTCTGAAAGGAAAGTCTGTTTCTCCTGCACCCCAGGAGTCAACCCCAGCCATCGCACCCGTCCAAGAATCGGTGCAGGCCATCCCATCTCCTTCACTGGCGCAAGCCATCCAGTCTCCCTCGCTTCAAGGGCAGGCGAGTCAACAACCACCCTCGTTCCAATTCCCTTCACTATCTCAAACCCCTGCTGTTCACCACATACCGCTCCAGCCGGGGCCAACTGCCGGCTGCCCGGCAGCTCCCTCTCATTCGGGGTTTCCCCCTCAAGTCGTCGGGAGACATTTTCCTCCCCTGTGGCAGGTGCCACCTTCACCTCCCGAGGAGCTCGCCCAATCGCTCCTCAACAGGTTCAATAGAATGGACAAACAATTTCAAAATTTGAAGAAAATGGTGGACGTGAAATCCACCCCGGAGGTTGCTTTGCCAATCCTTTCGGTCATCCATCTTCCTCCCTCCGAAATGCCCACGTACCGCAGGTACAATGGCACTGGCAACCCCTTTATTCACCTCAAGGACTTCATGTATGAGTCCTCCTATTGGCAAAATGACCAGAGATCCCTGGCATACCTCTTTCGGAGGTCATTGGATGGTCCTGCGCTAGAGTGGTTCTATTCTTTGGAGCCCTACGAGGCCGAAAATTTTGAAATAGTCCAGTGAAGATTTTTACAAAAGTATCGGGATAGGGTCGGTCCCTCTCTTTCCATTACCGACCTAGTGGCCGAGAAAATGAAGCCCGACGAAGATGTCGTACGTTATGCTGATAGATGGAGGTCTCTGACAGAAAGGATAAGGGATATCCTCTCAGAGCCCGAACAAGTGAAGATGATTGTGTCTAATGCAACCCCACAGTTCAGGCATGTCCTGGCCATGAACAAGTTGGCCACAATGGAAGAGCTCTATGAGAGGGCCCGGTATATCCAAACCCAGTTAAAAGATTCCCCTATCATGCACATGTTTGAGCTGCCAAAGCCCAAGATAGTCAGAAAGACAGGCATTGGTGTCCCGAGTGGAGTGACAGAAGGGGTCGTAACAAATGAGCAAGTGAGTGCAGTCAATAATGCCAACTATGCAGCCAACCCAAGGTTCCCACAAATGCCTCGACTTCCCCTCCAGCAAGGTCCTTTTCCCTCTCGTCCTACACCCCAAAACAATCCACCCCAGATCAACATGCCTCCACCATTTCACCCCCAGCAACAACCCCAACCCCAGCAACAACAACCACCACCTCCATACCACCAAGTTCCACCCCCAGGGAATTATGGACCCCCACAGCAACAAAGGAGACCAATCGGCCACAAGAGAGCCCATTACCCACCGTTGCCAAAAACCTTAGCAGATATTTTCAATTCCCTCATGGCCTCAAATACACTCGTCTTACCTAGGGAAAGGCTCACATGGCCCCCGAATGTCGACACTTCCAGATACTGTGTCTACCACAGGCAACCAGGACACACAATAGAGAATTGTTTTCACTTTAAGGACTACATCTATGATATGAATGATGAGGGTGGGATTGACTGGGATGCAATGAGGTGATACATCACCGCTCTCAAAGCCAGGAGACCCCCTCCTAGACCACCGTTCCAACAACAGCAGCAGTTACAACAGCAGCAACAACCACAGCAACAGCAACAGCCTCAGCAGACACAACAACAATAACAGCCCAACATGAGCATAATTCAGAATCCATTGCCGGAGCACCAAGAGCCCAATCACCAGGTCAACCCCATCTCATCCTTCCCGGAAGTCGGGAGATAGCAGGTGTGGCACCCAGAAAGTACCTCTATTCTTTCTACCGCCAACCCTATCATCATGTAACCCCCTCGCCTTGCCCGGGTAGCACCTCTCTCTCATCAATCTGCATCAGTATCGCCTTCACCATTTCCACTGCCATCACGTCCTCTCATTCGTACCCCAATGACCTATCAGCCAACACCCTCCGCTACGCCCCCATACCCTCTCATCTTCTCTCACTCCTCCATTTTGCCGTCCACCTCTACTACATTTACCCCCATGCCTTCCAAACCCCTTATCATCCGCCAACCATACGTGACCCCGCCTATCTCCACAATACCATCACCAATGCCTTCAAAACCACTCATCATCCGCCATCCCTCTCAAAACCATCACCCGGCTCAAGCCTTATCCACCTCCACTTTGCCTCCACCTCTACCTTCCAAACCCCTTATCCTTCATCGCCCATATGATATCCCATCTACCTCCACCATGCCTCCACCGAACAAACCTCTCATCAGAACCCCTGCTCCCATTGCTACTCCAGATTCGTCAACCATTCCTCTACCACTACCCCTCAAACCTCTGTTAAAACACACAGCTACCCCCATAGAGGTACAAAAGCCGCAGGCAATGGTGCTCCGGAGTGGAAGGATTTTCCACAGGGTCTTCCCCCAGAACAGTCAGAACCCCGAGCAGTCTCAGCCAGAGAAGGATGATGGAGAACAGCCAGAAAAATCTATCCCTGGAACACAGTATGATTTGTTGAAACACTTGGACAAGACACCTGCTCATATCTCCATCCTCGAGCTGCTTCAAAGGTCCACGTTTCCATCAGGCGGGCTTGATGGAATATCTTCAAAAGGTCATGGTGAATGAAGACCTCCCCGTAGAGAAAATTTCAACCATCCTGACACCAACAGACACACAACCGGCCATCATGTTTCACAACTACGAGCTCGCTCCCAAGGAAGCTCAAAAATATGCGTTGTGCATTGCAATAAAAATCAATGGAGTCTCCATAAACCCGTGCCTTGTAGACACGGGTGCGTCCATAAATGTGATCTCCATGAGCACCCTTCAGTTGTGTGGGGTCGACGAGGAACAGATAAGACCTTCCTCGATCACAGTCACAGCTTATGACAATAGCAAAAGGCCGCCACAAGGGATAATTATCCTGAAAGCGGAGCTTGGCCCTGTGTCAGTCTCCACAGAATTCCACGTCCTTGACATAGACCCCACATTCAAGGCCATACTGGGTCGCCCCTACATTGAAACCATGGATGCTGTGCCTTGCACCAACCATCAGTGCTTAAAGTTTCCTTAGAATGGGAGAATTATTAAAGTGGTCAGTACACCTGTCCTTCACACATTAGATGCTATCAACACCTCTCTGCCCTCTGTTTGGCCGTCTCATCGGCCCATATTGTCGCTGCTGGATGTGGGTGATTCATCTCACACTCCGCTAGCACCAAAGAAATCGATCAAGGCGACAACGCCATGTCTCCCTTTTCACTCCAAAGGTTGGGAGATTATGAGGAATATCGGCTATCAACAGGGCAAAGGTCTGGGCGCGCAACTACAAGGTAGGCTGAAACCACCAAAGGAAATCAGGCCGAACCACAGGTTTGGCCTAGGCTTCAAAGGACCACTCAAGACAGATTGGAAGCCCCTCACATGGACCCTATCAAACTATTTCAACAAAGGGCCCGTTATTCAGATGGGGGATTACACGCAAAAAGCACACGGGGGATCACATGCTGTATATTCGACTGAAAAATATCTGAGGGTCACCAAAAGAGGCAAGATCGAAGATTCAGAATGCGAATGGGACAAGTGGTTTGATATACATGATATTTCTGTTGCACTGGAAAGGATGTTCTCGCCTCCCCATCTTGAAGGACTGCCATTGATCTCCGAAATGCCAGAGAATATCACTACTGTTGCCAAGGTTCCAAACTATCCTCGTCCTCGCCAGAAGGACTCTGTCACCGGCGGATCTTTATCCGTCATCAACATTGCCATCAACGGCTCATTAGCCGCCGTCTTCTCCATTCACTCATCTCAGCCTTTGCTGATGTCTTCTTCCTGGGCCAGACGATTGTCTGATGATCTTCCCAGGTCCCCTTCTCTACTCACCTACCTGCGCGGGTTTCTCAACCCGCGCCAAGTTTTCAATCATGATCTGCTCTACGAGCCTCCCAATCCTTTAGCTATAACAACTTTTCGCTCTCCTCCGATTTCTTTTCATTATTTTGTCATCAAAAATGAAAACGAAAAAAAAAACGTCAATTTTCAAACTCCTCAACAATACATCATTATTGAGGAAACCTCCTACATCTCCCACGAGTGCGTCCCGCCCTACGGGCCACTCATCCAAGGTCCCATGAGTGAATTTTTCTACTCCTCCTCTGAGGGGTCTTTCTCTGTACATTCTTCACCATCCCCCTCAACCTTTTCTCCTTCTGTAAATAATGTGAGTCAAACTAGGGATAATAAGTCAAGGGTAGTATCCAAAAAGAAATCCAAGGGTAGGCAGATCCCTCGTCGATTCCTTCTCGATTTAGCCACTAGGTGTCAAGCCCTTCTATCCATCCCTTAGTTGCTAGAAAATCCCATCCAGCTACCGGAGATAGAGTGTGAGCGCAACTGCACAGTTGGTGAAGGATATGGGGTTTATGAAATCACCGATGAAGAATACCCTTTTGAAGAAGGGGATGAAGAATATGAGGATGCGGCTGGCGCATATGCTAGTGGAATAAAAAGATTCGACGAGCCGTCAGCTGCCGTAGAAGAGTCCACCAAAGAAGTCAACTCGAGAACTGAGGAAGACCCTAGGATCATCCTCATAAGTGATAATCTACCACCCTCTGAAGAAGAGGCATTGATCGAAGTTCGTAAAGAGTATAAGGACACGTTTGCATGGAGCTACAAGGATATGCCGGGTCTGGATTCAACCTTGGTCGAACACCGTTTAACTCTAAAACCAGGGTCCGTCTCGGTAAAATAAAGGTTAAGGCGTTTTCACCCTCAGATGGCCTTGAAAATGAAAGAAGAGGTCGACAAGCTCCATAAAACCAGGTTTATTAGAGTCATCCTTTATCCTCAGTGGGTGACAAACATTGTCCCGGTCATGAAGAAAGATGGGAAAGTCAGGATTTGCATCGACTTCCGAGACCTTAACCGCGCGTGTCCAAAGGATGACTTTCCCTTGCCTCATATTGATGTGTTAATCGATAACACAGCAGGATATGAAACCCTCTCATTTATGGATGGATTTTCAGGATATAATCAAATCCGTTTGGCAGAAGAGGATCAGGAGAAGACGTCATTCACTACACCATGGGGAACATATTGTTACGTGGTCATGCCGTTTGGGTTAAAAAATACTGGAGCTACTTACCAAAGAGCTATGATGGCCATATTTCATGACATGATGCATATATATCTGGAGGTGTATGTGGATGATTTATTGGTGAAATCAAGGACCAGGATGGAACATCCAAGGGTTTTGGCTAAGGTCTTGCAGAGATCAAGGGAGTTCCAATTGAAAATGAATCCGAAAAAGTGTGTGTTTGCTGTATCATCGGGCAAATTACTGGGCTTCATTGTGAGTAAAAGGGGGATCGAGATAGTTCCCAACAAAGCTAAGGCCATCAGGGACATGCCACCTCCCAAAAATTTGAGGGAAGTCCGAGGTTTAATTGGGAGGCTGCAATTCATCCGTCGGTTTGTGTCTCAGCACTCGCAAAGGTGTAGACCTTTCTATGAGTTGACCAAGCCGAGAGTAGAATTCCATTGGGATTCTAAATGCCAAAAAGTTTTTAAGGGGTTAAAGGAATATCTGGCTAGTCCACCCGTTCTCATTCCACCCAAACCAGAAAAACCTCTGATCCTTTACATCTCAGTCTTGGATGAGTCTGTGGGAGCCGTCCTCGCGCAAGCCGATGAAGAAGGTAAGGAACGGGCAACCTATTACTTATCCAAACTCCTCAATCCCTACGAGCAGAAGTACACGGCTATGGAGAAAACCTGTGCTGCCCTCGTTTGGGTGGTACAGAAATTAAAGCATTACTTTCTGGCTCATGAAGTCCATTTGATTGCTCGCATGAACCCCATCAAGTTTCTCTTGGAGAAATCTGTCCTCACTGATAGGCTAGCACGCTGGCAGAGTTTCCTCTCCCAGTTTGACATCACCTACATTCAGCAAAAGGTAATTAAAGGCTATGCTATAGCCGAGCATCTCGCTCATCATCCTCTCCCCAAATTCGATCCTGTCCAGTCAGAGTTTTCAGATGAGGAACTAATGACCATCAACCAATCAGATGATTACATATGGACGTTACATTTTGATGGAGCTCTGAATTCCCAAGGGAAAGGAATTGGCATTGCCCTCCTGTCGCCTGAAGGCCTTACATTTCCACTGGCATAACAGCTCAAATTCCCTGTTACCAACAATATAGCTGAATATGAAGCTCTTCTAGCTGGCCTGGAACTCGCTCATTCTTTTCGTATCACCGAATTACGAGTCGTAGGTGATAGTCAACTCATTCTTCGACAGGTGCTCACCAAATATCGCACCCGCGATCCCAAGCTCAAGCCATACCAAGCACTCACTGCTGCCTTTACCAAGCTGTTCACCAAATTGATCTTTGTCCATGTCCCTCGTCATCAGAATATTCTGGCCGATGCCCTCGCCTCGTTGGCATCATCTTTAAGGTTCCCTCTAGGAAGATGGTTTGATTCCATTTCCATCTACAAGCGTCACGCCCCTGCAATCGATGAAGCTTCCTACGTAGATATCAAGGATAGGATAGCAATGAAGGCCCTACAGGAAGAAATCCTTGAGAAGAGGGAAATCATGTTGGTAGAATTTGTAGAAGAACTGGCCGACGAGGAGAAACCTTGGTTTTACGAAATTGTCAAGTATTGCAAAGATCAGTCTTACCCTGAAGGAGCCACCACGGAGGATAAGAAAGTCATAAGAATGGTGGCTCAGAAATACACATTGGTTGGAGGTCTACTGTACAGGAGAAGCCTTACAGGTGTTCTACTAAGATATCTTGATGACGATGAGGTTTGGAAATGTGTAGAGGAAGCACACTCAGGTGTATGCGGTGGCCATGTAAATAGCCAAATGCTCGCTAAGAAGATCGTTCGGCAAGGCTTTTACTGGCCCACTATGGAAGAGGATTCTGCTATTTATGTCCGTAGATGTGTCAAGTGTCAGCTTCACGCTGAAAAAATTCATTCACCATCTTCCTCACTTCATCCAATATCCTCCCCATGGCCTTTCTCCATGTGGGCATTCGACATTATTGGTCCTCTTGGCGATCCCAATTCCCTCACCAAACAGAAATCTTTCATCCTCACTGCGACGGAGTACTTCACCAAATGGGCCGAAGCCCCAGCTTACGCGGAAATCAAGGCATCAACAGTCTGCAAATTCACCATGAGGAACATCCTCGCCAGGTTCGGCGTCCCAAGCACAATCGTCACCGACAATGGGCCACAGTTCATTTCTCAGGACCTTCAGGACCTCTGCAAAAGGTACGCAATTATATTGCATCATTCATCACCTTATTACCCACAAGGTAATGGCCAAGCAGAGGCCACCAACAAGACATTGATCAAAATCATAAAGGAAACCTGCGAGTCTAGTAAGTTTTCAGACTGGCCAGAAAAGCTTATCGAAGCTCTATGGGCCTATCGCACCTCAATCCGTACCCCCACCGGGCAAACTCCGTTTGCCCTGACTTATGGTATGGAAGTGGTACTCTGATCCCTTCTCTTAGAGTACAATTGGATGAGGAATTTTTCCTCGACGAACGTCGTAATTCACTCCTTGCCCAGTTGGAACTCTTAGATGAGAAGCGGCTGGCCGCTGCCGAGCATGCGCGTGTGTATCAAAATAGACTCGCTCACTTTTACCAAAAGAAAGTCATTGAGAGAAAATCAAAGTCGGTGAGATGGTTGTTAAATGAATTTTTGTCAAAGCTGGAGGGCCGCGTTCTAAACTTCAACCCAATTGGGAAGGACCATACATGATTCAGGCTGTGCATCCTGGCAACGCCTACAGACTAGTCGATGCTGAAGGGACCGAGTTATCCCACCCTTGAAATGGACTTTATCTTAAAAAGTACTACCCTTAGCTTAATGTCAAAAAAAATAATAAAAAATTGGAAATAAAATAAAATAACAAAAAATCAAAATAATGAAAAACAACAAAAATATGTATATACAACAACAAAACCAAAAAAAAAAGAGAGAAAAAAAAATTCAAAATGTCGATGCCTAGGAGTCACCATGTTGTTAAGTCACTACATTCAACCTCCATGATGGGATAGGGCCCATTAAGGCTTGGTAGGCACCGGGTCTTGGTCTGCCAGAACCGTGGAGATCCATATCCGGCCACATCAGCTTATGCTCGCTCAAAGCAAGCCAACATGTACACACTTACGTATTTTATCAAAAAAAAGGGGGGGTTGGTAGCATCACATACGGTGGGGCCGCACCCAGAAGACCTCCAGAAGCGGTAATCTTTATTCTCTTCTCTTCGACCAAATGAGACAGCCGACGCTCTTAAAACGCTGAGCATAAGAAACCAAAACTCAAACCCCTTAAGGCGAGAGTAGGATCCATTTTCTCGAGCATCGGTCAGAGCACGAGAAGAGGGTAGTGTCCCCGCAGGCATGTAAGAGGGATTCCACAACGTCAAACGACTACATCTCCCTCGTAAAAAATAAGCACAAAATTAAAATCAAAAGAAAAGTCTGGTCGTGACCGTGCCTGATTCAATCGATGAAACTCATCTAAGCAAAAATCTAAATCCGCAGAAGGGGCCATGGAATGTAAATGCTCAAGATGTGGTCCGAAGTTGTCCGAAAGGGAAGAGTTAAATGGGCCCTTATTGGCTCGTCGGGTTAACAGTTTTGCCAGTCCTCTCAGGAGGTTTACCCCCTACACTCTTCCTTCTTCCTTTGAAGATGAAAGCTCGATGAAGTTTCTGAAGGGTGAAACCCGCCAAGGTCTGCGACCTTATTTTAACACACGCGTATGGTTGTCTACTTTGAAAAGCAAAAGCTATCGCTGCAAAGGAGTCTCTGTGTTTCTGGCCGGTTAAGACCCCTGTCTACTGGCTTGATGTCTTCTTATTTAACCTTGGGCTTAGGCCAATGCAAGCGCGTCACTTGTGGGTATGACGGCGTCTGATTCCGGGTCAGCGTCGCGCGGTTGGTCGTTAGGGTTCCAGGGTATTCCATCATATACCATCTAGAGTTGTGAGGAGATAGACCCGGGTCGGGCAAATCATTTACCTCGAACACCTTTTGGGTGAATCCCTGTGGTCGGAAGCGACTGAGAGCCTAAGCATGGCATGACGGTATTGTCATCAGGGTAAGTCTTAGCCGGCGGGATTATCATTCGAGGGGTCTAGAGGCCCAAATCAACCTAGATGTGCACTTAGGATACCTGGGAGGTTAGTAAGAAACCCCTGTTCTCATGTAGGTTAGGTGCCATTTGGGTGCTTACCAGGCGTTAGCAACAAAAAAATGATAACAATAAAAACAAAAAAGAGAAAATGTAGATATTTGCACAAAAAAATGAATATAACAAAACAACAAAAAATGCCAAAAAAATAAAAATAAAAAAAATAAATCATTTTCGCATGATTGCATTTGTATGCAGCATTTCACTTTAAACTTCGCTTGCATTCGTGTGCTTGTCTGTCGCATTCATCACCATCACATTTTTCCCTTGCCTTCATTAATAAAGGCTTGGCCCCTTGACCCGTTATCAAGGACAGTCAAAATGATCACCTGCTTATTAAGCAAGGGGCCAAGTCAGAACAGAAATTTTGACTTGTTTGTTCAGTGGTGTGTGCAGGGATTCGAGATGGTAAGAAGGAAAATCAACAAAAAATAAACCTTATATTCCATTCTTTCTAGAAATTGTACATTAAGTTCCACTTTCTCTCTCTACATTACTTGTCCCGCCACTCTCCGGGCAAAACGCTCTCAATGGTGCTACCCAACTACGAAAAGCGGTACTTCTGTCGCTCTGCACTCCTCTTCCTATCCCCACACCCCGGCGTTGATCCGTCGGGGTAGCAAAGAAGCTACTAACACTAAAGCCACGCTCTCGTGCTCTTCGGTAGCGCTCCTCACCATCTCTCAACCATTGTTCAGCAAGACCAAGACTGGTTCGGAGTTCGAACAGCTGGGCCTCCATGGCCCTTCATTCCTCCCTTTCAGTCAATATGTCGTCTCTCTCTCTTTCTCTGTCCCTTTCTTTCTCTGCCCGTTCTCTCTCACGGTCTTCCCTCTCCAGCTGAAGGGTGATCCTCAACTCCATGGCATCTCTAGAAGAGTCGTCGTCAGGACGACGCCGCAGTTCCTCCTCCAGCTCTGCTATTCTGGCCTCCCTCTGCGCAGCATGGGCAAGCGCCTCTTGCATCTCCTTTTCCTGCCAGATGTACTATCTCAGATATGCGACAAGGCATAAACAAGGAGAACTCAACACTGAAACTCTTACCTGTATGGAGTGCATTCCTTCGGCCTCTGTGGCACGATGTGTGGCACGAGCAAGTTGCTCGTGAAGCAAGTCAAGTTCTGAGGTGGGGATCCACAAGCTGGAAGTAACGCCACCTGCTCCCATCGCTGATGAAGCCGCATCGATCTGGGCGCGCTATAACCACATGAGATGATAATTAGAGGCTGAGCACCATGAATCTAGGGTCATAATTGGGCGTATGCATTGTACATACACCTACCGAAGCACTCAAGGCTCCGCGGGTGTCTCCCAATTGTTGCTTTGTCTCTGCCAGGCGAGATCGCAAGTTCGCTATCATGGTATCACAGACATCCTGCGGCCATAAGAGTCAGCATTTCTAAAAAAAAAATAACCAAAAAAAAAAGAAAAGAAGAAAAGAAAAAAAAGGGGAGACCCACCTCTACAAGTCCCCGGGGTTGGAGTCGCTCTGCGTATATAGTCTTATACAGACGCAGATAGTCTTCACTATCCTGCGCATGTGATTCCACGATTGTGCCATCCCGTTGCCAGTCTTCATACTGTTCGGGGAACCACACATGCCAATCAATGCCAGTTGCTGGTCCCCGTGTCTTTCTTTCGACGCGAGGTGGCGCAGCCGTATCCACCCATTCCTGATCTAGTCCTAAAGTCCTCATAACCAATCGTAGTCGAAGCGGCTCGATTTCATTCAGGCAGTGCATCCAGAGGTCCCGTCCGAACCAGGCACGACTTGTTAAAACCCATGGTTGGTCGACATCGACCATGCCTGAGTAAGGTCTCCACTTTACCTAGGATAGGTTGTACATATTCGTTTAGGTGGTCAGAATCAAAAATAAAATAAAAAAAATAAAATAAATAAAATAAAATAAAATAAAAATAATGCCACAAAAAATCCCACCATCGCTGCAGGGAACTCATGTAGCTCGCGCCTTAGCACCATCAGTTGGTAGGTTAGAGGTGCTGCACTCATGATGGGTTGCCACTGCCTCGCTAACGGCACCATCACTGGTCGCCAATGTCGAGCTCTCCCCATCGGGAGGTAATAATAGCTCCACAGCTGCATTAGCATATGCCATCAGTACCTTAAGTGGACTATTACAAAAAATAAACAAAAAAATAAAAATAAAATAAAACCAAAAAAAATACCTGGATAAATGGTGTGAAGCCACTCACAGTCATATCACGATCTGCCTCTTGGGACAGACCTGTAAACAAGTGCGCCAGCATGACAGCTCCCCAGGCGTACTGCCCTACTCTTTCGAGGTCTGATAACAGCTCTAGGAAACGACAGTGGATACCGTCTCCTTTCGAGCTCAGTATCAATCTTTCCAGCAAGAAGAGGAGAAATCTCCTTAAATCCATGTTGGATCTCTCCTAATTATCGAAATACGTGCAGTATACAGCTTGACATCCTCTTTCCATCCTTTCCATGAATTCTTCCGAGGACTCATCATCCCGTCGACGAGTATCAGTGAGCCCTAATGCCTCCATGATAGATGCCCTGGCTACTGACCTGTTCTTCCCACCATCTAGGTCCAACCCCAGTAGCTTTTGGGCGCCTTTTCGGTAGTCCGCATAGGTGACTCCGGTCACTGCCTCGCCATCCACCTTGAGGCTCGTGATTCGGACCACATCTTCCAGGTTGGGCACCATGTGCCCCCAGGGCATCAAGAATGCCCGGCACACTGGGTCCCATCTTTCACGCAAGGCTTGGACCAGGACCAGGTCGAGTTTGTTCGGCTCAATCCGCAGGAAGGCACCAAATCCCATCACGTCTAGCCTGGCCTTCTGAAAATCCGGGAGACCCCGGTATGCTGCCACTACTAATTCCCACGAAATATGGGATTTCATCACACTCTGCGCATGCACGAGGAATGGAGAATGGTTTTTTCAAAGGAAAGAAAGAAGGAAAGAAAGGAAGAAAGAAAAAATGAGAAAGGGGGCAGGAAAGCTCAGCTTACGAGTTGTGATTGGGTCCTTTCGCTGAAGTGCCCTTCGAGGTCCGAGAGCTTCCGAGAACTGCTACCACTAGACCTACTCCTCTTCGAGGAATGGGAAGATTCTCCCTCCATCCAGACCTCAGAATTCTAGGTTACTCCTCTCCCGTGGGAACTTGTACTCTTCAAGTTGGCTCTCGATGTCCCTGGGAGAACGAAAGGGGCAGGTATTTATAGAAATGGGAGAAGTGTGGGCCAAGATTGCCTCCGCCACCTTTGACGATAGCCCTCACGATAAGCCACCTGCCCTGCGGTCCCATGTGTCAGGGTGACCGATTGGACGGTGTAATATGATGACCCACTCCCTATGCTGTTAGGGATGCCCTGTCATGATGCAGAGGTCGTCTGGGAAGCTTGAAAGATCAGCCCAGGAGAAGGGACTAGAGTCGTCATTATTGACTTCGGCAGCAGATTTCCGTATGAACGACGATCGGAGAGAGACATGAGTCCCTATTTTCGGACGGGATCTCAACAAGCACGTCACATGGGAACAGTGCAAAGGAGAAGAAGCGTAGGAAGGAAGGAACGCACGAGAGGACCAGTGAGTAACAGGGAGATAAATCATTCCATTCATAGATCTACATAAACTGTCATAAACATCACAATCATAGAGAGGAGGCGTATGTTAGCTCGCCAACTCTTTCCATCACACTCGCACATATCCCTCTAGGCGTCCCTCTGCTCCCCCCTAAGGTGAGGGTCCCTCAGGGGCCTTCTGGAGCCCTGTACAACAGCAGTCCCCTCACCTTGTGGCAACTGCTCCACAGCAGCGGCCCGCTACTGATCCCCTGGCGTGGCGAAGAAGCCACCGACAGAAAGGTGGCCAGACTGGCGGAGTCGCGCCCAAAACTCTCATGCCCTCTCGTAATTCGCCTCCATGTTCTCTAGCCTCTGTCCCATAGCTCGAAGGCCTAGTTGGAGCTCCCTCACCTGGACCTCCATGGCTCTTCTGTCCTCTCTCTCCTTCTCCCTCTCCAGCCTTTCTCTTTCCGCCTCTCTCTTGGCCACCTGGAGGAACACCCTCAACTCTAGGATGTCCGGATGTGGCCTCTCCTCACTTTGACGCCGCAGCTCCGCCACAGTCGCTACCCAGGCGTCACGCTCCTCTTCAGCCCGGGCCGCACGGGCCACCGCACCGGTAAGTTGCTCTCGGAGGGAGGCAATCTCCAGAAAAGGGGCCAAGGAGCTGGAAGACGCGCCGCCAGCCATTCCCACCATCGTTGCCTGCTGGGCACGCTGGAACAAACAAACAACGGCCGTCGGCTAAGCTCCAAAAAAAAAGAAAAAAAAAGAAAAAAGAAACTAAATAAAAATTGTAGCACTTAACTTACCAGGATCGATAGTTCCTGTTGAGTGACAGCCAGCTGCTGCCTAGCCTCTGCCAGTTGGGCACGCAAGCCATTGATGTCGCGCGTATCCTCGGGTTGGAGAGGTCTCACATGACTCTCCCTCCGATGTCGCTGGAAGTCAGCACTGTCCTGCACCAATACGCTCCCTTGCTACCCAGGGAGACGTGTGCGCCAGTCCTCGAGCTTCGTCTTGCCGCGACTCTCCTTCCTGACATGGCTCGGCTCGTCAGCGCTCGCCCATTCATCGGCCAAACTCGGGGTCCTTGCCATGCCCTACATCAAGAAAGAAGGGTCTTACATCAAACGACGAGAACGCGTCTCCTGTCAAGGACGCGTCCATCATTTGAGTGCAACACTCGCCGAGCCTTTTCCCCTCTCATGTGGCTCGCTCCAAACTCAAAAGGAAATCAAAGAGGTGGAGATCGAAGGACCTACCATGCCATGTTCACCTCCCTCCGTGCCATCGGGCCCCTCAAGTGCCCGAAGGGGCCCTTCCTCTTCCATGGACGCCTCTCTGTGCTCTCGCGCGTCCCTCCTCGGGCGAGGAGTTCCTCGCCCCTCTCGCCCTTCATCACGATTTGGCCCATCAAACTCCATCGATCGAGAACGGAAGAAGACGAAGATGGGCAAGCAAATCTCGACGGGAGGCGGGCTCGTTTGCGGGCAAGGCACGGAAGAAGAAGGGCTGCCTGGCGCTTTAAATTTAAATTTGAAAGTTAAAACACGTCCCCGCGCCTGGACGCGCCCAAAAGAAAAAAAAAGAGGATCCCTCCATGCAAGGCGTAGTTCCCTGCTTTTCAGGGCAAGGTCTCGTGAAACGTGCCTCGAAACAATTTAGTACAAGGAAAGTAGCGTGGGAGAGAGAAAGTACGCACAACACAAGGAACCATTTCATTTCACATAGTCAGTTATACATCATAAAATGAGGAAGGTGGGGTGTACAAGCAACTCTCTAACTCTCGCTACCACCCTCCTGATCATCTCTCTCCTCCCTCCTCTGACGGGGATCCCTGGGGGGCCTCCGTGAACTCTGAGAGGCCGTGCTCGCCTCACCAGGTGGCACCATGCCAGCCTCCAAGGCGCGACAACGCTCCTTAGTAGAAGAAACTAGGAAGCTGCCTATGGAGAACGAACCAGACTGACGAAGCCGCGCGCCGCGCTCCTTCGCCCTCTGATACCGCTCCTCGCTCTCCCGAAGCCTCCCCTCCACCGTGCCAAGGCTCAGTCGGAGCTCTATCACCTGGGCCTCTAGAGCCCTCCTCTCGTCCCAATCTCGATGTCGCTCTGCCCTCCTGTACTCCCTCTCTCTCTCTATGCTTTCCCTATCCCTCTCCTCTCTCTCTCTCTCATCGCCTCTCTCCTCGACAGCTCGAGGGTGATCCGCAGATCCAGCACGTCGCGAGGGAGCTCCTTAGCCTCCCGTCACCGCTCCTCCTCCAGCTCCGCAATCCGGGCGTCACGCTCTGCCACCCAGGCGTCGCGCTCTTGCTCGGCACGAACAGCATGGGCCATGGCCTCCCGAATCTCGGCCACCTGCCAAAGCCCACAGAGATCAGCAAAGGAGAGGAGCAATTAGAAGGAAAGTCGGGGTCAAGCAAACACTCACTCGAGCCTCGCAATCGCGCTCGGCCTCCTCAGCCCGGGCTACCGCGTACGCCAACTGCTCTTGAAGGGCGGAAACCTCCGGAGGAGGGCGCCGCGAACTGGAACCCGCTCCACCAGCCATCCCGATTACCGCTGCCTGATGGGCCCGCTGAAACACAAGAGCAAACGACAGTCGGAGGCTTGGCATCAAAAATTCAGGTCAAAAAAAATGCATCATACATTGCATAAACTCACCAGGATCTCCAACTCCTGTCGGACAACCACTAACTGCTGCCTGGCGTCCGCCAGCTGGGCACGCAGGTCGGCAATCATGTTATCCCGGGCATCCTGCATTGCACATAGATTAGTGTCACATGCATATATGTATAGAAAAGCAAACACCCTCATTTCACACTTACCCCTGCCGCACCACCGAGATGTAGACGCTCCCCATACCTAGCCCAGTACCTTCTCAGGTAGTCGGTGCTGTAAGACCAGTGTCTTAAGCAGATTCTTAGTGGTTCGGATCTAGATTTTATTCCGTGAATTTCGGCTATTTTTGCTGATTTTTTGGCTATTTTTTGGTAATTATTTGAATTAGTTATAGATTTTTTGGATTATATATATATATATATATATATATATATATATATATATATATCTCTCTCTCTCTCTCTCTCTCTCTCTCTCTCTCTCTCTCTCTCTCTCTCTCTCTCTCTCTCTCTCTCTCTCTCGTTCTCCCTCTTTCTCTCTCTCCCTCTCACGATCGCTCCTCCCCCACACTCTCGGTTACGGTCCCGACGGTCGCGGATCGAGGCGCGGGAGGTGTCTTTGGAACCGGCTCGTCGCGAGGAACGCGTAGGTGCTGACCTCGTCGCGATTCGTGGGGCGTGGAGGTGAGACGGGGCGAGAGGAGCCGCAGCGACCCTTTGCTTGCATGCAGCCCAAACTCGGTTTTCGTCGCGATTGAGGTAGGGGGATGGAATCCTTGTCTCGCTAGGATCGCATTGGCATAGCATGCACGTCCATCCGACGTTGTTTTCTTCAATTCCCATGCAAAATTTCATGTTAGGGTAATTTAGGCTAAATCCTTGAAAATCACTCCATGGGCATTATTTTTATGTTTTGATGCATGCTTTAGTTGTAGAATGTTGTGGTTTGGTAGGTTTTATAGTTTTTCTGTATTTCCATGTCGATCCGGCTCGACCGGGAGGGGGCTTGGTTTTAAGCGTTTCGGTTTTAGCTCCCAGTCGGTGTGACGGTCCTACCAAGAACCGTCACACGTGTAACGGCCCTCACGGGACGCGTTACAGAACTGTAACGGCCCTTGGTAGGGGCGTCACAATGTGTGTAACGGTCAGGCCCCTGACCGTTACACTCCTTTTGACTTCCGTTGACTTCGTGAGGCGGTTGGCCTGACGGCCTGTCGGGCGGCTGTCAGGGTGCCATAACGCGCCTCATGGGATGCGTTACGCCCTGTGCAAACTGCGGTTGCAGTTTTTGTCTTGGGTGGCTGTAACGGCCAGGGTCGAGCGCGTTACAGTTTGTGTAACGCGCCACACCCTGACCGTTACACACTGTAACGCGGGTAATGTAGACCGTTACATCCCCTGGGGTTTTCAAAGTTGCCCGTTCATTCTTTAATGTTTTCTAAGTTATGCATGCGCCGTATTTAATAGATTCCAGTAGAGTTGCTTCCACTTCCTTGTGATGGAACCACCAGTCGTAGCCCAGCGACTGAGCTGTCGTCCCACCCGGGAGAGGTGGAGGGGTGTTCCCATTGCACGGTTTGTAAGCTAGTTACCGTGGGCCCCTGCGGTTACCGTTGCGTCCAACGGGGGGGGGGGGGGGGGGAGCTAGCTAGAGGCCTGGCTCTAGGCAGGAGTCAGTGTGTGCACACGTGGTCGGAGACTTGGACAGGCACTGACGAGTGTCGCTCTGACTAGTACTTGGTTTGGTCCTGTTACGCCTCTCACTTGTGATGAGCCAGACTTGCGAGTTGCCAAGACGCAGTGTAAGTCGTCAGGGGACGCGTCTGGTCTTGTTCTTCTGGTGGGTTGTTCCGTCTCTCACTTCACTTGGTTACTGATTGTTTATTCTATTGGTAGATTTATTTCCTGTCGTTAGTATTTTTTTAATTATGCATCTGCTTGATTATTATTTAAATGCATGCTCTAATTACTTTTATATTTGCCTGTTTATCTGTTTAGTTTGAGGTAGGGATCCGCGTGACCCCTACTAAGTCTGGCTGTGACTCACCCTTCCTTCTTTCAGGTGAGCTGCCCCTGTCGTCTACCGGTTCTTCTCGTGGTTGTGCCGACCGTTGTTAGAGTGCCAGCAGTCGTCGGTTTGTCTTTTGTTCTTTTGAGCCGGGGTATGCCCCGTGTAGTTGTGCAGTGGACCTTTGTTATTTGTGAATCTGGACTATTGTATATATTTTACCACTCTGATATTTTAAATTACTTCCGCACTTATTTATTAATTGCTGTTCTAATTAATATTGCGCGCCTGCGGTCTCAATTCGTTATGCAACTCCTCAGCAAACTCCACTAACCCTTCGGGGGCCTCATCAGCCTCTTGGGTGCGTCCCTAGTTCTTGGTATCAGTGTATCGATGCTATCGGTATATCGGTATCCGGAGCTCTGGGCCGTCACAGTTGGTATCAGAGCGGTGTTGGGGATTTGTATTAGGAATTGGAACTCGCGCTGGTCCAGAGCAAGTCCACTGAGTCGTCTGTTGCTGGCTTAGGATGTTTCTCGTGATTGCTGATGGTTTCCGTTATCGTGTGTTTCCTAGATTCAAGATGTTGCCTCGGGGTTGGAAGAAGGCTCGGGCTCCTCGGGAAGAGAGTGGCACTTCCTCTGCCCCAGCTGTGCTAGCTTCTGTCAACCCTGCTCCGCGTGAAGAAGTGCCTGGTGGTCGTGGCAGAGCATTAAAGGAATTCCTGATGTTCCACCCACCGACTTTCGAGGGTCAATCAGATCCGGAGGCAGCTAGGTCATGGATTGATGCCACTGTGTGCGTGTTCCAATCGATGGAGTGCGCGGAAGATGAGAGAGTTATTTTGGCTACTTATCAGCTTCAAGGTACCGCACGCACGTGGTGGACTGCAGAGTGGGAGGTTGCCTTCCGTTCCCGTCCGCTTCAGCAAATCACCTGGGTAGAGTTCGTTGCTACTTTCGAACGTGCTTACACTCCAGCCTGCCTTAAGTTAGCGAAGATGTATCAGTTTCTAGAGCTGACGCAAGGTGATATGACTGTGTTGCAGTACTAAGATAAGTTCATCAAATTGGGCAGGAATGCGCCCCATATTTTTTCTGATGAAGCTATGAAGACTCAGCAGTTTCTGCGCGGACTGAAAGCAGAATTGAGCCTGCCGTTGTTCGCTACCCGAGTGTCTGAGTTGGATTCAGCGTACCAGGCAGCTGTTGCAGTGGTGATGGAAATGGCGAGGACTCGAGGGCTTTCTCAGGCAAGAATGGTGCAGCCGACTGTGCAGTTTCAGCCGACTTACCAGCCGTCTGTTCCAGGAGTTCCTTTTGCCGTTCCTGTTGTCAGCGGTGTTTCTTCTTCTCCTGACTCCCACTTCCGACAATTTAAGAATAAGAAGTCGAAGAGGAAGTTTGAGCATTCGGCGCCTTCCGATCCGAGTCAACTATCCGTTCCTTCTGTTCGACCGCGCCAAGATTTTTCCGGTAGTCAGCAGCATCCGTGTCCGAGGTGTGGTGGCAGTCATCCAGGCGTGCCGTGTTCCTTGCCGATTGTGTGCTATCGCTGTGATCAACCGGGTCACGTGGTTCGAGACTATCCTCTGAAGCCGAAGTCGGTGCAGTTCTCGCAGTTTACCCAGCCGCAGCAGCCTCAGTTTCATCTTCCTCCGCCGCCTCAACCTCAGCCGTCTTATCTATCTGCTCCAGTTCCTTCTCAGCAGTCTTCTGCAGCCGGTTGCCCTTCGAGAGGCAGAGTCACTCACATCACTCGTGCAGAAGCTGTGGCAGCTAATCTGGTAGAAGGTACGGTTTCGATTTTCGGTCGTCCAGCTCATGTTCTTTTCGATTCTGGTGCTACTCATTCCTTTGTGTCCGAGGATTTTCTTGCTTGCATTGAGGAGCCGATGACCGAAGTGCCCTGTGCGTTGCTTGTTGAGTTACCCTCTGGAGATTTCATGTCCACTCCGGTGTCCCTGGAAGATTCCCCTATTGTCGTCAGCAATCGGTCGATGCCTGTGAAGCTTTATGCATTACAATTGGCCGAATATGACGCTATTCTGGGCATGGACTGGATGGAATTGTATGGTGCCGTGGTTGACTGCAGATATAAGCGAGTCTATTTTATGCCACGCGGAAAGCCAGCCTTCTATTTCCAAGGTATCTGTTTCTGTTCCTTTCATTTGTTATTCCTGCCGTTAGGTGTAATTTTCTTTCAGTTTCCTCCTTGTCCTTCCGTTTAATTTTGAGTATGAAATTCCTTTTAGGGGGGTGAGGGATTGTAAGACCCGTGTCTTAAGCGGATTCTTAGTGGTTTTATTCCGTGAATTTTGACTATTTTTACGGATTTTTAGGCTATTTTCTGATAATTATTGGAATTAGTTATAGATTTATTGGATTATATATATATATATATATATATATATATATATATATATATATATATCTCTCTCTCTCTCTCTCTCTCTCTCTCTCTCCCCACCGAATTCTCTCTCTCCCTCACTCGTTCTCCCTCTTTCTCTCTCTCCCTCTCACGATCGCTCCTCCCCCACTCTCTCGGTTTCGGTCCGGACGGTCACGGATCGAGGCGCGGGAGGTGTCTTTGGAACCGGCTCGTCGCGAGGAACGCGTAGGTGCTGGCCTCGTCGCGATTCGTGGGGCGTGGAGGTGAGACGGAGCGAGAGGAGCCGCGGCGACCCTTTGCTTGCATGCGGCCCAAACTCGGTTTTCGTCGCGATTGAGGTAAGGGGATGGAATCCTTGTCTCGCTAGGATCGCATTGGCATAGCATGCACACCCATCCGACGTTGTTGTCTTCAATTCCCATGCAAAATTCCATGTTAGGGTAATTTAGGCTAAATCCTTGAAAATCACTCCATGGGCATTGTTTTTATGTTTTGATGCATGCTTTAGTTGTAGAATGTTGTGGTTTGGTAGGTTTTATAGTTTTTCTGCGTTTCCCCATCGATCCGGCTCGACCGGGAGGGGGCTTGGTTTTAAGCGTTTTAGTTTTAGCTCCCAGTCGGTGTGACGGTCCTACCAGGAATCGTCACACGTGTAACGGCCCTCACGGGACGCGTTACAGAACGGTAACGGCCCTTGGTAGGGGCGTCACAGTGTGTGTAATGGTCAGGCCCCTGACCATTACACTCCTTTTGACTTCCGTTGACTTTGTGAGGCGGTTGGCCTGACGGCCTGTCGGGCGGTCGTCAGGGTGCCGTAACGCGCCTCATGGGACGCGTTACGCCCTGTGCAAACTGCGGTTGCAGTTTTTGTCTCGAGTGTCTGTAACGGCCAGGGTCGAGCGCGTTACAGTTCATGTAACGCGCCACACCCCGACCGTTACACACTGTAACACGGGTACTGTAGACCGTTACATCCCCTGGGGTTTTCAAACTTGCCCGTTCATTCTTTAATGCTTTCTAAGTTATGCATGCGCCATATTTAATAGATTCCAATAGAGTTGCTTCCACTTCCTTGTGATGGAACCACTAGTCGTAGCCCAGCGACTGAGCTGTCGTCCCACCTGGGAGAGGTGGAGGGGTGTTCCCATTGCACGGTTTGTAAGCTAGTTACCGTGGGCCCTTGCGGTTACCGTTGCGTCCAACGAGGGGAGAAAACTAGCTAGAGGCCTGGCTCTAGGCAAGAGTCAGTGTGTGCACACATGGTCATGGACTTGGACAGGCACAGACGAGTGTCGCTCTGACTAGTACTTGGTTTGGTCCTGTTACGCCTCTCGCTTGTCATGAGCCAGACTTGCGAGTTGCCGAGACGCAGTGTAAGTCGTCAGGGGATGCGTCTGGTCTTGTTCTTCTAGTGGGTTGTTCCATCTCTCACTTCACTTGGTTAGTGATTGTTTATTCTATTGGTAGATTTATTTCCTGTCGTTAGTATTTATTTAATTGTGCATCTGCTTGTTTATTATTTAAATGCATGCTCTAATTACTTTTATATTTGCATGCTTGTCTGTTTAGTTTGAGGTAGGGATCCGCGTGACCCCTATTGAGTCTGGCTGTGACTCACCCTTCCTTCTTTCAGGTGAGCTGCCCCTGTCGTCTGCCGGTTCTTCTCGTGGTTGTGCCGACCGTCGTTAGAGTGCCAGCAGTCGTCGGTTTGTCTTTTGTTCTTTTGAGCCGGGGTATGCCCCGTGTAGTTGTGCAGTGGACCTTTGTTATTTGTGAATCTGGACTATTGTATATATTTTACCACTATGATATTTTATATTGCTTCCGCACTTATTTATAAATTGATGTTCTAATTAATATTGCGCGCCTGTTGTCTCAATTCGTTATGCAACTGCTCAGCAAACTCCATTAACCCTTCGGGGGCCTCATCAGCCTCTTGGGTGCGTCCCCAGTTCTTGGTATCGGTGTATCGATGCTATCGGTATATCGGTATCCGGAGCTCTGGGCCGTCACAGGTGCTGTCCTGCACATGGGACACCATGGGGACCCCGCCCTGCTGCCAGTCCTGGTACTGCGCAGGGAAGTGGGTGCGCCAGTCCACGACCTTCGCCTTCCCCCGGGTCTTCCGCCCGACGCGGACCGGCTCATCTACCTCAACCCACTCCTGGGCTAACCCTAACGTCCTCATGACCAGCCTAAGCCGCATCGGCTCAATCTCGTTCAGGCAATGGGTCCATACGTCCCGCCCGAAACGAGGACGACCCGCTACGACCCAAGGCTGGCCAGCATCGGCCATGCCTAGGTAGGGCCTCCACACCACCTGCATCACCATACAGGCATCATATTAGTTGTCATTTTACTCAATTGAGTCACATAAAAACAAAAATAATCATACGCATCATACCATAGCCTCGGGGTACTCGGTCAGCTCCCGTCGAAGCGACGCCAGCTGGTAGCCGTGTGGTGCCGCAACCATGACCGGCCTCCATCGCCGCGCCAGGGGCACGGCTCTCATGTTCCCCTGCCTGGCTCTTCCCATCGGGAAGTAGTAGTAGCTCCACACCTGCATCCATCATACATCATTAGCACGAATAATTGCATATTTAACTATGGTAAAATGCATAAATAAAATGTTTACCTGGAGAAAAGGTGTGAAGCTGCTGACTGTCGTCTCCCTCTCTGAAGTCTGGGAGAGATCGGCGATCAAGTGGGCGAGTAGGGCTGCTCCCCACGCATAGTCCCCCACTCTGTCCAGGTCTGCCAGGATCCCAATGAAGCGACAGTGGATGCCGTCCCCCTTCGTCCCCAGCAGAAGGCGGCCCAGGAAGAAGAAGAGGAACCTCCGGAGGTCTAGATCCACCAGCTCCCGCTCGCTCGGATCCTGGGTGAAAGCTGCGCGGGCGTCTCCCTCCAGTCGTGGCAAAAACTCTGCCCCAGTCTCGCTAACCCGCTGGCCCGGGTCAACGAATCCGAGCGCCTCCATAATCTCTACCCGGCCGACTACCCTGCTGTCTCTGTCGGTCGCACTCGTCTCCAGCCACAGCAGGTCCAAGGCACTCTCTCTGTAGTCGGGGTAAGTGACCCCGCTGACTGCCTCTCCATCCACTCGTAGCCCGGTGATCCGAGCTACGTCCTCTAGTGTCGGCACCATGTGCCCCCAGGGCATCAGGAACGCCCGGCCCGGCACGTGCCACCGCTCCCTCAACGCCTGGATGAGAGGAAGGTCAAGTCGGAAAGGCTCAATCCTCAGGAACGCTCCAAAGCCCATGGCGTCCACCCGTGCCCCCTGGAAGTCTGGCAGCCCCCGATACGCTACCACCACCAGGGACCAGCTGATCCGGCTCTTCATCACGCCCTGCACATCACAAAATAAACAAACAAAAGGAAACACATCAGAATCATGAATGACAAATAACAAAGACTGCACATATTTATTTTCTATTTATTTTTTCAAAAAAATATTTTTTAATAAGGCGTCCAGCATACTGGACGCTTTCTTATTTATTTATTTATTTATTTTATATAAATATATATATACTATAAATAATAATATATGAAGGTGTCCAAACATCTAGACGCCTCTATATTTTGCTTTTATTTTTTTTTAAATAAAATAAAATAAAATAAAATAATAAATAAAATAAAATAATAAAAAACTTTAAGGTGTCCACCTAAGCGGACGCCTCCTTATTTATTATATTTATTATATATTTAATTATGTAATAACCCCAAAAAATAATAATAAATAAAACAAAACAAAAATAAAAAAAAGAAATATGGAGGCGTTCAGGCTGGATGCCTCCTTCCCTCACACTCCTCCCACCTTCTGAACGCCGCCTCTCGCCCCATTTCACGCCTAATAAAGCATCAGAGTTGGAGTCTAAGGGGCTTACCGGGTCGTGCTCATCCTCACCCGCATCGTCGGGGCCCTGAGGACCCTCCACGGCCAAGGGAGGTGCCTCCTCTTCTGCGGCAACCTCCTCTCCCACGGCAGCCTCCTCTGCATGATCCCTCGACTTCCTCGGACGACGAGCAAGTCGTTTCCACTTCTCTCCACCCTGGCTCGGGCTCCTTGCTCCATTAGGAACTGAGAATGGGTCGTTCAGAGTAGAATGGGTCGTTGGAATGAACAGGGAAAGAGAAAAGGTGGTGAAGCCCCCCATTTATAGAATTTGACCCTTTATTGGGGCGTCCAGGCGCCTGGACGTCCCGATAATTTTTTTAAAAAATTAAAAAAAATATTTGGGGCTTCTAGACGCTTGGACGCCCCCATAAAAAATTTTAATTAAAAAAAATTCAAAAAATATTTGGGGCGTCCAGGCGCCTGGACGCCCCCATTAAAAAATTTTAATTAAAAAAATTCAAAAATCTTTGGGGACCATAAAAAATTTTAATTAAAAAAAAATTCAAAAAATATCTCGGTCGTCTAGACGCCTGGATGCCCCCATAAAAAAATTTTAATTAAAAAAATTTAAAAATCCTTGGGGCGTCCAGGCTCATGGACGCGCCCATAAAAAAATTTTAATTAAAAAAATTTAAAAAGATCGGGGCGTCCAGACCCCTGGACGCCCCCATAAAAAAAAATTTTTATTAAAAAAAATTCAAAAACTTTGGGGCGTTCAGGCCCCTGGACGCCCCCCTTTTAAAAAAAATGTGTGTATATATATATGATCATAATATGAATAAATAAGAAAAAAAATAAAATAATAAAAATAATAAAATGATAACAAAGGGGAACAATGGTCCAAAATGTCAAATGCCAGATTTTATTCCATCAAAAAGTAAAGTGAGCTACATTAGGGGCTCAGACACTCTAGGCCTTAGCTTCCCGAGTTCGGTTACATAAGCCCTCCACAGCTCACATTCTTCCTCCACGTGCGCTAATGCCTTTCCCGCAACACTTGTCTTCCACGGTGCTTTAATGACCTTCGCTTCCTTCGCATCCGCTTCCATGCCCAACTCTCTTTTCTTCAAAGGAACGATGACGGTTAACAGTGAGAACGAGTGGCGCGGAATGCCAATCTGGAGGCAGCACCGATGCGCGTTGTAAATGACAAACTCAGTCACGCCGATCAGCTGAAGTTCAACTCCGGGAGAAGACCTCATGAGGAGTTCAAGCAAGAGTAGACATGCCGGCGCGCAAGTAAAGAAACTTTGTGTCATGGTTCTGAAGTGAGACCGCCAATCTTCACGTTTCCTCAGCCACGGAACACGGTTCGCTATGGTACCACCGAAGCCTAACACGTCGGCTATATGATGAAGGGGGCTTTGTTGGAGGAGCTTCGAAGCAGTCGGCATCCCCTCACGGTGGTAAAATTTGAAGTGCAAATCAATCCAGCAATTCAGAACAAGTGCGCAACCGAAAGGAGGCTTACCCATGCTGGAGGCAGTAAGGCCGCTGTAGAGGCAGGCAAGGACGGCGGGTCCCACCCTCTTGCCGCTCCAAATCCCGCAGATGGCACTCAATTGGTCCTCCTCCACTATGTTGTCAGTATAAGGGAATAGGAGAGCACCCGCCAGACAAATAGTGAAGCCTTTCATGATTCATTCCAAATGGTCATCGTCTGGTGACCCTCTCAGGGCATCCCTGACCCATTCCGCGAGCTTTTGCAAATCAATTCCCTTTTGAGTGCGGACCTTTCTGGCTACGCTAGGCGTCATGAAGCTTCCGAGGACACTCTCGGAAGTCACCCTTGTCAGTATCTGCATAGCCTTTATCTTCCCGTCACTCTTGAATTTCTTCAGTCCGAGCAGAAGTTCCACCTCCTCGAGAAGGATGGTCGCCTCGAAGGTCAGGAAGATGAAAGTGTGGGTCTGGGGATGCCAAATCTCTACCAATGCACCCATGGCAGCCCAGTCCATGCGAATCCACTCGTAGTGCTTGGCATGAATAAGGAGTCCCTGAAGATGCCACCACGTGAGTATGGCCCTCATGCCAATGGAGATGTTGGAATTTAGCTTCGAAAGCCACGGCAGTTTGGAGAACTTCCTCGGACCTAGGAATAGTGGATACGGTTGGAAAGAAGAAAAAGGAGACAAGGAAGAAGGAGAAGTGAAAAGAGAGCCCACATGGAAAATTTGAAATAAATCAACTTACCATATGCGACTGGATCATCCCACTCAGATGACCCTCGAGGTCGAAAAGTCGCCCGATCTCGCTGCTAGGCTTGCTCCTCTTCATAAGGCGGGAAGACTCTCCTTCCATCCTAAAATCCATGGATTCTCTTCTCCTCCTCCTCTTGAGCTTTCAAAGCTCTCTTTGGTGCATTTGGTTGAACTTGCCTAAGGGGAGTACTTATAGGAAAGGAGAGGCACTATAGGACGAAACACGTCACATCAGTGGTCAATCGTCAGAGTTTTGTCTGGATCTCCTTGTACTGTGGTGCGATTCTGCTGCGATTCTGTTGCTTTCTGATATTGTTAATTTATGATGGTCTGTACAGGTTTTACTAACGGACGTCATTGTCCCATCTACTGTCCCACCTTTCGGTGATTGGTCCCACCATGTCATGCATCATACTATATGATATCTACGCTATTAGAGCATGTCAAGGACCTTGCGACCCGAACGAATCTGGGGTTTGAGTTCCCCTTCAACAAAAACGGTGATGATTCCGGAAGAATTTGGGTTGTACGGATAGGCCGTTAATTTGTGATAGCGTGGGGATGAAGGTTCCATTCAGTGAGTTGGTGCGTGGATAAACGAGCCCCAGCTCAGTGCCAGCTCACCGAACCGGTATCCTGACCTATTCTTAACAAATTGATAATACTATCCTTGACTATTTTCTATTTTAGTTTGTTTTAATTTTTCTTTAAACCCATCATGCATTCATATAGGACTTTGATTTTATCGCGGAAGATCATTCAAAGTGATTCAATTGTGACAACTACTGTGCTTCAATTCTTACCAATATGAGATATTCCACTCCGAATAAAACACGGAGTTTCCTTGAGACGGTCCTACGCTGTTCTTCCAAAAGAGACCCTTGTTTGGACTGACCCTCAGACATTCCTCTACCTTTTTTTTGACCCACCTTGGCTGCAGCACTTCCACATTGGCTGGTAACCGCTCCCCAAAGGTGAAACCTGCAGGTTTACGACCCAGGTACTTCCACACCGAGAAGTTGGTCTCCTTTATTTTCGTGCCTGAGCGCACATCTCCCTTGTTTGATCTCCGTCCAAGCAACCGTCAAATTTGGAAGACCTTCTTCAAGGTCGCCTCATTGAGAATACGGGAAAGATTCCAGATAGTAATGTCAAAAGCGTGTCCCATTACACCTAGGCATCAACTTTTCAGTCCATTCCCACTCCATTTCACTTCACTTCGATACCATTCCATTACGTGTCACTCCCTTGCAAAGCAGACGCCAAGACGGGACAACTGTAGACACTCTATTCCTGACATCACTTTGAGAAAATCTCATATTACTATATGACGCCCCACAATGGCTTTCGCATTTTGAATCACTTGAGTGCTTCCCATTCTTGGGTCTTCTCTCGTCTTTTGAGTGGGTAACGTGACGCCTCCGCAGCATCCGTAAACCGCCTCGTCGCGGAAATCATGCAGCATATGGACGACATCACCACCGATCGGACGCATCAGAAGATTCTAGAGACAGGAAATGTCTGACGGATGGTTGCCAACGCGCTTTTGGGGGAATCCGGGGGTCTTCATGGAGGCGTCCATGCCCCTAGACGCCTCCATGAGTTTATATATATAAAAAATATAAATAAATAAATAAAAAATCAAAATCATGAAGGCGTCCAATTGACTGGACGCCTTCATCAATAATAAAAAATAAAAAATGAAAATAATAAATAAAAAAATAAATTTTTTAATGCGTCCAGGACCTTGGACGCCTCCTTTTGAGGCGTCCAGATGCCTGGACGCCTTCATTATCCGGCTCACGGGTGCCCCAAAAATGCAAAAACTTTGAGACGTCCAGGTACCTGGACGCCTTCAATCTCCAACATCCGGACAAACCGAACCGCCGCTCGATTTGACGTTGTGCAAAAATCCAAGAATGTGAAGACGTCTTGCCAACCAGACGCGCCCACTCGTGAGTCACGGGTGCCAACCAAACCCACGCGTTGTACCAAACCGCTTGCGACTTTCGGCGGGGTTCCGGTGGGCTGTTACGAAGGCGTCCAGTTGCCTGGACGCCTTCTTGAAAATATTCAGAATAAAAAAAATAAAAAAATAAAATATTCATTTTGCCTCAGTGGAGGCGTCCAGGACCCTGGACGCCTCCATCCTCCGAAGCTCTATAAATAGAAGACCCCCCCTTGTGGATTATGATTAAAATTCACTTAGGAATGAATACAATAAAAGAATAAATAAGCATGCAATAGCACGAGGTGCTAAGGGGAATTTGTGATCGCCAGAGACGCGAACGTCTCAAAAGTATAAGAATAATAAATAGGGAGGGATCGCGATATAAATACCTTAAAAGCGCGGGTGATTGTGAATGCTCCTTTCTCTTCTAATCGGCCGGCCGATGAAGAGAGTTCTACAATTAATTACCCTTGCAAACAAAAACAAACACCAACAAAGATATGGATTAGAAACATGGTGAGTGTAGCATCAAATCCTAAATAAAAATATGAGCATGATAACATGGTGAAGAACACACCTTAAGGGTGGTTGCCCTTAAACCCCTATGCAAAGAGGGTGTGAAAAAATATGATGAATGCAAAAATAAAACAAGGGGAAAGAGTGCAATAGTTGCACTAAGGGGAGATACTCAACATAGTTGAGATAAAAATATAAACATGAACATGAACATGCATGTATATGAACAAACCGATGATGATGAAACAAAAGTAAAGAGATGAGGGTGATAAAAGAAAATCTGATCGTTTGCTCCTTGGCTTGGATTCTCGATGGGGAGAAAACTTCAAGAGGATGAAGAATGAAGCATAGAAGCCCCTCCTTCAGCCAGCAGCGACCTGCGTGAGAAGAAAAAGAAGAAAAAAAACAAAACAAAGAAACAGAAGAAGAAGAAGAAGAAGAAGAACAGAAGAAGAACAGAACGGAGGGAGGAAGAAAGAGTTCGAATCCAACCGATTAACAGAACTAAGAAGCTCTATTAATAAGATAGAAAAAGAGATAAGAAGGAAAGAGTCCAAAGGAGGAATAGATAAGAAGGGGCAAGTGCCCAAAGAGGGGAGGATTAAGCTGGGCAAGAGCCCAAACGAAGCAGGGACTCTCTGGGGAAAGGCTGCATTCGTTCGTAACAAAAAAGTGAAACACGACCTGGATCTGGGCATCAATTCAAGAATTGACGACCTGCACAAAGGGCGTTTCTTAAAAACATGCCCTGCACAAGGGTGTTTCTAAAAAACCAATTTTTAGAAATAAAAACTCCAATAGTAAAACACGCCTCAACCAAAGCCACGTTTAAAAAACACGCCCCTGGGAAGGGCGTTAATTTCAAGTTTTTAAAGTGAGGGAAGTCGGTCAAACATGAAGAATTGATGCCCTCAGGCGTGGGCGTCCTTTCTCTAAGAAACGCCCTAGATCAGGTCGTGTTTTAAAAACACGCCCTTACCCAGGTCGTGAATTTTAAAATATTCAGATAAATGCCCAGAAAATTCAGAAAAATAGGAAAAAGGAGGAAATGAGTGAAAATAGGAGAAATTCAAGAAAAATGGGAAAAATCACTCAAACAAGCTAATTTGAGGGTCAAATGGGGCATTGCACGACAATATGAAATATACTCAAAATAATGTCAATTTTAGCGTGTCTACAGCTGCCCCGCCTTGGCATCTGCTTTGCAAGGGAGCGTAGCAAACTGAAAAGTAGATGCCAAGGTGTGATGAGACACGCAATCAACATCACTTGATGAGAATCAAATCAAAAGCATGAGATGAAGTAAATCTCGGGAAATTCAATGAAATCAACAATGTTTGGATAAAAGGGGAGTTGTGCACGCGGTGCATGAAGGAGATAAAATAAATGATCAACTTCCAACGCGGTGGAAGTACCCCAGGTCACAAACCTGTAAGTTTCACCATTGGGGAGCGGTTACCAGCCAGTGGACGTGCTGCAGCCAAGGTGGATCAAAGGAAAGGATTGAAATAAGATGATAAAAATCCAAACAAGGAGCTTTCGAGAAAATCACCCAAAACAGCAACAAAACGAACTGAAGATTCAATCCGGCATGGAATATCTCATATCTGGAAAGATTAAGATCAACTTCAACCCTCAAAGTCAGCTCATCATAATGATTTTTCAACAATTGTTTCAAATTCCTACATGAATGCATGCTGTGTTTAAAAGGAAAAATTAAATCAAATGAAAATATAAGATAATCAAGGATAATATTGCTAAGCTGCCAAGACTGAGTCAAGAAACCGATTTCACGAGCTGATACTAAGCCGAAGCCCGTTTATCAACGCACCAACTTATAAAAAGGAACCATCGTCCCCAGTCTCGGACGGCTCAACGGCCTATCCGTATGACTGAGATGCCTCTGGAATCGTCATCGTTTTTGATGAAGGGGAACTCAAATTCCAGATTTACCAAAGCCACAAGGTCCTTGATATAATCTAGTAGCATATGTAACATATAGTAAAATGCATACAGGAGATGGTGGGGCAATGAGCATGGGAACTGAGAACTGAGCTGCAAGCACCGTGGGGCTTGGATGATGATGCCCAGTCGGTGGGACCAAGAGCTTCTTATCCTGCGCTCAAAAATTCATCAGCCAAGATATAAAAGATAACAAGCAATGAATAAGGCATTTAAGCGTAGCAAGCATAGCATGAATCAAAGCATCAATAGCATGTCACAACATAGTAACCATTATGAGTTGAATCATGATATTGCAAAGCATCATTGTTTGTTATTTTGTCATGAGGATGCCAACTTGGCTAATCAAGATTTGGAGTCGAATGATCAAGATCTGATAATGCCCATCGACAGAATTGATCAAGAGAAATTAGTAGGAGTTGATTGAAAGATCTGGAGATGAATAATCAGAATGATAATCAGGAGATATAACCAAAATGATATAAGGAGGTGATAACCAAAAATGCCCAGGGTGGCATGTCATGAGAATATCGGGAGAATCAATAGATTGATAGCAATGAGTGGAGATAGGACTCATCCCGTGCTCTTGGTCCTTGCAAAGCTGTTCCTGCAAAACACCATCAGAAAATACAATGCAATTTTTATGGAGTTTTTTTTTTGAAATATGCAAATTTTTATGTGGTTTTTAAAAATATACTCAATTTTTTATGAATTTTGGAAAAATATGCAAATTTTTATGGGTTTTGAAAAATATTTCAATTTTTATGAATTTTGGGAAAGATATTCAAATTTTTATAGATTTTGGACAAGAAATATTCAATTTTGTTTGATTTTGGTTAGACATCGCTAAAGCAGCATCAAATGGTGTCTTAAACCACTGGCTAGGGGTCCTCGTTCCTTCCCCTTTTGCTAAAAACTGCCCAAAGCTGGGCGTGCATTGAAGGGTGACGCCCTATAACCGACTGCCCTTGATCAACGGTACCCCTACCAAGGCCATACCTGAGAAATGTTCGGTCTTGGAGGGAGAAGAGAAGAATAATTGGAGATAAGCTTTATGCAGGATGGGAGATGTCGGGACTTGAATTCTTTCCAAGGTGTTCCCCCTCAAAGAGGTAGTCTGTTGCGACGGGGCTTTATGCCTTTGATTTTTAGACCCTCGACATGCATACGACCAGGGTTTTCCCTGCGGGGACTTTGTCACTCTTGACATGCCATAATTCATAATTTTGCTTTTATCGAAATTTTGACTTGATTTTCATAATAGCCCTTTTGGCGAGATGTATATCGGGAAAACTCATATGAAAACTCATATTGATTTTGGGTCAAGACTGCCCCTATTTGAGACTCCTCTCGTATTGTGGATTACCTAGGTTGGTCATCTTGTCCGTCAACCTCTTGCCCCTGCATTCGGCCGAGTAAAGAAGAGAAAAGACTTTCAGATATACTCATGGCATGGCCAAAGTAGCAACGGTGTTTTACCAAAGGAGCCGGCTAAGGACGTCGTGAAGTGTGTGCGATGCCCAGCTAAGGGTTACTCTTAACAAGCAGGGAGGGAACATCGAATTTTCAGCGCCGGGTTATTATTAACCAAAGGTGCTACAGAAGCAAGCCTAAAGACTCTTTTATGACAATGATTTAGCCTAAGATAAAGATCTAAAATACCACTCTTAATCTTGTTAAGAAGCACTTCATTTTGAAAATCATGCGTGATGTAATGAGATAATGATATCATAAAATGCATACTTACGCCAATATATTACCTTACAACCTTTGTTAAAGCAGCTGCCGCGAGAGGTTGATCATCGTGGGATAGTCCTCTTAGGCAGATAAAGGATTGGAAGCAAAGGATTGAAAGTGGCTTAACAAGAAGGAGTGGTGCCAAGACCAGACTCAGACGAATAAGGGAAAAAAGGAAAAGAGGCGAGGGCTAGAACTCCCTTGCTAAGGCGTGGAGACCCTGATCACATGGAACAGTCTACAGAAGGAGAGGAGAATTAGAAGGAGGAGTGAGGACTAAAGCCTCGAAAGCAGTGGGTGAAAGGGCAGATGCCCAAGGCAGTGGATGTGGAAGAAGTTGGGTCGGACCCAGAATCAGGAGGAATTAGAAGAAGAAATTGGTAGATGGAAAGAGGCGGATCTGGAGGGTCCGGAGGCGGAGGAGAATCGTGAGAGGAGAAATCATCCGGAGGCTCCGGAGGGATAAAATATCGAGGGACGCGATGCCCTGAGAAGAAATCTGAAAAAGAGTGATGAAAAAGGAAGGAGAGAACGAAGGAGGTGATGTCTTGGAAGAACAGAAAGATGAACTGGAAGAAAGATGGATGGTCCGGAGGTTCCGTAGGGAGAAAATGGAAAGGGGCGCGATGCCCGAGAGATAAGTCCGGAGGTTCCGGAGGAAGAAAATGGAAAGGGGCGCGATGCCCGAGGGAAAGGTATGAAAGATCCGGAGACTCCGGAAGAATAAAGTGGAAAGGGGCGCGATGCCCTGGGAGAAAGTCCGGAGGTTCTAGAGGGATGAAATCAGGAGGGAGAAGATGGAAAGGGGCATCGTGCTCGGGGAAAAGATAGAGAGAATCAGATGGAGAATCCGGAGGTTCCGGAGGAATGAGATAGAAAGGGGCGTCATGCCCGGGAAGAGAATAGAGAGAATAAAACGGAGAATCCGGAGGTTCCGGAGGAATCAGATGGAAAAGGTGGAAAGGGGCGTCGTGCCCGAGGGGAAAGTCCGGAGGTTCCGGAGGAAGGAGATGAAAAAGGTGGGAAGGGGCGTCGTGCCCGAGGGGAAAGTCCGGAGGTTCCGGAGGAATGAGATGGAAAGGGGCGTCATGCCCGAGGGAAAAGTCCGGAGGTTCTGGAGGAAGGAGATGAAAAAGGTGGAAAGGGGCGTCGTGCCCGAGGGGAAAGTCCGGAGGTTCCGGAGGAATGAGATGGAAAGGGGCGTCATGCCCGAGGGAAAAGTCCGGAGGTTCCGGAGGAAGGAGATGAAAAAGGTGGAAAGGGGCGTCGTGCCCGAGGGGAAAGTCTGGAGGTTCCGGAGGAATAAAATGCCGAGGGACGCGATGCCCTGGGAAGAAGGGAGAGAAATCTGGGAGAGTGAGATGAAAAGGTTGGAAATGGGCGCGATGCCCAAGTAATGAAGATGAATATGAATAAGGTGGGAAATGCGGAGGATCCGGCGGTGCCGGAAGGCGGGGAAGATACGGGTTTGGAGACCCGGGAAGCAGGAGGTGCAAATACATATGAATGCAATAGAATGGACGTGATGAATGCAGTGAATGCATGAACGTAATGAAATGCAAAGAAGATGAGGAATGTGAAGGGTGAGAGGGTGAGATCCTCCTCTTTCCCCTGGGAGTGGCTCATGAAGAAAACGTGATAGACAAGAATATGGATGGAGTGGGATAGAGGGTGGATAAAGGAGTGGAAGACCCCTTAGCGCCAAAATAACCGCCCCTCCATGGCAGCAAAAGTGTATAGCCAATTGGCCCAATGGAAGAAGCTTCAGTAATAAATAACAACCCCCTTGGAAGGCAAAGAACAACAATGTGAGAGGATTGGAAAGTTGGAACATGAAGCATTGTGCTACCCATTAACTGTGGCGTATATGGAGTGTTGAACAAAATGGGCATTCGCCCCTTGCATGGAAGAATGGATTCAGGATTTGGAAATTGGAACAAGGGGTGCCCTGCCCGGCCCTTGGGTGACATCAACACCTGGCATTCTCTTCTGAACAATGACGGTGACTTGGCCTCCGCGACCATGCTTGGCACAATAATCCGGATTGGCATCCGGTAAATGAATTCTTGAATCTTGAATCGCATAGCCGTGGCCAAATCTGTCTTGCCCGGCTCTTGATCATCCTTGGCGCAAGTACTTATAGCAGCGTTCCCCTTCCGAGTAATAAGGGGAGGTGAGGCGGAGGCGGAAGGCTCCGTGGATGGTGGAGGTATAATGGAAAGTGTAATGGGAGGTGTTGTAGAAAGGATGAGTGGAAGTGGAGGTTCAAACACGCCGAGCTTCTCCCTTTGCTCGAAAGCAGTCGGGGTTGGCTTGAGTGCAAAAAGTGGTGGATCCTGCTCAGGATTAACCATAGGTGAAGGGTTAAGTGGTGGAGTAGGCAATGTGGGTTTTGGGGTTAAAGGGATAAGGGAAGGTTGAGGTGGTGGTAATGGGAGGTTAATTGGGGAAGATTCGAAGGTGGGCTCAGTGGAGGCTGGCGATATGGAGGTTAATGGCATAGCTGGTGGAGGTGTAATTGATGGGGGTTTAATTGGTGAAGGTGTAATTGGTGGAAGTATAATTGTGGGAGGTGTAATTGGTGGGGGTTTATTGCGGAGAAAATGCCGAACGGGGCGAGCGGCGTTGGGAGTGGGAGGAGACTCAAGATGTGTCGGCGTGGGTGATTGAAATATCGACCCATCGTCGTAACACCAAGAGGTCTCAAAAACAGGGGTAGGGTTAGGGACGGTGGCTTCATCCTGAGCAGGAGGTTCATCGAATGATAATGGGGGAAGTGGAAAGCGAAGGAAACTCGGAAGGGGTGCCTGCGGAGCTTCATCATCGTATACCGGCTCAAGTGCTTCAATTGCCGGTTCTTGCTTGCTTGAAACGCCAATGTCGCAGTCATCCATCCTATCCTTCCACTCTCTCTCCATCTTTGTAATGTCATTTAGGAAGGCATGGAGAGGGTTGATCGGAGTGGGAGGAGCCGTGACATTCTTTAATTGTTCCTCCATTAAAGTGATTTTGTCAAGAAGAGTTTGCTGGAAGGGGGTGACTTGAGCAACCGAGGGTTGGCAGGGCCTTGAAGGAGGGGTTGTGTAAAAAGCCCGTGGAGGGGAATCAACCGGCTGACCCGTAGAAGAACCCGGATGGACCGGATTACAAGGAATATAAGGGCCTCGAGGCCGCGATGGAGGAGGAATAGAAGGAGGCGGGTGATGGGCCACCCGAGGAGGAGTGTGAATAGAAGGAGATGGGTAATGGGCTACCCGATTAGGATTGTGAATAGACAAGGGAGGTGGGTGATGGGCCACCCGTGTAGGATTGGAAGGAGGATGAGATGAATGAGATGCACCCTCAACGGCGGCCTTAAGGGCTTGGATCTGTTGAGGGGTGAGATGATCTAATGCGTGCAAGATTCGGGAGACCTTCTCATCGTTGGGAGGGGACGGCCCTGAGGGAATAGTGGCCCGAAATTGAGTAGGGGGACCATGAGAATGGACATTGCCCATGGGCTGGGCATGACCATAAGAATGAGGACGTGGTCCCTTGAGAGTATGGTGAGAATTTTGACGAACATGTTGAAATTGAGGGGAATAAGACGTGCATGGTTGTGCATCCTCATGAATTAACTTAAACATGTTGGTTTTCTTATCATGGTAAGCCATTATACAATCAATCAAATGTGCAATCAAAACAGTTTACCAAGATAGCAAACAAATTAGAATGATTCCCTTTGATTTCTTTGTGTATGATCCTTGGTGAATTAGTGTTTTTCAATAAAGTTGGAGCGATTCACACAAGGGAGGATCCTAGTTTCAATATGATTTCACTTCAATGCCAACTAGGAACACTCTCTCACCACGTATAGGCCAACTAACCCCGGGACTTCAAAAGGGTACAACCTGCCCGGCGTCCGTGAGGGAATCCACGGGTGCGGGGGCTTACGGAGGCTTGGTTTAGGAATTTCCAATCCAAAGAGACGGAATGCTCAATGGAGGGTCGTTCCTTCACCAAGAGGGTGTGTGGCTCCTAAAGATGTGAGGAGAGAGGTCTCCCAAGCCAAATGCAAAGATGAATGAATGCAACAGATATAGGCAAATCACAATGATAAACAAGAGCAATCAATATGATAATCAATGGAGCACGGCTCTGAAAAACACAGGAAGAAGAAGACCGGGGGAAGGTCGCTACCAACAAAAGAGACGCCCTGGGGCAGGGCGTGAATCACTGTGGAGGGCCCACAGGCAGCGTAAAACGCGCCCTGATTCAAGGCGCTACAAATAGGAGAAACGCCTCTGGTGAGGGCGTCAACTCGCAAGGGGTGCACGGCCAAATCAAGAAACGCCCAAGGGTGAGGCGCTATGTAATAAAAAGATGCTCTAGGGAAGGGCGTTAATTCACAGACAGCGCAATAAAGCAGGGGAAAAATGATAAAGACGCCCGGGGGGAAGGCGTTAATCAAAGACAAGACGCCCTGCGTGAAGGCGTTACAAATAAAAGACGCCCCTGACAGGGGCGTGAATTCTTTCAAACTTCCACGGCCAGCAAAAATGAAAACACTCACAGTCACATAAATAAGGCAATCAACAGGATATTATGCTCATTAAAATTTTATTTTTGGGTAAATGGAATTTCAAAATCTCTATCAAGCTATCCAATCACAAGTGGGGAAGTGCAAAGCACAATGGAGGGTGCCCGTGGGGCACAAAGGAGGGGTACCGTGGGTACCAAAAGGAAAGGGCACACGTGGGTGCCAAGGGGAAAGGGGTAATCAATGAAAACACAAAGTGTCCCACCGTGATCGCCAATTTGTAGATGTAGATTAAAATGCACTTAGGAATGAATACAAAAAAAGAATAAATAAGCATGCAATAGCACGAGGTGCTAAGGGGAATTTGTGATCGCCAGAGACGCGAACGCCTCAAAAGTATAAGAATAATAAATAGGGAGGGATCGCGATATAAATACCTTAAAAGCGCGGGTGATTGTGAATGCTCCTTTCTCTTCTAATCGGCCGGCCGATGAAGAGAGTTCTTCAATTAATTACACTTGCAAACAAAAACAAACACCAACAAAGATATGGATTAGAAACATGGTGAGTGTAGCATCAAATCCTAAATAAAAACATGAGCATGATAACATGGTGAAGAACACACCTTAAGGGTGGTTGCCCTTAAACCCCTATGCAAAGAGGGTGTGGAAAAATATGATGAATGCAAAAATAAAACAAGGGGAAAGAGTGCAATAGTTACACTAAGGGGAGATACTCAACATAGTTGAGATAAAAATATAAACATGAACATGAACATGCATGTATATGAACAAACCGATGATGATGAAACAAAAGTAAAGAGATGAGGGTGATAAAAGAAAATCTGATCGTTTGCTCCTTGGCTTGGATTCTCGATAGGGAGAAAACTTCAAGAGGATGAAGAATGAAGCATAGAAGCCCCTCCTTCAGCCAGCAACGACCTGCGTGAGAAGAAAAAGAAGAAAAAAAAAACAAAACAAAGAAACAGAAGAAGAAGAACAGAAGAAGAACAGAACGGAGGGAGGAAGAAAGAGTTCGAATCCAACCGATTAACAGAACTCAGAAGCTCTATTAATAAGATAGAAAAAGAGATAAGAAGGAAAGAGTCCAAAGGAGGAATGGATAAGAAGGGGCAAGAGCCCAAAGAGGGGAGGATTAAGCTGGGCAAGAGCCCAAACGAAGCAGGGACTCTCTGGGGAAAGGCTGCGTTCGTTCGGAACAAAAAAGTGAAACACGACCTGGACCAGGGCGTCAATTCAAGAATTGACGACCTGCACAAAGGGCGTTTCTTAAAAACACGCCCTGCACAAGGGCGTTTCTAAAAAACCAATTTTTAGAAATAAAAACTCCAATAGTAAAACATGTTTAAAAAGCCACGTTTAAAAAACACGCCCCTGGGAAGGGCGTTAATTTCAAGTTTTTAAAGTGAGGGAAGTCGGTCAAACATGAAGAATTGACGCCCTCAGGCGTGGGCGTCCTTTCTCCAAGAAACGCCCTAGATTAGGTCGTGTTTTAAAAACACGCCCTTACCCAGGTCGTGAATTTTAAAATATTCAGATAAATGCCCAGAAAATCCAGAAAAATAGGAAAAAGGAGGAAATGAGGGAAAAATAGGAGAAATTCAAGAAAAGTGGGAAAAACCACTCAAACAAGCTAAATTGAGGGTCAAATGGGGCATTGCACGGCAATATAAAATATACTCAAAATAATGTCAATTTTAGCGTGTCTACACCCCTCAGTCCGAGGGGGAGCTTCTAAGAGGTCCGACAGGCTGCCAGATCTCATTTCTAACCCGTGGGACTTTTGCAGGGAGAGGTTCTGCCGGATTCTTGGGTGCCTGCGCTCGCAGGAGGAAGGCCGTCTTCGTCCACCGTGCTTCCATGCCGTCCCTACACTGCCGAAGCTCCGCCGGATTTCGCCATCGGCACATCCAATAAGCCAATCCTTTCCTTTTCTTCGTAGTTCTTTTACATTCATCACCTCGCATCCTCAATCTCCCTTTATAAGGGAGCCTTCTTTTATATACCTCTTTGCATAATTTCATTCATCATTGCATTTTCCTCCTACTCGTGTCCGAGAGGGGTTTAAAACCACGCCAACCAGGTGTGTGTCCTGCCACGATTTCATCACTTTTATTGCAAAAGATTGATACTACACTATCATTTTCTAATTCTGTTTATCTACTGTCTATTATTTTGCAAGGGTAACTGAAGAAAGCCCTCTCCGTCGGCCGGCCGAAGGGAGAGGAAGATGTAACCCGCCACTTCGTGCTAGTGAGGTAGGCGCGATCACTCTTTATTTTTGGGGTCCTCTACCCCGGACAATCACATCATAGTCTCGAGACCGCGGCGAGTAATTTCCCGCAATGGCCGTTTGAATTCTATCTACTCCTTGTTATATCTTGAACTGCTTTTATACCTGCCATATTCTCGAGGCCACGGCGAGTCACTTCCCGCAATGGCCATTTAAATTCTGTCATTTATACCCTGTTTATATATCTATTCTGCTATATTCTCGAGGTCGCGGCGAGTCACTTCCCGCAATGACCATTTGAATTCTGCTTCTTTTTATATCTTGTTATATCTCTATTCTTCTATATTCTCGAGGCCGCGGTGAGTCACTTCCCGCAATGGCCATTTGAATTCCGCTTCTTTTTATATCTTATCATATCTCTATTCTGCTATACTCTATATCTTGTCATATCTCTATTCTGCTATACTCTCGAGGCCGCGGCGAGTCACTTCCCGCAATGGCCATTTGAATTCCGCTTCTTTTTATATCTTGTCATATCTCTATTCTGCTATACTCTCGAGACCGCGGCGAGTCACTTCCCGCAATGGCCGTTTGAATTCTGTCTGCTCCTTATTATATCTTGAACTGCTTCCATATCTGCTATAATCTCGAGGCCGTGGTGAGTCACTTCCCACAATGGCCGTTTCAATTCTTGCTATTTAATTTCAGCACCATTCCCATCCCCCGAGGCCGCGGCGAGTCACTTCCCGCTATGGCCGTTTAACCCCCATATCTTGCTATATCGCATCTATCCCACATGCCCCGCAGGAGCAATCTCCCGTGATGGCCTCTTCTCTCCTCTTCCAGTGTTGCAGTAAAACAAAACGAGCCCGCGCGCTCCGCATCATTTCTCAACCGCGTGACATCGCTCACACCTGCATTTGTAAATTGAGGAATTAGTATTACAAGAAGGGGGCCGTGGAGCCCTTAATTCCGACAAAGAGATGAAGGGTGATCTGATCCCACCGGGCGTGCCAGACTTGTGGAGGCACTTTTTATTAGAATCGTTGTTGGTTATTTGTCAATTGGGTTTATTAAGTGCGTGGGCGTGCCAGTCACAAAATCACGATTTATTTAGGCTCCGAAGAGCCACGGGTGCGCTCGATCTGACTCAGTCAGGCGATTGTATGGTTCGGGTCGGGACTGAGACCCGCCTACCGTAAAGGTCACAGCGTCATTTACATCCCCTCAAGAGTGGAATACCCTTGATTAATTGTCAGAAATAAGGGCTCCACGACCGAAAGAAATACTAATTAATGCCGGAAGGAAATGGTAGCCGGGCTATGCAGTGAGCCCGTGGGGAGGGCATGAACACTCAGATTATGTCGGTCGCCGATGGACCATTCAATGTTTGGGCAAAAGTCCATACGGAAAACAGGACGGTAATGGGTACGAATCCGTGCAAATATCTGCCGGGGGATGGCAATTTTAATGCAAAGTGGGGGCTCAGGTCCCGGCGAGGAAGGGGGAACTTGGTGAGATATCGGCCCGGGACGAGGCCGGGCAGTGACCATGACGGGAGGAGTGGCTCCCGAGGGTGAAGCCCCAGCCTGCGAGGGCATCATTAATATTCCCGGGTCTGGAATTCGAGGAGGAGAGACGACAGCCATACTACTGCATTCACGATGATTGTCAGTGCTCATTATTATCATTTTTTTATTGACATTACCCTTTCTTTGTTGATTACCTTTTATCACCCGCAGACCATGAGCTCTTCTCCTGCTCATTGTTACCCATTTTATTTTTACTCCCCTTTTGTTATTATTATTATTTGTTTATTATCTTGATTGGAGCCACCCCCCCTTTTTATTATTATTATTGTTATGTTTTCCCTCTTCTGATTAGAGGTATGGTGGAATGAAGGTTGAGTGTGTCGCTGAAGGCTGAGGGGTGTACCTCTGAAGGCTGGGGGTGCACCGCTGGAGAATAGAAAGTGTACCGCTGGAGGGTGCATCGGGTTAGGATTGGAGAAGTGTACCGCTGAAAGGAGCATGCTAGGGTGTACCGCTGGAAGGTCTAGGAGTGTGCCGCTGAAAGCACTAGGGGAGCTGGGTGTACCACTGAAGGCAAGCGAAGGTGTGTCGGCCAGGGAGGTATGTTGAGAGTGCGACGTTGGGGAGAGGTAGGGGTGTACCGCTGGCGGGCTGAGGAAGAGTGTACCGCTGGAAGAATTGAGTTCAGGGTGAAGGATTAAGGTAAGTAGGGTGAAGTTCAGATGAGTGGGGGGTAGAGTTCAGAAGAAGGCCCCTTGCTCATGCAGTTCTGATGGAGAATCTCAGATGGTTGAGCCCCCAATTTTCTTCGCAGGCGATTGAGCCCCGAGTCATATTCAACAGTGCAGTTCTTTGAGTCTTGAATAGTTCTCTTAGTTGATTAGAATGTCTTATTATGGTTGGTTTCATTTATTTGTTGCTTCCTTTTGTCTTTTAACTTATTGTTATTTCTGACAAAAATTCGGCAGCATCTCCCCTTGACCCGGATTGTAAGGGGATAACAAGGAACATGCCCACAGGGAGTGACATGAACCAACAACTGAGGTGTGTGCCTAGGCAGCCACCTTTGGGGAAACGTCAAAAAACTCGGAGAAAATGCCGAACGAGAAACCCTCAGACTGACACGAGCTATGAATGAACCGGAGGAGTGATAATCAAGTTGTGCCGAGCTGGCAGTCTAAGAGTGTGCCACTGATTAGGTCAATAGAGGAGGTGTGCTGCAGAGGCAGCCAAGGGGGGGGGTGCCGCTGAGTAGGCCAATAGGGGGAGTGTACCGCTGAGGCAGCCAAGGAAAGTGTGCCGCTGGGCAGACTCAAGAAGGTGTACTGCTGGGCGAGCAAAAATAGATGTGCCGTTGGAGGGCTTGAACGGTATGATGACTGAGGGGCTTGAATGGGCGTGTGTACCGTGGAACTTGGAGAAAAGGCTGAGGGACCTCCTGGCCAGTAGATGAATCCCAACCGCTGGACAAGGGCAGTGGGCACTAAAGATCCCGTATATGGGGGAGGTAGGGTAATGCTCACGCTGTGGAGGGCCATCGAAGAGGAGAGGAGCCAGCCTTGTACTGACAAACCAAGAACATTACAAGTTGAGCTAAGCTAACTGACGGTACGAGGGGAAAATTAGAACGAAGCTAGCGGACCCAGGGGAAAGATGCAAACCACAGGTTAACGATGAGGAGAAGACAACAAATGCAACGAAAGAAGGCAAAGCCAAAAGGTGTTTCATTCATGATGAACTCAAAATGACAAAGATCATGGCCTGAAGGCCAAACATAATGCAACACATCCAAACAAATGGGGGAGAGAAATGGGGAAGAGAAAGGAAAAAAAGTTTTAGGGAGAGGGTCAGGATGAGGATGGGTGATCGTTCCCTTCACTGCCATCCTTCCCTCTCCACTACACAGCACACTCTCCCTTTCTCTCCTTGCTCTCCTCTACCTGCTTCTTCTTCTCGTTCTGTTCTCTTCGAACGGGTGCCTTCGCATGTCCTCCCTCCTTTTTTCGTGAGAGGCTTTTTATATGTGGGCCGTTGGGGGGGGGCAGATGTCATGATGGCACTGCCATCCGAGGTTGACTTCGGTCTCCTCAATGTCAGGTGAGGATCTCTCTCATCCAACCAGAGGGTGACACCAAGGCGGGTGCTAGCTGGCGTTGAAGTGGCCGAGCTGCGCGCTAAGGGGCTCGCCTACTGACCGTTGTGTCTTCTGCCGGCTCGTGCCGTCCTGGGAGGTTCAACGCTCTGTCGCTGGGGGCTGAGGGGTTGTGCCGTTGAGGGGGCAGAACGCCTGTGCCGCTGGAGGACATGACGATTATGCTGCTGACGGGGCACAACTATTGTGCCGTTGGAAGGGCATTGGGGCATTGTGCCGTCAAAAGGGGCTTCCAAGGGGTGTGCCGCTGGAAGGCACCAAGAAGGGTGTGCTGCTGGGAGCACCCCCATAGAGTGTGCCGCTGGGGCAACTGGCAGCGTGCCGCTGGGGCACTTCAGGGGGTGTGCCGCTGGAGGCCTCTAAAGGGTGTGCCGCTGGGGCAACTGGCAGTGTGTCGCTGGGGCACTTCAGGGGGTGTGCCGCTGGAGGCCTCTAAAGGCTGTGCCGCTAGGGCACTCGAAGTGTGTGCCGTTGAACGGCTGTTTGGGTGTGCCGCTGGGCACCTGAAGAGCGTGTCGCTGGGGGCTCGTTCAGGTGTGCAGCTGGGGCACATGAAGAGTGTGCCACTGGAGGCACCTCGGGGGTGTGCTGCTGGGGCCTTGCAGGCAGTGTGCCGCTGAAAGGGCACGGAGTGTAACGACCAGAGAGTCCGATTATCGGGAAGGCCCGATAACTCGAGACTCACACCGCCACCCACGAGTCCGAAGACACGAAAGGGTTAGAAGGATGGTGTGGAAACTACACAAGCATCACAAATAATTGTAGAATTAAACAGTTATATAAATAAGCAGGAAATGAGTTAACGTTTTACATGGTCCACAATATAATAATAAAATAACAACATTAGTCCACAACTAGTACAGAGACAAGAAAAGAAAGTACATCTATAAGGGGCATACCCCGGCTCTGACCTCTAGCACTAACGCTGGGCACCTGAACCGCGCTGAGCCTCAGACGAACTCCCCTGAAGCCTCGCCTCGCCTGAAACACGGTGAAAACACGCAGGGAATGAGTCTCGGAATAAGACTCAGTAGGGATCACTCGAACCCTACCTCGCAAATGGAGAAATCACTACGCTAGCAGTAAGCGAGTACCTCGAAAAGGAAGCCCTGTCACTACAAAACACCGGTCTCACGGCACGTAAGCCGACACACGCACCACGGCGGGAAGACCGAAACGCAACGGTCAACACGGCAGAAACCCGAAGGTCGAAGCCGTAACGACTGACAGCCTGACACTCCCGACTCGACAGGAGTACCTCCCACTAGAAGCACATCCGGTAGCATCCCCTGATGACTTACACCGCACCGCAGGTGAACTGTCTGACATGGTAGTGCCTACCCGAGGCACGGACACCGAACAAGTACCATAAACAAGTGACTAGCTGGGGTCACGCTCGTTAGCGTGTGTCCAACTGCCCCCAACCACGTGTGCACACACAGACTGCGCATCCCTGGTCTGGCCCTCTGATTGGTTTTACCCTTAGCCGGACTCTGGCTACAGACGTGGGGTCCGACGGAAATCAGTCTAAAAATCGTCTCTAAGGGTCGGCCCGTACACCACACCCTGGTGAGACCAGCACCGCGTACTGGTGGGTTACGACTAGTGGAGGGTCACTGAAGGAGTAGACTCTCAATTCAACGGAAAATCACGTCCGCATCCGACGACGTACGGGGACCACCCCACGTACCGGCACCGTCGCACGGAGACCACAGTCGGAACAGACACGGGGTTGTAAACCACCCGGGGCAACCCAGTGCCTGACGGTCTACCATAGACGGGTCACAAGACTCTAACGGTCTAGGTGGGACCGTCATAGACGCCTGACGGTCTAGGCTGGACCGTCACAGGACCCTGACGGTCCAACGCAGACCGTCACACTCTCAGGGTAAAACAGAGTGCAACACGGAGTGTAACGCACCTGCCCTAGTGCGTTAGAGACTGTGACGCGCCTATGCAGGTGCGTCACAGCGGAAAACAAGGGCAAGCCGTGATGCGTGCCACTCGGTGCGTCACAGCATGTGACGGTCCATTCCTGGAGCGTCACACACATGTAACGGTCCAGCCCTGGAGCGTGACATGGCCTGGGGGTAAAACAACTTCTGACGCACCCACGCTGGGCCGTCACAAGGCTGTGACGCGCCAGTGCTGGTGCGTCACACGCCTTGACCCCCACGGTCAAACCAATGGTCAGATGCCAACGGTCGGGACGCTCTAACGGCCCACCCCAGGCGCGTCACACGCCTGTGGCGGTCTATCGTGGGACCGTCACACTCCCAGACCCCAGTTCGCTAAACAAGGGCTGTGACGCACCCGCCCAGGCACGTCACACGGTGTGACGGTCACTGGAAGGACCGCCACACCCGCCCGACGGTGAAACGGCGGGGAAAGCCCAAAAAACCCAACCACGCCCCCATGCCTCCACCGGAGAAGGGGAAATCAAAGGGGAAGACCCCTGGGGACCCCTAGCATGATACTAGGCCACCAAAACGTGAAATCACGGGCTAAATCCATAGATCAGGCGAGCTCTCCCCAAATCATGGAAAACCCCAAACCCGCTTAATCAAGCCCCTCTCGGCCTCCCTTCGGCCTCCCCTCGGCCTATAAATCACGGAAATGAACGGCAGGGAGCTAGGGAATGTCACCCTACCTCAATGGAGCGAATGCTCCGCCGAATCGTTATCGAGATCACGAAGAACGCTTTGAAAACCCTAGTCCCTTCACGGTTCCCCACAAGTTTTACGCCACCACGATCGCCTCGCCGTCGCCCACGTCGTCACGCCGTCACCCCGCACAATCTGCAGCCGGAAGGGGACGTCGCCGCGGCCGAACGAGAGAGAGAGAGGGAGGGGCGGTGGTCACGGTGGGGAGAAGAGAAGGAAGAAGAAGAAGAACAAGAAGAAGAGGGTGAGGAGAAAGAGAGAGAAATGAGAGTATTTATAGAAAATCTGAAAATTCCAGAAAATATCGAAAAATATAAAAATTATATTTTCGGGATCCTCGGAACGCACCGATCGCAACGGTACCACTCGTGCCCAGGTGAACGACCCGGTTCACCCGCAGCGAGGTTCTGAAGGAATTACCGAAACACACACTGGTAATCGAAAAATAGGTGCGGAAAAGTCGCGGAACGCTTCTGGGCCTCCGAAACAACTCCGGATCGCACCGATCCGAACATGAAAGATGCCCGAAATGAAATTTTGGACACAACGGAGCCGGACACTTTGAGAAACCAGATCCGAGACCCACGAAGAAGGATCCGAAAGGTCTGAAATATTACAGCCCTCCCCCCTTAAAGGAATTTCATCCTCGAAATTAAGGACAACCGTAAGGGGAAAGAAGAGGAAGACTCACTCAAACAAGTAAGGGAACTGCCGACGCATCTCGTCCTCACGCTCCCAAGAAGCCTCACCACCAGAGTGCCGCTGCCACACCACCTTCACCAAGGGGATGGCATTGCTCTACAAGCGCTGCTCTCGCCTATCCTCAACGTGGACAGGAAACTCTGGGAGAGAAAGGTCTGGAGTCACCTCGGGCCAAACATAATCCTCAAGAGCATGAGAGTCATCGGGCATATACTTCCACAACATTGAGACGTGGAACACGTCATGCACCGACGCCAACTCTGGGGGTAACTGCAACCGATAAGCTACCTCACCGATGCGCTCCATAATCACAAAGGAACCAACATAGCGGGGATTCAGCTTCTCACGCCAGCCAAAACGCATCACCCCCTTCATCGGAGAAACTCTCAAGAATACTCGATCGCCCACGGCGAACGCGAGGGGTTGCCGCCTCCGGTCAGCATAGCTCTTCTGCCGACTCTGGGCCGCCAACATGTTCTGACGAACCACGTGCACAACATCCACACACTGCTGCACCAACTCTAGTCCCGTCAAAACACGCTCACCAACCTCAAACCAGTGAAGTGGAGTCCGACACGGACGCCCATACAACGTCTCATAAGGAGCCATGCCGATGCTCGAATGATAGCTGTTGTTATAGGCAAACTCCACCAACGGCAGATGGTGAATCCAACTCCCCTGCCACTCCAGGCAGTAGGATCTCAGCATATCCTTCAAGGTCTGGATGGTCCTCTCAGACTGACCATCTGACTGAGGATGGTACGCTGAACTAAACGCCAACTCCGTGCCAAGAGCTCGCTGGAAACTCCTCCAGAATCCAGAAGTTAAGCGCGGATCCCGATCCGACACGATAGAGATGGGAATCCCATGCAACGGAACGATCCGCTCCACATAAAGACGAGTCAACCTGGACACGCTCTAGCTGACATTGACCGGTAACAACCGAGTCACCTTCGTCAGCCGATCTTCCAGCAACCAAATACTATCCTACCCACTCGGAGTCCTCGGTAAATCCACCACAAAATCCGTGGTCACGTGGTCCCACTTCCACGCGGGAACATCCAAGGGCTGAAGAGTACCTCCTGGTCGCTGATGCTCCACCTTCACTTGCTGACAAGTCAGGCACCTGGCCACAAATTCGGCAACATCTCTCTTCATGCCAGGCCACCAGAACTACCTCCGCAAGTTCCGATACATCTTCGTCGCACCCGGGTGTATGGTGTACCTGCTCCCATGAGCCTCACGCAACACCGCACGACGAACCTACTCCTCGGCTGAGACATACAGCCTACCACGAAACCGCGCAGCACCGTCCTCGCCGAGTTCCACATCAGCTAAGGCCAAAATCTGGGGCAATTCAGGGTCCGCATGCTGAGCCTCTGTCACCTGACGGCGAATAACTGTCGTGACAGTCAGACTCGCAAGCACTGCTAACCCTGGCTCTTGGGGAATCTTGAGCCTTAAAGATACTTCAGGCACTGGTTCCCAGAGCCTCTACTTCCTCAACATCAAGGCACTGACCGCGACCTTCCGACTCAAAGCATCGGCGATGACATTCATCCTGCCCGGCTGATAAGACAAGGTGAAGTCATAATCCTTCATATACTCCATCCAACGCCTCTGCCTGAGGTTAAGGTCCCTCTGTGTGAACACATACCTCAAACTCTGATGGTCAGTGAACACGTCGAACTTCTCACCGTACAGATAATGCCTCCAGATCTTCAGCGCGAAGATCACAGCCGCCAACTCAAGGTCATGGGTAGGGTAGTTCTCCTCGTGGGATTTCAGCTGCCGAGATGCGTAAGCCACCACTCTACCATGTTGCATCAACACAGCACCCAGTCTGACCCCGAAGCATCTGTACACACCACAAAATCTCCCGGTCCAGAAGGTAAAACCAACACCGGAGTCGAGGTGAGCAATCTCTTCAGCTCCTTGAAACTCTGCTCACACTCCTCAGATCAGACGAAAGGCACATCCTTCCATGTGAGTCTAGTCATCGGGGTCGCAATGCGAGAAAAATTCTGGATAAACCGACGATAATAACCCGCAAGCCCCAAGAAGCTCCGGATCTCTGTCACCGACCTCGGCCTCGGCCACTGCATTACCGCCTCGACCTTGGCAGGGTCCACGGAAATACCATCACCAGAAATCACGTGCCCCAAAAAGTGCACCTCACGAAGCCAGAACTCGCACTTACTGAGCTTCGTATACAACTGGTGATCTCGCAACGTCTGCAGCACCACACCCAAATGGTACGCGTGCTCCTCGGCAGACCGCGAATAGACAAGGATGTCGTCCACAAATACGACCACGAACTAGTCCAGATACGGACGAAGCACCCTCTGCATCAAGTCCATGAAGGCTGCGGGGGCATTGGTGAGCCCAAACGGCATCACCAGGAACTCATAATGCCCGTACCTCGAACTGAACGCAGTCTTCTCCACATCGGACTCGCGAATTCTCAGCTGATAGTAATCAGACCGCAAATCAATCCGCGAGAGCACTCGAGCAGACTGAAGCTGGTCGAACAAATCATCAATCCGCGACAACGGATACTTATTCTTAATGGTCACCTCATTCAGCTGCCGGTAGTCAATGCATAGCCGCAAACTACCGTCCTTCTTCTTCACGAACAACACTGGCGCACCCCAAGGGAAAAAGCTGAGACGAATATACCCCTTGGCCAGCAACTCTTGCAACTGCACCCGCAACTCCCTCAGCTCAGCAGGGGCCATACTGTAGGGGGCCTTCGCCAAAGGTCCCGTACCCGGCACGACATCGATCATAAAATCGATCTCCCGCTGGGGAGGTAATCCAGGTAAGTCCTCCGAGAAAACATCGGGAAACTCGCACACCACCGAAATGTCCTCGACACCCAGGCGCGGCTGGTCTACCAAAACCACAGAAGCGAGAAAATCCTAACAACCCGCATCAAGCAAACGACGAGCTCGAATTGCCGAAATAAGGAATCGGGAAGAGGAAGACCTAATATCTTGAAAATAGAAGGTGGGTCCACGAAGTCGCCAAAAATAAACTCTCTTCAAGCCACAATCCACCAACGCATGATGTGTCTCGAGCCAATCCATGCCCAAAATCACATCAAAGTCCTGAAGCGGCAACACATAGAGCCTAGCCGGCAAACTCCGCCCTTCCACCCACACGGGAACCTCATCGAAGCAATACGGAGTGATCATAAAATCACCCGAAGGCAACTCCACTGCCAAATCGCAGGACAACTGGGTCACCGGCTCCTTGATGCTCAGTGCGAAATCCTCTGAAATAAACGAATGAGATGCGCCAGAATCAAACAAAACCCGAGCCGCACGACCCAAAATCTGAACGGTACCTTCCACGAGCTGCGATGCCACTGCCTCTGCCCTGGTCATGTGTGTGATCTGGCCTCGAGCTCTCTGCCTGCCTCCTACACTAGCTGACTTGGGTAGCGGTGGATACTGTGCCTACTGTTGCTGCTGCTGCGGCCTCTGCTGCTGGGGAATTGTTGACACATAAAATATATATGTATATATAATAATAAATGAGAGGGAAAAATGAGGGAAAAGAGGAAAAGAGGAAAAGAAAATAAATAATAATAATAATAATAATAACAAAAAAGGATAAAAAAAGAGAAAAAAAGATATAACGATAATAATATAATAATAATAATATGATAAGATAATATCAATATAAATAAAAATACTAACATATTTCATCTTATATTTCTTATTTTTCAGGGATGAAAGAAAAGATGAAGATATTGGGAGTGGGCCGTCTAGGGCCCATCGAACACCAAAGTGAAAGTGTTTTTGAAGCCATGGTCAAAGCCCATCCGAACCCGAAGTCTAAAATAGAAGGAGGCGCGCCGATCGTGCTAAGGCCGAGATCCAAGATGAAACCGCGCCGACGCTTCAATGGTTCGAGAGCCCATTATAAAAGCTGAGGTTCGTCGAAGAAGAAACTCTCTCTCTCGACAAGCAGAGTTTGCGGCGGGCCTGCTGAGCGAGCAAAAGAGAGAGACTTGCGAGAGAAGAAAAAAAGAAAAGAGAGAAAGAGAGCCAGTCGGCAAATAGGAAGAAGAGAAGGGGGAGTCATCTACGGGCAGAGGTAGGGGGCGCCGTTGCTGCTGCCGTCCGACGCCCCTCGGGGCTACAATCTCCCCCTCCCCCTGCTTCTTTTCTCTTCTGTTTTATACATTCCTCTGCCGCTATATTTCTGCCGGCGAGCTCTCTAATTCAATAGCCTCTCGAGGCTTTCTTCTGTTTGTATCCGACTATGCCTGATTTTATATGAATGAAAGATATATATCGATGCATCTGTTTATGATAAGAATTCTTTCTTTATGTAGATGTGTTGCTGTAACTAAATCCCCTCGATGCTTGCCCATGTGCTCCCATCGTTCTATCTTGAAATTCTGTAGCTCTGGTTTATGTTCCTTTCGTTTAATCCTGGGCGACGGCCTTATGGCTGCTACGACTTCGTAGAGATAGTGGGAGTATTATCCCATCTATCAATGACATTTGCGAAGGTATTACTACGCTCCAGGGAACACTGAGTTCTGGTGTTTACTCTTCGAGTTCTACCGCGAATAGTAGAAGTTATATATACCTCTGCTATAAGACGGGAGCCCGAGACAGCCCATCTCGTGGCTTTCCCATCTCTCAAATCATGAGGAAAAATAATTTTGCCCGGCTCTGATCTGGCATTTGTGTTCTCCTGATGATTTTCTGTTCACTCAGAGGAGCTCAAACCCGGTCGTTTCCATGGAATCCTAAGCCCCAAAATCCCCTTTTAACTAGTCTCGGCGTCAATGGCTCTCGGCGCCAAACCGGCGCCGATTACCTCCCGCGCCGGGAATCCTTTCCGTTTCCACGCCGAGACCTCTTTTCCATTTTCGCGCCGAGTGTGAACCCCGCCGTATCACCCGAACACATTAGCCGTTAGTTTACACAACTCTCGGTTATACGGATAATCCATATGCATGTGTTAAATGCTGTCAGTGCTACTATCACCCGTCCACTTTGTTGTGCACGTGAATAAACCCGCATGATAAATGTATTAGGATGCTTAAACCCCACTCAGCTGCCAGCTTAAACCTACGTGGATATATAGCTCGGCATAAATATGCATGGCCCCCACTCACCTAATGCATACATAAATAGTGATTGACCATTCACTCATCCCATTAACCCTATGTGCTTGCCTTAATATCTAAACCTCCACCACCAGCCATACCCATTTCACATGGGTATATGACCTCATGACACTTATGCATATGTTGTTGCATGGTCATCTTCAACACACGTTGCCAACCCCTACGCATATGCATGCATGTTGAATGAGCCATTAGGTGCATGCCGATGAATAGGAGGAAGTCGATGCATAAAACTAAATAAACCCATATATAGGTATGAAGCCCACCCAGCTGCCATGTATAGGTGAGAATATCTGTGAAGTTCATGCATGTGTAAAAAAAAAAAAATAATCCCCAAGTTGCATGGAGTCCATCACGTGAGTACCCTCATTTAGCCCATCCATGTTTAAAACATGCACAGTAAATGTGTGCACTAATCAATTTCTAAACAACCCACTAATCATCATAAAGTCATTGGTTCTTTATTTGGCCATGCATATGTTCATATACGTACACATGAATGTGAGAATAAATACATGCATCTTATTCTTATGGGTCAATCCCGTTGGGTCATTCATGCTCGATTCTGTGGAAAGTGGAGCCATACTGACGGGGTTTTACCCCCGACACTTATTTTAATTCGGGTTTCGGGTTTCCGATTTCCCACTTTAACCCCACCAGACCACGGAGTTCTGCCACTGCATGTTCTCCGCTGGTCCCTTAGGGGAATATTAATGAGTTGCCATGACGAGTGGACACTGTCCCGCTGAATTTTGATCCACTTGGATCTCGGGCTACGCCCATCTTTATTTTGGCTTCCATCTCGGCACTCCGTGGATGGATGTCCCATACTCCCCTCTTGGCATAATCCAAAATAAGTGGAGATGCTGCCGAAATTCATTCGCGATCATTGCTTTGTCATATCGTGTGATGTTTTCGTTAAACTGATAAATAAACCCCCCTGCTGTGTGACAGAGGCCTGAGACAGACTATCTCATGGCCCTTTGCCCACTGTACAAGGGGAATATGATCATCATGAGATTTTCCGTTGATTGTCACATGGTCTCCCTAGACCTTTTGCGGATGAATTTCTCCTCCCCTCTCAGCTTGCCTAAACATCATCCCCAGAGCCCATGAAGCCCTGATTAAACACAAGATACCCCCTCAATAGAACCCCGCATAACCTTTGAAGAAAACCAACAAAATGGCCACCGACGCCATCTCCCCCCGGCGCCATCTCCTCCCGGCGCCACCTCCTCCCGGCGCCAAACCCGTGCCGGGTGAAGGGCGCGCCGGGAACCATGCCACGCCGTCTACCCTTTGGCCTCATGTCGCGCCGGGATCCCTTCGTGCCGGAATCCTACCCGCGCCGGTTCGCCACCGTGCCGAAAGTCTACCCGCGCCGGTTTACCTTCACACCGGTTCTCATCCGTGCCGATTAATCTTAGTGCCGACCATTGTTCGAACACTCAATTCCCCAGCAGCCTTAATGAGCCCTAAACTCAGTCTAAACCTAATGTCCCAACCTCATTAGCCTTCATGCCAACCTTCATCATATCACGGGGAATCATAGTTCTTCATCCAAGTCTAAGGGAGATAAATTAATGGGGTTTTACTCCCACATTATACCGTTTGACCACGATGTTTTCTTCTAACCCTACTGACTCTTGGAGTTCTGCCACTGCATGTCCTCCAATAGTTTCTTAAGGGGATATCAATAAATACCATGATAATGGACATTGTCCCGTTGCATCTAGATCCTCTTGGATCTCGGGCTACGCCCATCTTTCCTTTGGCGTCCATCTCGGCACTCCGTGGATGGATGTCCTATATTCCCACTTGGCATAGTCTAAGATAAGGGGATATGTTGCCAGATTTATTCCGTATATTAATATGGCATATCTCGTTTTGCATAATCGCATGCATCTTCTATCCTGCAAATGAATGAGCATACCTATCACATTGGTTTTGCCCCTGGGATCCTTCTACTTTGGCGATTAATCAAGGGTTGTCCTTCTTTGGAAGGGCGTAATTAACGTCATAGCCTTTATGGTATGACGGACTTCCGGTCCCGACTCGGACTTCACAATCGACTGACTGAGTGAGCTCGAGCGCATAATAAATTGTCACTCCGGTGACTGGCACGCCTATTAAACCAACCAATAAACCAATAAATAAAATAAATAATAAATAAATAATAAATAAATCCATTCCCACAAGCGGGCACGCCCGGTGGGACCGAGTCTCCCTTCATCTCTTCGCCAAAGTAGAAGGCCTGGAGGCCTTCCCCAAAATACTGATCGTTTGCTCATTCTGATTTGCAGTGATCTCAATGGCTGGCGGATTTGCCCCGCTTGCATTCGGCCCTCAAGTGGGCGCTACCCACGCGGAGCATGGGTACCTGGCGGTGCCCACTGCTTTCGGAACTCTGTCACCAGTGGTGGGGTTCCCTAATTTTCTCGGAGTCGCCTTCATCGGCCTGCTAAGGATCGAGGAAGAGGAAGCTAACAAGACTGTTGCGGCCAAGGCCGTAGACCCTGCAATGGCGAGCTGTCCACGGGGAACCACTCCGTCTTGCCATACTATCTCATGCTTTGTCCACCACGTGGACTACCACGCTGTCCCCGCCAGTGACAAGGCGTCCGGGGGGAAGAAGAAGAAGAATCAAAGAAGAAGAGTTGTTGTTGTTTCCCGAGGCCGACTCTCGGCTTCTGGGAAGTCTGTCCTAATTGGTGGCGTTCGTGTTTATATGAACGGCCGCCATGCTGAAGCTTTGTCGGATCATATCATCCCGGCAGTTCCCGTTCACAACGCCTTCCAGGCATTAGCAAGCCAGAAGGCCAATCTTGACATGGATGTCCGGGGGAAGCTAGCTCTCAAGCTACCAAAATTCAAGCAAATTTGGGTTCTCAAGAGGACTCGGGGTTCTGCTTCGACCACACAAGATTCAACATCAACTGTCAAGGACCCCAGGTGTGGGGGCAATAAAGCTACACCAAAGGAAGAAGAGGTCATGCCAGTGGTCTCTCCGCCCGCTCATAGGATCTGTGCCAGGCAGACCAATGTTCTCCGACATTCGACAAGATCGAACGGAGCTACTAGACTATCGCGGCACTCCTACATACCGTCGATACAAGACCAACTGTCAATTTCTGCCCTCTCTCAAGGGCCTAATCGAGAAGGAATGGCCCAGGTGGTCCGAAGTTACTTCTATGGCTTGGAAAGTTCTTCCCTAAGTCGACAGAGGCTACTCTGCGCCATCAGCGCCGAAAGAAAAGAAGAAGGCAAAGAAAGAAGAATGGCGTCATTCATGCACATCACTGAATATGAAGATGGCTCGCAAGCCAAGTACTCTGAAGCTTCTCCATAGCATGAAGAGAATAAAAGGATATCAATGTTTGAAAAGTCAACCTTCCCTAGTCAAGCCAAGAAGACAGTCTGGGGGCAAAGAAAAAGAACCCAAGTCTTCACTTGCAACATGGCAGGGGTGGCTAGCAGATATGGGGCCCTACCCGAAGAGTCAGAAGAGTTGGCCAAGTTAGCTGAAAGGCCCGGGCTAATGACAAGAAGAGGCAAAGCTACAAGAGAAATGCTTGAAGCAGCCAAAGAGCAGCAAGCTATCACTACTTCGACTGCCGACATGGTGGCTTCTGAAGAAGAAGAGATTACTCTGCCAGCCTCGTTTGAAGATGTTTCGGGCGAAGCATTCAAGGGTACTTCCGCTATGGCAGTGCAAGACCCAACCATCTTAATGATGTTACAAAATTACCAGCAAGAGATCGAAGCCTTGAAGAGGCAACTGAATGAAAGAAATGAACAAGCCCCTTTTCCATGGCAACAGGACGTGCATGCTGAATCATCCCGGGAAGTTCCTAACCCAGTCGATGCTACACCCCAAGCTACTTCTCAAGCAACAGGCTATGGCAAAACCACTCTTCAGCCACATTCCCTACAGTCACCCTTGGTGCAACTAGTTCTTCCACCAGTGCAGCACTTGCCATCAACGGAGCCGTCAACGCCTCATGTCGAAGCACTACTCACTCCCTCTATAAAGCATTCTGCACATTGCCACTCGGTGCCGGTGGACCCAACCGTGGTAAATAGATCAATGGTGGAACAACTAATTGAAATGAAGCTGGTCGAGAGGACAGATGGTGATATCAGCACTTTTGATGTTTACAAGGTGCCATATCTGCCACAGTATGCCGCGAAGAGGCTCCCGCCTGGCATCAACAAACCGCCCAAATTTGAAAAGTTTGGGGGGCAGGGCTCTCCTAAAGAGCATATTGCTTACTATATGACAGTAATGGGCGATCTGGCAACAGATGAAGCCTACCTGCTAAAATTCTTCGGGTCCTCACTGACGGGCCTGGCTTTTGAATGGTATTCCAATCTACCGGCCAGCTCTATAAGTGATTGGGCAGCTATGCAATAGAAGTTCCAGGAGCGGTTCCATGTTGCTAAAAGAGAGGTCACACTGGCCGAGCTGTATGCATCCAGGCAAAGACATGATGAGTTAGCTCTGGAGTACATCAAAAGATGGCGGAATCTCAGTATGAGATGCAAGCGGCCGCCACATCCAGAAGACACGGTGCAAATATGCAAGCAGAATCTGAGCCGGGAAATCCTCAGCAGGATGATCGGAATTGAAATACGGTCTTTCGACCGGCTAAATAATGTGGTCATGGAGATTGAAACCTTCATCTTCAGCTCTCCCTCTACTCCAACTGCTACAAGCCAAAATGGCAAGTCTATTGACAAATGGTCATCACCCAAGGAAGTTCACACAATTGATTTCAAAGTGTTCGCTCAACAAAAAGAAAAGGAGGAAGGAATTGACAACCCGCCTCCTGCTAAGCCAGCTGAGCAGCAAGAAGTCCCGTCCTTGCGGACCAAGATGAAAAAGCTCTACTCTTTCCCCAAGGAGAGGACTCGGATCTTCTTTGAATGGGCTGTTGCAAATAACAAAGTTACTCTACCAGAGCCGAAGAGACCGGAAGATGCTAGAAAGAAGGATCATCCTCGCTTCTGCTTATATCACCAGATGGTTGGGCACCTGTGGGAGATGATTTTTTATTAAGAATATTTTTATTATGATTATGGGTTTATTTGGTTTATTTATTAGAGGTTTATTCGCGTGGGGCGTGTCAGCCACTGAGTGACAAATTTATTATGCGCACCGTCCGACTAACCAGACGATTATGGGTGATCGTGTCGGGACCCAAAACCCGCCGTACCATGAAGGCTACGACGTTAATTACACCTCCCCAGAAGAGAGGAAACCCTTGATTAATCGCCAAAATAGAGAGGCCATGAGGCCCATAGATTATGCAAAGATGTGATTGCATGCAAGCACACAATATGGTAGTATTTGTTTATTAGGCCGGCTCCCGGTACAGGGCGGAGAACTTAGATCCGAGAACCATCATTACGCATAGTGAGAGCCTCCGGTCAGGCGTAACCTAACTTTCCGCTAATCACCATTCGATATACCGGAGAGTCAAATCATGCAGGCATGCAAGGTGATTAGTGTTATTGTTTATTGCTTATTTAGTCATTTATTTGTAAATTTAAGGAAGACTTTGGCAATCCCTGTCACTCGCAGGGTTGTCGATTAGTCATTGCCTTTTTATTTTGAGACTGCACATAGCGTTACGGTGCATACATATGGGCCTGGGGTGGGCCGAGTATGACCGTATTCGGGCAGACTCGTGTATCATCGGGACAATGTATGCCAGGATATGGCAAATTCGATATTTAAAACGAGGGACGCGGTTAAAACCCGGTCAAAACGAATTAGATTCAGCGGCTTATTGGCCCGAGACGAGGTCATGCCATGGCCATAATGGGATTAATCCCGAGGTGCAGACACGACCTGTCAGGAGGGTCGTCAATATTCCCATGCCCGAGGTCTAGAGGAGGTGAGAGCTCCGGAGTGGACATGATCATGCTCGTTATTCTTTATTTATTCTTGTCATTATTTTTAAATGCGTGAATGCACTTTATTTGGTATTTGTTTGTTTATTTGGTTTTATTTTTATTTTATTTTTATATTTTTTTTATTGGGTGCATGCATCTTTCATTTTTTTTGGCATTTATTTGAGTTGTTATTCATTTATTCACTCCTTTTATTCATTTATTATTATTATCTTTTATCATTTATTTTATTATCTCTATTTTCTTTTATTGTTATTTATTCGACCATTACTTGTTTATTATATTCATAGTTTTATTTATTTCTCATTTTTTTACATCTTTTGTTATTTATCATTATTATTATTATTATCTTTTATGCATGTAACATGTTACGTGCAAGTGTTGTTAATGTTATTGACATAGGAAAGTGCATGCATGTGTATTAAGTGTGTGCATAACATGAATGAATGCATGTGTGTGTGTTGTGTGTATTACATGAGTGAATGCATGTGTGTGTGTTGTGTGTTACGTGGTGATTTATTTTCTTGTTAAAACGGCGCGATGATTGTGTTGCATGATTTTTGGTTTTGTTAAAACGGCGTGGTTTGGATGAAACTTTACGGTTAAAACGGCGTGCAAATGTGTGAGCACGCCGGATAACGGTGTTATTCTTTTTGTTTTATTTATTTTGTTTTATTTTGTTTATTTTATTATTTATTATTTATTATTATGATATTTAGTTGTTGTTTTTTTGTTTTACTATTATTTTTATTATTATTATTATTATTCATTTTTTTTATATTCTCGATTTTACAAATAGTTAATCCGGCAACATCTCCCTTAAACCCGGGGTGTCTAGGGAAAAGTGGAGGCATACCCACGGAATGGGGTAAGCTCCTTAAAGGCCGAGAGGTCAGACACGCTGACCGGCGGACCCGGGTGGACGGAGACCCTGAGGGCGAGCCTACGGGGGATACCGATGTGCCCATGGGTTATCCAAATCGGGGCAGTGTTCGCCATTAAGGCGGTTTAATATTCACTCAGAGAGTGACTATTTAAAACAGCATGAGGAATAAAGCCTTAAAACGGCGCGGTTGAACCGGCGTGGAATGCTCAGGGAAAGGGCTTAAAACGGCAAGGAAAACCGTAGGTGTAGAGGGGAAGCCTTAAAACGACACGGTCGCGGTTAAACCGGCGTGGAACGCTTAAGAAAAGGCATAAAACGGCGTGAGAACCGTAAGTATACGTTAAAACGGCGCCACAGGGCGTAGGTGTAGGGGGAGGCCTTAAAACGACACGGTCGCGGTTAAACCGGCGTGGAACGCTTAAGAAAGGGCTTAAAATGGCGTGAGAACCGTAAGTGTAGAGGGGAAGCCCTAAAACGGCACGGTCGCAGTTAAACCGGCGTGGAACGCTTAGGAAAAGGGCTTAAAACGGCATGGGAACCGTAGGAATAGGTTAAAACGGCGCCAGAAACCGTAGGTAAATAGAAAAGAGCTTGTTAAACCGGCGCGGCCTGATTGGGGCGCGCCGGAAAGGGCGCGCCGGTAAGGGCGCGCCGGGAAGGGCGCGCCGTTTTAAGGCGTTATCGCGCCGATTTAGCCCGATTTCGTGGAAACAGGAGTTTCGTTGGTTTATTTATGGACTTATTAACATGTTTTGGAAGATTTTGAAAATTGATTGAGGTGATTGTTCATCGGATCGGTCCCAAGCCGTTCAAAGTCAAATCACGGGCTCACGCGAGGTTCATACTCGAGCGCGACGATTGTTCCGAGTTTACACTCGTTCGAGCCGAAATTTCGGCAGCATCTCCCCATCCCAAAGGATTATCAGGGAGAAGCGGGGAGTACTCACGTAGTGGAGCAACCCCTAAAGGCCGGGTGGCGCAACGGCGGCCGGCAAACCCGAACGGACAGGAAGACCCCGAGGGCTAGCCTACTAGGGGCACCAAGTCCGTGGGCAGAAAGTAGACGGATGGCGCGACTCACAGCGGGAGCGAAGACCCCGAGGGCTAGCCTACGAGGGGCACGCGACCCTAGTCGGTACCACGTCCAAGTCGGGACGACCGATAGAGAGGGAAAGCCCCGAGGGCTAGCCTACGAGGGGCACCCGTCCCACGGCCACCACAAGGTCCGTGAAGGTCTGTGGATTTTAAATGTCGGGATTAACCCAATTTTGATATTCACCTAATAGTCAGTAAGGACGCTCATCATTAATGGATGAGTTCCCATGACCAAATGGCGGTTTGATGAAACAGTGGGGGTATATTCCCCTCCCCGGATTAGTGAGATGGGCTAATGGATTTAACCCTCTCGAATGAGCATAAATCGTATACAAACGATGAGAATGTATACAGCTTACTCAGCTAGATTCAACATATTCAATGTCAGGGAATGCTGTCAGCATGCGAATCCATGGACATAGGAACAAATGGACTAACCATTCGGTCACGAGAACGACCTCTTCGCCTCTAAACAACTGGGGGATGTGGAGAGGCTCGATCGAAGCATCCTGATGCCGTGATGGGTTGAGGGGCACATACAGATATGCCCTCAGCCATGATATCATCGAGAAAGAAAGGAAAGAAAGCAGAGCCAAGCACGACCACGGCGTTAACGCGAAGATCCCGGGGAGGGGGGTATTGCTGTAGCCCAGGAAGTCTGAAGGCGTATGCATCATAGGAAAACCACGGCGGGAATCGTTCGAACACATTCCGTTCTGACGCCATAGGTGATGGGGGGTAGTGCGTAATCACACTTTGCCCATCCCCGGCGCCGACACTATTGCACGGCGCCGCTTTAGCGGCCAAGAGAAGAAATGCGAAAGGGGAAGAAGAAGAGACGATGCAACAGAACAAAAACATTCGCGCATATAGCATATTCATTCATCCCACAATCGAGAAGATATTACAAATGCATACATCGGCGCCGGCGTTGTAGCACGGCACCACAGCTATCTATTACAGGGAAGCCTACAGAGGGAGAAAGAGAGAGAGATGATGAAGGGGGAGACGGGCTCATATCATTGCCCCTCCCCCTTTCACTTACACTACGACGAAGGAAGAAAACAGACAAAGGAAGATCGACAGAAAACACCGCGACCCACCTATGAAAACAACAGAGGAATTCTTCTTTTCCGACGCCGATGAACTTGTGCGCAGGAGAGGGCGACGGCGGTACGGTGGGGGACTCTCCTGGAAAACCTTCCTCCCCACGAAACCTAACCCTCTTATCTTGCGATTGGTCGTGGCTCTCCGGCAATCAGGACCTCTCTTCTCTTCTCTCCCTTCTTTTTTTTTTAAATTTTTCTCTCCTTCTTTTGTCTTGCGAAGGCATGCTATTATATAGCCTTGGTTAAATCGGCGCCCCGGAAAGGAGGGCGCGCCGTTTTAACGGCGCCGGGGACGCCCCAGTGGTGGCTTTAGCGCGCCGGATCGATGGCGCCGGGAAGCATTCCTCGAATGAAGAATGGACGCGCCGTTTCTGATGGCGCCGTTTTAAGTGGTGCCGGTGACCCTTCACGCGTCGTTTTGACTTGTTTGCTCGGCGCGGGCCAACCGGTGGGTCCGGGGATGGTTCTGGAAGTTCCCGTTGACTGTTCCTCTCGCCCTGGTCCTCGGAAAACCTTGACGGGGCGTTGACGAAGCTCTCGGCATGATGACTGGCCTTAATCGGAACTTCGTGTGCGTTCGGCTCGAGCACGCGGGTCTTCCGCTCACATGGCCTTCGGTACAATAATTTGTGATGCCGGGCCGACTTCACTTGTATTTGTAGCTTTCTGGTTGCTTCTTCGGGGATGATCCCGAATACTCTCCCGAGCTCCCGGGCCTTGCCTTAGCGGCTGTTCATTGAAGCCGAGCATCTTTTCTTTTCTTCTTTTCTTCTTTTCTTTGGTCTCATCTTTTGTTCGGCTTCCGCCATTCTTTTCCTTCTTTTCTTTCTTTTCTTCTCTGTCGGCACAGGAGCACCTGATCAGAACTTAAGACCTGCAGAAGCAGAAGTTAGGAAATGTTAGGAATATTTTCAGTGTCAACAAATGCCCCCCACCCGCGGGTGTCGCGACAGAGGGACGAAAGAGCGGGACGTGCGGGTGTAACCCATGGCCCGTTTGAAAATATTGCATGGATCCTTTTTATTATTCATTCCTTTTATTTATTCTATTTCCATTTATCATCATTCATTTTTCATTTCGTCATTCATTTTTATTATCTCTCTTTCTTTTATATATAGCCTCATCCAAGCATGCAGGCACTCAACGACCACAAGCATAGAATAGCTATGTAGCATAGTTCCCCTATAACAGGGATAAGATAAGGACAACGCCCACGATTCACGGACAGAGTGCGGCTCACGAAGCACAACTAAGGGAGATGTGCATACGTAAAGGGGACACTGCATAGAACGTACGCGTAGCATAAATCACAATCTACACCCATGACTATTCCTCCATAGTGAAAGTGCGATTATATGGGTAGTGAACCCTAGACATAGGGATGTGCAGACGTTCTGAGTAACACTGGAGGATTACTTTATCGCCTACACATATATTCGGGGCTCTCGACTTTTGGTAGCTTCGCACAACCCCCTTTTATTTCTTAATTTCGGGCTTCACCGTTCGGCGCGAGTTTCCTCATATGTCTCAATGGGGATTCCCGGCTACTAGGATTCGTCATATATTATGATACTATTGTGGATTTCACCGTTTGACGCGAGTCTCCTCATATGTCTCAATGGGGATTCCCGGCTACTAGGATTCATCCTATATTATGGTTTTATGATGGATTTCACCGTTTGACGCGAGTTTCCTCATGTGTCTCAATGGGGATTCCCGGCTACTTGGATTCATCCTTACTTTAATTATAGGGTTTGTTGCACCGTTTTCGCGCAAGTCTCCTCATTTGTTTCAGTGGGGATTCCTGGCTACTTGGATTCACATTCCACTTATCACAATCATCATCATTTTTTTCCTTTCTTTTTTTTTCTCTTTTCTTTTTTTTTAAAAGGGGGTAGGCAGCTTTTTCCTCACGATCACCCTTTACGCGAGTGTAGAGATTTAAGCGTCCATGAAGTGTTAAGAAGAATTTATGACGTCCCTATGACTAAAGACCATTGCTCACATTATGTGCGAAGTGTAGGAGTTTCGCCTAGGGTATATCATGCGAGTTGCGCTGGCAACAAACCTACGACTCTTCCCCTGGCCGTATGCACTCACCGAGAATTGGTTTTTCATTCCTTAGTGTGTGTCGTGACGCACACGTATCCTGAATCAGGGCAACGTTACTTAGCAAGGAAGTACGCGGCCTTAGAAATTTGAAGGAAGCGTGTTAATACTATACTACAGGCGGACATGCACGTGAGACAAGCAAGCACATAAACCACGTCATGATCATCATCCTCTTTTTTTTTCTCTTTTTCTTTCTTCTTTTTTCTTTTTCTTTTCTTTCTTTGCTCTCTTTCTTTGTCTTCCCTTTTTTTTCTCTTCTTTTTTCTTTTGGTTTCTTTCTCTTTTTTTTTTTCTAAAGGGCTTAATGGGCATGCCCACAGGTTGGTGATTCTGGCGTCGGGGACCCGATGCCATGGCAGTGGAGGGAATGAGTCATATGTGGTAGTAAATCCCTAGAGGGATCACGGGTTGGTATAAAATCAAAGGAGGTCTTTTCGTTCGTTAGTTCGGACAATATTTCCGATCCAAGGGTAAGAGGTTTGTCGACTTAGACCAAAGGTCATGACGTCGAATGACTTGGCTTAGACGTAAGGTCATGACGCCAAGGGAGGATATGTAACAGCTTAGACATAGAGTCATGATGCCGTACAACTTGGCTTAAGCGTAAGGCCATGACGCCAAGGCAGAACATTTACCGGCTTAGGCGGAAAGCCATGACGCCAAACAAGGATATTTAACAGCTTAGACATAAAGTCATGACGCCGTGCAACTTGGCTTAGGCGGAAGGCCATGACGCCAAGGCAGAATATTTAACGGCCTAGACATAGAGTCATGATGCCATACAACTTGGCTTAGGCGGAAGGCCATGACGCCAAGGCAGAATATTTAACGGCTCAGACATAAAGTCATGACGCCGCACAGCTTGGCTTAGGCGGAAGGCCATGACGCCAAGATAGAATATTTACCGGCTTAGGCGGAAAGCCATGACGCCGGACAAGAATATTTAACGGCTTAGACGTAAAGTCATGACGCCGTACAGCTCGGCTTAGGCGGAAGGCCATGACGCCAAGATAGAATATTTACCAGCTTAGGCGAAAAGCCATGACGCTGGACAACTTGACTTAGGCGGAAGGCCATGACGCCAAGGCAGCATATTTACCGGCTTAGGCGGAAAGCCATGACGCCAGACAAGGATATTCAACGGCTCAGACGTAAAGTCATGACGCCGTAAAGCTCGGCTTAGGCGGAAGGCCATGACGCCAAGATAGAATATTTACCAGCTTAGGCGAAAAGCCATGACGCTGGACAACTTGACTTAGGCGGAAGGTCATGACGCCAAGGCAGCATATTTACCGGCTTAGGCGGAAAGCCATGACGCCAGACAAGGATATTCAACGGCTCAGACGTAAAGTCATGACGCCGTACAACTAGGCTTAGGAATAAGGCCATGACGCCAAGGCAGAACATTTACCGGCTTAGGCGGAAAGCCATGACGCCGGACAAGGATATTTAACGGCTTAGACGAAAAGTGATGACGCCATACAACTTGGCTTAGGCGGAAGGCCATGACGCCAAGGCAGAATATTTACCAGCTTAGGCGGAAAGCCATGACGCCAGAAGAAAATATTGAACGGCTTAGACATAAAGTCATGACGCCGTCGATAGAAGGAGTCTTTTTGTTCTTCAACTGGATGGAAGGGTAGAGTCACAAGAAGAAAAGATCTTTTTATTTCCTGGCTAGGCAGAAGGCCCGAGCCAAAGGTGAAAGGGTCTTTTTGTTGACTGACTGGACGAAAGATTCACGCCAGAGGTAGAGGGGTCTTTTTGTTGTATGGTCAGACGGAAGGTCCGAGCCAAAGATGAAAGTGTCTTTTTGCTGACTGACTAGACGAAAGGTCCAAGCCAGAGGTGAAAGGGTCTTTTTATTGACTGGCCAGATGAAAGGTCTGAGCCAGAGGTAGAATATGAACGTTAACCTGACGGGATGTCAGACTTAACAAGCCTTGCCTAGGCGGTATGTCTAGGAAAGGGCAGAAACAATGCAATGTTGTCGTCACGACGTCACGTCGAACACGACCAACCTGGAAGAGACAAAGGGTCTGGGCCAGGGCAGAATATGGTTGTTGACTAGACAGATTGTCAAAGTCAACCAACTTGGAAAAGGCATGAGGCCTGAACCAAAGGCAGAATGTAACATAGGTGTTGGCTTGACGTCCTATCGGAGCCAACAAACTTGGTAGAGGCGTGAGGCCTGAGCCAAGAGCATCATGTAGGATAGGTGTTGACTTGACGGCATGTCGAAGCCAACAGACTTGGCAAAGGCGTGAGGCCTAAGCCAGGGGCAGAGTATAGCATAGGTGTTGACTCGATGGAACGTCGAAGTCAACAAACTTGGCAGAGGCGTAAGGCCTAAGCCAAGAGTATCATGTTGGATATGAACATTGAATGGGTGTTGACTCGACGTCATGTCAAGCCAACGCACTTGGCAAAGACGTGAGGCCTAAGCCAAGGGCAGAATATATAATATGAGTGCTGACCCAACAGGATGTTAGAGCCAACAAACCCTGCTTAGACGGCCTGTCCAAGACAAGGGCAGACATAAAACCTTGTTGTCCTCTCGACGTTATGTTGAAAATGACCACCCTGGAAGAGACAAAGGGTCTGGGCCAAGGCAGAATATGGTTGTTGACTAGACAGATTGCTGAAGTCAACCAACTTGAAAAGGGCGGAGTGCCACTAAACCAAGGTAAGGATAGCGTGGTCAGGGCGGAGTGCCACTGGACCAAGGTGAGGGTAGCTCGGTCAGGGCGGAATGCCACCAGACCAAGGAAAGGGTGGCGCGGTCAGGGCGGGGTGCCACTAGACCAAGGTAAAAGTAGCTCGGTCAGGGCGGAGTGCCACTAGACCAAGGTGAGGTAGCTCGGTCAGGGCGGAGTGCCACTAGACCAAGGAAAGGGTTTTATGAATCCCGCCCAGTAGGACAAAGGATAATTTTGGGGCTCGGCGATGGCGGAGTGCCTCAGGCCAAGGAAGATGGCTTTATGAATCCTATCCAATGGGACGAAGCTTATTTCCGAGATTGGCGAAGGCAGAGCACCTCAGGCTAAGGAAAAGACTTTGTGGACCCAGCCCGATGGGACATAAGGTAATTTTCAAGTTCGGCTGGGGCAGAGCGCCTCCGCCCAAGGGAAAGCTTTTGTGGGCTCAGTCCGACGGGGCTGATGGGCAAATTTTGAGCTCGACAAGGGCAGAGTGCCTTATGCCAAGGAAATAGGAGATTTTATTGGGCCGACATTGGACAAGGAATCCAAACCGGCATTGATAGGAGAGTCCCATGGGACGAATATGGCATTGTTGTGGCTGAATGCCGAAAGGCCATGAGAGTGCATACAATTCGGGAGGACTTGTTCTTTTCATTCCCTAACAGGGTTTGGACCCGTATTTAAAACGGGAGGCCTGGTGGCCAATGAAGGTCCCTTAGCATCGGTGGGACTATTGATTAACATGATCCCCCTGGGAGTATTTAGTGACAGCTATACATCAGATCAATAGCTATTTTCTTTCGTCATTGATTTCTTTAGGGGATGCTCCAAATAGCTTCGATTCGGGCCTCCGGCGCTTACGCCAAGTGTCCTCCTCTTGACGCTTATTCTTAGAAGCTGCAGTTGCAGGGTCTTCCTACCTCCACAGATGATGTAGTCATTTTATTATCCCCTTGGGCATTCGCCATGCGTTTTTTTTTTTATAGTCCAAGGTGGGTGTACAGGAGAGCGCTCACACCCTCAGAGAGGGGATGAGTGGTTCACTCCACCATACCAACCCCACAGCGTAACCATCAAGGCCTCCTTCATTTTATCTTGATTTTCTTCTTCTTTTTTTTTTTGGAAGACCCGACCGTCTGAGAGACGACATCTCAGATTCAATAGGTGGAGCCCTATCTCTATATATGCAAATTTCATTTGCCATCCCTTTTTTTATTATTTTTTTTTTTGGTGCATGCCCCCAGAACATGACCTTTCCTTTTTTTTTTTCTCTTTTTTTTTATTTGCCATTCTTCTTTTGTTGGCAAGCATCCGCATTCAAGCTATGCGGGCCTGCTAGACATCGGCTTCAGCCAGATTTGCGAGGAGCAGTTGAGGCGGTAGCGTCGCGCGGGGCTGCTCTTTTAAGGATAGATATTTGATGAGGGCATGGTGGGTCCACCCTGTACTCGCCCATCTGTAGTTCGCCTTTCTTGATCAGGCCTTCAATAATGTCCTTGAACACATAGCAATCCTCAATGGGATGCCCCAACATTTGGTGATAAGGACAGAATCGTGGATCGTCTTTTCTTTCGGCATCGCCTGGCTTCTTTGGCTCCGAAGCGCTACTTTGCCGTATTCACGGGCCCACTCAAAAAGTGCCCTAGTCTTGTCCTTTGGAAAGGAATACAGTTTCGTCGTTTTGCCCCTTAACGGGGGCCCTTGTTTTGCTGGATCGGCGGAAGATGCCTCTTTCATCTTCTTCTTCTGTTGCTCGAAGGCTTCAAAATTTGAGGTGCAAACTTCTTCTTGTGCCGGAGGTTTGTTGATTGATTTATTCTTTTGGCTTGAGACCATAGAGGCTGAGCAAAGTCTTGCCAGAACTGCTTCGGCATTGGCTGCAATGTCGCCTAGTTGTTCGAAGGTCGTGACTTCAATGTCAATGACCCATCGTAGAATTTCTATTCTCAAATTTTCTTTGCAGATTTGAACAGAGTCCCCGTAGCTCGGTGGATGTCTGCATCTTTCACGGAGATTCCTCCACCTTCTTATGTAGTCAGTGACAGACTCATTATCTTTTTGTTTGGCTGCTTGTAATTCGGGCTCGGTGACTTCCTCTTTGGCTGTCTCCATATTCATTATTTGTTTCGCCTTCAGCTCGTTCATCTGCATGTGCGGCCTCATTTGCACCATCTTCGGAGATGCCTTAGTTGCCCCCTGACGTGCCCGGGAGACTGTGTGCTCGAGTGGTTGAGGGAGGATACCCCTTGTATGATCATGTGCTATTCGGGGTATGACTGACTGCGCTAAAGCTTCAGGTGAGCCAGCACTACCTCGTGTCGCCTCATGTAGACGTCCTACCAGTTGCGGCATAGGTGGACTTAGATTCATTTCATTCAGCTGCCTTTGCAGCATTTCAATTTCCTGCTGCTTCTGGTGTAGCAGTGCCATCACAGTGGGGCCTTGCCAAGAGGGGCCGGAAGTGCTATCTTGCGCCTCCGGTTTGACTAGGGTGAGTGGCATCCCGTCATCGTTGCTGGACGCGCCCAGTTTCTTCGAGATAAACTCCCTGGGTTTCATGCCTTCGAGCCTGGGAGGAACATGGTATTGCATTCCCTTGTTGGCTGGTGGGCGTCTTGGTATTCTCCCAGATCCGGCAGCATGGTGGGAGGTAGAAGCTTTAGCTTGATTTGCCCCTTTTGGCATAAAGCAAATTTCTTCATTTTCTTCATTAGCAGCTTGAGCCACACTGGACGGTGCTGACAGCATGTTGCAAGAGAGAGCAACATGTCTTATTTTAGCTTTTGTATTCTCATTTTCCTTCTCCCATATGGCTGGCCTCTGCCCCTGTAGTGGGTCATTCGGTGCATGGAACACCCCTGCCTTTTCTTTAATTCTTTTTGTTAGCCCGTGAGACTTATTGTGTCCTTGACGGGCATGCTTCTTGACCTGTATAGGCTGGCTCTTGAGCTGCTCATGCTTATCAAGCCCACTTATAGTAGCTTGTGGCCGCTCCATGGCTGAGCTAGCTTCTTCATGTTCCCGCGACGGGGTTTGTTTCTTCTCTTTATTGTCAGTTGACCCTTTGATAGCCATTGGAGGGGCTATTTGAAGGCAGGTAGAGACTGCAAGAGGCAGAGTGGGCCAGTCCATGGCTCCACTAACATGGGCTCTCGGAGCCGGAAGGGATACTGATCTTGTTCGTTCCTTTCTTGATGATGTTTGCCAATTTCTTTGCTTTTCTTCAGGCACTAGGGCACAGTCTTCATTGTTGTGCTGACTACAAGCCTCTGGCACTTCTTTGGGCGATCGTTGGCATACAGATATCATGTTAATTGATGCCTCCTGTGTAGGCACTTCATGCGGGCATGGAGGATCAACTCTGTCCTCCCCCATTTGTAGCTCTCCTCTTTTTATTAAGCCTTGGGCGATGTCTTTAAATATTTGGCAATCCTCAATAGGATGCCCCAGGATTTGATGGTATGGGCAGAAATGAGGATCATCTCTTCTTCTGACGTCATCAGGCCTTTTTGGCTTCGGAAGGATGACTTTGCTATATTTGACAGCCCACTCGAACAATGCTCGGGTCTTGTCCCTGGGGAAGGCATAGAGCTTCTTTGCTTTGTTCTGCGGAGGAGGCCTCTCTCGACGTCTTGCAGGTTCATTGAGAGGAGGATTGTGCATCCATTTATGCCTTTTCGCCGTGAGACTGACCGCATGAACCGCTTTCAGTATCGGCCGTTTATTAACCTGCTTGGCTTCATGACTTGAGTCAGCAGAAATGGAGGGTATCTCGTGAAGAAATCTTCAACCTCCGTGGCAATATCACTTAATCGGTCAAATGACCGGATTTCTATTCCGATCATCTTTTCCAGAATCTCCTTCTTCAAATTTTGTTTGCATATTTGTATTGCATCTTCTGGATGCGGAGGGCGCCGACACCTCATGCAGAGATCCTCCCATCTCTTGATATATTCTGTAGCTATTTCATCATCTTTTTGTTTGGTCTCCAATAACTCGGCCATGGTCACCTCCATCTCAGCGATGTGGAATCTTTCGGTGAATTTCTGCTGCATGTCTGGCCAGTCGTGGATAGACCCGGCTGGCAGGTCAGAGTACCATTCAAAAGCAGGTCCTGTCAATGAAGGCCCAAAGAACTTCAATAGGTATGACTCGTCTGCCGCCAAGTCGCCCATGACTGTCATATAATGTGCAATATGTTCTTTCGGGGAGCCTTGCCCATTGTATTTGTCAAATTTTGGGAGTCTATTGATGCCGGGTGGCAATCTTTTGGCAGCATGATGGGCTAGATATGGTACTTCATATATGTCAAAGGGGGCATAGTCATCACCACCCCTCTTTGGCAGTCTTGCCTCGATCCTCTGCTCCACCATCAACTTATTCAGCATAGATGGCTCTTCTAGTTGAGGGCAGAGGTGGGTGGGCTGCATCAATAATGCGGCCGAAGTCATAGCATTGGATGGCAAAGGTTCTGACAGGGGGGCCTGCCGCTGCATCTGAAGGGGCATTGGCTGTGCTGGCTGGAGCCGTTGGGAATAATGTTGAGGAGTAGCCCGATTCTGAGCTGTAGTTTGTAGAATGGCCTGTGAAGGAGCACCCCCAGGGTTGAAACCTTCATGTGATGGCTCGGCTCGTGCCCCCGATTCCTCGGGCGCCATAGCGTGCCCAGTCTTTTCATTCAATTTTCTCTTCAGCAGTTCTACCTCCTGCTGGTATCTTTGCAGCGTCATCAGCACGGCAGGGTCCATAGTTGTTTCGCTACTGATGCCCTCGAGTGCCTCACCAAAGGTGCATCCAGATAGGGGTACCCCTTCTTCTTCAGATGCCATTGTCTTGGCATTGAGAGTAGTGTTGTCTTCATCAGCAACCCACTTGTCCTTAGAGACTTGCAGTAACCCAGCCTCAATTTTGCCCCGTCCTGTCACTGGGTCTTCTCTTTCGGCAACCTCGGTCAGCCGTTCTGGTTCATTTAGCAGGGCGCCATGCCCGCTCATCACCCCTGTCATATTACAGGTGAGGATTTGCATTCTTCTGCTGTACTTTCTGACTCCCCTATGGGCCTGACTAGGGAGAGTTGGCCCTTCATTTGTTGAAATTCTTTTCAACTTTTCAATTTGTGAAGGCCTTTCAAAGCTTCTAGCCCCACCTTGCTTCTCTTTTTCATTCGCCACCATGGGTGACATTTTATCTTTTTCTTCTTTTTCGGCCCTGACGACACGAATCAATCTTCGCTGGCCCAGGGAGGAATTCTTGAAGTTACAAAAATATTCCCGGACCCTCTTTATCATGTCTTTCTGATGACACTCTGGAGAAATGGCAGGAGACAGCACTTGGACTCGGACGGACGGCATATGTGAAAGCCGTATCATCTTGGCAGCTTGATTGAAGTTTCTTGAATATTTGGAAATATCAGCCTGCCTTGCGCAGGCCCTGGCGACAGGTGGAGGAGTTGCAATCACGGTTTCTTCTACATGCATAGCCCCTTTGCCCCCTCTATTGGGAACATCCACAGAATTTTTGAAGCCTGGTGAGGCTGGTGCAGGGCCTCGAATCCTCTTGGGAACCCAGATTTGCTTAGACTTCGGCAAGTTCGGGGTTGGCCTCCCATGCTCGTTGTCATTAAAATTCACCCTTCGGCTTGTCAGCACTTGGAAGGTGTTATGAGTGGGCACAGTCGGGATGATCCGATCTGGCAGAACTTCGGCACCGCGGCCATTGAAGTAGACTTGGATGCCCCCGATCAACATGGACTTCCCAGAGGCTGAAAGTTGGCTCTGAGGATCAGCAGCAATTCTTCTCCTGGAGCACTTCTTGTTGCCCCCAGTGGGCTCCTTCTTATGTGCCGCAATCGAACAAATAGTATGGTGGACGTGGCAGCTCACGACCACCGGGTCCTTCGGCACAGCTTCCTTGACATGGCCCTTACTTCGGCGAGCCACAATTTTGTCATTCTTCAGCTTTGCAGGTTCATAACTCTCCACGTCCAGGAGATTCGCGAATGCAACTCCCAAGAAGTTGGGGAAGCCAACGACTGGGGGAAGGTTGCCGAAGGTAGTGGGTAAGGCAAGGTAGCCGAATGCAGCATGGTTGACCATGATTTGGGGACAGAAAACAACTCCATCCAGTCCGCTCGCCATCACTTCAACCTAAAAAGAGGAGAAACAAGACGAATGAATAATTAACATTTGAGGTAGTTGGGTGGGGGCCCCATGGTCCCTCTATTTTGGCGAAAAGATGAAGGGAGGTTGAGTCCCACCGGGCGTGCCAGCTTGTGGGAGATGATTTTTTATTAAGAATATTTTTATTATGATTATGGGTTTATTTGGTTTATTTATTAAAGGTTTATTTGCATGGGCGTGCCAGTCACTGAGTGACAAATTTATTATGCGCACCGTCCGACTAACCAGACGATTATGGGTGATCGTGTCGGGACTCAAAACCCGCCGTACCATGAAGGCTACGACGTTAATTACACCTCCCCAGAAGAGAGGAAACCCTTGATTAATCGCCAAAATAGAGAGGCCATGAGGCCCATAGATTATGCAAAGATGTGATTGCATGCAAGCACACAATATGGTAGTATTTGTTTATTAGGCCGGCTCCCGGTACAGGGCGGAGAACTTAGATCCGAGAACCATCATTACACATAGTGAGAACCTCCGGTCGGGCGTAACCCGACTTTCCGCTAATCACCATTCGATATACCGGAGAGTCAGATCATGCAGGCATGCAAGGTGATTAGTGTTATTGTTTATTGCTTATTTAGTCATTTATTTGTAAATTTAAGGAAGACTTTGGCAATCCCTGTCACTCGCAGGGTTGTCGATTAGTCATTGCCTTTTTATTTTGAGACTGCACATAGCGTTACGGTGCATACATATGGGCCTGGGGTGGGCCGAGTATGACCGTATTCGGGCAGACTCGTGTATCATCGGGACAATGTATGCCAGAGTATGGCAAATTTGATATTTGAGAAATGAAGGGACACGGTTAAAACCCGGTCAAAAAGGAATTGAATACAACGGCTTATCGGCCCAGGACAAGATCATGCCGTGACCATAATGGGGTTAACCCCGAGATCTAGGTACGACCTGTCAGGGGGTCATCAATATTCCCATGCCCGGGGTCTAGAGGAGGTGAGAGCTCCGGAGTGAACACGATCATGTTAGTTATTCTTTATTTATTCTTGTCATTATTTTTAAATGCATGAATGTATTTTATCTATTATTTGTTTATTTCTTTTATTTCTTTTATTTATTATCCTTTTATATTGGATGCATGCATTTTTATTCCTTTTATTGACATTTATTTGACATTTATTTGACAATTATTCATTAATTAATTATTTGTTATCATTTTTTTTATTGTTATTCTTATTATTTTTGTTGTTGTTTATTTATCACCTTTATTCCTTTATTATTATTGTTGTTGTTGTTTTATTATTATTATTTATTTAACCATTATTTATTCATTTTTTTTTATTAACATCTTATTATTTCTTTATCTTTCTATTTCACCCCCTTTTTGTATAGCTTTCCCCCTTTTTATTGTATAAGAGATGGCATGCATATGAATATATGGGTGTGATTTACATGAAGTGTATGCATAGTTTTATTTGCATGTGTTTCTTTGTTTAAGAATGTGTGTAACGTGAGTGCGTGTGTTAAGGACGTGCATACAGTTAAAACGGCGTGGTTCCTATAAGATGTTAAAAAACGGCGCGGGTGGCTTTGGGTTGCATGCTTTTTGGTTTCGTTAAAACGGCGCGAGGATTGTGTTGCACGCCGGATAACGGTGTTATTCTTTTTATTTCATTTCATTTCATTCATTTTATTATTATTATTGTTTAGTTGTTGTTTGTTTGTTTTATTATTATTATTATTATTATTATTATTCATTTTTTTATTTATATTCTCGATTTTACAAATAGTTAATCCGGCAACATCTCCATTAAACCCGGGGTGTCTAGGGAAAAGTGGAGGCATACCCACGGAATGGGGTAAGCTCCTTAAAGGCCGAGAGGTCAGACACGCTGACCGGCGGACCCGGGTGGACGGAGACCCTGAGGGCGAGCCTACGGGGGATACCGATGTGCCCATGGGTTATCCAAATCGGGGCAGTGTTCGCCATTAAGGCGGTTTAATATTCACTCAGAGAGTGACTATTTAAAACAGCATGAGGAATAAAGCCTTAAAACGGCGCGGTTGAACCGGCGTGGAATGCTCAGGGAAAGGGCTTAAAACGACAAGGAAAACCGTAGGTGTAGAGGGGAAGCCTTAAAACGACACGGTCGCGGTTAAACCAGCGTGGAACGCTTAAGAAAAGGCATAAAACGGCGTGAGAACCGTAAGTGTATGTTAAAACGGCGCCACAGGGCGTAGGTGTAGGGGGAGGCCTTAAAACGACACGGTCGCGGTTAAACCGGCGTGGAACGCTTAAGAAAGGGCTTAAAATGGCGTGAGAACCGTAAGTGTAGAGGGGAAGCCCTAAAACGGCACGGTCGCAGTTAAACCGGCGTGGAACGCTTAGGAAAAGGGCTTAAAACGGCATGGGAACCGTAGGAATAGGTTAAAACGGCGCCAGAAACCGTAGGTAAATAGAAAAGAGCTTGTTAAACCGGCGCGGCCTGATTGGGGCGCGCCGGAAAGGGCGCGCCGGTAAGGGCGCGCCGGGAAGGGCGCGCCGTTTTAAGGCGCGCCGTTTTAAGGCGTTATCGCGCCGATTTAGCCCGATTTCGTGGAAACAGGAGTTTCGTTGGTTTATTTATGGACTTATTAACATGTTTTGGAAGATTTTGAAAATTGATTGAGGTGATTGTTCATCGGATCGGTCCCAAGCCGTTCAAAGTCAAATCACGGGCTCACGCGAGGTTCATACTCGAGCGCGACGATTGTTCCGAGTTTACACTCGTTCGAGCCGAAATTTCGGCAGCATCTCCCCATCCCAAAGGATTATCAGGGAGAAGCGGGGAGTACTCACGTAGTGGAGCAACCCCTAAAGGCCGGGTGGCGCAACGGCGGCCGGCAAACCCGAACGGACAGGAAGACCCCGAGGGCTAGCCTACTAGGGGCACCAAGTCCGTGGGCAGAAAGTAGACGGATGGCGCGACTCACAGCGGGAGCGAAGACCCCGAGGGCTAGCCTACGAGGGGCACGCGACCCTAGTCGGTACCACGTCCAAGTCAGGACGACCGATAGAGAGGGAAAGCCCCGAGGGCTAGCCTACGAGGGGCACCCGTCCCACGGCCACCACAAGGTCCGTGAAGGTCTGTGGATTTTAAATGTCGGGATTAACCCAATTTTGATATTCACCTAATAGTCAGTAAGGACGCTCATCATTAATGGATGAGTTCCCATGACCAAATGGCGGTTTGCTGAAACAGTGGGGGTATATTCCCCTCCCCGGATTAGTGAGATGGGCTAATGGATTTAACCCTCTCGAATGAGCATAAATCGTATACAAACGATGAGAATGTATACAGCTTACTCAGCTAGATTCAACATATTCAATGTCAGGGAATGCTGTCAGCATGCGAATCCATGGACATAGGAACAAATGGACTAACCATTCGGTCACGAGAACGACCTCTTCGCCTCTAAACAACTGGGGGATGTGGAGAGGCTCGATCGAAGCATCCTGATGCCGTGATGGGTTGAGGGGCACATACAGATATCCCCTCAGCCATGATATCATCGAGAAAGAAAGGAAAGAAAGCAGAGCCAAGCACGACCACGGCGTTAACGCGAAGATCCCGGGGAGGGGGGTATTGCTGTAGCCCAGGAAGTCTGAAGGCGTATGCATCAGAGGAAAACCACGGCGGGAATCGTTCGAACACATTCCGTTCTGACGCCATAGGTGATGGGGGGTAGTGCGTAATCACACTTTGCCCATCCCCGGCGCCGACACTATTGCACGGCGCCGCTTTAGCGGCCAAGAGAAGAAATGCGAAAGGGGAAGAAGAAGAGACGATGCAACAGAACAAAAACATTCGCGCATATAGCATATTCATTCATCCCACAATCGAGAAGATATTACAAATGCATACATCGGCGCCGGCGTTGTAGCACGGCACCACAGCTATCTATTACAGGGAAGCCTACAGAGGGAGAAAGAGAGAGAGATGATGAAGGGGGAGACGGGCTCATATCATTGCCCCTCCCCCTTTCACTTACACTACGACGAAGGAAGAAAACAGACAAAGGAAGATCGACAGAAAACACCGCGACCCACCTATGAAAACAACAGAGGAATTCTTCTTTTCCGACGCCGATGAACTTGTGCGCAGGAGAGGGCGACGGCGGTACGGTGGGGGACTCTCCTGGAAAACCTTCCTCCCCACGAAACCTAACCCTCTTATCTTGCGATTGGTCGTGGCTCTCCGGCAATCAGGACCTCTCTTCTCTTCTCTCCCTTCTTTTTTTTTTAAATTTTTTCTCCCCTTTGTCTTGCGAAGGCAGGCTATTATATAGCCTTGGTTAAATCGGCGCCCCGGAAAGGAGGGCGCGCCGTTTTGACGGCGCCGGGGACGTCCCAGTGGTGGCTTTAGCGCGCCGGATCGATGGCGCCGGGAAGCATTCCTCGAATGAAGAATGGACGCGCCGTTTCTGATGGCGCCGTTTTAAGTGGCGCCGGTGACCCTTCACGCGCCGTTTTGACTTGTTTGCTCGGCGCGGGCCAACCGGTGGGTCCGGGGATGGTTCTGGAAGTTCCCGTTGACTGTTCCTCTCGCCCTGGTCCTTGGAAAACCTTGACGGGGCGTTGACGAAGCTCTCGACATGATGACTGGCCTTAATCGGAACTTCGTGTGCGTTCGGCTCGAGCACGCGGGTCTTCCGCTCACATGGCCTTCGGTACAATAATTTGTGATGCCGGGCCGACTTCACTTGTATTTGTAGCTTTCTGGTTGCTTCTTCGGGGATGATCCCGAATACTCTCCCGAGCTCCCGGGTCTTGCCTTAGCGGCTGTTCATTGAAGCCGAGCATCTTTTCTTTTCTTCTTTTCTTTGGTCTCATCTTTTGTTCGGCTTCTGCCATTCTTTTCCTTCTTTTCTTTCTTTTCTTCTCTGTCGGCATAGGAGCACCTGATCAGAACTTAAGACTTGCAGAAGCAGAAGTTAGGAAATGTTAGGAATATTTTCAGTGTCAACAGCCCCATCCCAGCAGTCGGTCTTATGCAATCGATAGAAGGCCGTCCGGGTGTTCCACCACTTGATGTAATCCTGGGTCACTCTGGGGATGCGACCCGGAGCTGGCACCCTGAAGGAGGCAGAGTCTGCCCGGTTAAAGAAGTCCCACCAGCTCCTGGCGTGCTCGGCAATCGAACTTCCCCGGATATTCCGTGAGGGCAGGCCGAACTGTGCATGGTAAACCGGGATATGCTGATCATATCCGAAGTTTCGGCCAAAGCGGAAGGGGTAATATGGCTCCAGCAATACATTGTCCCCCTTCCTAAACGCCAACACACTCGGGCGAATAGACAGTGACCAGTCCCTCAGCTCGGGCTCCAGCAACGGGCGGACCACATTCTCCTGGCTGATAGGGTGGACGTACTTCTCCACCTGATCGTCTTTGCATTCCCTCTTGTTATTCACCAGAGGGCTTGAGTGCGCGGCCAGCGTCCAAAAGTGAATAGTGCCAGCCGCGTCCCGGGGAACCGTTGTCAACCGGCCCCGAATGTCATACATCCGCATGGAAGTAGAATCTGGCTCTGCGCTGGCGAACTCCAGCATTCTCGGCACCAGCCCCCAGTCTTGAAGAGCTCGCGGGGCGAACTTGGGAAACATCGAGCAGACCCACGCATTGAAGAAATGCAGCGGACATATGTAGCGGGCCTGTCTCGGGAACTGATGAGTACTGACGTCCCCCAATGCCTTGTAGATCAAGCAAAGGGTTGCCGGGCACAGGGAGAGTTTGATCCCCCACGCCATCTGACACGCCAGATAGATAGCATCCGGTCGAATCACCGTCTCGTCCCCATATGGCATGGCAAATGAACATAGCCAATACACGAGATAGGCGGCGCAGTGAGTCTGCGGGTCGACACCCATCGGATTAGGCCCGCTCCAACGCCCCTTGGAGGGGATCTTCACATCGAGCTTGGGCTTCGAACGCTTCTTGCGAGCGACAGCGGTGCCAACATGGGGAAACTCTTCATATTGCTTCAACCCGTCGTAGAAGTATTGCAGCCACAGGGTCATGCGCACCCTCTTTCTGTCCCCACGGGCGGGCTGCCGCCCACCATGCGACAACTGGTATAGCTCCCGATACGCCTTCATAAGGTACCGGTATGAATACCCCAGCGAATAATAGCCGTCCCCGTTGGTTTCATCCTTGATCAGGTCGGGGAGGCATACTTCTTCATAAGGCTCCCCGTCAATGGGCAAGCCGCTCAACTGGCTAAGACTCCACAGGTCCAGGGAGGTCTCACCTTCCGCAGTGTAAAAAGTATTGGTCTCAGCACTTAATACTTCTATCATACCACAGCAGAGACCCTTAGAGATGGGGTAGCCATAGCGGGAGGCGTAAACACTATGGTAAATACCAGCTCGGACTAGCAGAGGGGCGTTGTTGAATAGTACGTATTCGGTAAACTCCACCGCACCTTCACGGAAGCTGTGTGCATCTTGAAGCTTCAGCTCCCCGAACCAGCCCAGCGACAGTTCATACTTGAATCTGATGGCCAGACAGTCTAAGATAAATGGCTCCTCCCTGTAACCCCATTTCAGGGGAGCCAAGAATAAGCCAAATCGGGGCGATTCGCCATGCACCTTCCCGGTAGACATGTCCCATTTTGCTGGAGTGAATTGAGGTGCTCGCACCAATTTGTCTTCGGCCGGTAGCACCCCCTCAATCCCCAAGACTGGCTTCCACTCCCGGGCTTCTCCCACCATATACATCAGAATGCTCCTGGGGACGCTGTATAATAGACTATCCCGGGCATGCAGGATGGCCCGCTCGACGGCCTTTATGCTGCGGAAATCTCGCCCCTCTCGGGAGCGCAGATGCCTCAGAAACCGAATAAGGTGCCTGTCCTTCGGAAAGTCCCTCCGGTACTCCTCGGTGGCCCAATCAAATGTGAAGCCACTTTCAACTCTGGTAACCCGGCCGAAGTCCATGCTCTCACTGTCGGATCCCGACGATGCTACCAAAGCGGCTATCTCCCCGTGCTCCCGGTCCAAGTCCTCCACGTTGAGCCATGTGACCGCTGGCACTGGACCCCGCGGAATAAGGTCGGCACCGACAGCAGCAGTAGGGGAAGAAGAACCACTTGGGGCAGCCATTTGTCTGCAAAGATACACAAATGGAAGACCAGAATAAGCCACAGGCAAAAGGGAATGAAAAACTGTGAAGGGACTTTACTACGAATAAAACAAATAAGATACTGCCAATTTCTAACGAAATTTTGGCAGAGTTTCCCCTAGGCCAGAGGCGTAAAGGAAAACACGAGTGCGCGTCCACAAGGAGTGACGGCCCCAACAAAGTCATGGTGGGCCCCGAGAGGCAACACCAGAAGTCCGCCGGTCAAAAAGTCTTCTTCCCCTGGCTTAAGGCCTCTTCCCCGGCACACCCCGAAGCTGCCCTCGCCGGCACACCCATATGGGCCTTCACCGGAACACCCTATGCGCGGGCTTCCCCGGTACGCCCAAAAGCTCCTTCACCGGCACACTTGGCGCCTCGCTTCACCGGCACACTTAGCGCCTCCCTGCCCGGCACACTACCCAGCCTCTCCACCGGTACAGCCCGAGGCCTCCCTGCCCGGCACACCCCCTGGCGTCGCTCCCCGGCACGCCCTAACAACGGCTTCGTCAGTACGCCCCGTGGCGAACTGCTTTCGCCAGCACACCTCTCCCAGAGGTTTCCCCGGTACACCTACCCCCAAAGGTTTCCCCGGCACGGCCCCTGGGGTGTCTTCCCCGGCACATCCAGACAAACCCTTCCCCGGCACAGCCCCGTGGCGCTCCCCGGCACGCCCCTCTGGTGCTCTCCCCGGCACGCCCACGGAGGGCTTCCCCGGTACACCCTTAGCCCCCGTTCGCCGGCACACTCCTAGCGTCTTCCCCGGCACACTCGCCACACCTCTCCCCGGCGCGCCCTCATGCACACTCACCAGCGATCGCCCACGGCGCCGGGGACAAAGTAAGTGGAGGAAGGGGAAGAGAAGGGAAGGGAGAAGAAGAAGAGAAGGAGCCTAGGGCTCCATCGTCCACCGAAGACGGAGAAGGGGGGGAATGAAAGAGAGAAAAAGGGGAGGAACGTGGAAGAGGAAAGAGAAGGAGCGAGAAGGGAAAGAAAGGAGAAAAGGAGGGGGGGGCTCCACGGCCGCCTCCTCACCACGGCGACGACGACGGTGGCGGAGCGGGTGCCCGGCGCCGGAGAAGACGGAGAAGAGAAGGAAGAGGGGGGACGGGGATGCCTCGTCCGTTCGGTCACCAAGAGAGGGAAAAAGAGAGGGGAGAAGAAGAGTTTGAAAGAGGGGGTGGCCCGTTCGAGCCACCCCACTCCTTTATATAGGGGGGGGCGCGAGCAAAAAAAAAAGGAGAAGAAGAAGAAAGGAAAAAAAAAAGGGAGAAGAAGAAAAATGAGTAAAAGAAGGGAAAAAAGGGTAATAAAAAAAAAGAGAGAAAAGAAGGGGAGGAAGAGAGAAAAATAAAAAGGATGAAGAAAGAAAAGGAATAAAAGGAGAAAATAAAAACAAAAAAGGGGAATATATAAAATATTAAATATATATATATATATGTATGTATATATATAGATATGTATATGTGCATATACCTTCGTACGCATCTACTCATATGTATGGATACGAGAGTCGATAACGTACAATAATAGGTGTCTTCGGGAAACATTCCGTCCCTGCAATCCTATGCGGACGGGCGTTCCTACAAGTAGGGACGACTTTATCCCCGTCCACAACGCGCTCATGACACCACTGCCCCGCCAACAAGCAAGTCCTTCCCCGGCACGTAGCTTCGTGCCTCAGCCACCTCCCATCATACAAAATCGCCATCACGGGCCTTACGCCCGGATCGGCAGAATCTCTATCCTTGCGTTGGCATTGTTCCTTTGCCAACGAATAAGTCCCTTTCCGGCGCAAGGCCTCGTGCCCTAGCCACTCACTCCGCACAATATTACCATTACAGACCCTACGTCCGAATCGGCACGAATTCTCCCGTTGCGCTGGCATTGTCTTCTTGCCAACGAATGAGCCCTACCTTCCGGCACAAGGCTTCATGCCCTAGCCGACACTCGCATATCACTCGCTTGTCAAAAAAAAGAGAGAAAAAAAAAGAAGAAAAGAAAATGGGGTTAAAAACAGAGATACCCCGCCGGACTTGCCCCTATGCGGGGACAAGGGTAAAAATGGCAACAACCCGGCTGCGGCGAAAACCCGATAGGGCGCTACAGGCAAAGTCGGGTACCCCGCCACGTGAAAACCCGAAAGGGCGCGTGGGCAAAAGCAAGAGGGGGCCGGTGTCGGTGAAAACCCGAAAGGGCGCTTGTATCGGTAATGTGGTTCAAAAAAAGAGAGAGAAGAAGAAAGAGACTAAGAGATCAACAAACCAGGTCAGCTCCCGACACCCTGTCGACACTGACGAAGAGACCAAGAGACCAACAAACTAGGTCAGCTCCCGACACCCTGTCGGCAGTGACGAAGAGACAAAGAGACCAACAAACCAGGTCAGCTCCCGACACCCCGTCGGCACTGGCGAAGAGACAAAGAGACCAACAAACCAGGTCAGCTCCCGGCACTTTGTCGGCACTGGCGAAGAGACAAAGAGATCAACAAACCAGGTCAGCTCCCGACACCCTGTCGGCACTGACGAAGAGACCAAGAGACAACAAACCAGGTCAGCTCCCGACACCCTGTCGGCACTGACGAAGAGACTAAGAGATCAACAAACCAGGTCAGCTCCTGACACCCTGTCGGCACTGATAAAGAGACCAAGAGACCAACAAACCAGGTCAGCTCCCGACACCCTGTCGGCACTGACGAAGAGACAAAGAGACCAACAAACCAGGTCAGCTCCCGACACCCTGTCGGCACTGACGAAGAGACCAAGAGATAACAAACCAGGTCAGCTCCCGACACCCTGTCGGCACTGACAAAGAGACTAAGAGATCAACAAATCAGGTCAGCTCCCGACACCCTATCGGCACTGACGAAGAGACCAAGAGACCAACAAACCAGGTCAGCTCCCGACACCCTGTCGGCACTGACGAAGAGACAAAGAGACCAACAAACCAAGTCAGCTCCCGACACCCCGTCGGCACTGACGAAGAGACAAAGAGACCAACAAACCAGGCCAGCTCCCGGCACCTTGTCGGCACTGGCGAAGAGACAAAGAGATCAAAAAACCAGGTCAACTCCCGACACCCTGTCGACACTGACGAAGAGACCAAGAGACAACAAACCAGGTCAGCTCCCGACACCCTGTCGGCACTGACGAAGAGACTAAGAGATCAACAAACCAGGTCAGCTCTCGACACCCTGTCGGCACTGACGAAGAGACCAAGAGACCAACAAACCAGGTCAGCTCCCGACACCCTGTCGGCACTGACGAAGAGACCAAGAGACAACAAACCAGGTCAGCTCCCGACACCCTGTCGGCACTGACGAAGAGACAAAGAGACCAATAAACCAGGTCAGCTCCCGACACCCTGTCGGCACTGATGAAGAGACTAAGAGACCAGCAAACCAGGTCAGCTCCCGACACCCTGTCGACACTGACGAAGAGACAAAGAGACCAATAAATCATATCAGCTCCCGACACCCTGTCGGCATTGGCGAAGAGACAAAGAGACCAACAAACCAGGTCAGCTCCCGACACCATGTCGGCACTGACGAAGAGACAAAGAGACCAACAAACCAGGTCAGCTCTCGACACCCCGTCGGCACTGACGAAGAGACAAAGAGATCAACAAACCAGGTCAGCTCCCGGCACCTTGTCGGCACTGGCGAAGAGACAAAGAGATCAACAAACCAAGTCAGCTCCCGACACCCTGTCGGCACTGACGAAGAGGCCAAGAGACAACAAACCAGGTCAGCTCCCGACACCCTGTCGGCACTGACGAAGAAACCAGGAGACAACAAACCAGGTCAGCTCCCGACACCCTGTCGGCACTGACGAAGAGACTAAGAGACAGCAAACCAGGTCAGCTCCCGACGCCCTGTCGGCACTGACGAAGAGACAAAGAGACCAATAAATCATATCAGCTCCCGACGCCCTATCGGCACTGACGAAGAGACAAAGAGACCAATAAATCATATTAGCTCCCGACGCCCTGCCAGCACTGACGAAGGGACAAAGGGATCAACAAACCAGGTCAGCTCCCGACACCCTGTTGGCACTGACAAAGAGACGACGGGTTCGATAAGCCATGTCAGCTCACGACACCCCGTCGGCATTGATGAAGAGACAAAGAGGTCAATAAACTGGGCCAATGCCCGGCATCCCGCCGGCATTAGCAATGAGAAGAAGAGACGAACAAGCCACGTCGGCTCCCGACAACCGGTCGGCGTCGACAAAGAGAAAAAGAGACCAGTACACCCGCGGGCACCGCCCGGCTCATCCTTCGCCCGCGCTACCCGTGGGTGGGGGGCATTTGTGGACACCAAAAATTGCACATCGATATCATGCTCGGCCCAGCATCAACAACGGCACCGAGTGAAGAAGCCCCGGAGAGACTGGTCATCCGGATCCCCCAAATGTCCACACTGCCATGAAGCCATCTCCGGAGTCATGATAGTGAAGAGAAACCAATCACAAAAAAAAATCCCCACAATCCATGCGCCCCGAAGAAAATCAAATGGGCCACGACTCGTGCTCACAATGGGCTGAAGACCACCCCTCAAGCCCTTCAGCGGCACGCCCACCCGGGGCCTCCAACGGCACACCCCCCCGGGGGGGTCTTCAACGACACACCCCCCTAAGGGGGGTCTTCAACGGCACACCCCCCCTGGGGGGGTCTTCAACGGCACACCCCTCCGGGGGAGGCTTCAGCGGCACAACCCCAAGCGGGGTCTTCAGCGGCACGGCCCCCAGGGTCGTCAACGGCACACCCCAAGAGGGGGGCTCTCAGCGGCACACGCCCCATGGTCTTCAACGGCACACCCCTCCGGGGGAGGCTTCAGTGGCACAACCCCAAGCGGGGTCTTCAGCAGCACGGCCCCCAGGGTCGTCAACGGCACGCCCCAAGAGGGGGGCTCTCAGCGGCACACGCCCCATGGCCCTCAGCGGCACGCCCCTTTGGGTCCTCAGCGGCACACTCTGCTGGGCCTTCGACGGCACGCCCGTTTTGTGCCCCAGCGGCACGCCCTTTTGGCCCTCCTACGGCACACTTATTCAGCCCGCCAGTGGCACAGCGTTAAGCCTTTTCAACGGCTGAACGATGTGGTGCCCATGCCCTACGCATCCTTGGCACGCAGTGAGCTCTATGAGGTGTCAACCAGGGATTGGGCCACACAGGCTATCCCACTGGACGGGGGAGTCAAACCCCATCATCACGAGCTGCTTCCCGCCTTCGACGACCGGGCTCAAAGCTCCCGCTGCTGGGAGTATAAATGACTCTCATTTTTCGACGAAGAGAGGGGAGGGAGGCTAAAAAAAAAAAGAAGGAGGCTGGAGAGGAACACACACACAGATAGAGGGAGAGACATACGCAAGAGAGGAAGAGAAGAGAAGGGAGAAGAAGAAGGGCTCCGGCGTGAGTCTCCTCTGACGGCCACCGGGCAGAAGAGAGAGTAAGAGAGAAGGAGGGCTGAATGTAACAAAGGAAGGTGCGGGGGAATGAACAGTGGACGCTCATCCCTGATTCAATCCCCAACACTTTCCCTTCCATGATTTTCCTTGTTTTCTTCCTCCCTTCATCTTGTATTTTGGTTTTCTTCCTTGCCCGTAGCCTTGACTCGAGCGTGCTCGGCAATGTATATGGATGGCCACGGCCCCTTGCTCCCCATGAATGAAAATCACCCTCCTTGGGTTTCTCTGTTATTTTTGAGTGGTTTACGCCAGTTTTCATGGTGTATGATGTGTTGTTCGTTTTTCCTCCATTTCTCTATTTCTCCGATGCTTTTGGAGTCCCCGTAGGGACGTGATTCCTCCTATATGATCCTTGGCCTCATGGGTTCTTTGCCCTCTCCTGTGGCCATCAGTTGTACCTATATGCTCGAGGGGAGGGAGACCCTCCTTCTCTTCCAGGACACCCAGTAGCCAGTAGCCCTTGGCTTTCCTCCATTGGTACGCCCCTTAACTTCCCTTCACCGATGGCCCTCAGCCCTTGGCCGGCACATCCTTGGCCCTTCCCAGCTGGTGCATCCTTGATTTCTTCAGCCTAACGCCTTTCCGGCACGCCCTCTCAGCCCTTTGCCGGTACACCCATAGTGGCCCTCAGCGGCACACTCTTTCATCCCTTGGCCGGTACACCCCATAATAGCCTTCAGCGGTACACCTCCCCCTTTTGTGCCTCAGCGGTATGCCCTTAGCCTTCCTAGCCCGGCACACACTATGCTCATCCTTGGCCGGCACGCCTTGGCCAATCCCCCGTCCACCCTGTCCAGTATTAGAAGCCTCACGTTCATCATTTTCTTCGTGTTTTTCGAGGTTCTATAAAGGTGTTGTCATCTTCAGATGCCCACCTCCAGTTGTCGGGTTCCGCCACTCCATGTGGGCGCGTTCCCTTTACCTCCCTTACGCTCGGGTCAAGGGGAGATGCTGCCGAATTTTTGTCAGAAAATAACAACATGTTAAAAAGGTAAAAGGAAGCAACAAACGAACAGAACGATCAATGATAAACTTTCCAATTAATCAAGCCACCGCCGGTAACATGAGAACCGAACCGATCAATGACACGGTAAACCGAACGTCCGATTGGTGAGAAGAGGCCGCACGGAATGAAGCGAAGAAAAGGAGAAGTTTATGTAAAACTACATGCAAATTAAGAAAAGCCTTAAAACGAATGACAGAGGAGTGGACCCTCACCGGTATTCTGATCCCAACCTTCATCGGCACGCTCTATTGGCCCTCCATCGGTACACTCCATCTCCACTCCCTTCTTCACCGGCACACCCATCAGCACCCCTCACCGGTACACCCCTTTTGGCCTCCACCGGTACACCCTCATCCCTCTCTCACTATCTCATTTTCCCCTTTGCCGGCATGCCTCTAGCCATCCTTCGCCGGCACACTTGGCTGGCTCTTCGCCGGCACGCTCTCCTCAGCGCCTTCCCCGGCACACCTCCACCCCCCCCCCACCGGTACACTCTCATTCACTCTCACCGTCACCTTCTTCCTCCTTTCCCCTTACCGGTGCACCCTTACCTTCCTTCGCCGGTACACCCTTTTCCACCCTCTCCGGCACACTCCCCTTTGCGCTTGGGGTGCCCTCGCCGGCACGCCAGGCATTCCCTTTACCGGCACACCCCACCGACCCTATCTCATGACATTGGTAATAATAGTGATGACCACAAATAAATTAATAAAAAAAGCATAATAATAATTAAGGAAATTCAAGCATATACAGGACATAAAACAAAAAAGATTGCAACAAAAAATGATAATAATAAAGAGGGGCGAGGGTGAGAGGATGACGATAACAATAATAATAAAAAGGGAAATCATTCGGAACAAATGTACAAAGAGGTAATAAGCAGCGAAAGGAAAGAGAGGAACACTTAATTAAAACCCCAGATAAAAAAAAGGGTAGGGTCCACATTGCAGTCCCATCTCTCCCCGTGACCCGACGCAAAAGGAACAATAATGCCGCCCCCTCAGGTCGGGCCCAAGTCTCAGGAATCCACCCGACATGGCCAAGCCCCAACCTGATCTTGGGCCAACACTCCGATTAGACCGGATTCGTCTCTCGCCATCGGGTCCTTCCGGGCCGTCATTAAGGTCGCCGTGCATTCGGCATGCACTTGAACGGATTCGTCCCCGATTTTTTTCGTCGCGTTTCTATCACAGACCCATGTCCGAACATGAAAAGGTCCATGAGTGACTGACACGGCCGACAGCTCGTGGTCCGGATGCAACCCTTAGTGTGATCTATTCCTGCCTATTTCTCGCGCAATTAGTATTATCCTTTTCGGCCGCAGGGCCCCTAATTTTGGCAATTAATCAAGGGCATTCCCTCGTATAGGGGATGTAAATGACGTCGTGACCTTTATGGCATGACGGGATCTGGTCCCGACACGAACCACACAATCATCTGACGAAGTCAGGTTGAGCGCACCATGGGCTCTTCGGGGCCCGAATAAGTTGTCACTTCAGTGACTGGCACGCCCACGCACTCAATATACGAAAAAACACCCGCCTGAACAAGCGAATTTTAGTGCGTCCACACCTATATAAGGCTAGTCAAAAATAATTGCAGTGGAATACAACTAGCTTAGCGATGTATAAAATGATTTGCTTAGAAATATGATTTCACAATATGAAGATTGAACCTAAGCATGTATCTAAAACATATCAATCGCACAATCAAACCACAACACAAAGGATTTTAAGGTGGTTCGGACTGAATCCCCAGTCCTACGTCCACCTCTCACCAAATCCGGTGAGGCTCCACTAGTGCCTCACACTGAACCACAAATCGAAAAGACCACCGATTGCCTTCCTACTAACCACCGGTAGGGACGTCAACACCGCAGATCGTACAACTTTCGATTGCCTTCTTACTAACCACTGGTACGGATGATCTTCAGTTTCAATCGTTTGTATGAAATGAAAAAGATAACAAATATGAAATCACTCAAACAAGATATATTGTATGCTCAAAGAAAGAAGATCTTGTCTGAGTTGCAGAAGCTTGAATCGGATGCTTTGAAGGTGTCTTCTTCTTTGCGAGATGACCTTCCTTGAATCTCTTCTAGTTGATGAAGAAGACGATGGATGTAGCTTCGATCTTCCTTTTGATCTTCTTGAGTTGATGAAGAGGATGAAGAATGCAGTTTAGATCACCTTTGAAAGTCTTGATTGCTTCTTGCTTCCTTGGATGTTGAGATGGCTTCAGATCTGGACTTGAATCCCTTGGAATGGATGAAGCTTCTTCCCGTAGTACTGTTCACGGCTACAGTACTTCGAACTACTCTCCCTTGTGTTGCATCCCTATGGTTTTGATGATGTCCCACACTATAAATCAATCTTCTATCTCTAGATTAATGCTGTTTCATCATGTGAGTGAGTACAGTTCAATGGCTGTCAGATAACATGCTCTACCTTAATTCTGCCTACACTCTGTCTGCTCAGTCTTCACACCAGTGCGTCAACTCAGTGTGCTGATGCGTCGACCCTTCAGTCATTGCATGTCTCTGTTTTCACACCAGTGCGTCAACTCAGTGTGCTGATGCGTCGACCCTTCAGTCATTGCATGTCTCTGTTCTCACACCAGTGCGTCAACTCAGTGTGCTGATGCGTAGACTCTTCTGTTCATGTTCTTCATTTGATTAAGTCTACACATCATCAGTTGAACGTAAAAGTAATACGTTGTAGCGTCAACTCATTGGGCTGTAGCGTCAACTCAGCATGTTTGCATTTCACCTTCAGACTTTCAAGTCTATACACCCTATACTCATTCAAGTCTGTTCAGCCGTTTGCATCTCATAAAGTCTATACATTCGGTTCCTTGGGCAAAGTCTATACATCGCTTAGTCTGCACATTGCCTTCAGCCCAAGTGCTCAAAGCCAAGTCTATACAACGCATCAGTTTTTAGAAGTCTGTACAATGGCCTTTGCATTAAGCCTCAAAGTCTATATAGTAGTGTACAGTGGATTCCAAGTCTATACATCCTTCAGCTGGATCTGTTCAAGTCCGTACATCGCCCAACTGATTTGGCAAGTCTATACAACGTGAAGTCTTCACCTCGTCTTGGTTCAAGTCTATACAGTCTGAAGTCTACATTGCTTTACATCCACAGAGTCTGTACAGCCTATCCGACTTCATGGGTAGCATGCCTTTAGTGCGTTGACGCACTTGCCTGAATGCGTAGACGCAATTGTAGATCTCTAATTTAGAATAATCCACTTAAGAAAAATATCAAAGAAAAGACATGCAATAATCATCAATATGGAGGAAAATATATGCCCGAGGTGCACAAGGGGAGTGTGTGATCGCCAGAGACGCTAGGTCTCAAAAATATAATCAATAAGAACATGGGAGGAATGATCGCGAAAAGTACCTCAAAAGATGCGGGGATGTGAGTGCTTCCTTTCTCTTCAAATCGGTCGGCCGATGAAGAGAGTTCTTGCCTTTATTACCCTTGCAAAAAAAGACAAACACCAATAAAAAAATATGGATTAGAATATGGTGTGTAGCATCAAATTCTAAATAAAAATATGAGCATGAAAATATGGTGAAAAACACACCTTAAGGGTGGTGGCCCTTAAACCCCTATGCAAAGAGGGTATGGGAGATATGATGAATGCTATGCAAATAGGGAGGTGTGCAAGTGTTGCACTAAGGGAGATACTCAACGTAGTTGAGTTGAAGAAATATATATAAACATGTATGAACATGCATGCATATGAATGATGATAGTAAAAAGAAGAATAAAAATAAAACAGAAAGAGCCTATTGCTTGTGGCTTTGATGCTCGATGGGGAGAAAGGCTTTAATTGGATGATGACATGAAGCGCCCAAGAGCCTTCTCCTTCAGCCAATAACAACACCTGCGTAAGAAGGAAAAGAAGAAAAACAAGACAGAAAACAAAAACAAAAAGAAGGCAGAAGAACGGGGAAGAAGAAGAAGAAGGGGAATTCGAAGTGATCCAAAGAGGAGGAGTCCAACCAAACAACAGAGCCAATGGCTCTATTAAATAGGTTGAGGAAGAGATAAACATGGGCAAGAGTCCCAAGAGGGAAATGATAAGAATGGGCAAGAGCCCAAACCAAGCAGGTATCTAACGAAGCAAGGACTCTCTGGGGAAAGGGCTGCGAAGACAGAAGATAAAACACGCCTTTGGTCAGGGCGTCAATTCAAGAATTGAAGACCTGTCATAGGGCGTTAATTCAAAACACGCCATGTACAAGGGCGTCTCTTCCTGGATTAATTTTAGAAATAAACATTTCTTTTATTTGAAAATTCTGAAAGACGCCTCAGGAAGAGGCGTTTAATTAAAAAACGCCCCAATGAAGGGCGTGAATTAACATTTTTTTCAAATATTTATTCTTTTTCAAAAATTGGATAATTCCAGGAATTGACGCCCTTTGGCGCGGTCGTCACTTCTTTAAGAGACGTCCTCGATCAGGTCGTGAATTAAAAAGCACCCTTTCCCAAGGCGTGAATTCAGAAAATGGAGATAAATGCCCAGAAAATCCAGAAAAATAGGAAAAATGGGGAAAATTGGGAAAAATAGGGGAAATTCAAGAAAAGTGGGAAAAACCACTCAAATAAGCCGATTTGAGGGTCAAATGGGGCATCACATGGCAATATGAAATATACTCAAAATAATGTCAATTTTGGCGTGTCTACAGCTGCCCCGCCTTGGCGTCTGCTTTGCAAGGGAGCGTAGCAAACTGAAAAGTAGATGCCAAGGTGTGATGAGACACGCAATCAACATCACTTGATAAGAAATGAAATCAAAAGCTCGAGATGAAGCAAATCTCAGGAAATCCAACGAAATCAACAATGTTTGGATAAAAGGGGAGATGTGCACGCGGTGCACGTAGGAGATAAAATAAAATGATCAACTTCCAGCGCAGTGGAAGTACCCCAGGTCACAAACCTGTAGATTTCACCATTGGGGAGCGGTTACCAGCCAATGTGGACGTGCTGCAGCCAAGGTGGATCAAAGGGAAATGATTAAAAATAAGATGATAAAAATCCAAACAAGGAGCTCTCGAG